>OX451735.1:384769920-385976748 GCA_948472305.1 Vicia faba | reverse complement strand
CCTCTTCTGCTTGTGAGCTTTCAAATACTTGTAATTTTTTGGACCGAACTTGTACTCCATTTATCATTGTGAGCATAGTTAAGTAGTATCTTAATGAGGTTAATTAGTATTGTAGTGTTATATTTGTTGAAGTCCTAAACCAGGACACCCTCGCCCAAGAATCGTGTTGCCTAGGTGATAGCTCGGAGACTTGTCCAGAGATATCTCTGAAGTGCGAGTCAAGAAAGATGGAGTCTCCACTAACTCCCAAAATATAGGTGGTTAATAACTTCCCCGAATAAGGGATCGCTTGACGCCACTAAGGGTGACTCAAACCCTAAGCCTTGAAACCTTTATAAATACATCTCCCATAAAAGGGAAGGACAAGCCCTAATTTATACACATTCTTTACACCCTAAAAAAGCATAATTTTCACTAAGGTATTAATACCCTATTGACCGTAACCATACACTTTCTCTCAAACATCATCGGTCATCAACAAAGCCTCGTACCTCACTTGAGTTGGATTTCTAAACTACCTAAAAACTCCATCGTACAGGGCTTCTCGCCTTCGTGGGAAATCCATAACTACCATATTATATTATAAACCTACTAAGGCCTGAGTTTCCATACCTTTGCAGAGGGAACACACACACCTCAGTTTTTTGACCAATACAATGACACCCACTATGGGACCCCGATAAAACTAACCTGGACGACACCCTCTTTTATCAACATTACCCTTTCCACTGACTACCCTTCACCTCTACATTTAGCAAACTTCAACTATGGTTAATATGAGAGCTTGATCCCCTACGCCAGAAGGTACTAACTGTAGTAATAATGTCGATGCCTTGGTGGAGATGTGTGCCGCCATGGAATAATTACGCCACTATAACCAGATGTTGAAGACGATGTCCACAACATAAAATAGTGACAACGTGATTCCAATCCTAGAAATATATATAGTTGTTGTACCCCCTAACCACCCTCAAACAAGATATTGGAGGGGGGGGGGGCGCTCTCCTAGAGGGTTTCAAACCTCGCTCCTTGGCCAAGTTTGATGTGCGCAATGATCTTTACAAACATGTTACCTCCATAAATACACAGATAACCATCATAGGAGACAAACTCTCTGAAATGCCATGTTCTATTTGGAACTTTTAGGGACACCTCACTTAGATGATATATGGGTTTACCATGTGCTTCTATCAACAACTACCAAGAACTTATAAAGAATTTGGTACATTAGTTCTCCGCCAGTTGCCATAGAAAGATGTCCACTACCAGCCTATTCAATATACACCAGGGTCCATTAGAATCACTGAGGGACTATCTCGTCCTCTTTAATGAAGCCCCCATGAGGTTTGTCTCACCAAACCAAGAAATATTTGTGCGGGCGTTCTGAAATAGAATTAAGGTGGGACACTTCAACAACGCCTATAAGCCAACATTGTCATTGGCAGAAGTGGTCACCAGAGCTAAGTGCTAGATAAAGGGCGAGGAAAGCAATGCCAGAAAGAAGGAACTCGACGCCAAAGAGTGTGTTTCCAATGTCGAGAGCTCACACCACCAGAGTAAGAGCAACTATACCACGCCCATAACACACAAGTCTGACATTCAAAAGGGTAGGTAAGACGATAGATAACTTCACACCTTTGAACACTCGCTGTGAGCAAATCAGGAGTGAGGTACTCCATTTGCACAACATCCCTACGCCGCTTGCCCCTAAGGCGGATGTAATGGGTTATGAACCCGGAAGATGGTGAAAGTTACACAGGATAAAGAGACATCACATCGAGGAATACAACTAGCTCAAGAAAGAAATTGAAATATTAATACATGAGGGGAACTTCAAGAAGTATGTGAAGGGTGACTTCTCCCGCTCTCCAGACAAGTCTAGCTCGCGCAGGTGAGACGATGTTGGGATCCCCGGGCCCAACAAAGCCAAAGATGTGTCTTAGGGAGATGACAACAAGGTTCCGCCCTATACACTTAACATCATAGCATGAGGGTTCGCTGGAGGGGGGAAACCAACTCCACCAAAAAAAGGTACACTCGCCGGATCCTGAGTGTAGAAAACCTCCCTCAGGTCAAGATTGAGAGCGAGCTCCAAGTTTTGGAAGCAACAATCTCTTTCTTGGAGAAGGATGCAGATGGAATCCACCCTCATAATGACGATCCCATGGTAATTACCGTCAAATGTGAAGACTAGGATATTAAAATGAGTTTTCATTTGCCAAGGGAGTTCTACAACATATTGTACCGGGAGGTGTTTGAAAGACTTCGTCGCGACTCAAAAGACCTAAAGCCCTTCAGAGGATCACCGGTTGGATTCTCCGAAGATCAGGTACAAGTAAAGGGATATATCATGTAACACCCTTCTAACCTCACATGTATTTCTCATATAATTTACGGAATAAATCAAGGAAAACCACCACTAAAGGGTGTCACACTTCATAAAAATATCTTAAAAACAATCCTGCTCCATAACACGGGTTACATCAATAGTAGATACACCTTTTTATATTTTTAAACCAGTCACTCAACAACATCGCAGCGGATTTATCGTCATGAATAATCTTCTTTATAAAACAAAACTCATAATGTTTTTGTCTCATAAAAAGTTGGAATTAAAATCAGTTTAACAATCAAAATCTTCACAAAGTACGTCATCATAAAAAGGAACATAACATTTGCAAAACAAAGCATTCCCAACCCGATGTTACATATCAGAACAAGACACCTCTAATATATCAAAACTAATAAAAAACTCCAAAGTTATCTTCAATGCTCCTTGAGATTCTGGTATTCAGATCACAAATTTCCTAAGAGATGTCGAGACACCGATCTCTGAACAACAACCCAATGAACAAGTAAAACAATAAAACAATGCAGAACGATAAAGGGACACACAAAATTGTTAACCCAGTTCAGTGTACAATAACACTTACTCTGGGGGCTACCAATCCAGGAAGGAAATCCACTAAATAGTATTAATTCGAAGCTAAATTCCCCTGTTTACAACTTCTAACTTAATCACTATCCGTGCTATATTTCTACCTAAGACACACCTAGGTATGAGACCCCTCTCACTTCCCTTACAATCACAGACATTGACAAGAACACACAGTCACAAACAGTGACAAGAACACACAATCACAAACAGTGACAAGAACACAACTCAAAATACTTAGAAGACAATATTCAAGAACACACAATCACTCAATACTTAGAAGCTAAAGAGTGATTAACAATACTTACAACTCAATAGAGACAGTCTAACACAAGTATCAAAGCAATACAAGAGTGACTCATAATAATCAACAAAAAGATTAATACTTTTACAACTATGGCTTGTATATTCTTTGGGTATAGAGTCTTCTTTTTATAACCTTTTCTGGGCTGGATTGGGCTCCAAAAACACAGCAAAGAGACTGCACTAAGTCTGCAAAAACTTCTCCATAAAAATAGGTCTTCAATCTTAACTTTCCTAAAATGTCTTAACATTTAGAAAACTTGAATAACTTGAATACCAACATATATCTCTGATTTCTCAGTCTTGGACGTCATGTATGATTACTAAATATTCCCAAAATATTCAACATTTGTAGCATACTAAAATAATCTAAAAGTCCAACTATAATAGACACGATGCCAAACGATTCTGCATAGGACATCTTATTTAACATGTTTCCTCTGCAAGTTAGAGCATCCTACTTAACATGTTGCTGCGTAATTTGTTTTACTAACATTAATGCCAATCATAAAATAGAGAATTAACAATCTCCCCCTTTGGAAAATTTTGGCTAAAACAAATTAACAAATTATAATTCAGATTTCAGCAACAACGTGTTTGAAAAATTAAAAAAAATCAGAAATCCAAAAGTGATCATACACTCATCAAATATATCTCTCAACTTGGGAGATTAGCAGCAGAAATAAATGTCAGAGTTAGTCTTCAGAAGCTACTAAACACAACAACATAGAGAAATAATATTCTCAGTCTGGTTGATGTCAGGACATCATGTTCGACATCTCTTCAAAATAGTGCAAACAACTCCATTACCGCACATCAAACTCAACACCACAATACAACAGACTCATGATGAAAGAAGAATAAAGTCCTAAAGTCATGATGTACATGAGGAAGAAGATAGTTGGCACTCCCCCTCAACCTAGAAACCTTTACTTGCAATAGAGGGACAAATCTTCCTCTCAGGGAGCATAAGAGGACCCTTAGAAGCAACCGAACACCAGTGTTTATAACTCAGATCATATGACACAAAAAACAAGAGTAGACTCAGATACGAGTATCCTACCCAACATCATTGCAAAACAAAAGCAAATGCGAACAAACTTAAAAGAGGAACAAAAATAGAAATAAAACCTTTCTCACCCCTTTTAGCCAAAAATTGACAAACATATCAACCACAAAACCATACCCAAACAATACTCACCAATAAATGGAAAAAGCCATAAGAACTAATTTGAAAGCAACCAACACAAGATGATACAAGGGAAGGGATGACCTCTTTAAATAACTGAGTAGTTAATTAGGAATTAACAATCCTAGACTATGACAATGGCCTTGGTCAAAGAGAACATTATTTGAGGAAGATGATTGCACCATAAATAAATGTGCACCGTCCAAGTCAGTTTTGAATGCCTTTATTGACTATGGACTGATTCTCCTGAAGGTGATAGTTCCAATAAATGCGCATGCATAGTCAAACACACGTTTCACACTCTTTCTGACACGTACTTGATTACACCGTCCAAAATACTCCCTTGTTGGTCTCAAAAGAAATAAGTCCTGAACAATGTCCTGACATCTAGTCAAACATTGTCTACTTTCCCTTGTATTCTTAAAATATATCAAAACTTCTTTTAGCAATCAGTAAAGTATGTTTCACAGAGATGTCCAGTAATCAACTATAGACGCACATGATCTGAAGTATACTCACAATGCCTTTCATTGGACTCTAAGCATACTCCTTTTAGCTAGAATTAGTGAAACATACCAAGAAATTAGTACATCTTGTGTAAAATCTCCCATTCATTCAACCAAGACATCCAATGAGTCCCCCCTAAATCTCGTCAAGAGCACAAAGAACTATATCTAGTAGCCCCATGTCACGACATATTATTTGACATCATAGCCTCACATGAGGTATATAATCTCCACAAGCTTGAACAACATGCAAGCTTCATAAGGTCCACACTATTGCAACAACAATCCATAGACAAGTCCTTAACTCCCTCGGTCATGGATAAACAGTGCTCCTGCTAAAGATAAACACTTGAGCACCAAATGAAATCACACAGAGTACTTCTCATTCTCACAATGGAGGGAAACAACTTCACACACTTGCTAGACACATTCACACACTATAAAATCAATCCTGATCCAGATGCTCTAGCTCTTTGAGAGCACATCCAAGCACCCTGACTTATTCACTTAAAAAGGACATATCGAAAAATGGCCCTATAGATCCACACATGTTGTCATAACTCTTTGGATGGTCAAGATGTAGTGCCCACTGGGTTTGACATTACTCATATAAAAACATCTCAGTTTGCTTGCCTCACAAGATCCTGACTGACACGATCTTCTCTAGAGATACTTGTAGTAGAAGAGCCCCCTCCTCATAAGCAAACAAATCATATCACTTTATCTAATACTCTTCCCTTGCATCCACTAGCAATTGCTGGTACAAGTGAATTCTTCAACATGATAATAGTCATTTATTTACCATACACTACTAAAGACATGGTCAGAAGCTTTACATCCTACTTCACCATAGTTAGAAAATCCATTTCTGAAACTAACGTTGATCATCGAGTTTCACATTCATAATCCCAAGCATCTAAAGACAACCATCAACAAGCATGATGTTACAACATCATTTAGGACACCAACTTCTTATCATGGAAGCCTATCACTTTGGTTCTTGATCCACCATGCAACTTATTCAGGTTATCATAAGCACCAGAAAACCATGGAGAGAAATAAACTCTCACACACTTTCCGAAGCATAATATTCATACTGCCATCCTGCATTAATACATCAGACAAAAACACAACTCCCATCTTTATTCACATGCACAACCACATGAGAATAACATTTACTCACATTCCTTCCTTCACAGTTTCCCTTAGAGGTACAATCAACAAATAGGGCTGCCTCCTCACAAATGGTAGATCATTTGGTCTGACATCCTTTTTTCATTAATCCACTAACACACATGGATTCTAACAGTTATTGACTGATATTCACTCCACAACCCACGCTAGATTTGGCCCGTGGCTTCACTTTACGCTCCACCATGGTCAGACATTCCAATTTAGAATCTAATGGTGATCAATAATCATGAGCTTCAAGAACAACTTCCTTTTCTGGAGAAGTAATCACTGAGATGATGTTCCAAACATCAATTCTGACATCAATCTTAATCACATAATTTTATCATTTACTATGGTTATGGAGACAACATCCATAGTAACCCTCACACATCCTTTTGCACATGAGAACCATACAACAGTAGATACATCACCCTTCAAGGCCAGATCACAGAAATATGAAGCAAGCCACATTCTACACACCTGAGAGTTAACTTATCTCAAGATGGTCCAACTCTATTGCACCCGATCCACTAGACATCAATACTTCCTTATACAATATTGGAGATTTATCCTTTAGACTTCCATAATTCATCCTACATTGGATGTCTTTTCCACTACAACAGAGCAAGAGTTCCATGTTTTCACATACTTGATAATGATCTCAAGTTTGATTAAACACCCTTCATCCTGTTTAAGAGACCCACCAACTATCCATCTAGACCAGTTACTGCTTAATGTCCCCTTTTCCCCAACTCAAACTGAACCAATCCTATTAGAGCAAAGTAGCCACAAGAAAGATCACACATAAATCTAACTCCTTTTGATCTGAAAAATCTTCCAGATGTCTGAGGGATGTCCTCGACATTTGTAGTTGACCTCCATATATTAAAACCTGGTTGAGATGATGAATCTCCACTAGAAGTTAGATCTCAGCCACTGCACTCCTACTTACTTTGATCATAAATAAACTATATATTGATCATCTCTTGACCAACCCACTTATCTAAGACCTGTTTCTTGGATAGAAACTTTTTAGTCACACAACCCAGATGCCTCTTCAAATTCAGGAGAAGGTTCCAAACATATGTAATCAATACATATTTATTTAGCACCTAGAGCATACACTATGACATTCCTTTGTCCAATATGGTTCTGCATACTCTCCTGATGTGACATTCTGACACATTATTGAGCTTAGTTATGAAGCCATTACTTCTCCTAGAAAATCCAAACATTCCTTGATCACCTTCAAGTTCTTCAAATGACGTCCATCTTCTAGCCAAACCAGTAACAACAAAGTAAGGATCACTTTCCCAATTAATCCAAAAACTAGGAAGATCCCTTTCTTCAATGTACTGTCACATTCTTGTCAGAGTTCTTGAAAATATACCGGATTATCTTCATCTTGATCAATTTTTCTTCAGAACTCTTTTCATCAACCACATTTGGAAGTTCCTTTATGAGTGGAATTGAGATGAATCTCAAGTATCTTTGGAAACTTTAATGAGCTAGTTGACGATATCTTCCAAGTATCACAACACCATAGGATAAACCTTCAGAGAAGACCAGATCATAATGCTTTTCCCTTATTGGTATTCCAAGAACAGACTTTTCTAAAGGCTAAACACCAGAGACACAAGGGACTACTAGAAGTTTTACATCAGATACATATGCAGTGAAACACAAAACAAAAACTCCTCAACACCCTTCAGGTACAACTACACAAGCACTCCAATCCAGGTGACAGCAGAATAACATATGTTTGAAAATAAATCAAACACAAAATCAGCAACACAATAATTCACCACCAAAGCCACATGCCCGACAACTTCAGACATGACCATTACTCACTCTGTCACAAATATTCAATACTCCCCCTCAAAGGACCATCCAAATATCACACTGTTGTACCCCAAAATTTTCCCTCTCATGTTTTCCAAGATTTTCCCTTTGCATGGTGGTTACAAACACTTGTTTAAGGAAAATAATTTTTTTGGAGATAATCAAGTGTCTTTCAATTGGAATATGAGCAAGGTACTTCGATTGGGCATTTGGCACTCTTCAATCATGCTTTGATTAGTGAGCTTTGATTGGGTATTTGGCACCCTTCGAGCAAGCTTTGGTCCACAAGTATCATTCCAGCAGTGCCCTCTGTGCATTCCTTCAGCGCACTAGGCAAATACCCCCTCTGTGCGTGCCTTCAGCGCACAAGGCAAGAACCCCCCTACAAGTTTTCTTTGATTCACCAATAGTGGACTGCTGCATACAAGCTTTGATTGGGCATTGAGTCTCCTTCGATCAAGCTTAATTCACAAAGCTTCCACTAGGAAAAAGGCCCCTTCAGCTTGCCATCAACACACATACGACTCTTCATGCTTACCTTTGGTCTACTAGGAAAAAACTTCCTCATGCTTGCCTTGGATTCACAAGGCAAAGGCCCACCATCTTGCCTCCGATCTACAAGGCAAAAGGCCCTTTCAACTGACCTTCGATCCACTAGGAAAATACTCCTTCTATGCTTGCCTTCAGCGCACAAACAAAGGTTTCCTCTTCATGCCTACCTTTGTTTCACAAAGCACATGATTGCTACATTATGAAGACATTAGTGGCCCATTCAAAGAATGAACATGGGATGCATGTAGGCTATTCAAAGTACACACAAATGGTGCCTTCAAAGGGCATACATTTGGTCCATTCAAAGGACACACAAATGGTGCCTTCAAAGGGCATACATTTGGTTCATTCGAAGGATACACAAATGGTGCCTTCGAAGTACCTACAATGGATCCATTCGAAGGATACATAATTATTTAAAATAAGTTTGTCTTGTGATGAGTCTTGGTCCAAGTTGCTTACTGGCCCAAAAGCCAACATGTTGCCAAGCCCAAGCCTCCTGCACAATTGCATTCGAAGGAGGTAACAAAGGAAGTCTCGAATGGCCAGAAAGGAGTTTTTGTTTGGGCCAGTTGAAGAGTTTAAAATAAAGCTACTAAGGTAGATAGGGGCTCAATCGAAGAAGCCCTAATGATGAGGATTAGAACCATTCAAAGGAGGCAACTCTGGGCCAATTAAAGAGCAAGGACAAAGCGTCCTTCAATTGGCATTTCAGAATAGGTTTACCTCGAAGGCATGTCAGCAAAGTATCCTTCGATTGGCATATCAAAACAAGATGTCTTATGATAAGCATATCAATAAAATCAAACAATCAATGCAGAAGTTGACTCAATCTAAGAAGTTATGATAAGGAAGGTTCTGAATAATTCGAATCAAAACTCACAGCCATCAAAGAGAATAATTCTTAGGGGATGATCGAAGATGTTATGATAGGGAAAACTCTGAGTAGTTCGAATTCATACAAGGAGCCAATTATCACCTGTCCAGGTTCATACCCAATTCCAAAATGGCATGAAAAATCTCTAAATGTCAATCTTTAGTTTTGTCTGATTTTATTTTCAAGGCCATATTTAATGGTTGGTATTTAAGGACATGTTTCTTTCCCTATTTTATTGTCTCCTCCCCCTCCTATAAATACAAGACACTAACACAAGCCAAAGGGTACACACGACATATATACGCACAAGGACACACACACACAGCCTCAGAAAGTATACCAAAAATCTTATAATTCGAAACTAGTGTTGCAGGTACTCTCAGTCCAAACGAATACTAGATTTGTGCTCCTGAGACTCCCATGAGTCTACTCCGAGTCAATCCACATCCAGAAGTGCCAAATCGAAGCATCCCATCTTTGATAAATTTTCAAAATCATGTCTATGTTTTCATGATGTATTGACATTTTCCAGTGTTTGATTCATGCTCAGGATATCATATAGCATAGCTTTCATGCGTTACATACAAGGTTAAATGCAGGGATGAGATCGTGCGATTGTTGGGGCACGATCCATATTTTCCTTTGAATCTCAAGGTTCATGAGGTTGTAATACAAAGTAGCTTTCAATTCAGACCCAGAGGATTCGAATTAGGATAATGCAGCCACAGGCTGTCGAATCTAAGACTAGATTCGACCCAAGTCTAGATTTTTATCTTGTTTCCTCTAATAAATTTCCTGCAGGAGTACAACATACACCTCCAACAATATTCTCTGCTGGATCGAAGGCCACATCCTTCCCTGGATCGAAGGATGACACCCTTCAGTGGATCGAAAACCCTCTTTTTTCTTTGGATCAAAAGACTTATTTTCTTGTATTTTTATTTTTTTGTGTTACTCACTTCTTTTATTAGTTTCCCTATTTAAATCAATAATCAAATAAAAAATCATCACAAAAATTAGGATTAGATTTTATTAATTAAATTAATTTCTGAATTAATTAATTAATTAATTAATTTTAACATCCTTTTCTCAAAAATTAAAATAAATTAGAATTTAGGTTTAATTTTAATTTTAATTTATTTTCGTTTCATAAAAAAAAATCAAAAACAAAACAAAAAGATTTTATTCTTAGGACTTTAGACATCTTTTTAAATTCGCGCGTTTACTTTTACTTTCGCACTTTTGCATATTGTTGTACCCCAAAATTTTCTCTCCCATATTTCTCAATGCATATCAAGTGAGGTTCTCAAATTGCTCAAGGAAGTCCAAGAGTTGACCAGACAAACTCTCTCCTAAAGCAGTCTATCTCAAATTAGGGTTTCAGTTTGCATCAAGATGGTTGAGTCTAAAGGGTCTCAAATGCTCACTATTGTCCTAATATGTTCTCAAGATCATCCATGTCAAGTTTCAAGCCTTGCAGAGGAAGTCTGCTCAGTCAATTGCTCAAAGGCCCAAAAATCGACTATGCTAGGGCAAAAGTCAATTGTGGCCTACATACAGTCAAACTTCAAGATTTTTGGCCAACATCCTCATTTTAAAGTATTATTCATCATTTGATCAAGGGTTGATCATGATTCCTCAAGGATTGCTCACAATTCATCAAAACCCAAAAGTTGCCAAATTAGGGTTTTATAGGAAAAGTCAACTCAACTTTGACCAAGCATAACTTTCTCATACTTTATCAGAAATGACCCATCCAAAACTCATTGTGAAGAGGATGAAATTACATATAATTCGTCTTCATCTCCCAAGTTCAAAATATGCACTCACAAAAAGATATGAATTTGGATATTATAGGTCATTTTGAAAACTCAACAAAAACACCTTTTTTGTCAAAGCTTCATACATGAACATGGAAGACTCAATTGAGATGATACCAAAAGGTTTGCTTATAGGACATATTTAGCTTTCTAAAAAGTCCAAGAACACATCTCTAGGGTCAAAATTGAAAGAGTTGTGCATTGGTGAAGTTGACCTTTTTTTGCAAAATTGCCAAAAGTCAAACATGCCTAAAATTGCAACTTTTGTCAAATGGGCCTAACTTTTTGTGCTTGCATTGAACTTGTAGCATGGTCCACGACCCATGAACCCTGCCACTTGTCATTCTTTTATTTTTATCATTTATCTTGATTTTATTCCATTTAAATCAAATAAAATCAATAATAAATAATGAAAATATCAAAAATCATTTAAACCTTGATATTTTGTGCATATTTCAGGTCCATGAATAGCTGGCAATGAGATAAAATCGTGCAAGGCTTGTTTGTACACAAAAATATTGAGTTTTTCTTGTTTTGGAAAGATTTGATACAAGTGTGAATCAAGGATCAAATCTTCATAATTGCAAGGATTTGGTGCAAACTTGTAACCCTAATTGATTCTATGATATATACTGAACAAATCCAAAGCAAAAGCAGAAGGGTTGGAGGCGTGAGAGAGCATAATCAGATTCAAAAAAATCATTAAAAAGTGTGAAATCATTCTTGCAGTTAGAGGGAAATTCAGGCCATTACAATACCACCATTCGCATCCTGGACCTTCTCTGAAGCAGATACGATCATCTGCAAGCATCCATACATCCAGAAACTCGAACCACAGACCCACGGTTTTCCCTTCAAACTCAAAATCCATTCTTACAATTTACGCAGCATTAGCATGTTTCAATGACATATATGTGTTTGTTAATGTATTTGCAATGTTTTGGTTATACTCAATTGAATTTTTGATGCACGTACTGAGATCCACCACTGCTAGGGTTTTCTTGTTCGTTTTAGGGTTTTCTCACGCAGGTAAAATTGGCCCAAAAGAGGGGTACCATGGTGCTCACAAGGCCAAGACGAGCTGATCTGTACCATTAGTTTTAATTTATGATGCTTGTATGAGATTTTGGAGAAACACAAGCTTATACCTGGCCCAGGAAACTGTAGGTAAAAGTCTTGGACTTTTGCTAACGGAGAGAGGAAGAAGAAGGGTGGCGTGGCACCCCCTGGCTGGTCCATTCAAACTTCGCGCGCTTTTTGACCCATTATCTTGTTTTCCATTATATTAATTGTTGTTTATTTCAGAAACAAAAGAACCAGCCAGCCCAGCTGGCAAGCACGTTGTGGCCAAATGCTAAAGGGCCTGGGTTCGATCCCCAGGTCCCCTTGTTCTTCAATATTATTTTGTTATATGTAATTCCATGCGTAGGCTTCCCATAGATCCACCATATGCCATCAACTTTCAACCATTGGATCTAAAGCAAACTAAATCCAACGCCTGGAACATGAAGGTCCACTATAGGCCTAGTCAAACGTGCAACGTGGAATCTGAAAAGTCAAACATGGACCAAGGGATTTTGGGCTCAGATATGCTATGGACACCCCCTGTTTGCTACTAACATCAGGCCCATTCCTTATTTTTCTTTTATTTATTTATTCTTGATTAATTATTTTTTCACACAAAAATTAATTCTTTTTTACAAAAAAATTCATAAAATCAATTTTCATCAAATTAGATTTAGATTTTTATTTTTATCAAAAATTTAATTTAATAATTAGTTTAATTTTAGGATAATTTTAATCTTTTTGTAAATAAATTAAAATCAATTATAAATTTAGGATTTGTTTGATTTAATTTTTATTTTCCTTTCTTAAAATACCAAAAATACAAAAATAGGTCAAATTAATTATTTTTCTTAATTTAAATTAATTAGTAACCAGGCTTATATTTATTTAATTAAAACCCTATTTTCTTAATCAAAAACAACAAAAAATGACTTTTCTTCCAATTAGGTCTAGATGGGGTCAAAACCCTAATTTTTCTTGTTCCCGATTCATCGCGCGTTTATTATTTTTTGCAAATATTAATGTAACTGCTCATGGGATGTAATAGTTTAATTAGGACTTTTCGCTTATTTATCGTTTTACGGGTTTTTGGCTATGTAATTAATCTCCCTCCCCGAAGCCTTGTAATAGCGTAGTTTTATTTTCCGCATTTTAATTTTTGCAAATATTAACTGTTAGATGTATGATAATAGGATTGCATGACAAGAATGTATGTTAATTTTAAAATGGTTAGCAAACCCTAAATGTGCAAAGATAATAACTGAAATCAAATCACTCGCACATGCGCACTCCTAGGGTATACTCTCACTTCGGTTGCCTTCGGTAAACGATCATTAAGTATAAGGTATTTTAGTGGTCGCTCTCTTGTCTAAACAAAGATCAAAAGTCCCGTTCGGAAAGGTTGCCTCGAATATGATCTTAAGGCATTAGGGTTATTACTAAGACGTCCTAATGTTGCTTTAGTGATCGTACGTCCCTTTTCGAATTGACCCTTACAATTCCAACGACGGTGCTACCTACTCACTAATAGTAGGATAGTGCTGTCTAAAGGAAACAAGAACAAAAACATTCTTTTTTATAGTAGGTAGATGCTAGTAGGTACTTGCTCATAATAAACTTTTCACACCATACACTTTCCAAACAAAGTTTTCAAAAACACTTTGTAACACTCTTTAGGACTGATACAAGGGTTAAAACAAAGTAAAACAAAAACTTTTCAAAAACACACAAACACAAGCAATTTTTACATGATGAGCAAGTACCTAAGAGCTCGTACAAAACTACGGATAGAAAGGGTGCTAATACCTTCCCTTTCTATAATCTACCCCCCGTACCTGAAATCTCGAAAAAAGGAATTTTTTTATGCTTTTTTCCTTTCCAGTTGGATAAAATAAAAGTCGGTGGCGACTCTTGCTTACTGCGAAATTTTGCGAACAAAAAACGCAAAATGCAAACCAGTATTAAACAGTCGGTTCTGCCACCGTATCACACATATTATTGTAACTGTATATTGGGATGTAATAGATAATTAGTAGGACCTTTATCGCTTTTATTTATTTTTTTCTCCAGTTTTGGATATGTACATAATCCCCTCCCCGAAGCTTTGTAATAGTGTAGGATTTATATTCCCGCATTTTATTTTTCTATACAATATTAACTGTTAGATGTATGATAATAGGATTGTATGGCAAGAATAAAAACAAAATGTTAGCAAACCTAACATCAAAGACAAAAAATAATTGAATATAACACACTTTCACATATACACCTCTAGGGTACTCCCACTTTGGTTGCCTACGGAAAATAAAACACTCAGGTACCTTGAAAGTAGGGACGCTTTAGCAAAGACCCTTGAATCAAAATATCATAGTCCCTCGATGACCCATATGTGCTGCCTTATGATAAATGATATAGTCCCTTAAACAAAATTGCTAAAGCGTCTATATATGTTGCCTTTATGACTGTACGGTGATCCATGAATGTCCCTCATACATCCAAACGACTATGGCTACCTACTCATTAATAGTAGGCTAGTCTTGTCTAAAGGAAAGGAGAAAGAGAACAAACTTTCAAGTGTAAGTAAATAGTTCCTAGATGCTATGCTAAAAAAACAAATTTTCACACTTACACAAAACAGATTTCAAAAACATTTTCAAATGCTTTATCAACACCTTTGAGGACTGATACAAGGGTTATCCTAAAAAAATTCGCCACTATTGGCATTTCAAAAAACTTTTCAAAAACACACAAAAGCACAAGGTATTTCAAATGAGCTAAGCATCTAAGAGCCCGTAGAAAACTACGGATGGAAAGGGTGCTAACACCTTCCCTTTTCATAATCTACCCCCTTACTCAAAAAACATCTCGAAAGGTATTTTTTCTATTCTTTTCACCCTTTCCTTTGTTGGATAAAAGAAAAGTCGGTGGAGACTCTTGCTTACCGCAACATTTGAGAATAAAAAACGTAAAACTAGTATAACAGTCAGTTTTTCCATCGTGTCACACATATACTACCATCAATAGTAGCAGCAGACACATAGCATTGGAAACAAAACAATCTAGATTATATTTAGATTGTCTTCACATCTTGCCCCTATCAAATAACCTCGTGCACTTCTTGATTCTGTCACATGTTTTAGGTCTGTTACCACTGAACTCCCTTGTCATAACCTCAGAATATGTCTTCTTCAAATGAGCCCTTTGCAGTGATATTTTATTCACAAATACTCATTCCTTGTCCATTGAACCGGAAAGTATCTTCCCTAAATCTCACCCAGAGTCAGAGCAGGATGCCTGCTCTGATACCAATTGAAATTTTGGTATTAAGATCACAGATGTCCTAAGATATGTCGAGACACCGATCTCTGAACAACAACCCAATGAACAAGTAAAAAAAATAAAACAATGTGTAATACGGTGGGAGAACTGACTTGAGATATTTTGCGTTTGATTGCAATTATTGCGATTAGCAAGAGTCGCCACTGACTTTTCTTTTATCCAAAAGGAAAGGTGGAAAAGAACAGGAAAGACCTTTGAGATTATTTCTTGAGTTCGGGGGGTAGATTATGAAAAGGGAAGGTGTTAGCACCCTTTTAATCCATGGTTATCTATGGGCTCTTAGTTACTTTCTAGATCACTTGCTTTTGTTTGAAAATATGTTTTGTGGTGGTTTTTGAAAGTATTTTGAAAAGGTGCATTCGTTTAGGAAAATTTTGTAATGGTTCCCGTTCGTAAGAACATATAAAAAGTGTTGGACTTTTGAAAATGTTTTGAAAGTGTTTGGTGTTTGTTTTGAAAGTGAGCAAGGATGTTTGTTTTGAAAGTGAGAAAGCAACTAGGAACAATCTACCTACTCAAAAGTCTTTTGTTCATTTCTTCCTTTCCTTTGATATTGCTATCTCACTATTGATTGGTAAGAAGCCTCATCTTTGGATGTAAAGGGACAGGCGTTGGTCAATGTATAGTCATGATAGCAACGTTGTGAGATATCTTAGCATTTCTCTTTGAGGGACTAAGATCATTTGAAAGGCAATATTTTGTAGCGTCATTGAGGGACTATGATCTTGTATTTTTGATTGCTTTTGATAAGATATCCCATATGCATAACATGACCATTTTGTAAGGCAACAAGTGGAATTACCCTAAGGGTGCAACTGTGTAAGTGTTTTGATTTCATGCATTGTTTATCTTTGATTAGGGTTATCTACTTGTTGATTTTATCTTTCCATACAAACCCTAATTACTAGCATTTATATGAAAGCGATAAATTGCGGAAAGTAAAATTACTATGCTATTACATCATTAGGGGGATGGGATATACAAATTTACAAATGGGGATTGCAAGAAATCAAACCTAATTATCTGTTACAACCATATTGAATAATGTACAAGAATTGAAAAGAAAATAATATGCAAGGATGTAAAATGGAAAGGAAATGAATTATCTATTAACCTAATTATCAAAAAGAAAAATTATTAATTAAATTAAGAAAATTAAGCCAAAACTAATTAAGAAAAGAAATTAAATTAGAAAGCATTTTTTAGGGTTTTTAAGAAAAGGTTTTTAGTTTAATAAAAATAGTATAGAAATTAATTAATTAAAAGAAACCCTAAATTCTAAGGTGATTTTAATTAGAAAAGATAATAACTAAACCTAAATCTAATTATTAATTTATTAAGAAAAAAGAAATTAAGTTTGTTTAAGAAAATATTTTTGTCTTTTTTAGTTTATAAATAAAATAAAATATAAGTATGTAAATAATATTTTTGGATTTTTATTAATAAAATAATAATAATAATAATAATAATAATAATAATAAAAATAATAAAAATAAAAATAATAAATTAAAGTAAATAAAATAAAAATGAAAATAAAGTCAGGAGGTGAAAAAAAGAATTTAGGGGTTTATTAGAAAAAACAGATTTCGAAGCTTGGCCCAATGGGATTTTTTGTACTCAGAAAAAAATAAAAGAAAAGGTTGGGCCAGTGTTATGCAGTGAAGTGGGGGTGAGGATCAACAAAAATGGTAGAGGCCCAATATTGGAGGCCCATCGCGCAGACTTGTAACAAGGAGAAAGAAAATGTTAAAAAATAACAAAAAGTGGCAGCGCCGGGGCTTGGACCCCCGCCCTTGACATGAAACGCGCGCTGTCTTACCACTGGGGTGGCTATACATCTGTTAACTTAAATGAAATAATAAATACATAACATAAATCAAGTCCCGAAAATGACCTCATCTTCAACCTCTAACCATGGTTCCTGTAACTCACTCATTTCTCATCCAAAATGAAAAATGTAAATATGAAAGTTGCTCCATTTTTCCATACGAATCCAACCACATAAATAACATAAGCTATAAATCAAAGATGAATGAGAATTTATAATGGTTCCAAATTCTGACCTAACTTTTTCAGAAAGTTCAAACTTAAAATTCTCACGACTTAAGCAATATAAATGAATTTTAAGGACATGGTCATCTTCAGGGCTATGATATCTACATTTTGTCTTTGAAAATGGAAAGCTAACAATGCCTATATGAATATTTCAAAAGTCAGAAAACTTACCTCAAAAATGGAATTCATGTTTTGCAAATGAGCTTGATTCAAGGTGCTGCAATGATCAGCTTAGCTTCCTTGAGTCCTTAGGCAGCTAATGCAATACTTAGCTTGAGTTGAGAGTGGCTGAAATGGCCTGGAGAAGTCAAGATGCAAACCTATGTTTTTTACTATGGAAGATGGAGAAGATGATGTTACAGAAATGTAACAGGTATTTGGTTAAGTTATATTTGAGGTATAGAAGCTTTGTGGAGGGTTTGGAAAAGAAACGCACGAGTGGATTTTGTGTTTCAAGTTTCTTGGCCCAAAATGACAACAATGGTGATTTTCGCACAACTCTGAGTTTGGGAGAGTTTGAGGGTGTTTTTTCTCGTGTCTTAGCTCACAAATAGTTTCTCTATTTATAAGCAAAAAGTTTGGATGCTTGGAGAAGTCATAAATCAAGAATCACATGTTTGTGGAATTTTGCTTGTTTTTTGAAGAAAGCTTGAAAAATGTGGTTCCAATGCACAAGTACCTGGTTTATAGGGTGGCTTAGAAGCTTTAAACATGTTACTTCTGAGCATACATGTTGTGTGTGTTTATAACAACAAGTTAGAGGCTCAAGAAGAGTGGACTTTGTGATTAAAGCCACTTTTCCAAAATGGCAATTGTGCCTTTCTTCCTAAAATGGTATTAAGTATGGGCAATGAATTGAATGCTTGGATTAAAGCTCTAACAATTGTGTAAACATTTAAATATGGAGTTAAAGGAAAGTTAGAAGCCTGCAAAGTGTGATTTGTACAACATGCTTGAAGATTGGATCAAATGTTCATCACAAAATTGACTTGTAACTAAAGTTTGAAACCCTAACTTCTTGCCTTCGATTATCTTAGATCAAGTATGATCTCAATGAGTTCTTGGACATTTTAAAAATCTTGTAACATCCCCTAATATATTCATGTTGGACATTTTTGAAAATTAAAATTGGAACTAGGTGAAAAATTTCCATGAAGTTAGGTCAAAATCCTGCCTAACTAGGGCAAAATTTCACTAAGTCTTTTAAGTTTCATGAACATGTCTTCACAAAATCATAACTTGAAATCCAAGCATTTCTATAAAAAAGTTATACCCTACAATGTTTTAGATCTCATTGAGATCTACAACTTTCATGTTGGAAGTTTCCTTTGAATCATCTTGCATCATGGTGGAAATTTGGCTCAAAGTTATGAAAAAAAGTGATCTTTTCAACACTTAGAAAAAAATTCTAAGTCTTGGAAATTTGAATTTTCAAAGATGAATTTTGACTTTTCAATTCCTTGATGAACAAGTTTCATATTTTGACATGTCTTGATGAATTGTAATCTTTGAAACTTGATTTTGATCAAAAAGTTAAAGTTTGATTTTTCAGTGTACAATTGACTTTCATCAGTTGACTGAAATTCAACTATCAATCAATTGATCTTGAGAAATGTTTTGAGCCATGCCATTAGGTCAAAATGATGTATTTGAATCCTTGAGATCATGTCTCAAACCAATAAGTCATTTGTTAGGACCAAAGTCAAAAATTGAACTTCCTTAGTCAAAACCCTAATTTTGACCATTTTGGCCTTTTGATGTTCTGATCAAATTTCTTGAGGAATTGTAATCCAAACTTGATCAATTGACATATATGAGTTTATTATGTTGATATTGATAAAAAATTATGAAGTTTGATTGTAAATTGACGTTTTCCCCAATATAGCTGATTTTAGGTCAACTGATCAATTGACTGAGCAAAAATGTGATCCAAGACTTGAAACTTGACATGAGCAATCTTGAGGGTCCAAAATGATTCGTGAAAGTAAATTGAGGCTTAGAAAGTTCAATTATCCTTGTACAAACTCAAACTCTAATTTGAGTCATCAGTGCTTTAAGTAGGTGTCTTGAGCTGATCAAACCTTGTGTAGTCTTGAATCAATGGAGATCTTGTGAGAGATTTCTTGATAAATGAGAGAGAAAATTTTAGGGTACAACAGCTGACCCTGTTCAATCTTCTTAAATCTGAAGAGTTAGATCGGCGGATCCACCATTCGTGACTTGAAGGTGGAAGATGATTGAACACTAGAGTGCCCCGAAATTTGCACTCGAAGATGTATTGGGAATGGGCTTATATATGCCATTTGGAGGAATGATGGTAAATACTGGAAGAAGTATCAGCGTAAATCTTTGGTCGATTTATACTAAAACTTGATGATTTACCTGTGGGAAAAAGAGTTAGTAAAATGCAGATGTATGCATGATGTTCACAAGATAAATGAGATTGTGCTAAATGAATTTCGTATGTATATGCTATGATGTATGAATGTGGGATGCATATTTTTTGGGGAAAATAAATCCCTGACTACTGCTGAGGAGTTATGGGAAGCCGAATCCCGAATTGCTATTGGGGATGAAGAATATACATATCTTCAAACTTTGTTGACAGAATGCTTCTGTCGAGAATTATCTCTTGAATGTTTAGCTGTTATCTGGTCGGGTCCAGGCTTCACAACAACTTGCTGAGGATGAAGAAGTCAACTGCTATCTGGTCGGATTCCAGGTTTCACAATAACCTATTGGGGAAGCATAAATTAACTGTTATCTCGTCGGATCCAGGCTTCACAGAAAATTTCTTGAAATTGAACTGGTATCTGGTCGGATTCCAGGTTTCACAGATTTCTTGAAGTGGTAACTACTATCTGGTCGGGTCTAGGCTTCATAGTTTTTTGTTTGAAAAGTTATACTATTATCTGGTCGGGTCCAGGCTTCATAGTGTTTCGCTAGGGATTGTAGTTAGTTGTTATCTGGTCGGACTCCAGGCTTCATAATAACTTGCTTGAATATACGAAGTTGAACTGATATCTGGTCCGATCCAAGATTCACAGTAACTTAATGACATTAGACCGCTATCTGGTCATATTCCGCGCTTTGCGGATTCCTGAGATGGATGAAGTTAATTTCTATCTGGTCGGGTCTAGGCTTCACAATAAGTTTGCTTGAAAAGATGAAGTTGAACTGATATCTGGCCGGATCCAGGCTTCACAGTAACTTACTGGGGTATAGGCAAGATCTACTGGGAAAAAGAAGCTAAACCCTTGTCTGGCTGAGTCCATGTTCTTCAATATCTCAAGGAGTTAAACTTTTATCTGGTCGGGTCCAGGCTTCAAAGTGTCTTAAAAAGTTAACTATTATCTGGTCGGGTCCAGGGTTCATAGTTACTTGAGAGTTGACTAATATCTGGTCGGGGCCAGGCTTCATAGTATCTGAAAGTGTTGTACCCTAAAATTTTCCCTCCCATTTTCACACAAGACATACCCCTAGAGGTTCTCAATTGCTCAAAGTTGACCAAGGATTGACCAGACAACTCTCCTACAAAGGCAATGAACCCCCAACTAGGGTTTCCATTTTCATCAAGATGTTTGACCTCCAATGGTCTCAAATGATTCCCATGGTCCTAATATGTCCTCAAGACCATCCATGCTAAGTTTCATGCCTAGCACAACAAGTTTGCTCAGTCAACTGCCTAGATGCTTGGAAATCAGCTATGTTAGGTCAAAAGTCAACTGTGACCTATATACAGTCAAACTTCAAGATTTTTGGTCAACATAAACATTTTGAAGTGATATACATCATTTTATCAAGGGTTGATCATGATTCCTCAAGAAATGCTCCTAATTCATCAAAAGTCAAAAATAGCAAATTAGGATTTCTATAGGAAAAGTCAACCAAACTTTGACCAAGCATAACTTTCTCATAATTTATCAGAAATTTTCCAACCAAAGATCATTTTGAAGAGAATCCAATTCCATACAACTTCTCTTCAGCCCTCAAGTCCAATAAAGTCACCATTTGAAAGATACAAGTTCATACATTACATGTCATTTTTAGAAAGTCAATAAAAGCCACTTTTTGCCAAGACCTTTAACATCAAGATAACATCTTCAAAAGAAAAAGTTATCAAAAGAGGGATTGAAGTAGACATATTTGGATTTCCAAAAAGCACAAGATAATCATCATGATATAAAAATTGATCAAGTTATGGCTTGCCCAAGTTGGGAAAATTTAGGAAATTTCAAGAAATATGCATTGGGCAAATTTGAATTTTTAAGGCAATGGATCTAATTCTTGAACTTCAAACATATTCCTAAGACCATAGAGGACCCCTAGGACCACTTTTGCATAGCCTTGATTTTATTTGCATTTTATATTGATTTTATTTAATTAAAAATCAAATAAATCAAGATTATTGCAAAGTATATGGGACATTATCATTTGGCCTTGGTTTGGTACATGGAGAGGCCCCGATTTTCGTGTGCAGCAAGGCCAGTTCAGTCTAGGTACATTCAAATTTGAAAATGGACAAAATCCCTTAACTTTGGCCAAGGTTACAAATGGACATTCATGGCATTCAAAAGCTTGTCCATAGCTGTTACAAACATGGCATTTTCGTGTCCTCTCATCATTCTCTATATAAATAAGCTTCTGGAAAGCATCAAATAGAGATACATGACCTGAGGAACCCCTGTCCAATTTTAAAAAAAACACTAAAGTTGTCAAACTCGAATTTCCATTTCCAGCCTGTTTCAGTCCCAAACAAGTATCAAAACATACTCCCGGGGAGCCTCAGAAACCTACAGAATCGCGCCCAACCTTCATCACGGTTTGCATATTTTCTCAAATTCGATTTTGTTGATTTATACAGCATAAAAAAGTTTTAGACATATATTCATGTTTATTATCATACTTGCAATGTTTATAGATGGTTTAATTTGATGTTTAGTACAGGAATAAGCCTGCGCCATTACTGGGGTTTTGAGGTCCCAAATTGGGAACTCCATATACAGGACAAATTGGACCATATTAGGGGTGGTATTTGTTGTACCCCAAAATTTTCCCTCCCATATTTCTAAAAACATTTCAAGAAAGATCCCCAAGTTACTCAAGGTAGTCCAAGGGTTGGCCAGACAAGCTCTCTCCTAAGGCAGTCTACCTCAAATTAGGGTTTCATGTTGCATCAAGATACTTGAGTCCAAGTGATCACAAATGCTCACCAATGTCCTAATATGTTCTCAAGATCATCCATGTCAAGTTTCAAGCTTTGCAGAGGAAGTTTGCTCAGTCAATTGCTCAAAAGCCCAAAAATCGACTGTGTTAGGGCTAAAGTCAACTATGGCCCACATACAGTCAAACTTCAAGATTTTTGGTCAACATCATAATTTTGAAGTATATTTCATCATTTGATAAAGGGTTGATCATGATTCATCAAGGATTGCTCATAATTCATAAAGACTCAAAAGTTGCTAAATTAGGGTTTTGTAGGAAAAGTCAACTCAACTTTGACCGAGCATAACTTTCTCATACTTTATGAGAGATGACCCATCCAAAGCTCATTTTGAATAAGATGAAATTACCTACAATCCATCTTCATCTCCCAAGTTCAAAATATGCACTCACAAGAAGTTATGAATTTGGACATTATAGGTCATTTTGAAAAGTCAACAAAAACACCTTTTTTGTCAAAGCTTCATACATGATAATGGAATATCAAATTGATATGAGACCAAAAGGGTTGATTATAGGACATCTCAAGATTTCTAAAAAGTCCAAGAACATATCCAAAGAGTCAAAATTGAGGAAGTTATGCATTGTTGAAGTTGACCTTTTTTGCAAAATTGTCAAACGTCAACTATGCCCAAAACTTCAAATTTTGCCAAATGGGCCCAATCTTTTTCACTTGTTTTGAGTCGGAAACATAGTCCAAGAGATCTAGCCTTTTCCACTTGTCCATATCTTATTTTTATTATTTATTTTTATTTTTATTTGAATTAATTCAAGTTAAATCAAAACAAATCAAATAAAATCCAAAATATTGAAAGTAAGAGATTTTGTGCTTGTTTCAGGTTCCAATTACAGCTAGCAAACATTCAAACTCGTGCAAGGCATTAGAGTGGACAAAAAGATTGAAAAAAGCTATTTTTGGAATGATATTGAAAGTGAATCAAATCAAATCAAAAATCATTGAAGGAGAAAGATTTGGATCAGTTTTGGAACCCTAATATATTCCTTGGTACATATAGAACAAAGCCAGACCTAAAAACAAGTTGGAAACAGGTGCAAGAGACAAAACCAAAACTGAAAAAAAGCAAGAAAAGTGTGAGATCGAATTTGCACTTAGAGGCATCCTCAAGACTCTTTGCCTATCTCAATCGACTCCTGGGACTCTCAGCAAGCTAAAGCGATCAAGAACCAAGCTTTTCAAGCCCGAAATCGCACTGTAAGTCCGCCACGGTATTGCTATACTCTTGAATTCGATTAGCATTATTCTTTCACTTATAGCGTAAAATAACTGTACATTCTTGATCACCATCATGTTTGCAAGCTTTCTATAATACCCAATTGTATTTTCATGGACTGAATTGTAAGCTGCCATTGTTAGGGTTTTAGAGTTTGTTTTAGGGTTTTTGATTACAGGGAAAATTGGCCTTGATAAAAGGTACCATCGTATTCAGAAGGATGAGACGGTTCTAACCATGGCCTTGGTGGTCATTTATATCATGTGTACGTGATTTTGAGAATTGACAGGGCTATAGCGACGGACATTGTCCGTAGGTATAGGTTATCAAACCTTTAGCGACGGTGCAAGGAGGGAGATGAAGACGTGTCTTCCCCTGATTTGGTCATTTGAATTCTGCGCACGGATTTGATATAAAATTCCTTTTTATTATTTGTTTATTATTTTGCAATATCATAACAACAAGGACAAAGTGGCCCACTGGTAGCCAGGCACGCTTTAAGGCGTTGGAAGGATGGAGGTCAGGGGTTCGACCCCTGCCTCCAGCATTTGTTATTTTCATATTTTATTTCAGGCAATCCAATGCGTACACAAGCCAAATGACTACCACACATCCTCCCAATCTGGCCAGCCAAGTGTCAGATGGCCATCCTCCGAAGGTGCATCATGAGCCAAGTCAAGCGTGCAGTACAGGATCACAAAGGTCAAACGGGTCTCACTCAAATGGGCCCAGGAAAATGCTTTTTACACCCCTACATTGCGGGCCCAATTTGCTTTTCTCTAACTCTTTTATATTTACCTTATTTAATTTTATTATTTATTTACTAACCAATCAAATTATTTTCTTTTTATCAAAAAAATCTCAAAATATTATTTTTTCACAAATTTGGTTTAGATCTTATTTTTATTAAAAATAAATTAATTAATTTAATTAGGTTTATTAATTTAGACAATTTCAATTCGTTTTGCAAATAATTAAAATTAATTAGAATAAATAGGTTTTTATTACTAACTTAATTATTTTATTTCTTTCCTAAAATAACAAAAACCCAAAAATATGTCATGTAATTATTTTCGTTAATTAATTTAATAACTAATTAATTTTGCATATTTAAATTCAAAAACCTAATCTTTTTCTTTAAAAAAAATAATAACCAGGAACAACAAAAAAATAAGTTTTCTTTTCATTAGGATAGAAGGGTCAAAACCCTAATTTCTCGTTGATCTAATTTTCATCGCGCACTTTATTATTATTTTTATCCAATTTTTGTATCTGCTCACAGTTTGTAATAGTTCATTAGGGCTTTTACTTTTCATTATCACTTTAATTTCAAAGGGTTTGTTTTTGGCTATGTAAATACCCGAAGCCTTGTAATAGCGTAGTTTAAATTCCGCATTTTAAATTCCGCAAATTATTAACTGTTAGATGTATGAATAATTAGGGTTTGCATGACAAGAATGTATGTTTAATCTTAAAACGGTTAGATAACCCTAAACATGTGCAAAGATAAATAATTTGAAATTGAATCACTCGCACATGCGCACTCCTAGAATACACTCCCACTTGGTTGCCTTCGGTAAACGGTCATTGAGTATAGGATGCTTTAGTGGTCATCCTTTTTGTCCAAATATCATAGTTGCCTCGGAAAGGTTGCCTCGGATATTGTTGCCTCGGATAATCGATCTAAGACATTAGGGTTACTACTAAGACGTCCTAACATTGCTTTAGTGAGTGTACGTCCCTTTCGAATTGACCCTCAAAACTCCAACGACGGTGCTACCTACTCATTAATAGTGGGATAGTATTGTCTAATGGAAACGAACATAGAACGATTCTTTTTTCGAGTAGGTAGATTAGTTCTTAAGTACTTGCTCAATCCAAAACAAAATTTTCACACTTACACTCCTTTACAAACAAGTTTTCAAAAACACTTCATTACACTCTTGAAGACAGAAGCAAGAGTTAAATCGAAGTTAAAACAAAAAAAAAACTTTTCAAAGCCCACAAACACAAAGAAAACAATTTTGAAAATGATGAGCAAGTACCTAAGAGTCCGTAGAAAACTACGGATAGAAAGGGTGCTAATACATTCCCTTTCTATAATCTACCCCCCGTACTCAGAAATATCTCGAAAAAGGAATTTTTCTGTGCTTTTTTCCTTTCCTTGTTGGATAAAATAAAAGACGGTGGCGACTCTTGCTTACCGCGACATTTTGCAAACACAAACACAAAATGAAAACCAACAAATTCCTTAAACAATATGGAAACACGTCTCGGTTCTGGCCACCGTAGCACAGAACTGGCGACTCTGCTGGGGATTTTATAAGTGGGGTGTACCTTAGGAATAGTTCATCATATTGTTTTCAATTGCTTGATTTGCATGCTTTATCTTTGTGGGCTTTGTATCGGAGTTACTATAGATCCTAACCCGGATCTGGGGAACACCTTTTAGGTAAGTAGCAATAGACTGTGAGGAAACTGTATGGCGTAGACCGATACAGTTGAAGCAGTAGCTACGTTGGTGTGACAGATTAGTTGGTACCAATATCCCTTGTGGAGGAACAAGGAGAGTATGGGGCTGCTAATAGGTCATTAAGCATCAAATGACCTTAGAACCTATAATTGACCAACTTGGCCATAGAAAAGTAGCAGTATGCTACACTCATTGAGACCATACTCTCGCGATGATTCTGGCTACAAGAAAAGGTTGCTAAAATGGAATTATGACCGATCGAGGATGTTCAATGATATTGAGAACCTCTAGAACCTGGTTACTATTACTAGGACAGGTTGAACCAACTAAACTGAAAGAGGGTAATACCTAAACTCCATGCCAGCCTGAAATTTAAGGGCTATTGTGTGACTTGTTTTCCCTTACCATGTTTGCTATCTATGATACTTGTGGTATGTTCTTATCATGACATCATGCATCATGACATCGCATGCATATTTCATTAGACTAACCATTTCAAAGACCGAGGGGATTCATCTTTGTTCTGTTTTGCAGATCATGGCATCTATGCGCAGAAATACCATTCGGATCAGTTTCATGCAGATTCCTGCTCAGCTTAGAGAGTTGGTTGCCAAGGTTCCTGATACTTCTTCCTTTGTTAGAAGACATGGTCACCTCCTTGGTTTGGTCACTTCAAAGCTGGATGAGCAATTGATGAGCGTCTTGTTCCAGTTCTTTGACCCGTTGCACCACTGTTTTACCTTCCCGGACTATCAGTTGGTCCCTACTTTGGAGGAGTTCTCTGATTTACTTGACATATCTATTCTAGAGCAGACACCATTTACAGGTTTGGAGATAGCTCATAGGCCAGAGGATATTACTTCAGCCCTCCATCTGAAAAAGGTTGATGTAGTATCTAATTGGGAGACTCGGAGTTGGGAGAAAGGTTTCTTGGCTAAGTTCTTGATTGATCAGGCTCAACAGTTCTGGGAAAGTTTGGACTTTCAAGCATTTGAAGACATCCTGGCTCTACTCATCTATGGCCTGGTTCTGTTCCCAAACTCAGATTCTTTTATCAATGTGAACACAGTCAAGATCTTCATGTCCTGTAACCCAGTGCCTACTCTCTTGGGCAATATTCTGCATGCTCTTTACACCCGTACCGTTCGGAAAAGGGGAACTCTCATGTGCTGTGCACTACTGCTGGCAAGGTGGTTTATTTCTCACCTCCCAAAATCTGTATTGAAGAATGAGGAAGGTATGGGTTGGGCTTACAAAATCATGTCCCTTTCTCATACGGACATCCTTTGGAGTACTAAAGACATGGAAAAGGTAGCTGTCATTGACCGGTGTGGGGAATACCCCAATGTTCCATTGCTCGGAATTAGAGGAGGGATAACTTATAATCCTTGTTTGGCCTTACGACAGTTTGGACGAGCTCGAAGGGACGGTCCTCATGAGTTGCTGCTTCCAGACATTGTCTTTGACTTCAAGGGGGATGTTGAGGGACATCGCCGCAGATTTATATGAGATTGGGATAGGGTGAACAGGTCTGATCCACATGAGCTAGGAATGAAGACTTCTCTCCCAATGCAACTGTATCTCCAGTGGGTTCGAGCCTGTGCTCAAGAACTGGGGATGCCATACGAAGCTATCTTGTCGGTGATTGTAGAGTGTACTGATGAAGAAGGGGTTCCTTATACAATCCTCCATCCTCATATGCCTACTGATATTGGGGCATTGAAGAGGTCTTGGATCCAGCTAAGGGAAGAACGGGATACTTACAGAGAGAAGTATCATGAGCAGGAACGGAAGATCCTGAAGCTTACAAGGCAGCTGGAAACTGAGAGGACGATCAACGATTATGTCAGCATAAAAGGAAAACGTCCATGGGAACGCTGATGTCTTTTACTGTTTCTAGTCTAGATTTTCTTTTCAGTATTTCTTTTGTAACGCCTTAAAGGCATTTGTTAAACATTGTTTCAAGTTTTAATCTAATAAAAGTGTGTTTTATTTTGGTTTACAAATTTGAATCTCCCTAAAGTCTTCGAAATCATTTCATACGCATTCCATTCCCATGCACCTCATTACAGGTACCCTTACAGGTTTTTCATCTTCTTCGCTGTTTATTTCAGAAATCATGTCTTCTAAAACACCTACTGATCAAGCCATCAAGGCTCTGCAAGCTCAGAACGCTCAGTTCCAGGAAATGTTCTTGAACTTGGCCAAGGGTCAACAATATCTGAAGACTCTTATCTCGAAGGACAAGAAGAAGAAGAAGAAGAAGAAGAAGACGGTCCTCCTGAATATGGGTCACAGGTTTGGGAACAGGTTGAGACAGGATGTTGATTTATCTCACTCATCTGGAGGGGGAGAGAATCAAGAAGAAAGGAGGGCTCCTAGCCCTGTGGTTTCTGACAATGACACAAATTTTGATAAAGACCAGTATCCTCCTGCTGAGGACAAGTATAAGCAACTTGAAGACCGTTTAAGCGTAATGGAGATCCAGAAAGTCCCTGGTCTGGACTTTGGAGATTTGGGTTTGGCATCTGGGGTGGTGATTCCCCACAAGTTTAAAGCTCCTGTCTTTGCTAAGTATGACGGGGTATCTTGTTCAAAGTTACACCTCCGCTCGTATGTCAGAAAGATTCAACCATATACTGCTGATAAGAACCCCTGGATTCATTTCTTTCAAGAT
The DNA here is from genome assembly GCA_948472305.1 of Vicia faba. Classification (NCBI taxonomy): domain Eukaryota; kingdom Viridiplantae; phylum Streptophyta; class Magnoliopsida; order Fabales; family Fabaceae; genus Vicia; species Vicia faba. The sequence continues at coordinate 385,947,487 of OX451735.1, read as the reverse complement.
AGTCTGTCAGGGACTCAACTTGAATGATTCTATCAACTGGAAGGAGCTAATGTCCGCAACTGGGAGGACCTCGCTGCTGCTTTTTACAAGCAATACTAGTATAATGCCGACCTCGCTCCCACACGTACTCAACTTTAGGGTATGTCTATGGGTGCGACCGAAGGTTTTAAGGACTACGCTCAGAAATGGAGAGACCTTGCTGGAAGAGTACAACCTCCTCTGGCTGATAGGGAGCTGGTGGATATGTTTCTTGGGACTTTGTCTGGTCCATATTTCAATCATTTGATCAGAAGTTCATCGTTTGGGTTCACTGAACTGATTATGACTGGGGAGAGAGTTGAGGCCGATATCAAGAGCGGCAAAATACAGAAGGGTGCTTCATTAAGCACAGAGAAGAAGTCTTTCAAGAAGGAATCTAGTGCAATTTACAGTTCTAGAAACCAAAACCGACCTGAGCGCCGCCAAGCAGTTAATGCGGTAGTTATATTAAGACCAATTGTTGCCCCACGATGCAACAATTAGCAAAGAGCAGAGAATCCGCAGAGACAATTCACTCGGCTCAGTACGACCCTGTCTAAAATTCTGCCGCAACTGTTGAAAACCAACTTGGTGATTCCGAAGGAGGCTCCAAAGAATCCCAATACTACCTCTCCGCTGTATAATCTGAACGCCCACTGTGCTTATCACTCCGATATCCCAGAGCATGATACCAATAACTGCTGGGCTTTGAAGAATAAAGTGAAGAATCTGATTGAAGCTAAGGAGATTGAATTTGAAGCTCTGGAAAAACTCAATGTCATAACGGCTCCTATGCCAAAACATGATGCGGGAGTGAATGCTATTGAAGACGATGATGAAGAGTCTGATTTTGACAGCTGGATTTACCCGACTATTGACGGTGGACTAAGAAATTGGACGACGGAGGATTCCATGCCCGTTTCTCTTATTTTGCAGTAATAGACTTTTGTTTTGAGTTTTGTAACATACATTTTTAAACTTTACAGCCCGGTGCCTTGCCCGAGACACCGTGGCTTTGTTTGTGAGGGATTTATATTTGTCATCTCCATATATCATCAATAAAAGCATTGAACGTCTTTCTCGCATTACAAATTTTGTGCTCCTTGTTTTTCTTTTTTGCACTTTATCAAACAGCTATTTGTCTTACACACACTCACATATACAGGTCTACATCCACTCTGGATCCCACTGATAACGATTCTGCTACTGCCAGTTATGACTTTGAAAGTTCGATCAACCAAGCCGAGGACGAAGGTGAGGATGATTGTGAAGTGCCTGGGGAACTTGCTAGACTGTTACTTCAGGAAGAGAGGGCCATACAGCCGCACAAAGAGCCATTGGAAACGGTAAATCTGGGTACAGAGGTAGACAAGAAAGAGGTCAAGATTGGTTCAAATCTGGAGCCTAGTGTTAAGCAACGGTTGATTTAGATGCTGCGTGATTATGTTGAGATCTTTGCCTGGTCTTATGAAGATATGCCTGGGTTGGATACTGATATTGTGGTTCACCGCCTGCCCACCAAGGAAGACTGTCCTCTAGTGAAACAGAAAGTTCGTCGAATGCGCCCAGAGATGTCTGATAAAATCAAGGCTGAGGTTATGAAACATTTTGATGCCAGTTTTCTAGCAGTTACTTCTTACCCGTAGTGGGTTGCCAATGTGGTTCCAGTGCCGAAGAAATATGGTAAGGTTCGAATGTATGTTGACTATAGGGATCTGAACAGGGCGAGCCCCAAGGATGATTTCCCTCTACCTCATATCGACATTCTGGTTGACAACACCACACAACATAAGGTTTTCTCCTTTATGGATGGTTTCTCCGGTTACAATCAGATTAAGATGGCTCCCGAGGACATGGAGAAGACAACCTTCTTCACGCAGTGGGGTACTTTTTGCTACAAAGTCATGCCTTTTGGATTGAAGAATGCTGGGGCAACGTATCAGCGCGCCATGGTCGCTTTGTTCCACGACATGATCCATCATGAGATTGAGGTGTACGTCAATGACATGATTGCAAGATCCCAGACTGAGGAGGAACACCTTGACCATCTTCAGAAGCTATTTGACAGGTTGAAGTTGTACAAGCCGAGGTTAAACCCGAACAAGTGCACTTTTGGAGTGAGGTCTGGTAAGCTGCTGGGTTTCGTCGTAAGTGATAAAGGTATTCAAGTTGATCCCGCAAAGGTGAAGGCTATATAGGAAATGCCAGCTCCCTGAACAGAAAAAGAAGCCAGAGGCTTTTTGGGACGTCTGAATTATATTACCCGATTCATCTCACACTTGACTGCTACTTGTGAGCCAATCTTCAAGCTGCTGAAGAAATATCAAGTGGTAAGATGGAACGATGAATGTCAGGCCGCTTTCGTAAGGATCAAAGAATATCTCCAAGAGCCACCTATTCTGATGCCTCCAGTTGAAGGGAGACCTTTGATCTTATACTTGACAGTACTCGATAATTCGATGGGGTGCGTGCTGGGGCAGCATGACGAGTCTGGCCGAAAAGAGCATGCTATTTACTACCTTAGCAAAGAGTTTACCGATTGTGAGACCCGATACTCACTGCTTGAGAAAAATTGTTGCGCTTTGGCATGGGCTGATTGCCGGCTGAGACAGTATATGCTGACTCACACTACTCTGTTGATATCAAAGATGGATCCAATCAAGTATATGTTCGAAAAGCCTGCCTTATCCGGAAGAATAGCAAGATGGCAGATGATCTTGACCAAGTATGACATCCAATATACGACCCAAAAGGCAATTAAGGGAAGTGTGTTGGCAGACCATTTGGCACATCAGGCAGTGGCTGATTACCAGTCTATGAACTTCGAATTCCCGGATGAGAATATCATGTTGGTAACCAACTGTGAAGAACCTGGACCGAATGAAGGACCTGAGGAAGGATCCCGATGGTCTATGTACTTTGATGGAGCTTCAAACGCTTTGGGTAATGGCATTGGCGCCATGATCATATCTCCTGAAGGATTTCATACTCCGTTCATCACCCGACTATGTTTCAACTGCACCAACAATATGGCGGAGTATGAAGTGTGCATCATGGGTCTTCGAGCAGCAATTGACCTAAGGATTAAGTTATTAAGTGTATTCGGAGATTCCGCTCTCGTGATCAGTCAGATCAAAGGCGAGTGGGATATGAAGCACCCAAATCTTATTCCTTACAGAGAGTATGTATTGACATTGCTTCCACACTTCAAGGAGATAACTTTTGAACACTTCCCTAGAGAGGAGAATCAGTTAGCGGACGCGCTAGCTACGATGTCTTCTATGTTCAAGGTCAGGTGGGACAACGAGGCTCCCCAGATTACCATTGAAAGGTTGGACGAACCTGCATATTGCTGTGACATTGAGACTGAAGAGGTAGCAGATAAACCCTAGTTTCATGAGGTAAAGAGGTATCTTGAGGCTCAGGAGTACCCCGAGGGTGCATCTGTTAATGATAAGAAGTTTCTGAGGAGGTTCGCGGCGAAGTTTTTCATCAGTAATGGTATCCTTTACAAGCGTAACCATGATTCAACCTTACTGTGATGTGTGGATAAGAGCGAGGCAGAAAAAATCACTGCAAAGTTACATGAAGGTACTTTCGGAACTCTATCCAGTGGACACACCATGGCAAAGAAGATCCTACGGGCAGGATATTATTGGTCCACCATGGAAGCCGACTGTTATCAGCATTCTCGAACCTGTCACAAATGCCAAGTCTATGCTGATAAGGTACACATACCTCCAGTTCCTCTGAACGTCTTGACAGCTCCGTGGCCTTTTGCAATGTGGGGCATCGATTTGATCGGCGAGATCAGACCTACTGCGTCCAACGGGAATCGTTTCATCTTGGTAGCTATTGATTACTTTACGAAGTGGGTTGAAGCAACTTCCTTTTCTACCGTAACCAAGAACGTCGTGGCACGGTTTATTCGACACAATCTGATCTGTCGATATGGTGTACCAGAGAGGATAATTACGGACAATGGTACAAATCTCAATAATACAATGATCACCGAGCTCTACAAGCAGTTCAAGATACAACATCACAACTCTTCTCCTTACCGGCCGAAGATAAATGGGGCTGTTGAAGCGGCTAATAAGAACATCAAGAAGATTATGCAGAAGATGACGGTGACATACAAAGACTGGCACGAGATGTTACCGTTTTCTCTTCATGGGTACCGTACCTCAGCACGGACATCAACAGGGGCAACTCCCTATTCCTTGGTATATGGTATGGAGGCAGTCTTGCCCATTGAAGTTCAAATACCCTCTCTTCGGATTATGAAGGATGCAGGTTTGAGCGAGGATGACTGGATCCAGACCCGACTTGATCAACTGAACTTAATAGATGAAAATAGGCTTACCTCTATTTGTCATGGTCAGACGTATCAAAAGCGGATGATCAAGGCATTTAACAAGAAAGTTAAACGACAGGAGTGTCAAGTCGAGGATCTGGTAATCAAACGCATTATCCTACCTCAACGTGATCCCAGGGGCAAATGGACCCCTACTTACGAAGGGCCATTTGTGGTTAAGAACATTTTCTCAGGGGGAGCTATGATTCTAACCACCATGGATGGTGACGATCTTCCTCACCCCGTAAATGTAGACATAGTGAAAAGATACTATGCATAATCAAAGACCCGCTAGGTCGACTGGCCTAGGCAAAAATAAGGGCTTCCCGGCGAACCAAAAGGGTTCGGGCAAAAATAAGGGATGAAAATGAAAAAATGTACACCCGGCAAGTCAAAAACCTGAAAAGGCGGCTTGGGCAAAAAAGGGTATCCCGGTGGACTGAAAACCCGAAAGGACGGTCCATGCAAAAATTAGGGATCAAAGCGTAACACTATGTCTCATTGGATCACCTAGCAACCGGACTTCGGTATCGACTATCAGGCTCAGACGGCACTAATCAATCTGATCTACCTTCAACCAAGTAGCAAAGTGATGAGATGCTCAAGGACATAAAGGCAATAACAGAGTTGGAACCCAATGGGATTGTTCACATAATTGTTTTTTCTTTGTTTTACACAAACTGTATAAACTCTATTGTTCGGAGGCGTTCTCTTACTAGGACGTCAGCCTCTTGTACAAAAACGCCTATTTATAGGCCAAACTTCAAAATCAATACAAGTTATTTTCACAAAGAAATTTCAAATTGTTTTCCTTTTTATGTTTTATTTTGCAAGAACGTCCAAGGTTCATTTTTGATATATGCATTTGACATTAATTGCTGCTCATAAATATTTACATGCGAAACAAAAGACGATTACTCGTAATATCAGGAACAGGGGCAAATAGGAATTGTCCAAACCTTACAGTTGCTCTGTCCACCAGGTACAAGGATAGATTCAACTGAAGAATATGACTAAAGTACATTCACTCTCTGCAGAGTAAGAGAAAGACAGTGGTGTTAATTCTCCCCAGCTGAGGCTCGCAACCGCGAATGAGTCAGTAAAATTCTCCCCAAGCAGAGTTTATCCATCATCAGCATTGGAAAATTACCCCCAGTGGAGTTTGGAAAATTATCCCCAGTGGAGTCAAGAAAATTATCCCCAGTAGAGCCTAAAAGGTTATCCCCGGTGAAGTCGCAACTGGAAAATCATCCCCAGCGGAGTTCATTCCTTTCACAACCAGAAATTCAATCCCCAACAGGTTTCATTATCTCCAACAACGATAATTCATCCCCAACTGAATTTATCAGCGAAATCCTCAACAGAGCATCTCTTCCCTACAGAGTCATTTCCTCGTCAGTTTATTCCCCATCGGAGTTATCCTCTCCTACAGGTTTATTCTCACAATCATCTTCATCCACTATCCCCAGCAAAAACGAAAAATTCAACTCTTTTCTCCAGCAGCTATCTGGGATTTATTTTTCCCAGCTAAAAAACATCGCACTTTCATACATCATGACATGCATACGCATCATACAACACAATCTCATTTATTTTGAGAACATCATTTCCTGGTGCATATCATGCATTACATACAGCTAACGTTTACCTTTCAGGAAGGATACGATCAAATTCTCACAAAATTCAAGCTATGAAGCTTTTACCTCAGTTGAATAACGGATGACTGAAGTTCCTAAATGTCAACAAAGATGATTCCTCAGTTGAATAACTGATGACTGAAGTTCCTAAATGTCAACAAAAATGATTCCTCAGTTGAATAACGGATGACTGAAGTTCCTAAATGTCAGTAGAGATGATTCCTCAGTTGAATAACGGATGACTGAAGTTCCTAAATGTCAACAGAGATGTTTTCCTCAGTTGAATAACGGATGACTAAAGTTCCTAAATGTCAGCAGAGATGATTCCTCAGTTGAATAACGGATAACTGAAGTTCCTAAATGTCAGCAGAGATGATTCCTTAGTTGAATAACGGATGACTGAAGTTCCTAAATGTCAGCAGAGATGATTCCTCAATTGAATAACGGATGACTGAAGTTCCTAAATGTCAGCAGAGATGATTCCTCAGTTGAATAACGAATGACTGAAGTTCCTAAATGTCAGCAGAGATGATTCCTCAGTTGAATAACGGATGACTGAAGTTCCTAAATGTCAGCAGAGATGATTCCTCAGTTGAATAACAGATGACTGAAGTTCCTAAATGTTAGTAGAGATGATTCCTCGGTTGAATAACGGATGACTAAAGTTCCTAAATGTCAACAAAGATGTTTTCCTCGGTTGAATAACGAATGACTGAAGTTCCTAAATGTCAGCAGAGATGATTCCTCGGTTAAATAACGGATGACTGAAGTTCCTAAATGTCAACAAAGATGTTTTCCTCGGTTGAATAACAGATGACTGAAGTTCCTAAATGTCAGCGGAGATGATTCCCCAGTAGAATACGAATGACCGAAGTTCCTAAAATTCAAACATGAGACGACTTACCAACAAAATAACGGACGACGAAGCTCCTAAAATTCTACTTCTTTCAACAAAGATCAGCCTTCCCCAGCGGAATCTTCCTCAATAACAAGTATACAAGCTCTCGCTAAGGAATCTCTTATGCGATCGAAACTCCTTCGGGTGGCACCTTTAAGACCATCCCCCATCATCAGTTTCCAAATGGCATCCGTAAGCCCATTCCCTATATCGCAAGATGATTACCACTTCATGCGAGTGCAAATTTCTGGGCACTCTAGTGTTCAATCCTCTTCCACCTTTAGATCACGAAAGGCAGACAAGCCAATCCAAATCTTCAGGTTTAAGAAGATTGAACAGGGAAAGCTGTTGTACCCAAAAATTTTCCCTCCCATATTTCTCAAGACATTTCAAGAAAGATCCCTAAGTTGCTCAAGGTAGTCCAAGGGTTGGCCAGACAAGCTCTCTCCTAAGGCAGTCTACCTCAAATTAGGGTTTCATGTTGCATCAAGATACTTGAGTCCAAGTGATCCCAAATTCTCACCAATGTCTTAATATGTTCTCAAGATCATCCATGTCAAGTTTCAAGCCTTGCAGAGGAAGTTTGCTCAGTCAATTGCTCAAAAGCCCAAAAATCGACTGTGTTAGGGCAAAAGTCAAATGTGGCCCACATACAGTCAAACTTCAAGGTTTTTGGTCAACATCATCATTTTGAAGTATATTTCATTATTTGATCAAGGGTTGATCATGATTCATCGAGGATTACTCATAATTCATCAAGACTCAAAAGTTGCTAAATTAGGGTTTTGTAGGAAAAGTCAACTCAATTTTGACCAAGCATAACTTTCTCATACTTTATTAGAAATGACCCATCCAAATCTAATTTTGAAAAGTATGCAATTCCCTACAATACATCTTCATCTTCCAAGTTTAAAATATGCACTCACAAGAAGTTATGAATTTGGACATTATAGGTCATTTTGAAAAGTCAACAAAAACACCTTTTTTGTCAAAGCTTCATACATGAGAATGGAATATCAAATTGAGATGAGACCAAAAGGGTTGATTATAGGACATCTCAAGCTTTCTAAAAAGTTCAAGAACATCTCCAAAGAGTCAAAATTGAGGAAGTTATGCATTGTTGAAGTTGACCTTTTTTGTAAAATTGCCAAAAGTCAACTATGCCCAAAACTTCAAATTTTGCCAAATGGGACCAATCTTTTTCACTTGTTTTGAGTTGGCAACATAGTCCACGAGCTATAGCCTTTGCCACTTGTCCATATCTTATTTTTATTATTTATTTTTATTTTTATTTGAATTAATTCAAGTTAAATCAAAACAAATCAAATAAAATCCAAAATATTGAAAGTAAGAGATTTTGTGCTTGTTTCAGGTTCCAATTACAGCTAGCAAACATTCAAAATCGTGCAAGGCATTAGAGTGGACAAAAAGATTGAAAAAAGCTATTTTTGGAATGATATTGAAAGTGAATCAAATCAAATCAAAAATCATTGAAGGAGAAAGATTTGTATCAGTTTTGGAACCCTAATCTATTCCTCGGTACATATAGAACAAAGCCAGACCTAAAAACAAGTTGGAAACAGGCGCAAGAGACAGAACCAAAACTGAAAAAAAGCAAGAAAAGTGTGAGATCGAATTTGCACTTAGAGGCATCCTCAAGACTCTTTGCCTATCTCAATTGACTCCTGGGACTCTCAGCAAGCTAAAGCGATCAAGAACCAAGCTTTTCAAGCCCCAAATCACACTGTAAGTCCGTCACGGTATTGCTATACTCTTGAATTCGATTAGCATTATTATTGCACTTATAGCGTAAAATAACTGTAAATTCTTGATCACCATCATGTTTGCAAGCTTTCTATAATACCCAATTGTATTTTCATGGACTGAATTGTAAGCGGCCATTGTTAGGGTTTTGGAGTTTGTTTTACGGTTTTTGATTACAGGGAAAATTGGCCTTGATAAAAGGTACCATCATATTCAGAAGGATGAGACGGTTCTAACCATGGTCTTGGTGGTCATTTATATCACGTGTACGTGATTTTGAGAATTGACAGGGCTATAGCGACGGACATTGTCCGTAGGTATAGGTTATCAAACCTTTAGCGATGGTGCAAGGAGGGAGATGAAGACGTGTCTTCCCCTGATTTGGTCATTTGAATTCTGCGCACGGATTTGATATAAAATGCCTTTTTATTATTTGTTTATTATTTTGCAATATCATAACAACAAGGACAAAGTGGCCCAGTGGTAGCCAGGCACGCTTTAAGGCGTTGGAAGGATGGAGGTCAGGGGTTCGACCCCTGCCTCCAGCATTTGTTATTTTCATATTTTATTTCAGGCAATCCAATGCGTGCACAAGCCAAATGACTACCACACATCCTCCCAATCTGGCCAGCCAAGTGTCAGATGGCCAAATCTGATGGCCATCCTCCGAAGGTTCATCATGAGTCAAGTCAAGCGTGCAGTACAGGATCACAAAGGTCAAACGGGTCTCACTCAAATGGGCCCAGGAAAATGCTTTTTACACCCCTACATTGCAGGCCCAATTTGCTTTTCTCTAACTCTTTTATATTTACCTTATTTAAATTTATTATTTATTTACTAACCAATCAAATTATTTTCTTTTTATCAAAAAAATCACAAAATATTATTTTTTTCACAAATTAGGTTTAGATCTTATTTTTATTAAAAATAAATTAATTAATTTAATTAGGTTTATTAACTTAGACAATTTCAATTCTTTTTGCAAATAATTAAAATTAATTAGAATAAATAGGTTTTTATTACTAACTTAACTATTTTATTTCTTTCCTAAAATAACAAAAACCCAAAAATATGTCATGTAATTATTTTCATTAATTAATTTAATAACTAATTAATTTTGCATATTTAAATTCAAAAACCTAATCTTTTTCTTAAAATAATAATAATAATCAGGAACAACAAAAAAACAAGTTTTCTTTTCATTAGGATAGAAGGGTCAAAACCCTAATTTCTCGTCGATCTAATTTTCGTCGCGCACTTTATTATTATCTTTATCCAATTATTGTGTCTTCTCACAGTTTGTAATAGTTAATTAGGGCTTTTACTTTTCATTATCACTTTAATTTCAAAGGGTTTGTTTTTGGCTATGTAAATACCCGAAGCCTTGTAATAGCGTAGTTTAAATTCCGCATTTTAAATTCCGCAAATTATTAACTGTTAGATGTATGAATAATTAGGGTTTGCATGACAAGAATGTATGTTTAATCTTAAAACGGTTAGATAACCCTAAACATGTGCAAAGATAAATAATCTGAAATTGAATCACTCGCACATGCGCACTCCTAGAATACACTCCCACTTGGTTGCCTTCGGTAAACGGTCAATGAGTATAGGATGCTTTAGTGGTCGTCCTTTTTGTCCAAAGATCATAGTTTCCTCGGAAAGGTTGCCTCAGATATTGTTGCCTCAGATAATTGATCTAAGACATTAGAGTTACTACTAAGACGTCCTAACATTGCTTTAGTGACCGTACGTCCCTTTTGAATTGACCCTCAAAACTCCAACGACGGTGCTACCTACTCATTAATAGTGGGATATCATTGTCTAAAGGAAACGAACATAGAACGATTCTTTTTTCGAGTAGGTAGATTAGTTCTTAAGTACTTGCTCAATCCAAAACAAAATTTTCACACTTACACTCCTTTACAAACAAGTTTTCAAAAACACTTCATTACACACTTGAAGACAGAAGCAAGAGTTAAATCGAAGTTAAAAAAAAAACTTTTCAAAGCCCACAAACACAAAGAAATTTTTTTTGAAAATAATGAGCAAGTACCTAAGAGCCCGTAGATAACTACGGATAGAAAGGGTGCTAATACCTTCCCTTTCTATAATCTACCCCCCGTACTCAGAAATATCTCGAAAAAGGAATTTTTCTGTGCTTTTTTCCTTTCCTTGTTGGATAAAATAAAAGACGGTGGCGACTCTTTCTTACCGCGATATTTTGCGAACACAAAGACAAAACGCAAACCAGCAAATTCCTTAAACAATAGGGAAACACGTCCCAGTTCTAGCCACCGTATCACAGTATTGTATTCAGGAGGTCATGAGCAATTGATTCATGCCTTTGGTTTTGATTGATGTTGCTTGTATTGCATTTTGAGATTTTGCAAGGTTATAGCTATGGACAAAAACTATCACTATAGCTTTTAGTGACAATTTTGTCCATAGGTAAAGGTTTTGTATCAAAAACGACAGCCCCATGAAGAAGAAGATCAGGTGGCAGCATCCCATTGGAGGGTTTGAATCCACGCGCGCTTTCTGGGCATAGTGTTTTGTTTGGCTTATGTTTTATTTATTTATTATATATATAACATAACTTTTCAGCGCAGTTGGTCTAGGTGTTACCCTTTGAGAGGAAGGACCTGGGTTTGATCCCAGGTCTCAACATTTTCCTATTTTATGAGTTATTTCTTGCAGATCCCATGTGCCTCACCATCAAATGTCCAACATGCGCCCCTGATCTCAACCATCAAGTCCATCACGTAATCATATCTAAACATCTAACAAAGATAGTGTACGGTGAATCTCTCAGAGGCTGATCACACTGGAATACGCGCTAACAATTGGGCCATCACATATGGGCCCTGGAATTTCAGGAAGGCACCCCCAGTTGGGGTCACACCAGGCCCAAATCCATTTTTTTCTTATTCTTATTGTTTCCTTTTACTTTATTTATTTTGTTTTTATTTATTTCAAAATCATTTTTTTAAAATTAAAACAAAAATCAATAAAATCAAAAAAAAAAAATAGGAATTAGATATTTAGCTAAAAATAGTTTTTGTTAATTAAATAACTAGTATTAATTAGGGTAATTGGTTCATTTTTTTATAATTAAAATCAATTAGGAAATTAGTTTTAATTCTTAAGTATTATTTCTCAAATAAAAATGCCAAAAATATCAGGTCATCTAGAATTAATTTCAAATTTTCTTTTCATTTCATCAATTAATTTTAATTTAATATTTTCCTAAATAAACAAAATAACAAAAATAATTCTCTCTTACTTAGAACATTTTAGATTTTTAGACGTCGTTTCCAAGTCGCGCGTGTTAGTTACTTTCATATAGTTATTATCATTTATTATTATTGTATCTGATTACAGGTTGTAATAGTTTTTAACTAGGATTTATTTTACTGCTTTTATTTACTGTTGAATCCCCGTTCTGGTTATGTAATCCCCATCCCCCAAAGCTTTGTAATAGCTAGGTTTAAGATTCTCTCATTTTATTTTTTCGCTACTATTAACTGTTAGATGAATGATCATAGGATTGAATGTAAAGATTAAATGATTAAAATGGTAGATCACCCTAAATGTGAAAAGATAAATAAACTGAAATCAAACACTTGCACATGCTAACCCCTAGGGTATCTCCCACTTCGGTTGCCTCGGAAATACGGTCACTATTATCGAACGTGAGAATTCTTAATGACTGTCCTCTAATTCAGAGATCACAAGTCCCTTTCGAAGGTTGCCTCGATAAAACAAAATGTGATCTTAGAACTTTAGGACAGTTACTAAGAGATCTTGCCCTGTTGCCTTAGGTGACCGTAATCGTCCCTTTCGATTGTCCCTCAAACTCTAACGATGGAGCTACCTACTCCTTAATAGTAGGATAGCACTATCTAAAGGAAATAAGAAAACGAACAGTCTTTTTCGAGTAGGTAGAAACTCTTAAGTAATTGCTCAAAATAACCAGTTTTTTCACACTTACACTTTTTTAACAAAGTTTTTAAAAACACTTTATCACACTCTTGAGGACTGACACAAGGGTTACCATAAAGTGAAACGCCGCACTAAGGCATTTTCAAAGCTTTTCAAAACACACCAAAAGCAATTTCAAAATGAGCAAGTATCTAAGAGCCCATGGAAAACCATATATAGAAAGGGTGCTAACACATTTCCTTTCTATAATCTATCCCCGTACTCAGAAACATCTCGAAAAAGGTTTTTCTGTTCTTTTTCCCTTTTCCTTTGTTGAATAAAATAAAAGACGGTGGAACTCTTGCTTACCATGACATTTGCAAACACAAACGCAAAACCAGTATTAACAGTCAGTTCTGCCACCGTATTACAGAATTGGCGACTCTGCTGGGGATCATGATTTATAAAGTGGGGTTTACCTTAGGATCTAGGTCATTTTAATTGCTTCTTTGGCTTGTCTTGTTTGATTTACTTTTAAGGGTATCTGTTTGGGTTATTTGGATCCTAAACCTGGATCGGGGAATTCCTTTTAGGTATGTAGAAATAAATTGTGAGGGAGCTATGCGGGGTATATAGACACTGTTGAAATAGTAGCTACGTTGATGCGATACTTTGGTGTGTACCGGTAGCCCTTGAGTAATCAAGGAGAATATGAGGCCGCTGCGTGGTACCTTAAAGCGTCAACTGACCTTAGCACCTTAATTGACCAACTTGGCTTTTTAGAATGTAGTGAGATAGCCGTATTTGGTGTAAACCCAAAGTCGGTTGATACTCGATGCTACACTCATTGAGGTTTGACTCTTGAGTTTTATTTGGTGGCAAGTCAATTGTCTATCAGAACAAAATTTTGGGGGAAAGATCGGTGATATTGAGATCCCTTAGAACCCGATTACTATTATAGGACAGGTTGAACCAATCCAACTTCAAGAGGGTACTACCTTAAAACCCATGCAATCTTAAACTTAAGGCTGTTTGTGTGACTTGTTTTCCTTCAACTTGAACTACTTGCAGGGTTTTATTACCTGACAACATGATTTCCTTGCAGGATTTGTTTACAGTCATTATCCAATAACTTGGATTTCTTGCAGGGTTTACTTGCTTACATAAACTTACACTTTTGCTTAACGCATAGCATACACATTATAACATCATGCCACAACATTTACTTAACCATTTCAAGGATCTCAAGGGTTTGTGATGAAGGTTATGATAAATCAGACGTCTAGCAAGGGGAAAGGGGATTTATTTTCCTCTAGCCAATGCCGCCAAAAGATCAAAACTCAACAACTTGAGTCAGGGGCTATGACCCACTTGATATGGTGAGCTTGACTTTTGTATAAGGACCTTCAACGATACGAAGTTCTTCAATCAAAACTGCAAACTTCAATGTTGACATCTTCTTGTTTACCCCGCGAGTCCTTGAAAACATTGCATACGCATATCATACATGTCACTGCATAACAGGTACTCCAGGTACAAGCTTCTTATCCCTTCGCTGTTTATTTTAGCAAGAAGAAATGGCTCTTGAATAAACAATCAAAGACCTTCAAGCTCAAAATGCTCAGTTCCAACAAATGTTCCTGACTCTGACCCAGGGCAAGAAGACCTGAAAGCTCTGATCGTCAAAAAGAAGGCTAAGAAGGCAAAGAAACCAGTTCGTGTTTTGAGTGTGGGAAGAAGAAGACCAGCCAACCGAGCTCTAGAATTTGCAACTCCATCAAAGGGATGGGATAATCAAGAGGAAGAAGAAGAGGAATAAGATGAAGGAGATAAAAATCCAACATCTGAAGAAGATGAACCTGACTACTCTAAGGAGAAATATCCTCCTACTGGCAATAAATACAAATGGATGGAGGATCGGCTCAATGCCATGGAGAGTCAAAGGGTGCCCGGTCTGGATTTCGAAGATTTAGGTTTGGTTCCAGGGGTGGTCTCCCACCTAAGTTCAAGGTCCCTATCTTCACAAAATACGATGGTGTTTCCTGTCCCAAGCTTCACTTGAGGTCATATGTCAGAAAGATCCAGCCTCACACTGCTGACCGGAAGTTATAGGTCCATTTCTTCCAAGAAAGTTTGGCTGACACTCAACTGGATTGGTTTTATCTGCTAGAAGGAACATACATCCATACCTAGGAAGACCTGGCTACTGCTTTCTACAAGCAGTACCAATACAATGCTGACCTGGCACCAACTCGAGTGCAACTGCAGAATATGTCCATGGGATCGAGAAAAGGGTTCAAGGAATATGCACAAAAATGAAGGGATCTAGATGGCAGGGTTCAACCTCCTCTGAATGATCAGGAAATGGTGGGCATGTTCATGGGTACTCTGACAGGCCCGTTCTTTAATTTTCTGATTGGGAGTTCCTCATTCGGGTTCACAGAGATGGTTCTGACTGGAGAGGGGATTGAAAGTGCGATCAGGAGCAGGAAGATCCCGATGGTTGCATCTTACAATGCTGAGAGGAAGCCATTTGGTGGTAAGAGGGAAGCTAATGTTGTGCACGGCCAGAAGGGTCGTAATAAGGTAAACTACCACGAATCTGTGGGGCAGTGCTGGTCTCTAATTCGGCACGCGTGCAACGACCACAACAACGGGGTAATCAATGAAGGCAAGACGATCCTAAGAGACAGTTCACCCAAATCAACATGTCATTATCATAAGCATTACAACACATGTTGAAGATGAATCTGATTACGGTGATAGGCCCTCATCCAAACCCTAAGACTTCCTCTCTGTGATACGGTGGGAGAACTGACTTGATTTTTTTGTGTTTTATCGCAAATGTTGCAGTTAGCAAGAGTCGCCACCGGCTTTTCTTTTATCCAAAAGGAAAGGTGAAAAAGCACAAGAAATACCTTTGAGATTATTTCTTGAGTTCAGGGGGTAGATTATGAAAAGGGAAGGTATTAGCACCCTTTTCATCCATGGTTTTCCATGGGCTCTTAGTTACTTGCTAGATCACTTGATTTTGTTTGAAATTGTGCTTTGTGTGGTTTTTGAAAGTATTTTGTTAAAGAGGCCATTTTTTAGGAAACCTTTGCAATGATTCTCATTCGTAAGAATGTATACAAAGATGTTGATCTTTTTTAAAATGTTTTCAATGTTTGTAAGATATTTGAAAATATGTGTGTTTGTTCTTGAAAATAGCAAGGATGTTTGTTTTGAAATGGAGCAAGTAATTAGGAGCAATCTACCTACTCAAATGTCTTTCTTGTTCATTTCCTATTCCTTTAATATTGTTGTCTTACCATTGATTTGGTAAGCAACCCTATCTTTGGATGTAAGCGAGACGGGCGTGGGTCATCGTGTAGTCATGATTAACAATGTTGTAAAGTATCTTAGCATTTTTGAGGGACTAAGATCATTTTTATAAGGCAACTCTGAATAGCGTCATCGAGGGACTGTGATCTTATATTTGTTTGTTTTAGCTAAGATACCTTACATGCACAATATGACCATTTTTGTATAAGGCAACCAAGTGGAGTAACCCTAGGGGTGTTTGTGTGTAAGTGTGTCATTTTCATGCTTGTTTTTGTCTTGAATTAGGGTTTTCTATTTGATTGATTTTCATCTTTCCATACAAACCCTAATTACTAGCATATTATCTAAAAGCGATAAATTGAGAAAATTTAGAAATTGCTATGCTATTACAACACTTGTGGGAAGGGGGGATACAATTTATGAATGGCAATTTGCAAGAAAATAAATCTATTTATCTATTACAACCATATCGAATTTAATAAATATACAAAAACAAATGTAAATATAATGTACAAGAAGTGAAATGAATATAATGTACAAGTATGAATGGATAAAGAATGGATTTTTGTTTTGACCTAATTAATTTTAAAATAATTAAATAAGAAAATTAAAATTAAGTTGGTAAAAGAAATTAATTTAGCGGAAACAAATTCCTAAATGAATGATAGGAAGAAATCTAAATCTAATTATTTAATTAATTTTAGAAAAGAAAATGAAAGTATTTTGGTCTTTTAGTCTAAAAGAAATAAGTATGAATATATAAGTAAATAAGTAAAATATTTTTGAGATTTTTATTAATAAAATAAGATATTTGTAATAATATTAATAATAATAACTAGAAGAAAGAAAAATAAATAAGTAAAGAGGATCTAAAATATAGGAAGAGTGTTTAGAGAAAAAAGAAAAAAAATTCAGTTTGGGCCTCAAGCCCAAAACTTTATGGCCAGAAATAAATAAAAACTTCCAAGGTCTTTTAAGAGATAGGGGGTGTGGTGAGCAGAAGAAAGGTGGGCTTGGTCGCTGGGCCTGTTATTGAAGGGCCTAGTTGCTTTGAACAAAACAACCAGGTTAATGAGACACAGTCTCATTTGGCCAAATCATTTCTCTCTCTCACTTCTATGATTCTCTCGCTCTCTATTTTTTACATTATCTTGTTCGCCTCTTCCTTCTAATCACTAATTTGGTATTTGATTATGCAGAAAACGCGTGATTTAGCCTAGATCTAAAAGGGGATGACTGGAACCCTAACGACTCTTATTGCGAGGATCTCTCATTATTTGGGTGAGATCTTCCTAACTTTCCTCTTTTACTGATTTCTGAAGGGTTAGGCTTTTTACGAAAATAATGGTGATAAACTGTTTTAGGGTTTTGTGTTGTTTGCTGCGATTTGCGTTCTGTTTCTTTTTATATTCTTGATGATGAAAAGAAAAATGGGAAACTGCTTGGTTTGCTGTATATCTGTATATTTGATGATGAATGATTGTTGAGGGTTTCGATTCTGTATGTTTTTTTTTCTGGGAAAAAAATGATGTTTGGCCCTTTGGTGACAATGGGGGTTTGGAATTTTTGTATGTTTTCTTTGTAAAAACTGAAAAGAAAAATGATGTTTGGCCCCTTTTCTTGAGATAAATGAATGATGGCTTTGTGTTCACTTCTGTTACAAGCTTCCTGTCCTTATTTGTTCTATTTGGCTTTTGATTGAACCTAAACTATATGTTTTGTACAAGAAAGCTAAGAAAAAAGTTTCAAAAGTTTTGTATATTTCTATGAAAAGAATCTGAAAACAATTTGAGAAATTACCTCTTTGCTGTGTTTTGGTATCCTGTGGCTTGTTGACAGTGATCTTTTCCGTGTATTCTTCTTGTTGGAAAAAACATCCCCTTGCACAGTATTGTTGCCCTGTTTTATAATGGTTGATTTGTGATAGATAAAATACTGCTGGCTTTGTTGCTTGTACTGTTTTTTTTTGATAAATCAACTTTGCTAGTTGATTTTGCTTGTTGGCTGTGCTATTCATTTATGGTGGATGCTGACTTTTGCTGGTTGTACTGTGATAGCTTTGTACCTGCTGTATTTTAACAACTCAAGTTCTTGTCCTTTGGTTGGCTGACTGTTGCTTTTCCTTTTACAGTTTTCTGTACTTGTTGTTATACTTTTCTGACTTTTCTGTGAACAAACATTTGCTTTAAGATTTGTTTGAGATTTGCAGTACAATTAGCCTAGCCTATGATTTGATTTTGCAGTTCTGAGTTTTTTCTTTGAAACAACATAACTATGAGGCCTCTTTCATTTGGTTGTGTGAGAACATGATGGGTCTTTTCTTTGAAATCTGATTTGATCCTTTGTACTTTTGTGAACCAACTTTATCTTTGTGATTTGCAAAAGATAACTTTTTCTAAGCTAATGATGTAGTTATGTCTTTGTGAAACATGTATGAGGCTTTTTTATTTGAAGTAAAATTCAGTTGGGCTTGAACCTGATTTGAATTCATTTTGTCTATTGTGAACCAATTCAATTGAGATTTGCAAAAGTTCTAAGCCCACGATTAAATCCACTTGTATGAGGCTTGATTTTCTGTTTTCCCTTGTTTGTGAACCATGTTTTTGTGATTTGCAAACATATCTTTAGGCCAATGATAGGACACTGTTTTGAGGCCTCTATTGGGCTTGAATTGAAATTTTGTTTTTTTGTCTTGGCAGTTTGCATCATTTGTTGCTGCTTGCTACCTGCTACAGCCTGTTGCCTGTTGTGCCCTGTCTGCCTGCTACAATTTGCCTTGTTTGCCTATCTTGTTATGCATTTTGTTGCAGCTTTCCCTATTTGCTACTTGCTGCTGCTGGCCTTGCTTTCCTGCCCTGTTATGCAGTTTGTTGCAGGTTTTTGGTTGGCCTTGACGGGCAGCTTGTGCTACAGCATTGCAGCCTGCTGTAGCCTGTTCTGTTTGGGCTGGGACTTTGCTCTGCTTTTTCACTTTCTGAATTAATCCATTGTGAACCAATTTATTTGTGATTTTATAATTTTCAGGCCAATGATTGAATAAGAATCGTATGAGGCCTTAGAACATAAAACCATTCTTTTCTGATTCAACAGAAACCACCCTAATGATGAATTAGAATACTTTGTATTTTTTGTTCATTTCTGGATGTTTAAGTTACTAACAAACTTCTCCCTTTCCTTTTTTATAAACATGAGGCATGGATGGCAAGCAAAGATTGGAGTGGTTGCTTGAGGATGGAGACTTTGAAGAAATATAATTTCTCTCTTTCCTTTTTTTTGATAAACAAATCTTTGTAATTTATTGCATTTGTAGACAAGACAATTTTTGTAAATTCAAACTTGTAATGTAATGAATACAATGCCTCTGAATAAACTTTGTGTGAAATGAAAATATTGTACCAATCTCAACTTTGAATTTTGGAATTCTTATTTGAATGCTTTGAGTAAAATACCTTGTTTTGGGTAACTTGTATTTCAATCAATCACCAAAGATGATCAAGCAAAACAAAACACTTTGTACTCCAATCAAACTTCTAAAACAAAATAAATGTTTAAGAATTTTAATTCCACTTGATTAACTTAACTTCAAAGACTTATGGTCAAAAGCCTTAATCTTCAATTCTTGTCCAATAGCTAACTGGTAATCAAAAATGAGTTTGCATGTCACTCTTGATTGAAACAGGACTTCAATGTCTATCAAACATGTTTTTTAGAACATTCGTCAGTCTTGTAGAATTAACAAACTTCAGCAAATTCTCTTTAAGAACATTTGAGATATTGAAGACTCAATTATCTCTGAGGAATCCCAAACCCTAATTATTAATTTGCTTCCTAGCAAGGGAACCTGTCTGGTCGACCTTCGAGCCAATTGAGTGTATGAGAACCCTAGGGTAAGCATCTTGCATGAAAAATTGGAAGGCAAATTTTGGGGTATAACAGCTGCCCCTGTTCAATCTTATTAAACTTGAAAAAGCGAGATTGGCATGCTTGCTGTCTGTAGCTTGAAAGGGGAAGATGATTGAACACTAAAGTGCCTAAAAATTTGCACTTGCTGGTGTTTAAAGTAATGCCTTGAATCTATTGTATCAGGAATGGGCTTATAGATGCCATTGAATGAACTGAGGGATAACTGTCGGATAGGGGCTTACAGATGCCATCCAAGGGTGACCTGCTGACAGAAAATGGACTAAGTCCGGCCTGGATTTCAACCGGGACTGAATCAGAATAATTATTGAGAGATTTGTCTAAACTAGAAGGGGTCTCAAATAAGCAACAGAATAATATTCGAAATTGAATTGTATCTGAATCGCATCTGAGATATGTAATGAGAGCTAGAATGAAATCAGTATCTAGATCATGTCTGGACTGTCTCTGAAAGTTGAATCTGAATGGGTATCAAGATGGCATCCGTATCTGGTGCATACCTGAACTATATCTGAAAGGTTGAATCCGAAAGAGTATTAGGATGGTATCCGTATTTGGAGCATATCTGAACTGTATCTAAAAGGTTGAATTTGAATGAGTATCAGGATGGCATCCGTATCTGGAGCGTATCTGAACTGTATCTGAAAGGTTGAATCTGAATGAGTATTCAGATGGCATCCGTATCTGGAGCGTATCTGAAAGGTTGAATCTGAATGAGTATCAGGATGGCATCCGTATCTGGAGCGTATCTGAACTGTATCCGAAAGGTTGAATCTGAATGAGTATCAGGATGGCATCCGTATCTGGAGCATATCTGAACTGTATCAAGTTTTGAACATTGTTAATGGTAGCTGTTAATCTTATCCTGAAAAGGGTAAAATGTTAGCTAAAATGCGAAGTCATGTTGCATGAAATGAATGATGTAATGCATTTGCTTTATCAATGTTTATGATATATGGATGCGTATGTGAGCTAATTTGCTGCCTGGCTGTTGAATTGAGGAAAATAAATCCCTGAATGTTGCTGAGGATATGTAAGTCTTCACGTCTTGAAGTTGAAGTATTGGTGAATTTTTGCCGAGAGAAATAAACTATGTTGTAAGGGCAATGCCATGTACTGCTTGTAAAATCCTATTGGGGAATCCTGAGAAATTTGACGACTTCTACTGGGGATCAATAATTTGAAACTTTGTTCCGCTGGGGATTTAAATGACGTACTACAGGGAATTACTTATGGGATAGCCTAGAGGTATTTCCCTATCCTTTCAACCTGTCAGTAATTGCCTCTTTTTCATTTTGTTTATTTGTAAACAGTAATTATGTTTAAATGCATATGTTCAACAATGAATCATCAGACGTTTTTGTAAACAAAACACAAGCATAAAGAAAAGACAATTTTTTTTGCACTTTCAAAGGGATATATTTGCATTGACTTTGAGTAAGTATTTTTGTACAAGGAGACAAACATTCTGGTAAGAGAATGCTGTCATAACAAAGAAAAATTTGATACAAAGAAAAGATAGCTGTGTGTAAAAAATCCCGTGGAGTTCCCATTCTGCTATAACCTTCGTATCTCTGAGCATCTTGTCTATTTGTTGCCTCGCCCAAAGATGATTAAATTGATCAGAACCTTTGAGTTTTTCAGTGGAAGCCAAAGGTTGTTTGTAAAGTGATCTGACGGGACATAGTCATACCCTTTAATTCCCTAACTTTTTCCTGGACGCCCTTTCGAGTTTTCAGTCCACCGGGAAACCCTTTTTTCTCAAGCCGCCCTTTCAGGTTTTCGACTTGCCAGGTGTACAATTTTTTTTTTGTTTTATCCCTAACTTTTTCCCGAACTTTTTTGATTCGCCGAGATGCCCTTGTTTTGCCTAGGTATGTCAACCTAACGGGTCTTTTATGCGTAGTATCTTTTGACTATGTCCGCGTTCGCAGGGTGTGGCAGGTCGTCACCATCCATGGTGGTCAAGATCATTTCCCCACCGAAGAATATGTTTTTGATTACAAATGGTCCTTCATAGGTAGGAGTCAATTTGCCCCTGGGATCACCTTGTGGTAAGATGATGCGTTTGATCACTAGATCTCCAACTTGATACACTTGGCGCCTGACTTTCTTGTTGAAAGCCTTGATCATCCGTTTCTGATACATTTGACCATGGCGAACAACAATAAGTCTCTTTTCATCAATCAAATTCAACTGATCAAGTCGATTATGGATCCAATCGTCTTTGTTCAATCCTGCATCCTTCATAATCCTCAGAGAGGGGATCTGAACCTCAATAGGCAAAACGGCTTCCATGCAGTATACCAAAGAATAGGGTGTTTCCCCAATTGATGTGCGAGCCGTGGTACGATACCCGTGGAGAGCGAATGGTAACATCTCATGCCAGTCTTTGTATGTGACTGTCATCTTCTGTATGATCTTTTTAATGTTTTTATTTGCAGCTTCTACAACACCATTCATCTTTGGCCGATAGGGATAAGAATTGTGATGTTGAATCTTGAATTTCTTGCACAATGCGGTGATCATAGTGTTGTTGAGATTTGTACCATTGTCAGTGATGATCCTTTCCAGGATACCGTACCGACAAATGAGGTTTTGCTTGATGAAACGGGCAACAACATTCTTGGTAACAGAGGCGAAGGAAGCTGCTTCAACCCACTTTGTAAAACAGTCAATGGCCACTAGGATGAAACGGTGTCCATTGGAGGTTGTCGGCTTGATTTCCCCAATCATATCAATTCCCCACATAGCAAAGGGACAAGGAGCTATCAAGACATTCAGAGGAACCGGAGGTACATGCACCTTGTCAGCATAAATATGACACTTATGGTAGGTGTTGTACCCCAAAATTTTCCCTCCCATATTTCTCAATACATGTCAAGTGAGGTCCTCAAATTGCTCAAGGAAGTCAAAGAATTGACCAGACAAACTCTCTCATAAGGCAGTCTACCTCAAATTAGGGTTTCATTTTGCATCAAGATGCTTGAGTCCAAAAAATCCCAAATGCTCACCATTGTCCTAATATGTTCTCAAGATCATCCATGTCAAGTTTCAAGCCCTGCAGAAGAAGTTTGCTCAGTCAATTGCTCAAAAGCCTGAAAATCGATTGTGATAGGGCAAAAGTCAACTATGGCCCACATACAGTCAAACCTCAAGATTTTTGGTCAACATCCTAATTTTGAAGTATCATTCATCATTTGATAAAGGGTTGATTATGATTCATCAAGGATTGCTCACAATTCCTCAAAACCCAAAAGTTGCTAAATTAGGGTTTTGTAGGAAAAGTCAACTCAACTTTGACCAAGCATAACTTTCTCATATTTTTTAAAAAATGACCCATACAAAGCTCATTTTGAAGAGGATTCAATTCCCTACAATTCATCTTCATCTCCCAAGTTCAAAATATCCACTCACAAAAAGATGTGAATTTTGACATTATAGGTCATTCTGAAAAGTCAACAAAAACACCTTTTGGGTCAAAGCTTCATACATGAACATGGAAGACTCAATTGAGATGAGACCAAAAGTGTTGCTTAGAGGACATCCTAAGATTTCTAAAAAGTTCAATAACACCTCTCTAGGGTCAAAATTGAGAGATTTATGCATTGGCCAAGTTGACCTTTTTTGCAAAATTGCCAAAAGTCAAATATGCTCAAATTTGCATCTTTTGCTAAATGGGCCCAACTTTTTATGCTTGCATCTCATTCCTAACATAGTCCACGATAAATCCTAATAAATCATATATTGCATTTTAGGGATGATCTTTTACATTGAAAGAAGATATTATATGCTGTCAATTGAAGATCAACTCGTGCAAAGGTCAATTTGGTTGGAAAAGATTGGATTTGAGCAAAATTGGAAAATAATCATATGCCATGAAAGATCAAATTAAATCTCCATGATGAACAAGATTGAGGTCATTTTTGTTGACCTAATAGTTTGTATTACATATACAGAAGAAGACCAGGGCATAGAGAGGTTAGAAGCAGTCGTGCAGACATGAAACAAAACTCAAAAGATTGCAAGAAAAGTGGTGATTCAATTTCCATATTAGAGGCCAATTCATACCATTCTCACGACACCAACAGGTTCTTGGACATCTCCAGAAGGAATTCCAACCATTTGCAAGCTTTCTCACGCCTGGAACTGTAAGATATAGGTATCACAACTTGCTTCCAAATTCAAATTCAGTTTCATTGATTCACTTATCCATTGCATATTTTAATGATATAATCGTGTTTGTCATTGAGTTTGCAAACTTTTGGTAACATTTAATTGTATTTCTAACGCCTGTACACGAAGTTTCCATAGTTAGGGTTTTGTGTTCTTGATTAGGGCTTTGCAGGATAGGAAAAATTGGGCGTTGATTCTGGTACCATGAGACTCGTGAGGATGAAACGAGTTGATTGGTACCAGCCATGGCCATTTACCTTGAGCACACACGATTTTTGAATTACACAGGGATATACCTACAGTAGGTGTCTGTAGGTAAAAGTTTGCCACCTAAAACGACGGTTGGGGAGGAAGACGATGATGCGTGTCACCCCCTGGTTGGGTGATTTGAATTTGGCGCGTTTTGATATCCAGCATTTTTGTTTTATTATATTATAACTGATTTCCATTGTATATACAAATAAGACACTTGGTTCAGTTGGTAAGCGTGCAGGGGAAAGTGCAAAGGACCTGGGTTCGATTCCCAGGTTCCAACCTTCATTCTTAATATTTTTTAACAGGTAATCCAACGCTTTGCAAGTCAAGATGCTCACCGTGCACCATCAGGATTTGGCCCTCTAATTCATCAATAACCCCAGATCAACACACCACCATTGGAGGACCATCATGCGCCCCAGTCAAGCGTGCACACCGGATCAAGCAAGATCAAAAGGGCCAGGATCTCTTGGGCTCAGAATTCCACAACACCCCCCCCCCCAATTGCTAAAGCAGGCCCATTTACTAACCTTTATTTATTTCTTTTTCTCTACTTTTTTTTAATTATTTATTTTCCATTATTTATTTAATTGGAAAATTAATTAATTTTTCACAAAATACCATAAAATCAGTAATTCATAAAATTAGGATTAGTTTGTTTTATTTATCAAATTTAATTTAAATTAGTTTAATTTAGGAAATTATGATTTGTTTCAAAAAATAAAATCAAATAGAAATTAGGTTATACTTTTGATTAAATTCAATTTTGCTCTTTCTCTTAAATAAAAATACAAAAAAATAGGTTTTAGAATAAATTGATTTATTTTTCTTAATTTAAAATTAATTAGAATTAGGATTTTCTTTTTTTAATTTAATGGTTCCTTTATTTTCTTAAATAAACAAAACAAAGCAAAAATCATTTTTTAACTAATCGCAATTAGGTTTAGGCAAGGGTCAAAACCCTAGTTGCTCCGCATTTGATTCATCGCACGCGTATTATTGTTTACACCAATATTTCTGTAAATGCTCATGGTTTGTAATAGTTTAATCTAGGACCTTTTTATTTATCGTTTTTTCGGGTTTTTGGCTATGTAATTAATCCCCCTCCCCGAAGCCTTGTAATAGCGTAGATTTACTTTCTCACATTTTAATTCTCGTAAATATTTTGACTATTTAGATGTATGCTAATAAGATTGTATGACAAGAATGCATGACAAGTTAATACAGTTAGAAAACCCTAATGTGCAAAGACTAAATAATTGAAAACAGATCACTCGCACATATCACTCTTAGGGTATACTCACACTTCGGTTGCCTTCGGTAAACGGTCATTAAGTATAGGGTGCCTTAGTGGTTGCCCTCTTGTCTAAAAAGATTAAACGTTGCCTCAGAACTGTTTCCTCGGAAATGTTACCTCGAATAAGATCTTAAGACTTTAGGGTCATTACTAAGGTACCACAAAGATACTTCCCATCAAACTGAAGATTCTCAGTCATACCTCTCCAGCATGAGTCTATCAGGTTCTGAACTCCCCAGTAGAGATCATCAGAAATTCTCATTCCCTACAAGTCACCAAGGAATTCCAGTTCCCCGCAGTGGTCCTAAGATCCCTCAACAATTGAAGATCTTGCATTCCCCAAGCAGAATGAAGACTCTCATTCTCAGTTCCTCACAGGATAATCAGATGTTCCCCACTGAAGATCTCCTCAGGACAGAAATCCCCAGTAGATTGGTATACAACCCAAGCTCCTGATTCTCCAGCAGTAGTCAACAAGGATGTCTCATCTTCAGCAATCAAAAATTCTTGCAATCCCCTGGAGCAGTCAAGGATTCACTTTCCCTGGCAGCGGTCGAGATCCTTTTATCTCCAGCCATCCAGGATTCATCTATCCTCAGCAAGACAGCTCTTCAGCTTACATGCATATTCATTTACATTCATATCATAAACATTGATATAACATATATATTACATCATACATATCATGCAACATAACTTTGTGTTTTAGCTAACATTTCATCCTTTTCAGGATAAGATTAAAAGGCTATCAATAACAATTATTCAGATACAGTATGGATACACCCCATACACGGTGATCATTCTATTACTCATTCAGAATTTCAAGTCAGATACAGTATGGATACACCCTAGACACGGCGGTCATTCTACTACTCATTCAGACTACAGCAATCAGATACAGACTAGATACGCTCCAGACATGGCAACCATTCTATCTCTCATTCAGATTCACTTATCCACCTCAAGGTTCAATGCATTCCAAGCACGGATACCATTCTGACCCTTACAACAGCAGTTTGATTCTCCCCGGTGCATTCGCCACTGAAGTCATTCTGTCATTTATTTAGATCCCAATTACAGTTTCAGATACACTCCAGACACGTAAGTCATTCTGTTACTCATACGGATCTCAATCCCAGTTACAGTTTCAGATACACTCCAGACACGAAAGTCATTCTGCTACTCATATAAATCTCAACTTCAGATACAGTCCAAATACGCTCCAAACACGATTGCCATTCTGTCACTCATTCAGAATTCGTCCCCAGCACGCAGTTGCTCCATACAGATATTTCTCGGTTACCCAGATACAATACAGATACACTCCAGACACGGCAGTCATTCTGATATTCATTCTACCTTCAAACGCAGTTCCAGCTCAGATACGCCCCGGAAACAGAGGCCATTCTTTTGCTCGTACAAACTCAGTCTCCAGATATAATTCAAATGCATTCCAGACACGGATACCATTTTGACCCTCATTTTTCTGACCTATCACATTGCAGTTCAACAAACATTCTAGATGGCATCTTTAAGCCCATCCCCGACAAGATTCTGTCACATCTCCAGATGGAATCTTTAAGCCCATCTCCAAATGGCATCTCTAAGCCCATTCCCGCATCCATTGTTTTGACGAGTGCAAATTTTTAGGGCACTCTAGTGTCCAATCTTCTTTTTACCTTCGAGACGCGAAAGGCAAACTTGCCAATCTAACTCTTCAGGTGCAAGAAGATTGAACAGGGGCAACTGTTGTACCCCAAAATTTTCCCTCTCATTTCATCAATATTTTCTCACCACAAGATCCTTGGAGCTCAAGATCAAGTTAGGGTTTGCTCTACTCAAGACTCCTCCTTGCACTGTTGACCCAAATTAGGGTTTGAGTTTGCACAAAGATGTTTTGACCTAAAAGGCCCAAGGTGACTTTCATGCCTCATATATGACTCACAAGTTTATCTATACCAAGTTTCAAGCCTTGATTCCAATCTTTGCCCAGTCAATTGGACAGTTGACCTAGAAATCAGCTGTATTGGGGGAAAAGTCAACTGTGGCCAATTGACAGTCAAACCTCATGATTTTTGACCCACATCAACATTTTGAACTCATATGAACCATTTGGTCAAGTTTGGATCACAATTCCACAAGAGATTTGATCAGATCACCAAAAGGGCAAAATGGTCATTTTTAGGGTTTTGACTACACAAAGGAAATTTTTGACTGTTTGACCTAACCAATGGCAAACCAAGCTCACATATGGACTCAAGGACTCAATGTCATTGTCTTGACACATTCCACAAGTTCAAAAGATCCCAAATGCACATGATTGACAGATGAATTTTTCAGTCAACTGCAAAATTTGACTGTATACTGAAAGGTTAAACTTTGACTTTTTGGTCAAAATCAAGTGCCAAGATTCATTTTTCATCAAGACATGTCAAATTATGAAACTTGTTCATCAAGAAATCCAAAATTACAAATTAGGGTTTAAAATGAAGAAATTTCATAACTTAGAAATTTTCTAAGTTATAAAATTTCCTTATTTTTTCCTAACTTTGTCCCATTTTTTCATCAAGATACATTTGGATTCAAACAAAACTCAAAACATGAAAGTTGTAGTCCATTGCAAAATCTACAACTTTGATTCACAAATTTTCCTCAAAAGAAGCTTGTAGATCAAGTTATGATTTTTGGAACAAGGGTGCAAAACATTCTTAACTTAGAAATTTTTTGACCTATTTTAGGCAGGATTTTTGCCCAACTTCATGGCCACTTTTCACATGTTTCCATTTGGAATTTCAACTTGAATTACAAAGATGGATTGTAGTACACATTCCAAGCTTTCCAAATTGTCCAAGAACTCATCAAACACCCTTGTGGTTAGGGAGATTCGAATTGGCAAAGTTGGGCAAAAGTCACTTTGTTCATAGCCAAATACATGTTCATAACATTGCCATTTTCAAGTCAGCATGGTTCAAGCTAGATTACAGGCCTCTAATCCCATTCATACTCAATAATTAAATGCATATCCTTTGTGTTAGAGTGTTATTTTGTTCATTTGGACAATACACACAAAATCAATCCATATATGGAAAAAGCAAGTTTGCCATTTTGAAAAAGCAATGCTTTATGTCAAAGTCCATATCTTGGAAGTACAAGCAGATCTTTGAGGCACAAGTTTGTGGACAAATCCCACTGATCAAGATGAGAAAATGCAGCATGCTTGAGGGGCCTGTATTAGCCTATAACCCAACTTGACAAACTTTGCTTAGATAAGAAGAAAACTTGTAAACAGAACCATAACTCTCATGCCTGCAAAGACCAACTAAAACAAACTTTGTAAACACATTTCATACTCCCTAACTGACCTAAAGCACGACCAAACCATCCCTCAAACCTCCTCATTCCTTAAAACACCATTTTTCTGCAAGAAACAGGGCATTCTGCATTTTGACTTGGCCAGCATCATCCACTCGTGCGTTTTTGCCCAAACAAGTTCCAATACACTCCATACCATCCATTGAAGCTGTCCCAAGCCTTAGATACAAGCTGTAACATCCATAGCCAAGTTTGCCATTTTCATTTTTCATTGTTGCAGGTTGACTTCCATAGCCTGATTCAGAAGGATTTAAGGCACACCAAGCATAGGAGAAGGTTCCTGGGACCTCAAGCAAGTTGTACAAGTACTCAAACACCATTGAAGTTGGCCATATTACTCTGTTCAAGTCAAGCTGAAACAGGTAAAATGTGAACTTCTACCTCTCTATCCAAGCATATTTAGGCTTAAGTTTGTGAAGAAAGTGTCTTCTACTCATAGCCCTGAAGCTACCCATGTAGTTACATTTCATTTATATTGTGTGTGCTAAGAGAATTTTGGACCTGAACATGGAAGAAAACTTAGGTCAGAAATTGGGGGAGGAGAAATTCTCTCTCGTTTCTGAGAGTTAGAACAACTTTTTTATATATTTGAAATCGTGACATGATGCTCTACATTATTGATGTTATAAGTTTTTGCTAAAAGTCAAAGAATCAGGAAGTTTGAATCAAGCATGGAGGGCACGCGTTTTTGAGACAGAACTGGCTGGAGGTTGAAGACAAGCCCCTTGGGCTGGGCCTGAGTTGTTTTTCTGTTTGCACCATCTTTTTCCACCTACACCCCCTTGGCCCATTGTGTGTTATTTTGATTATTTTTTACTTTTCTTTTTTTCTTCTGACTTATTATTTTTTGTCAAAATATAAAAAACATTAAAATTATTTTTTCACCCATTTTTGTATTTATTTGGCATTTGTTTGTTTATTTAAGCATATATATATATAAACCAATATATTTCTTTTTATTTAAAACACAAAACAATAATACAAAAAATATATTTTTAGTTATTATTTTTTATTTGCATTTTTGAAAACATTTTCTAAAAATATACTTTTTTTGTAAATAATTAATATTTTTATTTTTGTGCATATTTAGTATATTTAAATATATATAATATAAATACTTGTATATTTATTATGATATTTAGGATAAAAATATGAAAATAATACATTTTTTATTTTTATTAATATATGACATCAAAAATACCTTTTTTTACAATATACTTCTTTTTTTAAATTATTTTTTGTATATAATTAACAAATATTGTATATAATATAATTAATAAATACTATTTATTTAAAAAACTAGTGTTTTGCCCTAAACCATGAAAATATTCAAAAAAAAATTAACCTTTTTATTTTGTTTATATTTTACATTGAAAAAATACTTTTACATACATAAAAAACATTTTTGTGCATAATACATTTTGCATATTTATTGTATTTATTTAATTATTGTACAATTAAATAACTTGTATATTCAATATGGATGTAATAGTTCTAGATTTAATTTCTTGCTAAATATCCCCCATTCAAACATTTGTACCCCCATCCCCATAATTATGTTGTAATAATTTAGGACTTTAAATTCCGCATTTTAAAGCTTTCTAATTATGCCATGATAGACCTAGGGTTTGTATGCAAAAATCAAATAACAAATAGCTTGACTAATGCAAAGACAAAAAAGCATGAAAATAGACAACACTAATCACACTTGCACCCTTAGGGTTACTCCATTTGTTGCCTTCAATAATGGGCCATGCTTGCACGTTGAGTTTCTTTGGCAAAACAAAACAATTCAAATGATCATAGTCCCTCGATGACGCTTTCTCAAGTTGCCTAAAAATGATCAAGTCCCTTAAAGGAAAAAATTGCCAAAGACACTTGGCACTATTGCATTCATGGTCTAAACGATGACCCGCGCCCGTCCCGTTAACATCCTAACACAAGATTGTCCACCAAATGCAATGGTGGAACAATACTATTAAAAGGGTTAAAACCTAGGAAAGATCTTTGAGAAATTTAGGGTAGATAGCTCTTGGTTACTTGACCAATCTTGCAAAACAATCCTTGCCATTTTTCAAAACACACACCACAACACACTTTCAAAACAACTTTCAAAAACATTGAAAACTTTTCAAAAGACAAATACACCTTTGTATACATTCAAACATGGATCATTACAAAGGCTGCCACAACAAATGGCCTCTTTTCAAAACCTCTTTCAAAATCACACACAAAGCACCATTTCAAACAATTGAAAGCACCATTTCAAACAATTGAAAATGCAAGGCAAGTGATCTAAGCAAGTAACTAAGAGCCCATGGATAACCATGGATAGAAAGGGTGCTAATACCTTCCCTTTCTATAATCTACTCCATGAACCCATGAAAACATCTCAAAGGTTTTTCCTGTGCTTTTTAACCTTTCCTTAGGATAAAATAAAAAGTCGGTGGCGACTCTTGCTAAACCGAAACATTTGCGAAAACAAACGCAAAACACTAAGTCAGTTCTCCCACCGTATCACAGAACTGGCGACTCTGCTGGGGAATAATTTAAAAGTGGAGTAACCTTAGGGCTTAGATCACCCTTTTGCATGACTAATTGTTTGCTTTGATTGCTTTACATCTTGGTTTTCTTGTTTGGGCTTAAAATCCTACACCAGAATTTGGGGAAACATTCATAGATAGTAATACGTTGTGGAAACTGTGCGGGGTATACCGACACGGTTGAAGCAATAGCTATATTAGTGCTACATATTTGTGAGTACCGGTAACCCTTGAGTTCAATCAAGGAGAGTACGGGGCCACTGAGTGATGTCACTAAGCACTAATGACCTAGAACCTTACTTGACCATCTTGGCCTTTTATTAGGGGTAGTGAGATGACCGGCTTTGGTGCAGTCCGAAGTTGGTAGATACTCGATACTACACTCATTGAGGGTTGTTTTCTTGGAATATTTTGGTCGCTAGTTAAGTGGCTAAACCAAAACAATGAACATGGAAAACAATCCAATGATATTGAGCTCCTTAGAACCCGGTTATTATTTATAGGACAGGTTTTTAAGCCAACTTCACTCAAGAGGGTACTTACCTATGAAACCCCATGCAATCCTGAGACTAGGGTTTTGTGTGACTCGCTTGTACATATGTTTGTGCATACATCATGAACATCATAAAGCATCATATGCATCCACTAACCATTTCAAGGGTTTAGATCTTCATCTTTGTTCTTGTTTTATAGGTCATGGAAATTCTTCGCAGGAAAACTATCCAAGTCAACCTTGTGAGAATCCCTCCTCAACTCAAGGAGCTCACATCCAGAATTCCCGAAAGCTCTCCCTTCAGTGAAAGACATGGTAGACTGCTCAGCCTAGTCAACACCAGCATTGAAGAGGACATGGTGAAAGTGTTGTTCCAGTTCTTTGACCCCCTTCACCACTGTTTCACATTCCCCGACTACCAATTGGTGCCCACTTTGGAGGAATTTTCTCAACTCCTGAGAATTCCTATTCTTAATCAACTACCCTACAACGGTACGGAAAAAGAACCAAAGCCTGAAGATGTTGCTCAAGCACTACACTTGCAACCATCTGACATCAAGGGGCATTGGGAAACTAGAAGCGGTTTCAAAGGCTTCTTGGCAAAATTTTTGTTTGAGAAGGCACAAGAGTGTTGGAATTCATTGGATCTACAAGCCTTTGAAGAAATTGTGGCACTCCTCATTTATGGGTTGGTCCTGTTCCCAAATCCTGACCAACTAATAGATGTCAACACCGTCAAGATCTTCTTATCCAGGAATCCCATACCAACATTGCTTGGGGACATCCTCCACTCATTTTACACACGAACAATGAGGAAGAGAGGTGTTCTCATGTGTTGTACTCCTCTCCTTGCAAGGTGGTTTATTTCGCACCTTCCACAATCTGTTTTGAAGAATGACCAAGGCTTAAGGTGGTCACAACGATTGATGACCCTCACACACTCTGATGTACATTGGTTTTCTCGGTCCAGAGAAAATGTCATCATCGTCGATCGTTGTGGAGAGTTCCCTAATGTTCCATTACTTGGCATTAGAGGAGGCATTACCTACAACCCTTGTCTAGCTTTGAGACAATTTGGATATGCACGGAGGGATGTCCCTCATGACATGTTAATTCCTGACCTAGTTTTTCACTTGACAACGATGAGCAAGGACTTCGCCAAAGATTCATCAGAGCTTGGAGGATGCCTAACAAGGTAGATAGCAAGACACTGGGGCACAAGAACTCCATCCCTCTTGAGCCTTATCTCAAGTGGGTACGAACCCGAGCCCAGAGTCTAATGATGCCTTACCCTCATATTATCCATTTGATTAAAGAGCCCGTTAAGGAAGGAGAGGTTCCCTACACCATCCTATACCCTGACATGCCAACATCATGGGAGGAGATGCATAAGAGTTGGATCCAACTCAAAGAGGAACAAAATACTTTTGAAGCCAGCTTCTACGCCAGTGAGAAGAAGGTTTTGGAGCTTACCCGCCGACTTCACGAGGAGGAGACCCTCAACACTTACATCGCACCAAAGAGGATGCGCAACGTCTTTTTACCTTAAGAATTTTTTGTAATATTTGGCCCATGGGGCATTTATGTACTGACAAAATTTCTTATTAATATGACGTGTGTTCTTTTTGTCTGCAACAATTTTGAATTTCTAAATCCTTGAATGCATTACATGAATAAACATATCATTCATCATATGCATAAGCAGGTCTCTACACCAGGTTTCCTTATCTTTCTGCTGTTTATTTCAGTAAGATGGATCTCGAACAGACGGTCAAAGATCTGCAGTCGCAAAACTCACAGTTTCAACATCTCCTAATGACCTTGGCAAAGGGTCAGGAGGATCTAAAAGCACTGCTTGGGAACAAAGAGCAAGAGAAAGTGAAAAAGAAGAAGAAAAGAGTGGGGGTAGCTACCCTGGGAAGAAGGTTTGAGAATGAAGCCAGAAGAGTTCTTGAATTTCCCTCTGCATCTGAAGAGGAAACCAGTAAAGGAAAAGGGGCTGCACTACCTTCTGAATCCGAAGCTGAAGAGGAAGAGGCTGAAGAAGATGAAGACTACTCAGAGCAACAATACCCGCCAGCGGACGACAAATACAAAAACTTGGAGGATAGGCTGGCAGCTATGGAGCTGCAAAGGGTTCCCGGGTTAGATTTCGAAGATTTGGGATTAATTGCTGGAATTGTGATCCCTCCAAAGTTTAAAGTGCCAATTTTTGCAAAGTATGACGGGCTGTCTTGCCCGAAGATGCACCTAAGGTCGTATGTCCTAAGAACTCAACCTCATACATCCGACAGAAATCTTTGGGTACACTTCTTTCAGGATAGCCTGTCTGGTACTCAGCTAGACTGGTTCTACAAGCTTGAAAGATCAGAGGTACATAGTTGGGAAGACTTGGCAGCTGCCTTTTATCGCCAGTATTAATATAACTCTGACTTGGCACCAACCCGTACTCAGCTACAGAGTATGGAAATGGCCTCAAATGAAGGATTCAAGGAATACGCCCAGAAATGGCGCGATTTGGCCGGAAGAGTGCAGCCACCTCTTTCTGATAGAGAACTAGTTGATATGTTCCTGGGGACATTATCTGGCCCGTTCTTCAACCATTTGATCGGGAGCTCTTCCGCAGGGTTTACTGAATTAATTCTGACTGGCGAACGGGTGGAAGCCAGTATTAAGAATGGGAAGATTCAAAAGGATGCCTCTGCATCTACGACTGTTAAGAAATCATTTCCGGCGAAGAAGGAAACGACTGTTGTGTACTCTCAGAGAGGAGTGGGAAGAACTGAGCGCCGGCCGACTGTAGGGGCCGTGATGATCCAAAATTCACCAAATGATCAGCCTCGTGGCAATCAGTCCAGACCAAATCAGCAACGGGTAGAGCGGCCACAATGGCAGTTCACCCGCATCAATATGACACCTGCGCAAGTTCTTCCACATTTTTTGAAGTTGAATCTGACTGGTTTAAAGGAGGCACCGAAAAACCCTAACACCACATCTCCATACTATCATGCCAATGCCAAATGTGCCTACCATTCTGATAGCGCCGGACATGACACCAATAATTGTTGGGCGCTAAAGAATAAAATTCAAGACTTGATAGATGCAAAAGAGGTTGAGTTCGATGCTCCAGAGAAGCCAAACGTAATATCCGCTCCAATGCCGAAGCATGGTCGCAATGTCCATGCTATCGAAGAAGATCTGTATGTTTCTGATGTTGATGACCTGATGACTCCACTGTTGACGATCAAGTTAAATCTGTTGAAAGCTGGGATTTTCCCAGGATGCAAAGAAGACTGCTACTGTTGTTCCTCTCTACCAATCGACTGTCCATTGCTGAAGAAAGGCATCCAAGGCCTGATGGACACTCAACAAATTCTTTTTGAAAAGGTTCCTACTATTCCAACCCCTATCGAAGATGTTTCAATAATCACCATTTCCACCAATCTTTCCAAGGCCGTCAAAAAGCCTGTTAAGATTACATCCTCTACAAAGATTGTTCCCTTGAAAATAACTATGCCTGGGCCTGTCCCCTACAGTTCTGACAAGTCAATACCATGGAATTACGGTGGAGAAATCTACTACCATGGTGTTAAACAAGTTGAGATAACCGAGGAAAGCTCTGATGAAGAAGATGCCAGCATTGGAAACATTGCCGGTACAAGCAAGATCACCCGAAGTGGGAGAATATTTTCTCCAGAGATTTCCCCCCCAAAGGCAATCTTTGGACCCTCAGCTGCTGCCAAAGTTACTCCTGCACCGATGAAACTTTCCGCAAAAACTCCGTTGATTGAAGAAGCTGTTATTCCTGTTGTTGTCCCTCTTACTTCTGCTGATAAGGGGAAAGGGATCCAAGATGAGCTCGTCAGGACGAGGGCTCAACCTTTGGTCATCCCCGAAACCTCTAAGAAAGAGATGGAGGAGATTCTGAAAATAATTAAAAAGAGTGATTATGACGTGGTAGAGCAACTGGGGAAAACCCCCTCGAAGATCTCCATGTTAGCATTACTGCTTTGTTCAGAGGCGCACGCCAAAGCATTGATAAAATTTCTGAAGACAGCCCATGTACCCCAGGAAACCTCAGCCGATCAATTCCAAGATTGTGTGGCCAGCCTTACCGCAGACAACGGCCTGGGTTTCTCTGATACCGACCTGACTCCAAAAGGAAGAAAGCACAATGACGCATTACATGTGTCAGTAGAATGCCAAGGAACTACTCTGGCCCATGTTTTGGTCAACACTGGTTCTTCTCTGAACGTGCTGCCTAAGAAGGCTCTCGACCGATTGGATTGTGAAGGCTTGGAGCTAAGGCCAAGTAATATTATTGTAAGGGCATTTGACGGGTCGAAGAGAATGGTACATGGGGAGGTCAACATTCCCATTAAGGTAGGCACAGAAGTGTTCCCCTCAACTTTCTATGTGATGGACATCCGTCCGTCATACTCTTGCTTACTAGGGAGACCATGGATACATAATGCTGGCGCAATCACCTCCTCCCTACATCAAATGCTGAAGTACCCTGTCAAAGGAAAAATCATAACCGTGTACGGTGAAGAGGAATATATGATCAGCCACTTGAACTCCTTTCAGTATGTAGAGGTGGAGGGTGAATTCATTGAAACACCATTCCATCACTTTGAGGAAGTCTCTCCTGAGGTGGCAGTAGCAAAAGTAGTAGTCGAAGTACCCAAGCAGGTGGCCAGGATGGCATCTCTAAAAGACGTAAAGGCTGCGATGAAGGAAGGGAAGAGCTCAACATGGGGACAGTTGCCTGATATTCCTCACAAAACAGACAAGTTAGGTTTAGGATTCACTGCTGCAGGGCAGAAAGCTATGCGCCGCTCAAAAGTTGAAAGAACACCCATCAAGATTTCTCCTTATGGGATCAATGCTTTGGACGGTGAAGACGAAGAGGCCAACATTGAAGATTGGATCTTCCCAACCATCGAAGGGGGACTACGCAACTGGGAGGCGAAAGACTTCGTCCCCATTACTTTTATTAATCAGTAATTATCTGTCAAACATTTCCTGTTGGTTTGTAATAATTACTTTTGAACAATCTGCACACTACTTTTTCACCTCATGTCTTGCCCGGGGCATGTAGGTCCATTTGTAAGGGTTTTGATTATCTTCATATTCATATGCCATGTTTAAT
Organism: Vicia faba; assembly: GCA_948472305.1. Taxonomy (NCBI): domain Eukaryota; kingdom Viridiplantae; phylum Streptophyta; class Magnoliopsida; order Fabales; family Fabaceae; genus Vicia; species Vicia faba. The sequence goes on along the minus strand of OX451735.1, from coordinate 385,910,356 downwards.
GATTCATTGGACGTTTTTCATTGATAAACTGCTGTGTTCATTTTCTTTCCTTTTGCATTTTGTTTGTTTAGGGATGGCTATCCCTTACACACACCCACACTCATAAATGCAGGTACCCATCCACTCTGGATTCTATGGGTGACTCTTCTGCTATGTCCTTCAATAACTCTAAAGATCTGGTCAATCAGGCTGAGTATGAAGATGACGAAGGTTGTGAAGTACCAGGAGAGCTAGCCAGACTTCTACAGCAAGAAGAAAGGGCCATCTTGCCTCACGAAGAGTTGTTGGAAACTATCAACTTAGGAACAGAGGAAGACCGGAAAGAAGTACAAGTGGGTGCCAATCTGGAGCCAGGTGTCAAGGAGCGCTTGATACAGCTGTTGAATGAATACGTTGAAATCTTCGCCTGGTCTTATGAAGATATGCCGGGTTTAGACACAGATATCGTGGTTCACCATCTCCCTACAAGAGAGGATTGTCCACCGATCAAGCAAAAAGTCCGCCGAATGAGGCCCGACATGTCTGAGAAGATTAAAGCAGAAGTAATAAAGCAATTCAACGCTGGCTTTCTGGTTGTTACATCCTATCCACAATGGGTTTCTAACATTGTGCCAGTACCTAAAAAAGACGGCAAGGTCAGAATGTGTGTGGATTACCGGGATTTGAATAGGGCCAGCCCTAAAGATGATTTTCCGCTACTGCACATCGACATTTTGATTGACAACACAGCTCAGCACAAGGTGTTTTCCTTCATGGATGGATTCTCGGGCTACAACCAGATCAAAATGGCCCCCGAGGACATGGAGAAAACCACCTTTGTTACACAATGGGGTACCTTCTGCTATAAGGTGATGCCGTTCGGACTGAAGAACGCAGGGGCAACTTATCAACGCGCCATGGTAGCTTTGATTCATGATATGATACATCATGAGATCGAAGTTTACGTAGACGACATGATAGCTCGATCACAAACAGAGGAGGAACACCTTGAACATCTAGAAAAGCTGTTTGCCAGGTTGAAGGAGTACAAACTCAGGATGAATCCAAGTAAGTGTACTTTTGGAGTTAGGTCTGGTAAACTTCTAGGATTTATTGTCAGCAACAAAGGCATTGCGGTCTGTAAGTGTTTAGTTATTGGCATATATTTTTGGTAAAACCAGGTGTGTGAATGTCATGACTAATGTCATAACATTCTGGATTATTAGGTACCTTATGCAGAAAAAGTATGGCATACAGTAGCTGCTGTTTATGAGTGTGTATCTGAGCATTTTGCAATGACCACATTTATTACTTTCTACCAAAATCAGTAAACAGGAATTCTGATGTCATAACAAATGTTAAGACATCCTGTACTGATCTAACAGTTATGCAGTTTGGTTAATTCTGAGATTTTTCAGGAAGATGGTTCATTCTTTCCAGAACAGAATATCACATGGACTTTAGGTTAACCTAGCTCAACCCTAATCTAGTTGATAAAGTCTTGTGACCAAGTCTTGAGGTTAACCCTAATTAACCATAGCTTTTCGTGGAAGCCCTAACTGAAGAAACAGCTGCATATATATTCAACAGGAAAGCTGATTGGATCTTAACTCTTAGACAGAAGATCAATTAGGAGATGTATAGTATTAACTGATGTAATCCAAGCAAGTATCATTGTGATAAGTGACTTGGAATAGTTTTGATTGTAAGGGTTTTTTGTATCACTCAACGCTTTGAAGCAAGAGTGTTTGTGTCTCTTGACTAAAGCTTTGAAGCAAAGTCAAGTTAGGTTTATGTATCACTCAAAGCTGTGAAGCACGAGTGTTTGTGTTACTTGATTAAAAGCTGTGAAGCATAATCAAGTGTATGTTCTGAAGAGTGTCTTCATTATTTCATTAGTCAATTGTTTAAGTATCACTGCTGTGATTGAGGGGGAGTGAGTAGGAACTCAGGTTTAAGTTGAACTTAGATTGAAGTTGCATTGGGTAGGTCTTAAGTGAAGGAGATAAACTGGTTGGTTTATTCCTGAATTAATATCTCTTATAGTGGATTTCCTCCCTGGCTTGGTAGCCCCCAGAGTAGGTGTTGTTTCACACTGAACTGGGTAAACAATTGACTGTGTTATTTACTGTTTTTATTTACTGTCTTATAGAAAGTCAGATACGGTGTCATAACATTCACTGTGACATTGAGTATCTGCTGCCAGAATTTCAATTGGTATCAGAGCAGGAACCCTGCCTGTATTACTGGGTGAGATCTAGGGATATCACTTTCTGGCACTATGGACAAAGAAGGAGTTTTTGGAAACAGACCACCCATTCTGGATGGATCAAATTATGACTACTGGAAACCTCGTATGATTGCCTTCTTAAAATCACTGGACAAAAAGGCTTGGAGAGCTGCTGACAAAGGATGGAACCATCCCACCATAACTGAGAAAGATGGGACAATCAGTCTGAAGCCTGAGGAAGAATGGAGCAAAGAAGAAGATGAGTTAGCCCTGGGTAATTCCAAAGCTTTAAATTCCTTGTTCAATGGAATTGATAGAAACATATTCAGACTGGTACATCAATGTGAACTGGCCAAGGAAGTTTGGGACACTCTCAAAACTACCCATGAGGGCACATCCAAAGTAAAAATGTCAAGGCTTCAGATGCTGACTACCAAGTTTGAGAACCTAAGGATGATGGAAGATGAAACCATTCATGAGTTTCACATGAACATCTTGGAGATTGCCAACACCTCGGGAGCATTGGGAGAAAAGATGTCAGAAGAAAAACTGGTGAGAAAGATTCTCATATCCTTGCCTAAAAAATTTGCAATGAAGGTAACTGCTATAGAGGAAGCCCAGGATATCAGCAAGTTGAAGGTGGATGAACTCATTGGGTCTCTTCAGACTTTTGAGATGGGGATCAGTGAAAATGTTGACAAGAAGAACAAGAGCATATCACTTGTATCCAACACTGAATATGAAAACAAGGAGGATGAAGAAGAAAGTATTTCAGAAGCTATAGCCATGCTTGGAAGACAATTCAACAAACTCATCAAGAGAATGGATCCAAAGTCAAGGTCAAATGTTAAGAACATTTCTTCTGACATTAACAGATCTTATGACTCCAGCAGAAAACCAAGGTCTGAAGAGAAGGGAAATCAAAGCAGAGGAATTTAATGTCATGGATGTGAAGGATATGGGCACATTCGAGCTGAATGTCCTACCTTTCTTAAGAAACAAAAGAAAGGAATGCCTGTTACCTGGTCTGACTGTGATTCAGAAAGTAATTCTGAAGAAGAATCTGCCAAACTAGTTACTGCAATAACTGGTGTTTGTACCTCTGAAAGTGACACTAGTGATGAGGAAGTGACATTTGAAGAACTGGCTGATACCTATAAGAAATTGTGTATCAGAAGTGCTGAAGTCTGTCTGCAAAATGAGAGACAAACAAAACTCATAATAAAGTTGGAGGCTGAAAAAAGGGCAGACATTGAAACTATAAGTCATCTAGAAGAGGAAGTTCAAATGCTGAACTCAAAACTGAACCAGATGACCAAATCTGTCAAGATGCTGACAAATGGAACTGACAAGTTGGAAGAAATCCTTCAGGTTGGACAAAATGTGGGAAACAAGTCTGGTCTAGGATTTGTGGCAACAAAGAAATCTGGTGCAGACAAGAAGATCAGGCCTGATAAACAAATGTCAAAGCAGATGTCACAACACAACACTCAACATCGGGAACAGAGAAATATGAAGAAAAAATACCAAAGATGGAGATGTCATCATTGTGGGAGGTTTGGTCACATAAAGCCATTCTGCTTCAGATTGTATGGATACCCTAATCAGAACCCAGGTGTCAAACCTAAGTCTAACAAGGTACCACATACTCCACAATGGAAGAAAAAGGCTACTGCCCTGATAGCCCACACTTCCCTTAGAGTCTCTGCAAAGGAAGACTGGTACTTTGACAGTGGGTGCTCTAAGCACATGACTGGAATCAAGAACCTTCTCAATAATGTCAAACCTCACACCACTAGCTATGTGACCTTTGGAGATAGTGCTAGAGGAGAAATCAAAGGAGTTGGTAACTTGGACTGCCCTGGAGTTCCAAATCTAACTGAAGTACTATTGGTAAAAGGCCTGACTGCTAATCTCATTAGTATCAGTCAATTATGTGATCTAGGATTCAAGGTCAACTTCTCAAAATCTGAATGTCTTGTAACTAATGAAAAACAAGAAATTGTAATGAAAGGAGTCAGATCTAAAGACAACTGTTACTTGTGGGAACCTGAGAACACTAATTACTCCACTGTGTGTTCTATTGCCAAAGAAGAAAAAGAGGTGAAACTGTGGCACCAAAAACTTGGTCACCTTCATCTAAGAGGAATGAAAAGGATTATATCCATGGAGACAGTCAGAGGGATTCCAAGACTGCAAATTGATGAAGGGAGAGTTTGTGGTGAATGTCAGGTTGGTAAGCAGACTAGGATGTCACATCCAAAGTCAAGACATCTGACCACCTCTAAGGTTCTAGAACTTCTACATACGGATCTGATGGGACCAATGCAGGTGGAAAGTCTTGGTGGAAAAAGATATGCCTATGTTGTTGTGGATGATTTTTCCAGATTCACCTGGATTAACTTCATTAGAGAAAAATCTGATGTGTTTGAAGTTTTTAAAGAACTGTGCAAAAGAATTCAAAGAGAAAAAGAAGGGTGTATTGTCAGAATCAGAAGTGATCATGGCAAGGAATTTGAAAACAGTAAGTTTAATGATTCTGTTCCTCAGAAGGAATTAGTCATGAATTCTCTTCTCCTATAACCCCTCAACAAAATGGAGTTGTAGAAAGGAAAAATAGGACCATACAGGAATCTGCCAGAGCTATGATACATGCCAAAAGACTTCCTATTCATTTTTGGGCTGAAGCTATGAATACAGCCTGTTATGTCCATAATAGAGTCACTTTGAGAAAGGGAACCTCATCCACCATTTATGAACTCTGGAAAGGAAGAAAGCCAACTGTGAAGTACTTCCATGTATTTGGCAGCAAATGCTATATTCTGGCAGATCGTGAACAAAGGAGAAAGCTGGACCCTAAAAGTGATGAAGGTATATTTCTAGGATACTCCTCCAACAGCAGAGCTTATAGGGTATTCAATTCCAGGACCAAAGTCATGATGGAATCAATAAATGTCATAGTTGATGATTATCATGAAGAAACAGATGTCCCTTGTAATGTTGAGACATTCTTTGAGACTCCAACTCAACAGAATGACCTTCCTAACACCACTACAGCAGACTCTGAATCCAAGGAAGCTAGCAAAATCCCTTCCATCAGAATTCAGAAAGATCATCCTAAAGAACTCATCATAGGGGATCCTAACAGTGGAGTCATTACAAGATCTAGAGAAATCATCTCAAACTCTTGCTTTGTGTCTAAAATTGAACCAAGAAATGTTAAGGAGGCTTTAACTGATGAATACTGGATTGGTGCAATGCAAGATGAATTGAAACAATTTAAGCAACATGAATTCTGGGAGTTAGTTCCTAGACCAGAGGGAACAAACATCATTGGCACAAAATGGATATACAAGAACAAATCAGATGCTGAAGGAGTTGTCACTAGGAATAAGGCAAGACTTGTTGCCCAAGGATACACTCAAGTTGAAGGGGTTGATTTTGATGAGACCTTTGCCCCTGTAGCCAGACTGGAATCTATCAGACTCCTATTAGGAATTTCTTGTCTCCTGAAGTTTAAGCTATCTCAGATGGATGTAAAAAGTGCCTTCCTAAATGGGTACTTAAATGAGGAAGTTTATGTGGAACAGCCTAAAGGTTTTGTGGATCCAAACCACTCTGATCATGTCTACAAATTGAGGAAAGAACTATATGGCCTGAAACAAGCTCCTAGAGCATGGTATGACAGGTTAACAAAATTTTTCTCAGACAAAGGATACAGAAAAGGAGGCTTGGATAAAACCCTCTTTGTCAAAAATGAAGGAGGGAAGTTAATGGTAGCCCAAATATATGTTGATGACATAGTGTTTGGGGGAATGTCAGAACAAATGGTTAAACATTTTGCTGACCAGATGCAGGCTGAATTAGAAATGAGTCTCATGGGAGAACTGACTTATTTTCTTGGACTGCAAGTCTCACAGATGGAGGACTCAATCTTTCTATCTCAAAGCAAGTATGCAAAGAACATTGTCAAGAAGTTTGGTATGGAGAATGCCAGTCACAAAAGGACTCCTGCACCTACTCATTTAAAGCTATCTAAAGATTCAAGTGGGGTTAAGGTGGACCAAAGTCTGTACAGAAGCATGATAGGAAGTTTGCTGTACTTAACAGCCAGCAGACCTGACATTGCTTTTGCAGTTGGAGTTTGTGCAAGATACCAAGCTGATCCTAAAGTCAGTCATATCAACCAAGTGAAGAGAATTTTGAAGTATGTAAGTGGAACTTACAACTATGGCTTGCTATACTCTCATGGCTGTGAACCAACTCTGACTGGTTATTGTGATGCTGATTGGGCTGGAAGTGCTGATGATAGAAAAAGCACCTCTGGAGGATGTTTCTTCTTAGGAAATAATCTGGTCTCCTGGTTCAGCAAGAAACAGAACTGTGTATCTCTCTACTGCTGAAGCTGAATACATTGCAGCTGATAGTAGCTGTTCTCAAATGATCTGGATGAAACAGATGCTTACTGAGTATAATGTCACACAAGATGTTATGACATTGTACTGTGACAATCTGAGTACAATCAACATTTCCAAGAATCCTATTCAGCATAGCAGGACCAAGCATATTGACATTAGACATCACTTTATCAGAGACCTTATAGAAGAGAAGACGATTAAACTGGAACATGTTGCCACTGAGCTACAACTGGCTGACATTTTTACCAAGGCACTTGATGCAAATCAATTTGAAAACTTGAGGGGCAAGTTGGGTATTTGCCAACATGAGGAATTGTAGCAATTAATTTTGCTTAAAACAAGGGTTGAAGGAGTTATTTTTGTTAAGTCTATTTTGATTGGGTTAATCATATTTTTTTCCCATTTCTTTCAAAATTATTAAGAAGTCGAATAGACACTCATTTGCCTCCTTCCTCTCTCGACTCTGCAACAAATCCCATTCTCTCAATCAAAGTTTTCTCTCTAGTTGCTACTGGTTTTCTAAGACTATCAAAATGTCTCAAACATCATCCTCATCCAAGACGACCGTTTCATCCTCATCATCTGATCAAGATTCTCGGGCAATCACATCATGCATGGATTCTGAAGTCCTGGAGATTACTCCTCTTAGAGAAATGGCAACTAACTCCTCCAAGGTCAAAAAGCTGAGAACAAGGCATGCAGGAAGGTCTCAAGCTACTTCATCCGGTAATCCCTCTCAACCTTCATCTTCTGTACCAAATAGGGAAGGCTTAGCTTATGTACATCAATCAATAGCTAGGCTTGTTACAAGAATTCTGAGTGAGAACCACTCTGTACCTGGGATTTCTGTTCCATTAAATCAAGAATCAGCAAGCCCAAATGTTGAAGTAAATCCAGATGTCTCTGAGAATGTTGAGACACCAAATGACAACATTCAGAAATCATCTGAAAATCTTGATGATATCCAGAACCCTTCAGAGAAGAATGTTGAACCACCTGTTATTGATGTGGATGAGGAATACTCAGACAATGACCTAATTGCAAATATCAACCATATCATAGCTAGGAGAATGATGAACAGAAAGGGTAATCAGGATGCTGCAAAATGTCTGACCAAAGAGAAGCCTGCTGATAAGAAAACCAGGTCTGAAGGCAAGACTGATGTAGAAACTGTGAAGACTGGACTGTCCAAAGGGAAGGTGAAAGCCCGAGTACATGCTGGGAGTCTCTCAAAGCCTGTGAGACAACCAATAGCAAAGAAGAGGAAAGAACCTGAACCTTCTGATTCTGATGAGGAATCAGAATTTGAAATTGATGCTGAAGACATTCCTCTCAGAAGGAAACTCCCTTCCAGCAAAATGGCTAGAGTTTCTGAAGTCCCCACTGACAACATTTCATTTCACCACCCTGAAAATGCCAACAGATGGAAGTATGTTTGCTTGAAGAGAATAGCCTTGGAAAGAGAAATGAACAATGGTGCCATGGATTGTAAGGAAATCATGGACCTAATCAAAGCTGCTGGACTCATGAAGACTGTGGTAAAGTTTACCAAATGCTATGAAAGTCTTGTCAAGGAATTCATAGTGAATTTGTCTGATGAATGTGCTGATGGAAGGTCAGCTGACTTTGAATGTGTCTATGTGAGAGGAAGAAAGGTTAATTTCTCTCCCTCTGAAATTAACAAATTCCTTGGAAGATCAAATGAGGCTTTCCCTGAACTAGAGGTTACTGACAATGAAGTATGCCAAACCATCACAGCAAGACAAGTCAAGTGCTGGCCCTTAAAAGGAAAGCTGAATGCTAGCAAGCTAAGCATGAAATTTGCCATCCTGCACAAGATTGGTGCAGCCAACTGGGTCCCTACCAACCATAAATCAACCATCTCCACAGGATTGGGGAGATTCATTTATGCTGTTGGAACTAGGACTGAATTTGACTATGGCAGGTATATTTTTGATCAAACTTTAAAACATGCTAGAAGCTATGCTGTTAAAGACCCTATTGCCTTTCCCTCCCTCCTATGTGGAATTGTCCTTGCTCAGTACCCTGACATCCTGGTGGAAAGAGATACTGTCTGCAAAAGAGCTCCTGCTCTTGGGTTACACTACAAGCTATTTCAGGGATCTCATGTTCCTGACATTGTCATGACATCAACTGAGACATCAACTATCAAAACTCAGTCCAAAAATTCTGATGTTATAGCTGTGCTGAAGGAAACCTGCAAAGAACTGGAGACAAGGAAAAGGACTCTAGAGAACCTGATTGCCAGATTAGAACAGGAGGAGACTGAAGGACACAGAAGGGAAGAGGATGCTGCTGAAGATCAGCTCAATGCTGAAGAAAGTGCCTCCTCTGAAGATGACAGTGCTTAAAGTTTGGTGGAGTTGACAAGCTTGATACTGGTTCCTGTTGATGCAAGTGATTTCAGATTTTTTTGTTGTTTTTATTACTCATTTTGGATAAATGTATAACATATAAGTACATGTATCTTTGGCCTATTTGTGGCTAAAGAGGGGGAGATATTTTGTGTTAATTACTTGGTAGACATTATATTTTTCTGCAGACATATTCATTCTGCTGCTCTCTATTCTCTGATTGCTTAGGGGTTTTAGCCAAAAATATGCCAAAGGGGGAGTTTGTAAGTGTTTAGTTATTGGCATGTATTTTTGGTAAAACCAGGTGTGTGAATGTCATGACTAATGTCATAACATTCTGGATTATTAGGTACCTTATGCAGAAAAAGTATGGCATACAGTAGCTGATGTTTATGAGTGTGTATCTGAGCATTTTGCAATGATCACATTTATTACTCTCTACCAAAATCAGTAAACAGGAATTCTGATGTCATAACAAATGTTAAGAAATCCTGTACTGATCTAACAGTTATGCAGTTTGGTTAATTCTGAGATTTTTCAGGAAGATGGTTCATTCTTTCCAGAACAGAATCTCACGTGGACTTTAGGTTAACCTAGCTCAACCCTAATCTGGTTGATAAAGTCTTGTGACCAAGTCTTGAGGTTAACCCTAATTAACCCTAGCTTTTCGTGGAAGCCCTAACTGAAGAAACGACTGCATATATATTCAACAGGAAAGCTGATTGGATCTTAACTCTTAGACAAAAGATCAATTAGGAGCTGTATAGTTTTAACTGATGTAATCCAAGCAAGTATCATTGTGATAAGTGACTTGGAATAGGTTTTGATTGTAAGGGTTTTTTGTATCACTCAAAGCTTTGAAGCAAGAGTGTTTGTGTCTCTTGACTAAAGCTTTGAAGCAAAGTCAAGTTAGGTTTATGTATCACTCAAAGCTGTGAAGCACGAGTGTTTGTGTTACTTGATTAAAAGTTGTGAAGCATAATCAAGTGTATGTTCTGAAGAGTGTCTTCATTATTTCATTAGTCAATTGTTTAAGTATCACTGCTGTGATTGAGGGGGAGTGAGTAGGAACTCAGGTTTAAGTTGAACTTAGATTGAAGTTGCATTGGGTAGGTCTTAAGTGAAGGATATAAACTGGTTGGTTTATTCCTGAATTAATATCTCTTATAGTGTATTTCCTCCCTGGCTTGGTAGCCCCCAGAGTAGGTGTTGTTTCACACTGAACTGGGTAAACAATTGACTGTGTTCTTTACTTTTTTTATTTACTGTCTTATAGAAAGTCAGATACGGTGTCATAACATTCACTGTGACATTGAGTATCTGCTGCCAGAATTTCAAGGTCGATCCAGCAAAAGTGAAAGCTATACGAGAAATTCTTGCTCCCCGTACTGAAAAGGAGGTTAGAGGGTTCTTGGGGCGCTTGAACTATATTGCCAGATTCATCTCTCATCTGACGTCTACCTGTGAGCCAATTTTCAAACTATTGAAGAAAGATCAGGTAGTCGAATGGAACGACGATTGCCAAGCTTCTTTTGATAAGATCAAGGAGTATTTGCTAGAACCTCCTATTCTGATGCCACCCGTCGAAGGAATACCGTTGATCATGTATCTGACCGTCTTGGATAACTCAATGGGGTGTGTTTTGGGCCAGCGTGACGAGTCTGGTCGAAAAGAGCGTGCTATTTATTACCATAGCAAAAAGTTTACCGACTGTGAGACTCACTACTCACTGCTCGAGAAAACTTGTTGCGCTTTAGTATGGGCTGCTCGCCGACTAAGGCAGTATATGCTGACTCATACCACCTTGCTGATTTCCAAAATGGATCCTATCAAGTATATCTTCGAGAAGCCTGCTTTATCTGGAAGAATAGCTAGATGGAAAATGATCCTAACTGAGTATGACATCCAGTATACTACCCAAAAAGCTATAAAAGGGAGTGTACTAGCTGATCATCTAGCTCATCAAGCTATCGAAGATTATCAACCCATGAGATTTGACTTCCCAGACGAGGACATCATGAATTTGGACAACATTGAAGGTAACGGACCGTATGACGGACCTGAAAAAGGATCCCGATGGACCCTGTACTTTGATGGTGCTTCAAATGCACTTAGAAACGGTATCGATGCGGTACTCATTTCCCTGGAAGGTTGTCACACGCCTTTCACGGCCCGACTCTGCTTCAGCTGCACCAACAACATGGTTGAATATGAAGCTTGCATTTTTGGTCTCAAAGCTGCTATAGAATTGGGGATTAAATCTTTGATCGTATTTGGGGACTCGGCTTTGGTTATCAGTCAAATCAAAGGAGAGTGGGATACCAAGCATCCTAATCTTATCCCATACAAAGAACATGTCCTGACATTGTTGCCTCATTTCGAGCAAATTACCTTCGAGCATTTCCCGCGAGAAGAGAATCAGCTAGCAGATGCTCTGGCTACAATGTCTTCCATGTTTAAACTCAACTGGGATAACGAGGCTCCCCAAATCACCATCGAGCGAATGGATGAACCTGCGCATTGTCATGAGATTAATACTGAAGAAGTAGTGGAACAACCATGGTTTCACGAAATCAAAAGGTATCTCTAGACTAGAGAATATCCCGAAGGAGCTTCCGAAGGTATCTCTAGACCATGATTGTGTTTTACTCCGATGCATAGACAAAGCTGAAGCAGAGTTAATCATGACTGAGATACACAGCGGTACATTTGGCACCCACTTGAGCGGGCATACAATGGCTAAGAAGATTCTAAGGGAAAGCTATTACTGGTCTACCATGGAAGCAGATTGCCATCAGCATTCCCGTACTTGCCACAAATGTCAGGTCTATGCTGACAAGATTCATATTCCTCCTGTTCCTCTCAACGTGCTGACAGCTCCTTGGCCATTTGCAATGTGGGGCATTGACATGATTGGAGAGATCAAGCCCACATCGTCCAATGGACATCGCTTCATCCTGGTTGCCATTGACTATTTTACCAAATGGGTCGAAGCAACTTCCTTTGCCTCTGTTACTAAAAATGTGGTTGCCCGCTTCATCAAGCAAAACCTCATATGTCGGTATGGTGTTCCTGACAGGATCATCACAGACAACGGTACAAATCTGAATAATACTATGATCACCGCTCTATGCGAACAGTTTAAGATTTATCATCACAATTCATCTCCCTATCGGCCGAAGATGAACGGTGTTGTTGAAGCTGCGAACAAAAACATCAAGAAGATCATTCAGAAAATGACAGTCACCTACAAGGACTGGCATGAGATGTTACCATTTGCTCTACATGGATACCGTACCACGACACGTACTTCAACCGGGGAAACCCCATTTTCTTTGGTATATGGCATGGAATCTTTCCTGCCCATGGAAGTTCAGATTCCTTCCTTAAGGATTATGAAGGACGCTGGTTTGAATGAAGACGATTGGATTCAGACCCGACTTGATCAACTCAATTTGATCGACAAGAAGCGACTCGCTGCTGTTTGCCATGGTCAGACGTATCAAAAACGGATGATCAAGGCTTTCAACAAAAAAGTCAGACGTCAAGTATATCAAGTCGGAGATCTCGTAATCAAGCGGATTATCTTACCGCAAAGTGATCCCAGGGGCAAATGGACTCCTACTTACGAAGGACCATTTGTGATCAAAAGCATATTTTCTGGTGGTGCAATGATTCTGACCACCATGGACGGCGACGATTTGCCGCACCCTGCGAACATAGACATAGTCAAAAGATACTACGCATAAAGTAACCCGACAAGTCGAAAACCCGAAAGGGCGGCTTGGGCAAAAATGGCATCCCGGTGAACCGAAAACCCGAAAGGGCGGTTCAGGAAAAAATTAGGGATAAAACAAAAAGAATCTGTATACCCGACAAGTTGAAAACCCGAAAGGGCGGCTTGGGCAAAAAGGGGTTTCCCGGTGGATCGAAAACCCGAAAGGGCGATTCGGGCAAAAGTTAGGGAATTAAAGCGTATGACTATGTCGCGTCGGATCACTTTAAGGACAATCTCTTCATCAACCCGCTCCAAGCTTCTGATCAATCCAGTCATCGACGGACGAAGCATTGAATGGACAGATATTCAGAGTTGTGAAGGCAATAGCAGAATGGGATCCCATGGAATTGTTTCACATATCCATCTTTCTTTTGTATAAAATTTTCAATTTTTACGACGACATCCTCTTACTAGGATGACTGTCTCCTTTGTACAAATATACTCATAGAAAGTTAATACAAATACTTTTCCAAATACAGAAATTTGCTTTGTCTTCCTTTTGCGTTTCTACACTTATGTTTTATTTGAGAAACGTCCAATGTTTTGTTAAATAGGCATATGCATTTGAACGTAATCATTTTCCTTACAAATCAAGAAAGATGATTGTTGATAGGTTGAAGGTACAAATAGATATCTCGATGCCCTTTCAGAAGGAATCACCAGCAGATTTAAACTCTAAATTCCTCAATCCAGAATTTAATTCCCCAAACAGAGTTAAACTTTAGGATCCTCAGCAGAACAAAAGCTTTCTCAAAACTGATTTCCCCAGCCAGAGAGCCTTCTAGAACTCATTTCCCCTCAGAGTCAAATTTCAGAATTCCCAGTGGAGCCTTGAAAATCTGAAAATCCAATCCCCAGCGGAGCTAAAATTTCCAACCATCAATCCCCAGTGGAACTAGACTAATGAACTTTCTCCCCACAGAGATACTTCCCATCAAACTGAAGATTCTCAGTCATACCTCTCCAGCATGAGTCTATCAGGTTCTGAACTCCCCAGTAGAGATCATCAGAAATTCTCATTCCCTACAAGTCACCAAGGAATTCCAGTTCCCTGCAGTGGTCCTAAGATCCCTCAACAATTGAAGATCTTGCATTCCCCAAGCAGAATGAAGACTCTCATTCTCAGTTCCTCATAGGATAATCAGATGTTCCCCATTGAAGATCTCCTCAGGACAAAAATCCCCAGTAGATTGGTATACAACCCAAGCTCCTGATTCTCCAGCAGTAGTCAACAAGGATGTCTCATCTTCAGCAATAAAAAATTCTTGCAATCCCCTGCAGCAGTCAAAGATTCACTTTCCCTGGCAGCGGTCGAGATCCTTTTATCTCCAGCCATCCAGGATTCATCTATCCTCAGCAAGACAGCTCTTCAGCTTACATGCACATTCATTTACATTCATATCATAAACATTGATATAACATATATATTGCATCATACATATCATGCAACATAACTTTGTGTTTTAGCTAACATTTCATCCTTTTCAGGATAAGATTAAAAGGCTATCATTAACAATTATTTAGATACAGTATGGATACACCCCAGACACAACGATCATTCTATTACTCATTCAGAATTTCAAGTCAGATACAGTATGGATACACCCCAGACACCGCGGTCATTCTACTACTCATTCAGACTATAGCAATCAGATACAGACTAGATACGCTGCAGACACGATAGCCATTCTATCTCTCATTCAGATTCACTTATCCACCTCAAGGTTCAATGCATTCCAAGCACGGATACCATTATGACCCTTACAACAGCAGTTTGATTCTCCCCGGTGCATTCGCCACGGAAGTCATTCTATCATTTATTTAGATCCCAGTTACAGTTTCAGATACACTCCAGACACGGAAGTCATTCTGTTACTCATACGGATCTCAATCCCAGTTACAGTTTCAGATACACTCCAGACACGGAAGTCATTCTGCTACTCATACAAATCTCAACTTCAGATACAGTCCAGATACGCTCCAAACTCGGTTGCCATTCTGTCACTCATTCAGAATTCGTCCCCAGCACGCAGTTGCTCCATACAGATATTTCTCTGTTACCCAGATACAATAAAAATACACTCCAGACACGGCAGTCATTCTGATATTCATTCTACCTTCAAACGCAGTTCCAGCTCAGATATGCCCCGGACACAGAGGCCATTCTTTTGCTCGTACAAACTCAGTCTCCAGATATAGTTCAAATGCATTCCAGACACGGATACCATTTTGACCCTCATTTTTCTGACCTATCACATTGCAGTTCAACAAACATTCTAGATGGCATCTTTAAGCCCATCCCCGATAAGATTCTGTCACATCTCCATATGGCATCTTTAAGCCCATCTCCAAATGGCATCTCTAAGCCCATTCTCGCATCCATTGTTTTGACGAGTGCAAATTTTTAGGGCACTCTAGTGTCCAATCTTCTTTTACCTTCGAGACGCGAAAGGCAAACTTGCCAATCTAACTCTTCAGGTGCAAGAAGATTGAACAGGGGCAACTGTTGTACCCCAAAATTTGCCCTCTCATTTCATCAATATTTTCTCACCACAAGACCCTTGGAGCTCAAGATCAAGTTAGGGTTTGCTCTACTCAAGACTCCTCCTTGCACTGTTGACCCAAATTAGGGTTTAAGTTTGCACAAAGATGTTTTGACCTAAAAGGCCCAAGGTGACTTTCATGCCTCATATTGGACTCACAAGTTTATCTATACCAAGTTTCAAGCCTTGATTCCAATCTTTGCCCAGTCAATTGGACAATTGACCTAGAAATCAGCTGTATTGGGGGAAAAGTCAACTGTGGCCAATTGACAGTCAAACCTCATGATTTTTGACCCACATCAACATTTTGAACTCATATGAACCATTTGGTCAAGTTTGGATCACAATTCCACAAGAGATTTGATCAGATCACCAAAAGGGCAAAATGGTCATTTTTAGGGTTTTGACTGCACAAAGGCAATTTTTGACTGTTTGACCTAACCAATGGAAAACCAAGCTCACATATGGACTCAAGGACTCAATGGAATTGTCTTGACACATTCCACAAGTTCAAAAGATCCCAAATGCACAGGATTGACAGATGAATTTTTCAGTCAACTGATCAAAATTTGACTGTATACTGAAAGGTCAAACTTTGACTTTTTGGTCAAAATCAAGTGCCAAGATTCATTTTTCATCAAGACATGTCAAATTATGAAACTTGTTCATCAAGAAATCCAAAATTACAAATTAGGGTTAAATTTCATAACTTAGAAATTTTCTAAGTTATAAAATTTCCTTATTTTTTCCTAACTTTGTCCCATTTCTTCATCAAGATACATATGGATTCAAACAAAACTCAAAACATGAAATTTTTAGTCCATTGCAAAATCTACAACTTTGATTCACAAAGTTTCCTCAAAAGAAGCTTGTAGCTCAAGTTATGATTTTTGGAACAAGGGTGCAAAACATTCTTAACTTAGAAAATTTTTGACCTATTTTAGGCAGGATTTTTGCCCAACTTCATGGCCACTTTTCACATGCTTCCATTTGGAATTTCAACTTGCATTACAAAGATGGATTGTATTACACATTCCAAGCTTTCCAAATTGTCCAATAACTCATCAAACACCCTTGTGGTTAGGGAGATTCGAATTGGCAAAGTTGGGCAAAAGTCACTTTGTTCATAGCCAAATACATGTTCATAACATTGTCATTTTCAAGTCAGCATGGTTCAAGCTAGATTACAGGCCTCTAATCCCATTCATACTCAATAATTAAATGCATATCCTTTGTGTTAGAGTGTTATTTTTTTCATTTGGACAATACACACAAAATCAATCCATATATGGAAAAAGCAAGTTTGCCATTTTGAAAAAGCAATGCTTTATGTCAAAGTCCATATCTTGGAAGTACAAGCAGATCTTTAAGGCACAAGTTTGTGGACAAATCCCACTGATCAAGATGAGAAAATGCAACATGCTTGAGGGGCCTGTATTAGCCTATAACCCAACTTGACAAACTTTGCTTAGATAAGAAGAAAACTTGCAAACAGAACCATAACTCTCATGCCTGCAAAGACCAACTAAAACAAACTTTGTAAACACATTTCATACTCCCTAACTGACCTAAAGCACGACCAAACCATCCCTCAAACCTCCTCATTCCTCAAAACCCTATTTTTCTACAAGAAACAGGGTATTATGCATTTTGACTTGGCCAACATCATCCACTCGTGCGTTTTTGCCCAAACAAGTTCCAATACACTCCATACCATCCATTGAAGTTGTCCCAAGCCTTAGATACAAGCTGTAACTTCCATAGCCAAGTTTGCCATTTTCATTTTTCATTGTTGCAGGTTGACTTCCATAGCCTGATTCAGAAGGATTCAAGGCACACCAATTATAAGAGAAGGTTCCTGGGACCTCAAGCAAGCTGTACAAGTCCTCAAACACCATTGAAGTTGGCCATATTACTCTGTTCAAGTCAAGCTGAAACAGGTAAAATGTGAACTTCTATCTCTCTATCCAAGCATATTTAGGCTTAAGTCTGTGAAGAAAGTGTGTTCTACTCATAGCCCTGAAGCTACCCATGTAGTTACATTTCATTTATATTGTGTGTGCTAAGAGAATTTTGGACCTGAACATGGAAGAAAACTTAGGTCAGAAATTGGGGGAGGAGAAATTCTCTCTCGTTTCTGAGAGTTAGAACAACTTTTTTATATATTTGAAATCGTGACATGATGCTCTACATTATTGATGTTATAAGTTTTTGCTAAAAGTCAAAGAATCAGAAAGTTTGAATCAAGCATGGAGGGCGCGCGTTTTTGAGACAGAACTGGCTGGAGGTTGAAGACAAGCCCCTTGGGCTGGGCCTGAGTTGTTTTTCTGTTTGCACCATCTTTTTCCACCTACACCCCCTTGGCCCATTGTGTGTTATTTTGATTATTTTTGACTTTTCTTTTTTTCTTCTGACTTATTATTTTTTGTCAAAATATAAAAAACATTAAAATTATTTTTTCACCCATTTTTGTATTTATTTGGCATTTATTTGTTTATTTAAGCATATATATATATATATATATATATATATATATATATATATATATATATATATATATATATATATATATATATATATATATATATATATATATATATATATATATATATATATATATATATATATATATATATATATATATATATATATATATATATATATATATATATATATATATATATATATATATATATATATATATATATATATATATATATATATATATATATATATATATATATATATATATATATAAACCAATATATTTCTTTTTATTTAAAACACAAAACAATAATACAAAAAATATATTTTTAGTTATTATTTTTTATTTTCATTTTTGAAAACATTTTCTAAAAATATACTTTTTTTGTAAATAATTAATATTTTTATTTTTGTGCATATTTAGTATATTTAAATATATATAATATAAATACTTGTATATTTATTAAGATATTTAGGATAAAAATATGAAAATAATACATTTTTTATTTTTATTAATATATGACATCAAAAATACCTTTTTTTACAATATACTTCTTTTTATTTTTATTTTTTGTATATAATTAACAAATATTGTATATAATATAATTAATAAATACTATTTATTTAGAAAACTAGGGTTTTGCCCTAAACCATGAAAATATCCAAAAAAAATTAACCTTTTTATTTTGTTTATATTTTACATTAAAAAATACTTTTACATACATAAAAAACATTTTTGTGCATAATACATTTTGCATATTTATTGTATTTATTTAATTATTGTACAATTAAATAACTTGTATATTCAATATGGATGTAATAGTTCTAGATTTAATTTCTTGCTAAATATCCCCCATTCAAACATTTGTACCCCCATCCCCATAATTATGTTGTAATAATTTAGGACTTTAAATTCCGCATTTTAAAGCTTTCTAATTATGCCATGATAGACCTAGGGTTTGTATGCAAAAATCAAATAACAAATAGCTTGACTAATGCAAAGACAAAAAAGCATGAAAATGGACAACACTAATCACACTTGCACCCTTAGGGTTACGCAATTTGTTGCCTTCAATAATGGGCCATGCTTGCACGTTGAGTTTCTTTGGCAAAACAAAACAATTCAAATGATCATAGTCCCTCGATGACGCTTTCTCAAGTTGCCTAAAAATTATCAAGTCCCTTAAAGGAAAAAATTGCCAAAGACACTTGGCACTATTGCATTCATGGTCTAAACGATGACCCGCGCCCGTCCCGTTAACATCCTAACACAAGATTGTCCACCAAATGCAATGGTGGAACAATACTATTAAAAGGGTTAAAACCTAGGAAAGATCTTTGAGAAATTTAAGGTAGACAGCTCTTGGTTACTTGACCAATCTTGCAAAACAATCCTTGCCATTTTTCAAAACACACACCACAACACACTTTCAAAACAACTTTCAAAAACATTGAAAACTTTTCAAAAGACAAATACACCTTTGTATACATTCAAACATGGATCATTACAAAGGTTGCCACAAAAAATGGCTTCTTTTCAAAACCTCTTTCAAAATCACACACAAAGCACCATTTCAAACAATTGAAAGCACCATTTCAAACAATTGAAAATGCAAGGCAAGTGATCTAAGCAAGTAACTAAGAGCCCGTGGATAATCATGGATAGAAAGGGTGCTAATACCTTCCCTTTCTATAATCTACTCCCCGAACCCATGAAAACATCTCAAAGGTTTTTCCTGTGCTTTTTAACCTTTCCTTAGGATAAAATAAAAAGTCGGTGGCGACTCTTGCTAAACCGAAACATTTGCGAAAACAAACGCAAAACACCAAGTCAGTTCTCCCACCGTATCACAAGTGGCTACGTTGGTGTGGCACTTTGGTTGGTACCGGTATCCCTTGTGGAGAAACGAGGAGAATACGGGTCTGCCGCATGGTGTCATTAAGCATCAACTGACCTTAGAACCTTTAATCGTCCAACTTGGCCATTAGAAATTAGTGAGATAGCCGGCCTCGGTCTAAAGCTGAGAACTGGTTGATACTCGATGCTACACTCATTGAGACCATACTCTCGAGATAATTCCGGCTGCAAGAAATTGCGTGAGCTGAAACCATGACCGATGGAGGATGGTCAGTGATATTGAGATCCCCTAGAACCCGGTTAATTTTTCTAGAACAGTTTAAAACCAACTTAACTTCAAGAGGGTATTACCTTTGACCTCATGCAAGCCTTAAACCTAAGGGCTTTGTGTGACTTGTTTGTCTATGCCATGCCTGTTATCTGCTATACCTGTTTTTTTATCATGACATCATGCATCATAACATAGCATACATGCTTCATTATGCTAACCATTTCAAAGACCGAGGGAATTTATCTTTGTTCTGTTTTGCAGATCATGGCTTCCGCACATAGAAAGACTATTTGAGTCAACTTTGTGGAGATACCATCCCAACTCAAAGAGCTAGTGTCAAAGATTTCTGAAACCTCTATGTTCATTAAGAGACATGGTCAACTTCTCAGCTTGGTTACTTCAAGCCCCGATGAACAGATGATAAGTGTACTTTTTCAGTTCTTCAATCCCGAGCATCACTGCTTCACCTTTCCAGATTATCAGTTGGTACCCACCTTGGAGGAATTCTCTCATCTATTGGGCATATCCATTCTTGAACAGGTACCCTTCACAGGTATAGAAGAAGTTCCTAAGCTAGAAGTCATTGCCTCAGCTTTTCATTTGAAATGGGTTGATGTGGTATCCAATTGGGAAACTCGAAGCGAAGTCGAAGGTTTTCTAGCCAAATTTCTGATAGACCAAGCTCAACTATTCTAGGATGATCTAGATTTTCAGGCTTTTGAAGATGTCTTGGCTCTTCTTATCTATGGTTTGGTTCTCTTCCCTAATCCGGATTCCTTTGTAGATGTGAATGCTATCAAGATTTTCCTTTCTCGCAATCCCGTGCCTACCTTGCTTGGAGATATCTTGCACGTTCTCTATACTCGTACCACAAGGAGAAGAGGAACTCTTATGTGATGCATTCCATTATTGTCAAGGTGGTTTATTTCTCACCTCCCTAAATCTGTGTTGAAGAACGAAGAAGGTTTGGGTTGGTCGCACAGAATAATGTCACTTGCTCATACATATATTATTTGGTGTTCCCGGGCTATGGAAGACGTTGCTGTTATTGACCGCTGTGGGGGGTACCCTAATGTCCATTACTTGGTATCAGAGGAGGTATAAATTACAATCCTTGTCTAGCTTTACGAAAATTTGGTCGTGCTCGGAGAGATGGTCCCCATAGGTTACTTCTCGAGGATATTGCATTCGACTATGAAGAGGATGTTAAAGGGCATCGCCGGAGGTTCATACGAGCTTGGGGCATGGTAAATAGATCAGACCCACATGAGTTGGGACCAAAGACTTCCCTTCCTTTGCAGCCTTATCTCCAATGGGTCCGAACTCATGCACAGAGGCTTGTGATGCCATATGCAGCAGTGTTACCAGTGATTGTGGAGCCCACTACTGAAGACGACATTCCTTACACGGTTCTCTATCCTTACATGCCTACTAATCTTGGGGAGCTACAAAGGTTTTGGATTCAGCAAAAGAATGAGCGAGATACTTACAGGGAGCAGTTCCATAAGCAAGAAAGGAAGGTTTTAAATCTCACCAGGAAGGTCGAGGAAGAAAGAGTGATAAATGACTATATCAGCACAAAGAGGAAGCGTCCATGGGACTTTTGATGTTGCTTTTCTAGTTTTAGATTTGTTTTATTTACTTATTTGTAACGCCCTAAGGTAATTGTTGAACATTTCAAAGTTAAGCTAATAAAGTTTTGTTTATTTTTGGTTTGCAAATTTAAATTTCCCAAAGTATTTGAAATCATTACATGCGCATCCCATTACCATGCACATCATCACATGTACCACTACAAGTTTCTTATCTTCGTCGCTGTTTATTTCAGCAAAAATGTCTTCCGATCAAGCCATCAAAGAGCTTCAGTCACAGAACGCCCAGTTCCAACAAATGTTCATAAGTCTGGCTAAGGGGCAAGAGGATCTGAAAACTCTCATTCTGAAATAAAAGAAGAAGAAGAAGAAGAAGAAGAAGGTCGAGCTTCTGAATATGGGCAGAAGGTTTGGAGAAAGGTTGAAGCATCAAACTGATTTGACCTCTTCATCCAAAGAAGGGGAGAACCAAGAATAAGAAAAGGGCCCTAGTCCCGCGGTCTCTGATAATGATACTGATTTTGATGATGAGCAATATCCTCCTGCTGAGGATAGGTACAAGCAGCTAGAAGACCGTCTGAGTGCTATGGAAGTTCAGAAGGTACCTGGTTTGGATTTCGGAGAACTAGGACTGGTATCTAGAGTGGCCATCCCTCAGAAGTTCAAGGCTCCAGTTTTTTCTAAGTATGATGGAGTGTCTTCCCTAAAAATCCATCTCTGCTCTTATGTCAGGAAAATTCAACCCCACACTGCTGATAGAAATCTGTGGGTGCATTTCTTTCAAGATAGTCTGTCAGGGACTCAACTTGAATGGTTCTACCAGTTGGAAGGAGCTAGTGTCCAAAATTGGGAAGATCTTGTTGCTGCTTTCTATAAGCAGTATCAGTATAATGCCGACCTTGCTCCCACTCGTACTCAGCTCCAGGGTATGTCCATGGGTGCAGGTGAAGGTTTTAAGGACTATGCTCAAAAGTGGAGAGACTTGGCTGGAAGAGTTCAACCCCCTTTGTCCGATAGGGAGTTGGTGGATATGTTTCTGGGGACACTGTCTGGTCCATTTTTCAACCACTTGATTGGCAGCTCGTCGTCTGGTTTCACCGAGTTAATTTTGACTGGAGAGAGAGTGGAAGCTGGTATCCGAAGTGGTAAGATACAGAAGGATGCTTCGTCCAGTGCAGCAAAGAAGCCTTTCACCGGTAAGAAGGAAGCTAGTGCAGTCTACAGCCCGAGGGGCTAAAGCATACCTGAACACTATCAAACGGTAAATGTTGTAGTGATACCAAGACCCATGGTTTCTCCATAATGCAACAATCAACAGAGGGTGGAAATACCACAATGGCAGTTTACCCGCATTAGCATGACACTGGCTGAAGTACTACCTCACCTGCTGAAATCCAACTTGACTACATTGAGGGAGGCTCCCAAAAATCCCAACACTACCTCTCCTAGATACAATCCCAACGCACGGTGCGCCTACCATTCTGAAAGCCATGACCATGATACCAATGACTGCTGGGTTTTGAGAAACAAAGTACAAGATTTGCTGGAAGCTAAGGAGATAGAGTTTGATGCTCCAGAAAAGCCGAATGTAATAACTGCTCCTATGCCCAAACATGGTCGTGGAGTCAATGCCGTGGACACCAATTCGTTTGTGACCTCTGTGGAAGAAATTTCTACTCCTTTAATGACGGTTAAGAAGATTTTGTTGCTGGCCGGTGTATTCCTGGGTTGTGGTGAAGGTTGCCACATGTGCTCGATTCTACCTACTGGTTGCCGTTTGTTGAAGTCAGGTGTTCAGCGCCTGATGGATAACAAAGAGATTCTGTTCGAGAAAACTGTGATCCCTGTTTTTCCCGATGAAGATGTCGCCATCATAACCATTTCCGCCAATCCTTCCAAGGTTTCCTCGAGAAAACCTGTTAGGATTATACTTGTTCCAAGAATTGCTCCGTTAATAATCACCACTCCGGGTCCCATCCCATATACCTCAGATAAGGCTATCCCATGGTATTACGGTGCTGATGTATATTACCATGGTGTTAAACAAGATCTGAGGACTGAAGAAGCCGATACGGATGTCAGTAATATTATCGGGGCTAGTAAAGTCACCAGAAGTGGAAGACTCTTTTCTTCCGAGATTTCCCCTCCGACTATCCATAAACCTGTTATCATTCCGTTTGCTAGTACATCAACTACTGTTCTGGTTCCTACGCCAGTTATCACCCCTGTCGCCGAGCCATCTGAGACTCGAGGCAAAAAAGTCATAGGTGAGCCTGCCCGGACGAAGGCGCCTAGGAAAATTATGGTGGAAGCCTCTAAACAAGAAATAGAGGAAATACTGAAAAATATCAAGAAAAGTGACTACAACGTAGTCGAGCAGCTGGGGTAGGCCCCGTCTAAGATCTCCATGTTGCCCTTGTTGTTATGTTATGAAGCCCATACGAAGGCTTTGATTGCATTTCTCAAGACTGCGCATGTGTCGCAGGAAACGTCTCCAGATCAGTTCAAAGATTGTGTGGCTATCCTGACTGCTGACAATGGGCTAGGGTTTTCAGACGCGGATCTGACTGCTAAGGGATGAAATCATAATGATGCTGTGATCGGTGGAAATAGAACTGACTGTTTTGGAATGCTGGTTCGCGTTTGCGTTTGTTTTCGCAAAATGTCGCGGTAAGCAAGAGTCGCCACCGTCTTTTATTTTATCCAACAAGGAAAGGACAAAAGCACAGAAAAATTCCTTTTCGAGATGTTTCTTGGGTTCGGGAGGTAGATTATAGAAAGGGAAGGTATTAGCACCCTTTCAATCCGTGGTTATCCATGGGCTCTTAGGTACTTGCTCATTGTGTTTTCAAAAAGTTTTGCTTTTCTTGTGTTCGTGGGTTTTGAAAAGAGTTTTTTTTTGAAAACTTCGATTTAACTCTTGTTTCTATCCTCAAGAGTGTATGAAGTGTTTTTGAAAACTTTGTTTGAAAAGTGTAAGTGCGAAAAATTTGTTTTGTTTTGAAAGAGCAAGTACCTGAGAACCTCTACCTACTCAAAAGGGAATTAAACTGTGCAAGTGTCCTTTAGACAGTGCTATCCCACTATTGAGGAGTAGGTAGCACCATCGTTGGAGTTTTCGGGTCAATTCGATTAAGGGACATGTGGTCACTAAAGCAATGTTAGGACGCCTTAGTGGTAACCCTAATGTCTTAGATCATTTTTATCCGAGGCAACCGTTTCGAGGAAACTTTGATCTTTAGACAGGAGGGCGACCTCTAAAATTTCCTATACTCAATGACCACGTTCGAGGCAACCAAGTGAAGCGTACCCTAGGAGTGGCATGTGCAAATGTGTCAATTTTCAGTTATGTTATCTTTGTACATGTTATGGTGAGCTACGGTTGATTTTAAGTTAAGATAGATCTTGTCATGCATAGCCTATTATTCATACATCTAGCAGTTAATAGTTGCGGAAAATAAAACTAAGCTATTACAAGGCGTCGGGTATTTACATCGCCAAAAAAAACCCTTGAAAAGTAAAATGCAAAAAAGGTAAATAAAAGCGATAAAAGGTCCTAAGTTAAAGCTCTTACATCCTCGGAGCAATTACAATATTGAGATATGAATCAAAAACAATACGCGCGAGAAAAATTAAATCGGAGAGTTTTTAGGATTTTGACCCTTTTTAAGAAAGAAAGAGATTTTTTGTTATTTTGAATTAAGCGGAAATTAAGTCTAAGTTAATTAATTAATAAAATAAAAACAAATATTTTTTGGGTTTTTGAATGTTTAAGGAAATAAAAAAATAAAAGGATTAAATATATTAAAAACCTAATTCTAATTAATTTTTTAATTTATTGCAAAAGATATTAAAATTATGCCTAATTAGAAACTAAATTAATTAAGTTATTTATTTACAAAAATAATGAAATAGTGAAATTAATTTTAATAAATAAAAATATTATATTTTTTTTGTTTTCTGATTTTTTGTTATGAAAAAAGTTAATTAGTTAATTGGTTAATTAAATAAAATAATAAAATAAATTAAGTAGAAGAAATATAGAAAAAAAAGAAGAAAAAAAAAAGCAAACCAAAAAGGGGTCTGGGCCTAGAAAGGGGGTTCATTCATCAGAATTCCAGGCCCAAACGTGAGAAGCCTGGTTGGACTTTCAGAATCCAGCGCATGCTTGTTGACCAGGGAGCATGGTAGTCCTTCAATCCTAGCCACTGGATCAGATCTGGAGCCACTTGGAGAACATCTGGATGAGGGCGTATGATGGGCCCTGCTTTGAGTGTTTCATGGAATTTCCTGAAACAAAATTGCAATAATGTTTTGGGGGACCTGGGATTCGAACCCAGGTCCCATTGCTCATTGGACGTTCGCCCCTGCCACTACACCACCATGCCTTATTTGTTATTGGAATAATAAGCAATTAATATATTAGCAAACAAATAAATATGCCTGAAAAAAAAATAAAAGCGCGCGTATTTGAAATAGACCAACGGGAGGGCAACGTGTGGTCGTCTTCCCCAACGAAACTCTGGTTTTGTTACCTGCGGATTTTTATCCGCAGGAAGATCCGTGGGGCGATTCAAAAATACGTTTTAGGCCATGTAAATGCACACCAGGGGTATCAACGTGATCGTCTCTCTTCCCTGAGCACAAATATAGCCATGGTTTGCCTTGATTGTACCTGTACCAAAAACACCTAAAAAACAAAGCTTCGAAACCCTAGGTTCGGGTATCACGTTAGAGGCCCTGAGAATAAAATTAAATATTGCAAAAATGTTCTACATCCAACAACAAGCATGAATATGCCAATATTTTGAAGAAAAGATGCAAGAACTGGAAGTTTGGATTTCGTGTTTAGGGCAAAGTTTGAGACGACTTACAGTGCGATGTGGTTGATGAAAAGGCTTGGTTTCACTTGGTATGGCACCACTGGATATCAAGGAAGAAAGTTGCGTTCTCTTTTTGGTCTGAAAGTGCCTCCAATATTGTTCTTGATCTCACACTTTTTCAAGGATTTTTGCAATTTGCTCTGACCGTTTTAGAAGTTCTTAGGTCGTGAATTAGGTTTGTGTGCCTTGTGTGAATATAATAGAATGATTTTAGGTCAAGAGTTGGGCCAATATCTTTGTGTATTCAAAGTTTGGAGATTTGATCTTATCACCATTAACAAGCTTTCCAAATATGGCCAAATCTGAGATTTTGTGCACAAAAAGCCAAGACACGGATTTTATTAGGTGTCATATGATATATGAAAGCTGTACCAATCACAAAGATACCATTTCGTTAATTTTTGGATTTTATTTGAATTAATATAGATTTAAATTGAATTAAATCAATAAAAATTAAATAAAATAGAAAAATAAATGTTTGGTAATGAAATTAAAGATGGGACACGTGTGTGGCATGGCAAGACCAAATCAAGTGGAAAAAAGTGGGCCCTTTTGTCAAAAATTGGAGTTTTAAGGATAGTTGAGTTTTGGCAATTTTGGAAAAATGCCCAACTTCAACAATGCATAACTTCTTCAATTTTGAACTTTTGGAGGTGTTCTTGGACTTTTTAGAAACCTTGAGATGTTATCTAATCAACCCTTTTGATATAATCTCATTTTGATCTTCCATTCTCATGTTATAAGCTTTGGAAAAAAAGGTGTTTTTGTTGACTTTCAAAAATGACCTATAATGCCCAAATTTGTAACTTCTTGTGAGTGCATTTTCTGATCTTGGGGTATGAATATGGATTGTGAGAAATTTCATCCTCTTTAAAATGAGCTTTGGATGGGTCATTTCTCATAAATTATGAGAAAGTTATGCTTGGTCAAAGTTGAGTTGACTTTTCCTGCAAAACCCTAATTTAGCAACTTTTGAATCTTGATGAATCTTGAGCAATCCTTGATGAATCATGATAAACCCTTGATCAAATGATGAATTATCCTTCAAAATGAGAATGTTGACAAAAAAATCCTGAGGTTTGACTATATTTAGGTCACAGTTGACTTTTGCCCTAGCACAGTCGATTTTTGGACCTCTTGAGCAATTGACTGACCCAACTTCCTCTGTAAGGCTTGAAATTTGGCATGGATGAACTTAAGAACATGTTAGGGCATTGGGGAGAACTTGATGTCATTTGGATTTAAGGACCTTGATGCAACACAAAACCCTAATTTTGACTTGACTGCCTTAGGAGGTGATTTGACTGTCCAACCCTTGAGCTATCTTGAGCAACTTGAAGATTATTCTTGACATGTCTTGAGGAATATGGGAGGGAAAATTTTGGGGTACAACAGTTGCCCCTGTTCAATTTTCTTAAACCTGAGGATATGGATTGGCTTGCGTGCCTTTCGTGATCCGAAGGTGGAAGATAATTGAACACTAGAGTGCCCAAAAATTTGCACTCGCATGGCGTAGTGTCAGCAATGGGATGTCGAGAATGGGCTTATAGATGCCATTTGGAGATTGTTGGTAGAAGGATGGGCTTATAGATGCCATCTGGAGATTGTTTGTTGAATTGTAATTTTGTAAATTGAAAGAAGGAACCTGTGTAGGGTTGCCTGATGATGAGTCCGTGTAAAACTACATTTTGGAAGGAAGGAAACCTGCGTAGGGTTGACTGATGATGAGTCCGTGTGAGACTGTATCTGGGAAGGAAGGAAACCTGTGTAGGGTTGACTGATGATGAGTCCGTGTGAAACTGCATCTTGGAAGGAAGGAACCTGTGTAGGGTCGCCTGATAACGAGTCTGTGTAAAACTGCATCTTGGAAAGAGAAGGAACCGGTGTAGGGTTGACTGATGATGAGTCTGTGTGAAACTGCATTTGAACTGGGAATAAACCTAGGTAAGGTTGCTTTGCGAGGAGTTTGGGTAAAACTACATCGGGAAATTGTAAGGAGGAACCTGGGTAAGGTTACTTCGGGATAAGTTCGTGTGAAACTTCTGGAGGAATCTGGGTAAGGTGATGAGTCCGTGTAAAACTTCTGGAGGAACCTGGGTAAGGTTATTTAGGGCTAAGTTCGTGTGAAACTTCTGGAGGAACCTGGGTGAGGTTACTTTGGGATAAGTTCGTGTAAAACTTCTGGAGGAACCTGGGTGAGGTTACTTTGTGATAAGTCCGTGTAAAACTTCTGGAGGAACCTGGGTAAGGTGATAAGTCCGTGTAAAACTTCTGGAGGAACTTGAGTAAGGTTACTGTGGGATGAGTTCGTGTAAAACTTCATCTTGGAAATGAGAAGGAACCAGTGTAGGGTTGCCTGAGGATGAGTCCGTGTAAAACTGCATCTTGGAAAGAGAAGGAACCGGTGTAGGGTCGCCTGATGACGAGTCTGTGTAAAACTGCATCTTGGAAAGAGAAGGAACCAGTGTAGGGTTGCCTGATGATGAGTCTGTTTAAAACTTCATCTGAATTTGAGAAGGAACCGGTGTAGGGTCGCCTGATGATGAGTCTGTGTAAAACTTCATCTGAAATTAAGAAGGAACCGGTGTAGGGTCGCCTGATGATGAGTCTGTGTAAAACTTCATCTTGGAAAGAAGGAACCTGTGTAGGGTTGCTTTATGATGGTCAAGTAGATAATTGTCCTGTCTGGTTTCAGGTATTAACCTACAATCAGTCGTCCACAGGTATTTTTCCTGGCTTGCTACAGGTATTAAACTGGGACTTGAAAAGGTTGGTCAAGGAGATAGTTGTCCTGGCTGGTTTCAGGTATTAATCTCTGACCTGAGAAAGAAAGATGGTCTTCCTGGCTTGTTACAGATATTGATCTTCCATCTCTTCATGTAGATAACTTTCCCGGCTTATTACAGGTATTGATCTACAATCAGTCATCCACAGATATTTTCCTGGCTTGTTACAGGTATTGATCTGGAACTACAAAGGTTGATGGTAATCATCTTTTGATTGACCTTTTCCTGAAAAGGCAAAACATTAGTTGTATGCAATGTCATGATGTATGAAATGCATGATGTTCTCAAAATAAATGGGATCGTGTCGTATGCACTTTATCATGTATGTAAATAGGAGGTATGAAATGTGAAATGTTTATGAATGTATTTTCGTCTGGGAAAATAAATCCCGGAGCTGTTGGAGAATAGAGTTGAGTTCCTTGTTTCCGCTGGGGATGATGAACGAAGATGATTGCAAGAATAAACCTGCAGGAGAAAAGAACTCCGTTGGGGAATAAACCGGTGAAGATATTACTCTGCAGGGAATTACTCTGTGGGAAGAGATGCTTTGCTGAGATTTTAATGATAAATCCGCTGTGGATTCCGTTGATAAGCTCCATTGGGGATTCTGATGATGAACTCCGCTGGGGATTTTGATGATGAACTCCGCTAGGGATGATCTTTCAGTTGCAACCTGCTGAGGATAACCCAGTTAGACTCTTGTGGGGATAACCTCTGAATTTGGCTGAGGAGATGCATTTGTATTCTGCAGGGGACAAGCTTCCAGAATCTACTGGGTAAGATGATTCGATTCTCTATTGGGGAAGCCCTTTTCTAGACTGCGCTGGGGAGATGGCTCCACTGGGGGTCTCCTGTATTCCGCCGGGGAACATTCTTATACTTTGTCGAGGAATATTAAGACTGCCAAGGATACTCCTACGCTTGTTGGGGAATATCTTTATACTCCGCTGGGGAATATTAAGACCTTCTGGGAATACCGAGCCTTTTCGGGACTGACGGTAGACTAACTCTGCTTGGGGGAGAGTATTGCTGATTCCTTCGTAGTTGCAAGTCTCGGTGGGGAGAGCTTCCATTACTGTCTTACTCTGCGGGGAGTGAAGGTATCTTGGTCATACTCTTCAACTGAATCTACCTTGTACCTGGTGGGCAGAGCAGCTTGTACAGTTCGGATAATTCTTATTTCCCCAGTTTCTGCGGGAGAAGAAAGCCTATGAGGTGCTTGATAACTGCCAATTGACAAATCTTCTTCTGGTTGGAAAGCGACGAGATGAAGAGACATAGTCGTACGCTTTGATCCTTAATTTTTTCCTGGACCGCCCTTTCGGGTTTTCAGTCCATCGGGATACCCCTTTTTGCCCAAGCCGCCTTTTCAGGTTTTCGACTTGCCGGGTGTACAGATTTTTTTATTTTCATCCCTTATTTTTGCCCGAACCATTTTGGTTCGCCGGGAAGCCCTTGCTTTTGCCTAGGCCAGTCGACCTAGCGGGTCTTTGATTATGCGTAGTATTTTTTTGACTATGTCCACGCTCTCAGAGTGTAGGGAGTTGTCACTGGCAGTGGTATTGTGTTGCCATACTACCAAAAGATGTTTGATCATGCAAGATTCGTTGTTGGAATTCATGTCCAATGCCCCAAGTGATTCAGACGGAGATCTGCCCCTGGCTATTTGGCATCTTGAGAGATTCCTTGAATCTTGACTTGACTGCCCCAGATGATGGACAATGGTCATGCCGTGCCCCTTGGTCGGAAGTGTTTTTTCCACTTGAGGTGATCCTTTTATTGAGAAGGTTTTTTGTTCACTAGATTTTCGTCGTGCGAATTTCTCTGTTGTTGAACAAATAGTCATATGCAAACAATATTATTTTAAGAATGCAAAGCTTATGTCTGTTTTGAAGTGTTTGAAAATGCATTTTTCCAGTAAAACAGGCAATTTTTTTGTAAAATGTGATGTCAACTCGGGATTTATAGCAAGCCCTACAGGAGTCAGGATACCTTTTGTAACAGTATGCTTTCGGACTAACCCATGCTTCAGCTAGGACTTTTAAGGGTTATAACGTGGCCTGGTTCACGGTTTAAGAAACAAAGGACAGAGGCTCAAATTTTATTTGTACCCACCCATTCTTCGTGATGTTCTTCGATCCTAAACTCAGCCAATCGTGCATTTAGATCCCGTTTGAGTCTTTGCTATGATATTCCAGTGGTGGTTCGGATACTAACAATTTATTTTGAACAGGCAGTCATTTTGTTGAGAGTCTGTATGATCTCTTTCTTTTTTATTTTATTATCCCTGTCTTTTTCCTGAACTGTTTCTTTTGTGATTACAGTCAGCGGGATGCCCCAGTTTTGTAAGTCTCCTTCATAGGTTTTGACTTATTGGGCTTTTATTTTGAGAAATAATGACTGCCTGTCCTTACGATTATACGAAACCATCACTGTCTTTTGTATCAGAAGGACTTCTTTGATGCCATTCATTGTGTACGTGGATCCACTGAGAAAACTACCCTGCCCCAGGTTATAATTAAGGGTTTTAATTTGTGAAAAGAAAAAACTCCAACTTCTTTGGCTCAAAGGGGTTGACTAGGGATTATCTTCCTTATAACTCAACTGTTTAGGATTTGAAACAATGCTTGTACCTCATCAGCAGGGTCTATTCAAAAGCATACTGTAAAGATCGTGGTATCGTTTTCGTCATCCTCCCTCAAAAGGCTTAGAATTTTTTAATCGAGAGTTTGAACATCACAAAAAGGAAATATGCAGCAATTTTAAGCATAGTGAAAACAATTAATTCAAAACAGACACGTGTAATGCATTAATGAAATAAAAGAGTTTGACATGATAATTGTTTGAATAAGCAAAGAAAAATACAACTTCAGAATTCAAATGAACAAAAGTCTCTCAATCCTAGCCATATTTTGGCAAGGGAGCAGTGATCACATTGGGAGTCTCAGGAGGCTCGAATTCGATCTCCTTAGCGTCAATCATATTCTGAATCTTGTATTTCAGCGCCCAACAATCGTTAGTATCATGCCCCGGGCTATCGGAGTGATAAGCACACCTTGCATCTGGGTTGTAGCTAGGAGAAGAAGTCTTAGGGTTCGGAGGAGGGTTTATCACCTTAATCAGATTCATCTTCAACATGTGTTGCAATGCTTGTGACAATGGCATGTTGATGTTGGTGAACTGTCTTTTAGGCTCGTCTGGCCTTCGTTGATTTCCCTTTTGTTGTTGTCAGTGTGATGCAGAACCAGAGATCAAGACTGCCCCTACGTGTTGGTCACGACGACTCTTTTGACTGTACACAACATTGGACTCTTTCTTCCCACTGTAAGGCTTTTTTTGAGTGTCAGAAGGTGTAGCTTCTTGAATCTTCCCACTTTTGATGCCAGCTTCAATTCTCTCACCAGTCAAGATAAGGTCTGTAAACCCGGCTGAAGAGTTCCCAATCAAATGGTTAAAGAATGGACCAGACAGGGTCCCTAAAAACATATCGACCAGTTCACAATCAGCCAAAGGTGGTCGCACCCTTCCGACAAGGTCTCTCCATTTCTGAGCATACTCTTTAAATCCTTCACCCGTCCTTATTGACATACCCTAGAGTTGGGTACGCGTAGGAGCAAGGTCGGAGTTATATTGATACTGCTTATAGAACGCAGTAGCCAAATCTTCCCAGTTACGGATACTGGCTCCATCCAGCTGATAGAACCACTCAAGCTGAGTCCCTGAAAGACTGTCTTGAAAGAAATGGATCCACAAGTTCTTGTCAGCAGTGTAAGGTTGGATCCTCCTCACATATGACCGGAGGTGCAGATTTGGACAGGAAGCTCCGTCATACTTGGCAAAGGCAGGTGCCTTAAACTTATGGGGAATCACCACCCCAGAGGATAGACCTAGGTCTCCAAAGTCCAGCCCGGGCATGTTCTGTATCTCCATAGCGCTCAAGCGGTCCTCCAACTATTTGTACCTATCCTCAGCAGGAGGATATTGTTCTTCATCATAATCCGTCTCGTTGTCGGAGACTATAGGGCTAGGAACCCTCCTTTGTTGTGGGCTGTCTTTCCCTCCAGATGAGGTAGCCAGATCAACTTCGTTTTGCAGCCCGTTTCCAAACCTGCGTCCGATGTTGAACAGGACGGTCCTCTTTTTCTTCTTCTTCCTCTCTTTCAGAATCAGGGTCTTCAAGTCCTGTTGACCCTTAGCTAGGCTCATAACCAACTCTTGAAACTGGGCATTATGGGCCTGGAGGGCCTTGATAGCTTGTTCAGTGGAAGGTTCAGTAGACATGATGATTGCTGAAATAAACAACGAAGAAGATAAGAGACTTGTAATGGTACCTGTAATGCAATGATATGTATGATATATGTATGCAATGTTTTCAAGGATCTCGTGGGGTAAACAAAGAAACTTGTTAGAATTTGAATTTTGCAGCTTGATTGAAGGAACTTCATGTTGCTGAGAGTCCTTCTTCAAGAGTCAGGCTCACCATATCGAGTGGGTCATAGCCCCTGACTCAAGTTATCGTGCTTGGATTTCTAGACAACCTTGGCTAGAGGAAAATAAATCCCCTTTGCCCCTTGCTGGACATATGATTTACCATAGCCTGCATCACAGACCCTTGAGATCCTTGAAATGGTTAAGGAAAATGCCATGGTATGATGTTATGATGTTATGTACAAGTATGCAAAAGTGTGAGGTGTATATACATGCAGTCATATTCACATAAAGCAAACAAGTTCTTAGGTTTAGGCTTGCATGGGGTTCATAGGTAAGTACCCTCTTGAAGTTAGTTGGCTCAAAACCTGTCATATAAATAGTAACCGGGTTCTAAGGAGCTCAATATCATTAGATTGTTTTCTATGTTCATTGTTTTGATTTAGCCACTTAACTGGCGAACAAAATATTCCAAGAAAACAACCCTCAATGAGTGTAGTATCGAGTATCTACCAACTTCGGACTGCACCAAAGTCGGTCATCTCACTACTCCTAAAAAGGCCAAGATGGTCAAGTAAGGTTCTAAGGTCAGTTGATGCTTCACGATACCATGCAGCGGCCCCGTACTCTCCTTGACTTAACTCAAGGGTTACCGGTACTCACCAAAGTTCCACATCAACGTAGCTACTGCTTCAACCATGTCGGTATACCCCACACAGTTCCCTCACAGTTTGTTGCTACTTCTAAAGGGTAGACCCCAGATCTGGGTTAGGATCTATAGAACTCCGATACAAACCCACAAAATTTAAAGCATACAAAGCATACAATTGAAAACACAAGTGATCTAATCCTAAGGTACAACTCACTTATTTAGGATTCCCCAGCAGAGTCGCCAGTTCTATGATCGGTGGAAATAGAACTGACTGTTTTGGAATGCTGGTTCGCGTTTGCGTTTGTTTTCGCAAAATGTCGCGGTAAGCAAGAGTCGCCACCGTATTTTATTTTATCCAACAAGGAAAGGACAAAAGCACAGAAAAATTCCTTTTCGAGATGTTTCTCGGGTTCGGAAGGTAGATTATAGAAAGGGAAGGTATTAGCACCCTTTCTATCCGTGGTTATCCACGGGCTCTTAGGTACTTGCTCATTGTGTTTTCAAAAAGTTTTGCTTTTCTTGTGTTCGTGGGTTTTGAAAAGAGTTTTGTTTGAAAACTTCGATTTAACTCTTGTTTCTGTCCTCAAGAGTGTATGAAGTGTTTTTGAAAACTTTGTTTGAAAAGTGTAATTGCGAAAAATTTGTTTTGTTTTGAAAGAGCAAGTACCTGAGAACCTCTACCTACTCAAAAGGGAATTAAACTGTGCAAGTGTCCTTTAGACAGTGTTATCCCACTATTGAGGAGTAGGTAGCACCATCGTTGGAGTTTTCGGGTCAATTCGATTAAGGGACATGTGGTCACTAAAGCAATGTTAGGATGCCTTAGTGGTAACCCTAATGTCTTAGATCATTTTTATCCGAGGCAACCGTTTTGAGGAAACTTTGATCTTTAGACAGGAGGGCGACCTCTAAAATTTCCTATACTCAATGACCACGTTCGAGGCGACCAAGTGAAGCGTACCCTAGGAGTGGCATGTGCAAATGTGTTAATTTTCAGTTATGTTATCTTTGTACATGTTATGGTGAGCTACGGTTGATTTTAAGTTAAGATAGATCTTGTCATGCATAGCCTATTATTCATACATCTAGCAGTTAATAGTTGCGGAAAATAAAACTAAGCTATTACAAGGCGTCGGGTATTTACATCGCCAAAAACAAACCCTTGAAAAGTAAAATGCAAAAAAGGTAAATAAAAGCGATAAAAGGTCCTAAGTTAAAGCTCTTACATCCTCAGAGCAATTACAATATTGAGATATGAATAAAAAACAATACGCGCGAGAAAAATTAAATCGGAGAGTTTTTAGGGTTTTGACCCTTTTTAAGAAAGAAAGAGATTTTTTGTTATTTTGAATTAAGCGGAAATTAAGTCTAAGTTAATTAATTAATAAAATAAAAACAAATATTTTTTGGGTTTTTGAATGTTTAAGGAAATAAAAAAATAAAATGATTAAATATATTAAAAACCTAATTCTAATTAATTTTTTAATTTATTGCAAAAGATATTAAAATTATGCCTAATTAGAAACTAAATTAATTAAGTTATTTATTTACAAAAATAATGAAATAGTGAAATTAATTTTAATAAATAAAAATATTATATTTTTTTGTTTTCTGATTTTTTGTTATGAAAAAAGTTAATTAGTTAATTGGTTAATTAAATAAAATAATAAAATAAATTAAGTAGAAGAAATATAGAAAAAAAAAAGAAGAAAAAAAAAGCAAACCAAAAAGGGGTCTGGGCCTAGAAAGGGGGTTCATTCATCAGAATTCCAGGCCCAAACGTGAGAAGCCTGGTTGGACTTTCAGAATCCAGCGCGTGCTTGTTGACCAGGGAGCATGGTAGTCCTTCAATCCTAGCCACTGGATCAGATCTGGAGCCACTTGGAGAACATCTGGATGAGGGCGTATGATGGGCCCTGCTTTGAGTGTTTCATGGAATTTCCTGAAACAAAATTGCAATAATGTTTTGGGGGACCTGGGATTCGAACCCAAGTCCCATTGCTCATTGGACGTTCTCCCCTGCCACTACACCACCATGCCTTATTTGTTATTGGAATAATAAGCAATTAATATATTAGCAAACAAATAAATATGCCTGAAAAAAAAATAAAAGCGCGCGGATTTGAAATAGACCAACGGGAGGGCAACGTGTGGTCGTCTTCCCCAACGAAACTCTGGTTTTGTTACCTGCGGATTTTTATCCGCAGGAAGATCCGTGGGGCGATTCAAAAATACGTTTTAGGCCATGTAAATGCACACCAGGGGTATCAACGTGATCGTCTCTCTTCCTTGAGCACAAATATAGCCATGGTTTGCCTTGATTGTACCTGTACCAAAAACGCCTAAAAAACAAAGCTTGGAAACCCTAGGTTCGGGTATCACGTTAGAGGCCCTGAGAATAAAATTAAATATTGCAAAAATGTTCTACATCCAACAACAAGCATGAATATGCCAATATTTTGAAGAAAAGATGCAAGAACTGGAAGTTTGGATTTCGTGTTCAGGGCAAAGTTTGAGACGACTTAAAGTGCGATGTGGTTGATGAAAAGGCTTAGTTTCACTTGGTATAGCACCACTGGATATCAAGGAAGAAAGTTGCGTTCTCTTTTTGGTCTGAAAGTGCCTCCAATATCGTTCTTGATCTCACACTTTTTCAAGGATTTTTGCAATTTGCTCTGGCCGTTTTAGCAGTTCTTAGGTCGTGAATTAGGTTTGTGTGCCTTGTGTGAATATAATAAAATGATTTTAGGTCAAGAGTTGGGCCAATATCTTTGTGTATTCAAAGTTTGGAGATTTGATCTTATCACCATTAACAAGCTTTCCAAATATGGCCAAATCTGAGATTTTGTGCACAAAAATCCAAGACATGAATTTGATTAGGTGTCATATGATATATGAAAGCTGTACCAATCACAAAGATACCATTTCGTTAATTTTTGGATTTTATTTGAATTAATATAGATTTAAATTGAATTAAATAAATAAAAATTAAATAAAATAGAAAAATAAATGTTTGGTCATGAAATTAAAGATGGGACACGTGTGTGGCATGGAAAGACCAAATCAAGTGGAAAAAAGTGGGCCCTTTTGTCATAAATTGGAGTTTTGAGGATAGTTGACTTTTGGCAATTTTGGAAAAATGCCCAACTTCAACAATGCATAACTTCTTCAATTTTGAACTTTTCGAGGTGTGCTTGGACTTTTTAGAAACCTTGAGATGTCCTCTAATCGACCCTTTTGGTCTCATTTCATTTTGATCTTCCATTCTCAAGTTATAAGCTTTGGAAAAAAAGGTGTTTTTGTTGACTTTCAAAAATGACCTATAATGCCCAAATTTGTAACTTCTTGTGAGTGCATTTTCTGATCTTGGGGTATGAATATGGATTGTGAGAAATTGCATCCTCTTTAAAATGAGCTTTGGATGGGTCATTTCTCATAAAGTATGAGAAAGTTATGCTTGGTCAAAGTTGAGTTGACTTTTCCTGTAAAACCCTAATTTAGCAACTTTTGAATCTTGATGAATCTTGAGCAATCCTTGATGAATCATGATCAACCCTTGATAAAATGATGAATTATCCTTCAAAATGAGAATGTTGACAAAAAAATCCAGAGGTTTGACTGTATTTAGGTTACAATTGACTTTTGCCCTAGCACAGTCGATTTTTGGACTTCTTGAGCAATTGACTGACCCAACTTCCTCTGCAAGGCTTGAAATTTGGAATGGATGAACTTAAGAACATGTTAGGGCATTGGGGAGCACTTGATGTCATTTGGATGTAAGGACCTTGATGCAACACAAAACCCTAATTTTGACTTGACTGCCTTATGAGGTGATTTGACTGTCCAACCCTTGAGCTATCTTGAGCAACTTGAAGATTATTCTTGACATGTCTTGAGGAATATGGGAGGGAAAATTTTGGGGTACAACAGATGCTTTATACGTCTTGATCGAGTGCAGGGGCGCCACTAAGGCCCACGTGCTGGTAGATATCGGGTCCTCATTGAATGTTTTGCCAAAGAAAGCATTAGACCGTCTGGATTATGAAGGTTTGATTCTAAAGCCGAGTAATATTGTGGTAAGGGCTTTTATGGGTCAAAAAGAATGGTGCGCGGGGAGGTGGACATCCCTGTCAAGGTGGGTTCTCAGACTTTTGGGTCCACCTTCTACGTAATGGATATCAAGCCATCGTATTCTTGCTTGCCGGGTCGTCCTTGGATTCATAAGGCTGGGTCAGTTACTTCCACGCTCCATCAAATGCTGAAGTATCCGGTGAAAGGAAAGATTGTCACGGTGCAAGGTGAAGAAGAGTATATGGTGAGTCATCTCAACTCCTTTCGATACGTAGAGATGGACGGGGAATTCATAGAAACACCCTGTCAAAATTTCGAAGAGGTCCCTCACTTCTCGGCATCAACTAAAGCTACTACCAGCAAACCTCCGTTGAAGATGGCTTCTCTCAAAGACGCCAGGGCTGTAACTGAAGAAGGTGGGTGTACCAATTGGGGTCAGCTCCTTGATTTCACTCACAAAACTGACAAATTTGGTTTGGGCTTTACTACAGGGGCTCAGAGGGCTGTTAGGCACACACGGATTGGAAGACCTCCTCTACACATCAGCAATCGGGGAGTTAATGCAATTGAGGACAGTGAAGAGGATTCAGACATCGACATCTGGATCTACCCAACAACCAATGGTGGACTGAATAACTGGACGGTGAAGGACTTCATACCTGTTTCTTTTATTCCACAGTAATTGACTTTTTGTTTTAAGATTTGTAATAAATAGTTTGAAACTTTACGGCTCGGTGCCTTGCCCGAGGCACCTTGGCTTTGCTTGTGAGGGCTTATTATTTGTCATTTCATATATCATTAATAAAACATTGGACGTTTCTTGCATTACAAATTTTGCGCTCCTTGTTTTTTATGTTACTTTATCAAAACAACTATTCTCTTACACAAACTCACGTATCATAATGCAGATCCATATCCACTCTGGATCCCATTGATAACGACTATGCTACTGCCAATTATGACTTCGAAAATCCAATCAACCAAGCCAAGGACGAAGGTGGGGATGATTGTGAGGTGCCTGGAGAACTTGCTAGACTTTTACAACAGGAAGAGAGGGCCATACAGCCTCATGAAAAGCTAGTTGAGTCGGTGAATTTGGGTACAGAGGAAGACAGGAAAGAGGTTAAGATAGGTGCTAATCTAGGGCCTAGTGTCAAACAACGATTAATATAGATGCTACACGACTATGTCGAGATCCTCGCCTGGTCCTATGAAGACATGCCCGGTCTGGACACTGATATTGTGGTACATCGCCTGCCGACCAAAGAAGACTGCCCTCCGGTAAAGCAGAAGGTCTGACGTATGTGCCCCGAAATGTCAGAGAAAATTAAGGCAGAAGTCATGAAACAGTTTGACGCCGAATTTTTAGCTGTCACTTCTTATCCGCAGTGGGTTTCCAATGTTGTTTTGGTACCTAAGAAGGACGGTAAGGTACAAATGTGTGTGGACTATAGAGACCTGAACCTGGAAAGCCCAGAGGATGACTTCCCGCTTCCTCACATTGATGTTCTAGTCGATAACACCGCACAACATAAGATCTTCTCCTTCATGGATGGTTTTTCTGGCTATAACCAGATCAAGGTGGATCCTGAGGATATGGAGAAGACAACCTTCGTTACACAGTGGGGCACCTTCTGTTACAAGGTAATGCCTTTTGGGTTGAAGAATGCTGGTGCAACTTATCAACGCGCCATGGTCGCTTTGTTCCACAACATGATTCACCATGAGATCGAGGTTTATGTTGATGACATGATAGCCAGGTCCCAGATCGAGGAAGAGCACCTTGATCATCTCTAGAAACTGTTTGACAGGTTGAAGACATACAAGCTGAGGTTGAATCTGAACAAGTGTACCTTCGGGGTAAGGTCTGGTAAGCTTTTGGGTTTCGTCGTCAGTGATAAAGGTATTCAGGTGGACCCTTCAAAGGTAAAAGCCATATAAGAGATGCTGGTACCCCGCACAGAAAAAGAAGTCAGAGGTTTCTTAGGACGTCTGAATTATATCGCCAGGTTCATTTCACATCTGACTGCTACTTGTGAGCCAATCTTCAAGCTGCTGAAGAAAGATCAAGTGGTAAAGTGGAATGATAAATACCAGACCGCTTTCGAAAGAATCAAGGAATACCTTCAAGAACAACCAATTCTGATGCCTCCAATTGAAGGAAGACCTTTGATATTATACTTAACAGTGTTGGACAATTCAATGGGGTGCGTGTTGGGCCAGCATGACGAGTCTGGCCAAAAAGAGCATGCCATTTATTACCTTAGCAAAAAGTTTACCGACTGTGAGACCTAATACTCATTGCTCGAGAAAACTTGTTGCGCTTTGGCATGGGCTGCTCGCTGGCTGAGATAGTATATGCTGACTCATACCACTTTGTTGATATCAAAGATGGATCAGATCAAGTATATCTTCGAGAAGCCCTCTCTCTCCGGAAGGATAACAAGATGCCAGATGATCTTGACCGAATACGACATCTAATACACAACCCAAAAAGCAATTAAGGGGAGTGTATTGGCGGATCATTTGACGCATTAGGCCGTGGATGACTACCAGTCCATGAAATTCGAGTTCCCAGATGAGAATATCATGTTAGTGACCGACTGCAAAGAACCTGGACCAGATGAAGGACCTGAAGAGGGATCCTGATGGTCTATGTATTTTGATGGAGCCTCGAATGCATTGGGTAATGGCATTGGTGCTGTAATTATATCTCCTGAGGGCTGTCATACTCTGTTCACCGCCCGATTATGTTTTAACTGCACCAACAATATGGCGGAGTATGAAGCATGTATCATGGGTCTTCGAGCTGCTATTGATCTGAGGATTAAATTCTTGAGTGTATTCGGAGATTCTGCTTTGGTGATAAGTCAGATCAAAGGCGAGTGGGATACGAAGCACCCGAATCTTATTCCTTACAAAGAGTATGTACTGACGTTGCTCCCACACTTCGAGGAGACAACCTTTGAACATTTCCCTAGAGAAGAGA
Organism: Vicia faba; assembly: GCA_948472305.1. Classification (NCBI taxonomy): domain Eukaryota; kingdom Viridiplantae; phylum Streptophyta; class Magnoliopsida; order Fabales; family Fabaceae; genus Vicia; species Vicia faba. The sequence continues at coordinate 385,869,019 of OX451735.1, read as the reverse complement.
ACCAGTTAGCAGATGCGCTAGCTACCATGTCTTCGATGCTCAAAGTAAGGTGGGACAATGAGGCTCCCCAGATTACCGTTGAGAGGTTGGACGAACCCGCACACTGCTATGACATTGAGACTGAAGAGGTAGCAGATAAACCCGGGTTTCACGAGGTAAAGAGGTATCTTGAGGCTCAAGAATACCCCGAGGGGGCATCTGTTTATGATAAGAAGTTTATGAGAAGATTCGCTGCAAAGTTCTTCATCAGTAATAGTATCCTCTATAAGCGTAACCATGATTTAACCTTACTGCGGTGTGTAGACAAGAGCGAGGCAGAAAGGATCATGGCAGACCTACATTAAGGCACCTTCGGAACTCATTCCAGTGGACATACCATGGCGAAGAAAATCCTACGGGCAGGATATTACTGGTCCACCATGGAAGCCGATTGTTATCAGCACTCTCGGACCTGTCATAAGTGCCAAATCTATGCTGATAAGGTGCATGTACCTCCGGTTCCCCTGAATGTTTTGACAGCTCCATGGCCCTTTGCAATGTGGGGCATCAACATGATTGGCGAGATCAGGCCCATTGCGTCTAACAGACATGGTTTCATTCTGGTAGCCATTGATTACTTTACAAAGTGGGTTGAGGCAGCTTCCTTTGCTATAGTAATCAAGAACGTCGTGACGTGGTTTATCCGACACAATCTGATCTATCAATATGGTGTACCAGAAAGGATCATTACTGACAATGGTACAAATCTCAATAACACGATGATCATCGAACTCTACAAACAGTTAAAGATACAGCATCATAACTCTTCTCCCTACCGGCCGAAGATGAATGAAGTCGTTGAAGCAGCTAACAAGAACATCAAGAAGATTGTGCAGAAGATGACGGTGACATACAAAGACTGGCACGAGATGTTACCATTCGCTCTTTATGGGTACCATACCTCAGCACAGACGTCGACAGGGGCAACACCCTACTCTCTGGTATATGGTATGGAGGCAGTCCTACCCATCGAAGTCCAGATACCCTCTCTCAGGATTATGAAGGATGCAGGTTTGAACAAAGACGATTGGATCCAAACCCGACTTGATCAGTTGAATCTAATCGATGAAAAGAGACTTACTGCTATCTGTCACGGTCAGACGTATCAAAGGCGGATGATCAAGGTTTTTAACAAGAAAGTCAGACGTCAAGAATATCAAGTCGGGGATCTAGTGATCAAGCGCATCATACTACTGCAAGGTGATCCCAGGGGAAAATGGACCCCCACATACGAAGGGCCATTTGTGGTTAAGAACATTTTCTCGGGAGGAGCTATGATCCTTACCACCATGGATGGTGACGACCTTCCTCACCCCGTCAATGCAGACATAGTGAAAAGATACTACGACTAATCAAAGACCCGCTAGGTTGACTGGCCTAGGCAAAAATAAGGGCTTCCCGGCGAACCAAAAAGGTTTGGGCAAAAGTAAGGGATGAAAATGAAAAAAAACGGTACACCCGGCAAGTCGAAAAACTGAAAAGGCGACTTGGGCAAAAAGGGTATCCCGGTGGACTGAAAACCCGAAAGGGCGGTCCAGGAAAAAATTAGGGATCAAAGCGTAACACCATGTCTCATTGGATCATCTTGCAACTAGACTTCGATATCGACTATCAAGCTCAGACGGTGCCAATCAATCTAATCCACCTTCGGCCAAGCAGCAAAGTGATGAGACGCTTGAAGATATAAAGGCAATAGCAGAGTTGGAACCCGATGGGATTGTTTCACATAGCTGTTTTTCTTTCTTTAAACACAAATTGTAATTTCTATCTTTCGGCGGCGTTCTCTTACTAGAGCGTCAACCTCTTTGTACAAAACGCCTATTGCGGGCCAACTTCAAAATCAATACAATTCATTTTTACAAGAAATTTCAATTTGTTTTTCTTTTTTCTATTTTGTTTTGCAATAACGTCCAATGATTCATTTTTTATATATGCATTTGAAGATAATTGCTACTCATAAATATTTACACAAGAAACAAAGACGTTTACTCGTAATTCCAGGAACAGGGAAAATAAGAAGTGCCCAAACCTTACAGTTACTCTGCCCATCAGGTACTGGGATAGGGCCAGCTCGAGAACAGGAGCAGTGCTACATACACTCCCCATAGAGTAAAAAGTATCCAAAGAATGGTGATGTTAGTTTTCCCGAACAAGACATGACTCTCCCCAGCTAAAGTTCACAATCACGGGTGAATCAGCAAATTATTCCCCAAGCAGAGTTTATTTCTCTCACAAGCAGAAATTTCAATTCATTGTCACCAGCAACGAAAGTTCATCCCCCAGCTGAGATTATCTCTCTAAGACAGCAGATCTATCAACAGAGTATCTTTTCCCCATCGGAGTTATTCCCCGCAGAGTATCCTTAGGCAAAGTCTCATCCGGCAGAATATTTATCAGCCAAGGGGCAAATCCCCAGTAGTCATCTTTGTTCACCATCCCCAACAAAAGTAGAGGAACTATGGTTTTTATAGCAATCAGGGATTTATTTTCCCAGATTCAGATTGTTATGTCAAATATTTCATGTTCATACATCATGACATGTGAATACATCACAAAGTCTCATTTATTTTGAGAACGTCAGCATACAATGCATCTCATACATCACATATAACTAACCCTGTATTTCTTTCAGGAAAGACATTTATTATCAATAGTTTCCAGCAATTCCATGACCAACGCTCAAAGCTAAACAGAGTAATCATCGATAACAAATGTAACCCTACTACCCAGGTTCCTTCTCACAGCCCTACTATACAGGCTTTCATATCGAAGTAACCCTACTATCCAGGTTCCTTCTCACAGCCCTACTATCCAGGCTTTAATATCGAAGTAACCCTACTATCCAGGTTACTTCTTACAGCCCTACTATCCAGGCTTTCATATCGAAGTAACCCTACTATCCAGGTTCCTTCTCACAGTCCTACTATCCAGGCTTTTATATCGAAGTAACCCTACTATCCAGGTTCCTTCTCACAACCCTACTATCCAGGCTTTCATATCGAAGTAACCCTACTATCCGGGTTCCTTCTCACAACCCTACTATCCAGGCTTTCATATCGAAGTAACCCTACTATCCAGGTTCCTTCTCACAGCCCTACTATCCAGGCTTTCATATTGAAGTAACTCTGCTATCCAGGTTCCTTCTCACAGCCCTACTATCTAGGCTTTCATATCGAAGTAACCTTACTATCCAGGTTCCTTCTCACAACCCTACTATCCAGGCTTTCATATCGAAGTCACCATACTATCCAGGTTCCTTCTCACAGCCCTACTATCCAGGCTTTCATATCGAAGTAACCCTACTATCCAGGTTCCTTCTCCTAACCTTACTATCTGGGTTCGACCTCCCTTATCCCCAGACAACAGTCCATAACACTGTAAGACCGGGACCTAATCAAACACAATTGATTTCACATTTCCCCAATAAGTCGCGGTGCAGCATGTACCCTGACTAAACATACAGTTTATTTCCGTTTCCCAAACCGGAATTATTCCCCAGTAGAGTAACGGACAACCGAAGCTCCTAAACTCTATTTCTCCCAAGACAGAGACCATCATTCCCCAACGAAGTCCTCCTCAACAACATGTATACGGGTTCTCGCAAAGGAATCTCTTATGCAATCGACACTTCTTCGGATGGCATCTTTAAGCCCATCTCCGACAATTCTCTAGCAACTACCAAATGGCATCTATAAGCCCATTCCTGTTATCATAAGTCAAGTATCACTTCATGCGAGTACAAATTTATGGGCACTCTAGTGTCCAATCATCTTCCACCTTCAGATCACGAAAGGCAGACACGCCAATCTGCATCCTCAGGTTTAAGAAGATTGAACAGGGGCAGCTGTTGTACCCCAAAATTTCCCCTCCCATATTTCTCAACACATGTCAAGTGAGGTCCTAAAATTGCTCAAGGAAGTCCAAGAATTGACCAGATAAACTCTCTCATAAGGCAGTCCACCTCAAATTAGGGTTTCATTTTGCATCAAGATGCTTGAGTCCAAAAAAATCCAAAATGCTCACCATTGTCCTAATATGTTCTCAAGATCATCCATGTCAAGTTTCAAGCCTTGCAGAAGAAGTTTGCTCAGTCAATTGCTCAAAAGCCTGAAAATCGACTGTGTTAGGGAAAAAGTCAACTATGGCCCACATATAGTCAAACCTCAATATTTTTGGTCAAAATCATCATTTTTAAGTATCATTCATCATTTTATCAAGGGTTGATCATGATTCATCAAGGATTTCTCACAATTTCTCAAAACCCAAAAGTTGTAAAATTAGGGTTTTGTAGGAAACGTCAACTCAACTTTGACCAAGCATAACTTTCTCATATTTTATCAAAAATGACCCATCCGAAGCTCATTTTGAAGAGGATGAAATTACCTACAATTCATCTTCATCTCCCAAGTTCAAAATATGCACTCACAAAAAGATGTGAATTTTGACATTATAGGTCATTCTGAAAAGTCAACAAAAACACATTTTGGGTCAAAGCTTCATACATGAACATGGAAGACTCAATTGAGATGAGACCAAAAGGGTTGCTTAGAGGACATCCTAAGCTTTCTAAAAAGTCCAAGAACACCTATCTAGAGTCAAAATTGAGAGAGTTATGCATTGGCCAAGTTGACCTTTTTTGCAAAATTGCCAAAAGTCAAATATGCTCAAATTTGCATCTTTTGCTAAATGGGCCCAACTTTTTATGCTTGCATCTCATTCCTAACATAGCCCATGACCTTTGGGGCCCTCCATGCTTTATTTATTCATTTATTTAATTTATTCTGATTTTTATTCATTTAAAATTCAAATAAAATCAAATAAATCCTAATAAATAACATATTGCATTTTAGGGATGATCTTTTGCATTGAAAGAAGATATTATATGCTGTCAATTGAAGATCAACTCGTGCAAAGGTAAATTTGGTTGGAAAAGATTGGATTTGAGCAAAATTTGAAAAGAATCATATTCCATGAAAGATCAAATCAAATCTCCATGATGAGCAAGATTGAGGTCGTTTTTGTTGACCTAATAGTTTGTATTACATATACAGAAGAAGACCAAGGCATAGAGAGGTTAGAAGCAGTCGTGCAGAGGTGAAACAAAACTCAAAAAATTGCAAGAAAAGTGGTGATTCAATTTCCATATTAGAGGCCAATTCATACCATTCTCACGACACCAACAGGTTCTTGGACATCTCCAAAAAGAATTCCAACCATTTGCAAGCTTTATCACGCATGGAACTGTAAGATATAGGTATCATGACTTACTTCCAAATTCAAATTCGATTTCATTGATTCACTCATCCATTGCATATTTTAATGATATAATCGTGTTTTCCATTGAGTTTGCAAACTTTTGGTACCATTTAATTGTATTTCTAACGCCTGTACATGAAGTTGCCATAGTTAGGGTTTTATGTTCTTGATTAGGGCTTTGCAGGATAGGAAAAATTGGGCGTTGATTCTGGTACCATGAGACTCGTGAGGATGAAATGAGTTGATTGGTACCAGCCATGGCCATTTATCTTGAGCACACACGATTTTTGAATTACACAGGGATATACCTACAGTAAGTGTCTGTAGGTAAAAGTTTGCTACCTAAAATGACGGTTGGGGAGGAAGACGACGATGCGTGTCACCCCCTGGTTGGGTGATTTGAATTTGGCACGTTTTGATATCCAGCATTTTTGTTTTATTATATTATAATTGATTTCCATTGTATATACAAATAAAACACTTGGCTCAGTTGGTAAGCGTGCAGGGGGAAAGTGCAAAGGACCTGGGTTCGATTCCCAGGTCCCAACCTTCATTCTTAATATTTTTTATCAGGTAATCCAACGCTTTGCAAGTCAAGATGCTCATCGTGCAACATCAGGATCTGGCCCTCTAATTCACCAATGACCCCAGATCAACACACCACCATTGGAGGACCACCATGCGCCCCAGTCAAGCATGCACATCGGATCAGGGAAGATCAAAAGGGCCAGGATCTCTTGGGCTCGGAATTCCACAACACCCCCCCCCCCAATTGCTAAATCAGGCCCATTTACTAACCTTTCTTTATTTCTTTTTCTCTACTTTTTTTTATTCTTTATTTTCCATTATTTATTTAATTGGAAAATTAATTAATTTTTCACAAAATACCATAAAATCAGTAATCCACAAAATTAGGATTAGTTTGTTTTATTTATCAAATTTAATTTAAATTAGTTTAATTTAGGAAATTATGATTTGTTTCAAAAAATAAAATTAAATAGAAATTAGGTTAAACTTTTGATTAAATTCAATTTTTCTCTTTTTCTTAAATAAAAATACAAAAAAATAGGTTTTAGAATAAATTGATTTATTTTTCTTAATTTAAAATTAATTAGAATTAGGATTTTCTTTTTTTAATTTAATGGTTCCTTTATTTTCTTAAATAAACAAAACAAAGTAAAAAGCATTTTTTTAACTAATCACAATTAGGTTTAGGCAAGGGTCAAAACCCTAGTTGCTCCGCATTTGATTAATCGCGCGCGTATTATTATTTACACCAATATTTTTGTAAATGCTCATGGTTTGTAATAGTTTAATCTAGGACTTTTTTATTTATCGTTTTTTTTCCGGGTTTTTGGCTATATAATTAATCCCCCTCCCTGAAGCCTTGTAATAGCGTAGATTTACTTTCTCGCATTTTAATTCTCGTAAATATTTTGACTATTTAGATGTATGCTAATAGGATTGTATGACAAGAATGCATGACAAGTTAATACAGTTAGAAAACCCTAATGTGCAAAGACTAAATAATTGAAAACAAATCACTCGCACATATCACTCTTAGGGTATACTCACACTTCAGTTACCTTCGGTAAACGGTCATTAAGTATAGGGTGTCTTAGTGGTTGCCCTCTTGTCTAAAAAGATCAATCGTTGCCTCAGAACTGTTGCCTCGAAAATGTTGCCTCGAATACGATCTTAAGACTCTAGGGTCATTACTAAGGTACCTTAACATTGCTTTAGTGATCATACGTCCCTTTTGAATTGACCCTTACAACTCCAATAACGGTGCTACTTACTTCTCAATAGTAGGATATCACTGTCTAAAGGAAACGAGAATAGAAGCGATCATTTTTTGTGTAGGTAGATGCTAGTAGGTACTTGCTCAAATCAAAACTCTTCACACTTACACATTTCAAAACAATTTAAAAAAAAACAACAACTTTGTCACACCTTTAAGGACCAATACAAGGGTTATCACGAAGTCAAACTTTTTCAAAACAAAACACATACACAAGCAATTTTAAAAGATGAGCAAGTACCTAATAGCCCATGGAAAACCATGGATAAAAAGGGTGCTAACACCTTCCCTTTCTATAATCTACCCCCCGTACTCAGAATATCTCGAAAAAGGATTTTTTTCTGTACTTTTTTCCTTTCCGATTGGATGAAATAAAAGTCGGTGGTGACTCTTGCTTACCGCGACATTTTGCAAACACAAAACGCAAAATGCAAACCAGTAAAAACAGTCGGTTCTGCCACCGTATCACAACAGATTCGAGAGTGTTGATAGCAATCTGCTTCCATGGTAGACCAGTAATAACCTGCCCGTAGGATTTTCTTTTCCATTGTATGCCCACTGGAATGGGTACCAAAGGTGCCTTCATGTAATTCAGCCATGATCCTTTCAGCTTCAACCTTATCTACGCACCGAAGCAACACAGAGTCATGATTGCGTTTGTACAGGATGTAGTTACTAAGGAAGAAAATAGCAGAGAATCTCCTTAAGAACTTATTATCATTGATTGAAGCTCATTCTGGATATTCTTGAGCCTCGACATACCTCTTAACTTCATGAAACCAAGGCTGGTCCACTACTTCTTCAGTATTAATCTCGTGACAGTGTGTTGGTTCATCCATTCATTCAATGGTGATCTGGGGAGCCTCCTTATCCCAATTAAGTTTAAACATAGATGACATTGTGGCTAGAGCATCTGCTAGCTGATTTTCTTCTCGCGGGAAATGCTCGAAGGTAATCTTCTCGAAATGTGGTAGTAATGTCAAAACATGTTCTTTATAAGGGATAAGGTTAGGGTGTTTGGTGTCCCATTCCCCTTTAATCTGAATGATGACCAAAGCTGAATGTCCAAACACATCTAAGGATTTGATTCCCAAGTCTATGGCAGCTCTGAGACCAAAGATGCATGCTTCGTATTCCGCCATGTTGTTTGTACAATTGAAGCAGAGTCTTGCGGTAAAGGGAGTATGACACCCTTCAGGAGATATGAGTACTGCACCGATACCATTTCCGAGTGCATTGGAGGCTCCATCAAAGTAAAGGGTCCATCGGGATCCTTCTTCAGGTCCGTCATATGGCCTGGATTCTTCACAGTTGTCTAACGTCATGATGTCTTCATCCGAGAATTCAAACTTCATGGACTGATAGTCTTCTACAGCTTGGTGAGCAAGGTGATCAGCTAGTACACTGCCCTTTATAGCTTTCTTGGTAGTATACTATATATTATATTCTGTCAGGATCATCTGCCATCTCGCTATTCTCCCAGAAAGAGCAGGCTTCTCAAAAATGTATTTTATCGGATCCATTTTAGATATCAACAAAGTAGTATGAGTCAGCATATACTGTCTTAGCCGGCGAGTAGCCCATGCCATAGCGCAACAAGTTTTCTCGAGCAGTGAATATCTAGTTTCACAGTCGGTAAACTTTTTGCTCAGTTAGTAAATAGCATACTCTTTTCGGCCAGACTCGTCATGCTGTCCCAATACACACCCCATTGAGTTTTCAAAAACAGTCAGATACATGATCAATGGTCTTCCCTCGACTGGTGGAATCAATACAGTAGGCTCTTGTAAGTATTCTTTGATTTTGTCAAAAGCAACTTGGCATTTGTCATTCCATTTGACTACTTGATCTTTCTTCAATAGTTTGAAGATTGGCTTACAAGTAGCCGTCAGGTGAGAAATGAATCTAGCAATATAGTTCAGACGTCCCAAGAATCCTCTGACTTCCTTTTCAGTACGGGGAACAGGCATCTCTTATATTGCTTTAACTTTGGCAGGATCGACATTGATACCTTTGTTGCTGACGACAAATCGTAAGAGTTTACCAGACCGTACCCCAAATGTGCATTTGTTTGGATTCAACCTCAGCTTGTACTTTTTCAGTCTCTCAAACAGTTTTTGTAAGTGATCAAGATGCTCCTTTTCTGTTTGAGATCTGGTTATCATATCGTCCATGTAGACTTCTATTTCATGATGTATCATGTCGTGAAATAGAGCCACCATGGCACACTGATAGGTTTCCCCAGCGTTCTTTAGTCCGAATGGCATCACCTTGTAGTAGAATGTGCCCCATTGTGTGACAAATGTTGTTTTCTCCATGTCCTCAGGCGCCATTTTGATTTGGTTGTAACCTGAAAATCCGTCCATGAAGGAAAACACTTTGTGTTGTTCCGTATTGTCAACTAGGATATCAATGTGGAGGAGTGGAAAATCATCCTTAAGGCTTGCCCTATTCAAATCTCTGTAGTCCACACACATTCTCACTTTACCGTCTTTTTTGGGCACGGGAACAATGTTGGTAACCCATTGAGGGTAAGAAGTGACAACTAAGAATCCAGTGTTGAATTGCTTCATGACCTCTGCTTTAATCTTTTCTGACATATCAGGCCTCATGCGGCGAACCTTTTGCTTTACTGGCGGACAATCTTCTCTTGTAGGCAGACGATATACCACGATATCTGTATCAAGTCCCGACATGTCTTCATATGACCAGGAAAAGACTTCAACGTAATTGTGTAACAACTGAATCAGACGCTCCTTCACCATAGGTTCCAGATTGGCACCCACTTTGATCTCTTTTTTGTCCTCTTCGGTACCCAGGTTGATTGTATCCACGGGTTCCTCGTGAGGCTGAATGGTTCTCTCCTCTTGTTGTAGCAGTCTGGCAAGTTCCCCTGGTACTTCATAATCTTCCTTACCTTCGTCTTCGGCTTGGTAGATTAGATTCTCAGAGTCATAAAAGGCCATAGCAGTATCGTTACCCATGGGATCCAAAATGGATGTATACCTGCATTGTGAGTGTGGGTGTGTGTAAGGGTATATCTATCTTTGAAAGAAAGTAAAATGTGAAAGAAAAACAATGAGCAAAAAAGTTTGTATGCGAAAACGTCCATGATTCATTGATGTCATATGAAAATGAGATAATAACCCTTACAAATGGACCATCGTGCCTCGGGTAAGACATAAGGTTTTAAGAGTGCGAATTGTTTCAATATTACAGATCCAATAAAATGTAAAGATAAATTACTGTGGGATAAAAGTGATCGGGACAAAGTCTTTATCCTCCCAATTGTTGAGCCCCCCATTGACAGTCATAAAGATCCAATCCTCTAGGTTGCAATCATCTTCACCATCTTCTACCACGTTGACCTCACGGTTGCTGATCTTCAAGGGTGGTCCTCCAGCACGGGCACGGCGTACAGCCTTTTGAGCACCTGAAGTGAAACCTAGGCCAAACATATCAGACTTATATGGGATATCTGGGAGTTCCCCCCAGATAGTGCATCCATCTTCCTTTACCACTGCTTTGGCATCTTTCAGAGATGACATCCGGAGTGGAGGCCTTGTAATCTTGGAAATCTGAGACACAACCTTGGTCACTGCCACATCTTGGGGGACCTCTTCAAAGTGTTGAAATGGAGTTTCAATAAATTCGCCATCCAATTCCACATATCTGAAGGAATTGAGATGGCTGATCATGTATTCTTCCTCTCCATGGACGGTGATAATCTTCCCTTGAATCAGATACTTCAGCATCTGGTGCAATGTAGAGGTAACAGCGCCAGCATTGTGGATCCATGGTCGTCCTAGCAAGCAGGAATATGAAGGGCGGATGTCCATTACATAAAATGTCGAATTGAAAGTTTGGGTTCCAACCTTTATGGGGATATCCACATCCCCATGCACCATCCTCTTCGAGTCGTCAAATTCCCTTACTACTATGTTGCTTGGCTTTAATGTCAGTCCCTTGCAGTCAAGTCTATCAAGAGCCTTTTTGGGTAATACATTCAAATATGAGTCTGTGTCCACCAAAACATGGGCCAGAGTTGTGCCCCTACATTCAACCGAGACGTGCAATGCCTCATTATGCTTTCTTCCCCTTGGTGTCAGATCAGCGTCCGAAAAACCTAGGACATTATCCGCTGTCAAGTTGGCTACGCAATCTTGGAATTGATCAGCAGACGTATCTTGAGGTACATGGGCTATTTTTAAGAACTTCACCAAGGCTTTTGCATGCGCCTCGAAACACAGTAGTAATGCCAGCATGGAGATTTTAGAGGGATTTTGCCCCAATTGTTCAACTACATCGTAGTAGCTCCTCTTTATAATTTTTAGGATCTCCTCCATTTCTTTCTTGGAAGTCTCAGGGATAGTCAATGACTGGGCCTTCGTCCAGACAGACTCAACCAAAATACTTTTTCCTCGAGTTTCGGCAACATGAGTGTTGGTAGGAATGATAACAAGGGTTGTAACGGCTTCGTCAATAGGAGTACTTCCAGAGATGATTATGGGTACGGGAGCAACCTTTAGAGCAGCCACAAGGATAATTAGGGATCCAAAAACTGCTTTTGGGGGAGCAATTTCTGGAGAAAAGATCCAACCGTTTCGGGTAATTTTGCTAGTTCCGGCAATATTTCTGATGTCAGAGTCTTCTTTCTCAAAATATATCTCTTCGGTGGCCGGCCAGTCTTGCTTGATGCCATGGTAGTAAATGTCCCCTCTGTAATTCCACGACACGGTTTTGTCTGATTCATATGGGACTGACCCAGGCATTGTGATTATTAAAGGAGTTGCTTTCGGAGATGATGTAATTCTAACAGGTCTTTTGGTGGAGACCCTGGAAGAATTGGAGGAAATGGTAATGATAGAAACATCTTCAAAAGGAACAGGTGAAACAAGAGTCTTTTCAAACAAAACCTCTTTGTTATCCATCAGGAACTGAATGTCTGCCTTCAACAAAGGACAGCCAGTTGGTGAGGATAAATAGAGATGGAAAACTTTATTACAGCCCGGGAACACACCGGCTTTCAACAAGTTTATCTTAATAGTCGGAAGTGGGGTCATGAGTTCATCAATTGAGGTAACAAACAATCCTTCTTCAATGGCATTTGTATTGTGACCATGTCTGGGCATAGGAGCAGAAATGACGTTTGGCTTCTTGGGCACATCGAACTCAATTTCTTTTGCTTCAATGAGGTCTTGTATTTTGTTCTTTAAGGCCCAACAGTTATTAGTATCGTGACCAGGACTTTCAGAGTGATATTCGAAACGGGCATTGGGATGATAATGAGGAGATGTTGTATTGGGGTTTTTCAGAGCTTCTTTCAAAGTTACCAAGTTGGATCTTAGTAGATGCGGTAATACTTGAGACGGGGTCATGTTGATTCTGGTGAACTGCCTGACTGGCCTTTCTACCCTTGGTTGATTATTTCTTTGCTGATCGGACGCGGATTTTGGGATCATAACAGCCCCCACCATTGGTCGGCGTTCGGCCCTATCTTGGTTTCTTTGCGGATATACAACAACTACCTATTTCTTCCCGATGAAAGGCTTCCTTATAGCTGTAGAAGAAGATGTATCTTTCTGAATCTTTCCACTTTTTATGTCGGCTTCTACGCTCTCTCCGGTCAATATTAGTTCAGTAAAGCCTGCAGATGAACTTCGGATTAAATGGTTGAAGAAGGGACCAGATAAGGTGCCTAAGAACATGTCTACCAATTCTCTTTCAGACAGAGGGGGTTGAACTCTTCCAGACAAATCTCTCCATTTTTGCGCATAGTCCTTGAAACCTTCATTGGAAGCCATGGACATACTTTGGAGTTGAGTACGGGTAGGCGCCAAATCAGCATTGTATTGGTATTTCTTGTAGAAAGCTACGGCAAGATCTTCCCAATTGTGAATGTTGGCTCTTTCTAGTTGGTAAAACCAGTCAATTTGAGTTCCAGATAGACTGTCTTGGAAGAAGTGCACCCATAAGTCTTTATCAGCGGTGTGGGGTTAAATTTTCCTCACATATGACTGAAGATGCATTTTAGGGCATGAAACTCCGTCATATTTGGAAAATGTAGGTACTTTTAGTTTCAGAGGAATTACAATCCCCGACACTAGTCCCAATTCCTCAAAGTCCAAGCCTGACACCTTTTGGATTTCCATCGCGCTCAACTGCTCTTCGAGATGTCTATACTTGTCATCAGCTGGAGGGTACTGTTCCTCAGAGTAATCTTCCTCTTCTTCCTCCTCTTCAGATTCTAACGGGACAACTATTTCCTTGCCTTTCCCCTCTCCTTCACCGGATGTTGTTGCAAAGTTCAAAGTCCTTCTTGTCTGCTCACAAAATCTTCTCCCCATGTTTAGGACTCTGATTACCTTCTTTGTTTTCTTTTTCCTCTCTTCAGCCAGCAGAGTCTTCAACTCTTCTTGCCCCTTGGCTAGGGTTATGAGCAACTGTTGAAACTGCATATTCTGAGCTTGGAGATCTTTCACTGTTTGCTTTAGATCCATCTTACTGAAATAAACAGTAGAGAGATGAGGAGACTTGTTGCAAAAGACTTGTTTATGTTATGATGAATGATATATGCATATGCAATGTTTTCAAGGATTTCAAAATAATATAAGATAAAGTTTGAATACATTAATGCCCCTTAGGCAAAATAATACAAAAACTCTAAGATAAAAAAGTAGTATGCATCCTCTTTGGTGAAATGTAGGCATTCAGAGTCCGCTCCTCATGAAGTAGCCTAGTGAATTCCAAAACCTTCTTCTCGCTTGCGTAGAATTGGGCTTCAAAAGTATCTCGCTCTCCTTTGAGTTGTATCCGATCCCTTTGTAAGTCTTCAAGAGATGTGGGCATGTCAGGATGTAGGATAATGTATGGAACATCTCCTTCCTTAACAGGCTCAATGATTACCAGGAGATTCGAGGGGTAAGGCATCATAAGACTCTCAGCACGAGTTCGTACCCATTTGAGGTAAGGCTCAAGAGGGATGGAATTCTTGTGCCCTAAAGTCTTGCTATCCACCTTGTTTAGCATCCTCCAAGCTCGGATAAATCTCTGGTGAAGACCTTGATCATCATTGTCGTAGTCGAATACCAAACCTTGAATCAGCATCTCGTGCGGGCCATCCCTTCGGGCGTAACCAAACTGTCTTAAGGCTAAACATGGGTTGTAGGTGATGCCTCCCTTAATTCCAAGTAGAGGGACATTAGGGAATTCTCCACAACGGTCGACGATGATAAAATTATCTTTGGATCGAGAGCACCAATGAATGTCTGAATGTTTGAGCGTCATCAACCTTTGTGACCACCTTGAACCTTTCTCATTCTTTAATACAGATTGGGGAAGATGAGAAATTAACCATCTTTCCAAGAGAGGAGTGCAACACATAAGGACACCTCTTTTCCTCATTGTGCGAGTGTAGGATATCCCCTAGCAATGTAGGCACCGGGTTTCGTGATATGAAGATTTTGATGGCGTTCACATCTATGAGCTGGTCAGGATTTAGAAACAAAACCATCCTATAGATGAGGAGAGCCACAATTTCTTCAAAGGCTTGCAAGTCTAAGGAATTCCAACAGCTTTGGGCTTTCTCAAACAGTAACTTTGCTAAGAAACCTTTGACACCACTCCTTGTTTCCCAATGGGTTGTGACATCAGATGAGTGCAAGTGTAGAGCTTGAGCAATCTCTTCTGGCTTTGGATCTCTTTCCGTACTGTTGAAAGGTAGTTGATTGAGAATGGGAATCCTCAAGAGTTGGGAGAATTCTTCCAAAGTAGGCACAAGTTGATAGTCGGGAAATGTGAAGCAATGGTGCAAAGGATCAAAGAACTGAAAGAGCACCTTCATCATGTCTTCATCTGTGTTGGAGGTGACCAAGTTGAGTAGACGACCATGTCTTTCGGTGAATGGAGAGTTTTCAGGAATCCTTGAAGCTAGCTCCTTAAGCTGTGGAGGGATTCTCATAAGTTTGACTTGAATAGTTTTCCTGCGAAGTGAATCCATATCCTATAAAACAAGAACAAAAATGAATCCCAAAATCCTTGAAATGGTTAGTGGATGTATATGATGTTCATGATGTCCATGATGTTATGTACAAGTATGCATATACAAGCAAAGCAAACAGGTCCTTAGTTTAGGCTTGCATGGAGTTTTATAGGTAAGTACCCTCTTGAAGTTTAGTTGGCTTAAACCTATCCTAGTAATAGTAACCGGGTTCTAAGGAGCTCAATATCACCGGATTATTTCCTTGGTCATTATTTCAGCTCAAGCCTCTTTAATGGCGACCGAAATATCCCAAGAAACCAAACCTCAATGAGTGTAGTATCGAGTATCTACCAACTCCGGATTGCACCAAAGTTGGTCATCTCACTACATCCTAAAGGCCAAGTTGGTCAAGTAAAGGTTCTAAAAGTTCATTAGTGCTTCATGACATCACTCAGCGGCCCCGTATTCTCTTTGATTAACTCAAAGGCTACCGGTACCCACAAATATGTCGCATTAACGTAGCTATTGCTTAGACCATGTCAGTATACCCCGCACAGTTTCCACAACGTATTGCTACTTACCTATAATGTATCCCAAATCCGGGTAGAGGATTCAAACCCAAACAAAGAACCATAACATAAAGCATACAAGTCAAACAAAGAAAGCACTTAAATGTGATATATCCCTAAGGTAGCCCCACTTTTATAATTTTCCCCAACAGAGTCGCCAGTTCTGTGATACGGTGGGAGAACTGAATTGATTGTTTTGCGTTTTATCGCAAATGTTGCGGTTAGCAAGAGTCGCCACCGACTTTTATTTTATCCAAAAGGAAAGGTGAAAAAGCACAGGAAATACCTTTGAGATTATTTCTTGAGTTCGGGAGGTAGATTATGAAAAGGGAAGGTATTAACACCCTTTTCATCCATGGTTTTCCATGGGCTCTTAGTTACTTGCTAGATCACTTGCTTTTGTTTGAAATTATGCTTTGTGTGGTTTTTAAAAGTATTTTGTTAAAGAGGCCATTGTTTAGGAAATCTTTGTAATGATTCTCGTTCGTAAGAATGTATACAAATATGTTGATCTTTTTGAAAAAAAATTCAATGTTTGTAAGATGTTTGAAAATATGTGTGTTTGTTCTTGAAAATAGCAAGGATGTTTGTTTTGAAATGGAGCAAGTAATTAGGAGCAATCTACCTACTCAAATGTCTTTCTTGTTCATTTCCTATTCCTTTAATATTGTTGTCTTACCATTGATTTGGTAAGCAACCCTATCTTTGGATGTAAACGGGACGGGCGTGGGTCATCGTGTAGTCATGATTAGCAATGTTGTAAAAGTATCTTAGCATTTTTTAGGAACTAAGATCATTTTTTTAAGGAAACTCTGAATAGTGTCATCGATGGACTATGATCTTATATTTGTTTGTTTTGGCTAAGATACCTTACATGCACAATATGACCATTTTTGTATAAGGCAACCAAGTGGAGTAACCCTAGGGGTGTTTATGTGCAAGTGTGTCATTTTCATGCTTGTTTTTGTCTTGAATTAGGGTTTTCTATTTGATTGATTTTCATCTTTCCATACAAACCCTAATTACTAGCATATTATGTAAAAGCGATAAATTGCGAAAATTTAGAAATTGCTACGCTATTACAACACTTGTGGGAAGGGGGGATACAATTTATGAATGGGAATTTGCAAGAAAATAAATCTATTTATCTATTACAACCATATCGAATTTAATAAATGTACAAAAACAAATGTAAATATAATGTACAAGAAGTGAAATGAATATAACGTACAAGTATGAATGGATAAAGAATGCATTTTTGTTTTGACCTAATTAATTTTAAAATAATTAAATAAGAAAATTAAAATTAAGTTGGTAAAAGAAATTAATTTAGAGGAAACAAATTCCTAAATGAATGATAGGAAGAAATCTAAATCTAATTATTTAATTAATTTTAGAAAAGAAAATGAAAGTATTTTGGTCTTTTAGTCTAAAAGAAATAAGTATGAATATATAAGTAAATAAATAAAATATTTTTGAGATTTTTATTAATAAAATAAGATATTTGTAATAATATTAATAATAATAACTAGAAGAAAGAAAAAATAAATAAAATAAGTAAAGGGGGTCTAAAATATAGGAAGAGTGTTTAGAGAAAAAAGAAAAAAAAATTATGTTGGGGCCTCAAGCCCAAAACTTTATGGCCAGAAATAAAAAAAAACTTCCAAGTTCTTTTAAGAGATAGGGGGGTGTAGTGAGCAGAAGAAAGGTGGGCTTGGTCGCTGGGCCTATTATTGAAGGGCCTGGTTGTTTTGAACAAAACAACCAGGTTAATGAGACATAGTCTCATTTGGCCAAATCATTTCTCTCTCTCACTTCTCTGATTCTCTCGCTCTCTCTCTATGGTTCCTTCGTCGGAGAAGAAACAGAAGTCACGCTGGAAATCACCTCACGGCGGTGACGACGGCGGCTGGGTTCAAATCTCTATTTTTTTACATTATCTTGTTCGCCTCTTCCCTCTAATTACTAATTTGGTATTTTATTTTGCAGAAAACGCATGATTTAGCCTAGATCTAAAAGGGGATGACTGGAACTCTAACAACTCTTATTGCGGGGATCTCTCATTATTTGGGTGAGATCTTCCTAATTTCCTCTTTTACTGATTTCTAAAGGGTTAGGCTTTTTACGAAAATGATGATGATAAACTGTTTTAGGGTTTTGTGTTATTTGCTGTGATTTGCGTTCTGTTT
Organism: Vicia faba; assembly: GCA_948472305.1. Taxonomy (NCBI): domain Eukaryota; kingdom Viridiplantae; phylum Streptophyta; class Magnoliopsida; order Fabales; family Fabaceae; genus Vicia; species Vicia faba. The sequence goes on along the minus strand of OX451735.1, from coordinate 385,851,184 downwards.
CTTTTTATATTCTTGATGATGAAAAGAAAAATGGGAAACTGCTTGGTTTGCTGTATATCTGTATATTTGATGATGAATGATTATTTAGGGTTTTGATTCTGTATGTTTTTTTTTCTGGGGAAAAAAATGATGTTTGGCCTTTTGGTGACAATGGGGGTTTGGAATTTCTGTATGTTTTCTTTGTAAAAATTGAAAAGAAAAATGATGTTTGGCCCTTTCCCTTGAGATAAATAAATGATGGCTTTGTGTTCACTTCTGTTACAAGCTTTCTTTCCTTATGTGTTCTATTTGGATTTTGATTGAACCTAAACTGTATGTTTTGTATAAGAAAGCTAAGAAAAAAGTTTCAAAAGTTTTGTATATTTCTATGCAAAGAATCTGAAAACAGTTTGAGAAATTACCTCTTTGCTGTGTTTTGGTATCCTGTGGCTTGTTGACAATGATCTTTTCTGTGTATTTTTCTTGTTGGCGAAAACCTCCGCTTGCACAGTATTTTTGCCATGTTTTATATTGGTTGATTTGTGATAGATAAAATACTGGTGGCTTTGTTGCTTGTACTGTTTTTTTATAAATCAACTTTGCTAGTTGACTTTGCTTGTTGGCTACGCTATTCATTTATGGTGGATCCTGACTTTTGCTGGTTGTACTGTGATGGCTTTGTACCTGCTGTATTTTAACAACTCAAGTTGTTAACCTTTGGTTGGCTGACTGTTGCTTTTCCTTTTACAGTTTTCTATACTTGTTGTTATACTTTTCTGACTTTTCTGTGAACAAACATTTGCTTTAAGATTTGTTTGAGATTTGCAGTACAATTAGCCTAGCTTATGATTTGATTTTGCAGTTCTGAGTTTTTTCTTTGAAAAAACATAACTGTGAGGCCTCTTTCATTTGGTTGTGTGAGAACATGATGGGTCTTTTCTTTGAAATCTGATTTGATCCTTTGTACTTTTGTGAACCAACTTTATCTTTGTGATTTGCAAAAGATAACTTTTTCCAAGCCAATGATGTAGTTATGTCTTTGTGAAACATGTACGAGGCTTTTTTCTTTGAAGTAAAATTCAGTTGGGCTTGAACCTGATTTGAATTCATTTTGTCTATTGTGAACCAATTCAATTGACATTTGCAAAAGTTCTAAGCCCATGATTAAATCCATTTTGTATAAGGCTTGATTTTCCGTTTTCCCTTGTTTGTGAGCCAAGTTTTTGTGATTTGCAAACATATCTTTAGGCCAATGATAGGACACTGTTTTGAGGCCTCTATTGGGCTTGAATTGAAATTCTGTTTTTTTGTCTTGGCAGTTTGCAACATTTGTTGCTGCTTGCTACCTGCTACAGCCTGTTGCTTGATGTGCCTTGTCTGCCTGCTACAGTTTGCCTTGTTTGTCTGTCTTGTTATGCAGTTTATTGCAGCTTGCCCTATTTGCTGCTTGCTGCTGCTAGCCTTGCTTGCCTGCCCTGTTATGCAGTTTGTTGTAGGTTTTTGGTTGGCCTTGACGGGCAGCTTGTGCTGTAGCATTATAGCCTGCTGTAGCCTGTTCTGTTTGGGATGGGACTTTGCTCTGCTTTTGCACTTTCTGAATTAATCCATTGTGAACCAACTTATTTGTGATTTTGTAATTTTTCAAGCTAATGATTGAACAAGAATCGTATGAGGCCTTAGAACACAAAACTCTTCTTTTCTGATTCAACAGAAACCGCCATAATGATGAATTAGAATACTTTGTATTTTTTGTTCATTTTTGAATGTTTAAGTTACTAACAAACTGAAGTAGTGAAAAACACAAGAAGGGGGGGGGGGGGGGGGTTGAATTGTAAAACTGAAAATCAATGCAGTGAACAAGATATTTTTATCCTGGTTCGTTTGATCTCAAACTACTCCAGTCCACCTGTCAAGGTGATTTCGCCTCTCTCCAACGAGGTCTTAATCCACTATATTCAACTGAATATTACAGACTGCTTTAACAACTGCTAAAGCCTTCTTGATGCAAACCACAACCCGGTTTGTCAAGGAAACACTTTCTTACAAAGAAGATAAATCTAAGTGTGTGAATGTTTTCTACAAAATTGTATCACAACTGTGATGTATACACAACTTAAAGCTTAGAAACTAGATTGCTAAACAATGATTGAATATGAGAATGTGTAGTGTTTAGCAAAACTCAGAGGAGGAAGATTTTGATCAGCTTTTATGCGTGTAAAGATTTGGAGAGCATTAGCCAATTCAATCTTCAAAGTCTTGTTTATATAGCACTGAGATGTTGAACGTTGGAGCAATATTCTTGATTCAATGCTATTAACAAACTTTCCTTATTGAGCAGATCTTGTATGGAATGAGGCTGTTGGTATTAATTTGCTTTCAATGCACAGTACCGTTGCTTACTTAATGCAAGTTCTGGCTTGGCTCATTCTGATTCTGCTTAGCTGTTGATGAACTGTTGTGTTTCTTTATCAGAGTGTCGAGCGCAGTTCTGTTCATCAGACTTCAGCATATACGTGATTTAATCTTCTGATTCTGACATTCTGATATGGCAACTTCTGATGCTGATGTCAGGAACCAAATTCTGATGCTGATTAGGTGTGATCTTGCTTATATCAATCAGAGTATCTGCAAATCAGAACGTAATAATTTAGGCAGCAGATAGTTCATACATGAATCATATAAATAATATATCTTTTGACTTTGTTATCATCAAAACTTAAACATATGGTAGTAGATTCAAACTTTGTTCTAACAATCTCCCCCTTTTTGATGATGACAAAAACTGGATATTTTTAAATGAAAATAACGTGAAAAGGTATCAGAGAGATGCATCAGAGTAAGAGTTTATCAAAGATAGGGAGTAAAAAGATATCAGAGTTGAGAGATACTCCCCCTGAGTTTATTACTTCCCTTTTTGATTACACGTGTTCTTCAGGATCAGATCTTTTTGCCTTTCTTTGAATCATCAGAGTATCAGAGTCTTTGACTATCAGAAGCTTTGGATCAGCATATCAGAGCAGAGCTTCAGATCAGCGTATCAGAGCTTTTCTTGTCAGAGCTTTGCTTTGGATCAGAGTATCAGAGCGGATCAGAGCTTCATAGCTTTTAGTCTTCAGAGTGTCCAGGAGCTTCCTTGTGCTTGTAGACTTTAAGCAAAACAGAAAAACATTTTCAAGTAATAGAGTTAGAATGTTTGAGAATTTCTGTCTTAGTAAACCGTTATTGTTTAAAATATCATTCTTGTTCTCCCCCTTTTTGTCAGCAATCAAAAAGTGTAGGTGAGTGCTAAAACAATTAAGATCAGAAAAACTTGTCATATTAAAAGGGTTCAGAATCAAACAAAAACATATTAAAATATTACATCAGAAAATCAAAGAAAACATGAAAAAGACATGAATGAAAAAACTAAGGTTAGGGAGGTAAGCGTGTGAACAGGTTCTCCAACATGGCTTTGATCTGATCAGCAGTCTCATTCTGCTTGTGCACCATGCTGACAACAGTGTCAATCTTGCTATCCTGCACATCCATTCTTTCTTTCATTTTCTGGTCGTTTTCATCCATCCTCTGCTGCAGACGCATGTCATTCAGCTTCAGTTCTTCCAGAGTCTGCCTGTCCAAGGCAGCTTGAGAAGCATCAGAAGCAGGAAGCTTCTGAGAGCTTTCTGCAACATCTTCTGCTTGACTTGCTTCAGCTTGAATGGTCTTGTCTTCTTCTGGTTGCACCTTTGAAGCTAGCTGTTTCTCAGACCAAGGTTCACTATCCAGAGGGAGCACAGCTTCCTGAGGCAGCAGACTTTCAACTTCCTTCAGCAGCTTGCTGAAGTTCTGTTGTGCCTGCTCATAGTTGATATCCTGCAACTTGATGGCTTCAGCACGTACCCAAATTCTGAATTGTGACCAGAGCTGATCAGAAGCAGCTGGGTCAATCATTCCAGGACAGACTTGCTTCAAAGAAGCAATCCATTGCTGCACACCTGTTTCAAAATTCATAATACCAGAGCCAACATCTGGTTGTTTTGGTTTAGGGATGGCTATTTTATGTTTCATATCAGCAAGACGGTCAAGGCTGGTTAAGTCTATGAATGTCCTGCTGGGTTTTTCGGTGGTTTGCTTGGCAGCTGTTTGTTTTGGAGATGGAGTGGGAGAATCAGAAATTATGATTGGACTGCTTGGTGTTTTGGGAGTATTTGGTGGTGTAGATTCTGGTGAGGATGGCAACTGTGCCAAGGTGATTGTTGTTCCACCTGGAAGCTGGATTGCCAAAGGTGATGGTTGAGGTGAATGAGGTTCAGATGGTTGAGGAGAAGGAGTTTCAGAGTGATGAAACTCAGGTTGAGGTGATGGTGGATGAATTTCTGGTTGAGGAGAGGGAGACGGAATTGCTGGTTGAGGAGAAGTTGTTGGAATTTCTGGTTGTTCAGGGATAAGGGGTTCTTCTGGAATTGATGAGAGAGGTTGTTGTTCTGGTTCTTCAGTAGATTGCTGTTGTTCTGGTTCTGGAGGAGGGACAATTTGTGGTTCAGAGTTTGGATTGGAGGAGTGATCAGAAGTGTGTTGATCAATGTCAGACAGCACTTTGTCAATTGCTGATGTTGTTGAGATTGGTTTGGGATGTTTGGTTCTGGGTCTTCTGAGTTTTAATGCCTCAGAAGGGTCATCTTCTGGTTCAGTTTCATCTATTGTTGGGATGGGGATTGAGATTCTATGGGAGGTTGGAGGAGGAATAGATGCTGGAATAGTAGAAGAATTTAAAATAGAAGCAGCAGATAAATTACCTCTTTTCTTGGGTGTCTGCTGGGATGATCCTTCTGAAGGTGCCTTCCTCTTCTTCGTCTTCTTCAGAGTCACTTCTTGTTGAGGTTGATGCAGAGCTTTGATAATCAGATTTGGATCTGTACCGTCTGCCTTGCACGCATCTAAGTATCTGAGAACCACCTCTGGTTTAGATTCTATCTCAGAAAATAAAGGAAAGTCACTCAGAGGAACTCTTCTGCTGGTGATCTTAGCAATAGGAGTAGCTCTGGGTTCCTTTTTGATATTCTCTATCAACTTCATTTTCTTCAAGTTCTTTGCGTTCAGAGGCTTCCCAACTGCTGGTTCAATGGTGCTTAACTCTTGAGCTTCTATCAGATGCTCTATCAGCCTATTCTCTGTCAGAATATCTGATATCAACCTTCCAAAGGGTATCCAATCCCTCTTTGTTCTTTCTTCTTCCCTGGTTTCCTTCACACTTGTTCTGAGGTGGTTGAACAGAAGATGAGCCAAGTTGATTTTTACCTTCTGATCAATAAAGTAGATCAGAAACTGCTGATCCACATTTATGTAATCAGGTGAACTAGTTGGCTTCCTATGGTTGAAGCACCCCAGAATTATCTTAGCCCAAACTCTGTGATGATCCTTCAGATCTTTGATCTTGCTGCTGGGCACCCCATGGGTGAAAATCCTTGCAGCTATCACGCCCACATCAGCGCATCTCTCAGCCATATCAACACAGCGGACGCCACCGCCACTGTAACCGATTAACCTTGCTATGTGATCCTCAGTGATCACAATCTTCTTCCCCATAACGAAGGATGTGACTAGATGCGTTGAAGCCTTGGCGTGAATCCAAAATTCCTTGACTAACATAGGGAATGTTGGTCCAACCAACCTGTCAAAATACCTTTCCCATTTCTGTGCCCTAACTTCTTCTGTTAGGTCAAAACCGTTCTCCTTCAAGCTTCCAAAATCAACGATCAATTCAGATAACACTTCAAGATTCTTCACAGGAGTGAGGAGTGTTCTGAATGGCACTTGATACTGCTCAGATGATGCTTTCTTCTGAGGACCTGCAGAAGCATTGCTGGAGGTTGCCATGTTCACACTAAAAGGTTTTGAGAAGAAACTGAGAAAAAGAGGTTTTGCAAGAGATGAACACAGAAAAATGCAGAGAATGCTTGAGTATTAGAGAGAAACTGTAAAGAATTAGAATGAGAGGTTAATGTGTTTAAATAGAGTTTCAGAATATTTTGAAAAAATAAACGTTTTTAAGAAAGAGAAAAATCATGATTGCAATTTAAACGCATGATTACTTTTATTAAATGCTTGCTGATTTTGGGGGATTTGAGAAAGATACTTAAAAACGGTTACCAGACATGTGTCTCAATGCACCCAATCAGCGCTTTGCCTTCTCAGAAGCGTGCACGCATTCTGCTTCAGAGATTTGCTGATGATTGGATGACACTTGTTTGATGTAGTGATCAGCACGTCTGTCTTTGAGCTTAGACTCTCAGATCTTTAGACTTGCATCTGATACAATCTGCATGTTCTATCTTTTTGAAAGAAGATTGATCAGAAGTTCACAGTAAAACAATTACATTCTGAAGGTAAATATATGGAATTAAAACATTTTCACTCTGGACAGACTTTCATGCTGAGATGTTTCAGAATGAAATTAAACCTATCTTCTGAAAGGGGTTTAGTAAAGATATCAGCCCATTGATGATCTGTATCTATAAATTTTAAGTTCAAAATTCCTTTCTGAATATAGTCCCTAATGAAGTGATGTTTTATTTCAATATGCTTAGCTCTAGAATGTAAAATGGGATTCTTACTTAAGCAAATAGCAGAAGTATTATCACAGAGTATAGGAATGTTACTCTCAAAAATCTGGAAGTCTTCAAGCTGACTTTTCATCCAGAGCATTTGTGTGCTACATCCTGCTGCTGCTATGTACTCAGCTTCTGCTGTTCATAGCGCAATTGTTGATTGCCTTTTGCTGGACCAAGAGATCAGATTTTCTCCCAGAAACTGGCAGCTTCCAGAAGTACTTTTACGCTCCACTCTGTCTCCAGCAAAATCAGCATCGCAGTAGCCTACTAAGCTGTAATCACTAGATTTTCTATAAAACAAACCCAGATTAGTAGTACCTTTCAGATACTTGAAAATTCGCTTAATAGCTGTTAAGTGAGATTCTCTAGGGTATGACTGGAATCTAGCACAGATACAAACACTGAATAATATGTCAGGTCTTGAAGCAGTCAGATAGAGGAGAGAACCAATCATACCTCTGTAGACTTTCTGTTCTACATTTTTGCTTACCTCTTCTCTTTCCAGAATGCACGTGGGATGCATTGGAATCTTTGATGGCTTACATTCTGAGAGGTCAAATTTCTTCAGAAGATCTCTGATGTATTTGCTCTGATGAATGTAAGTTCCCTCTGGAGTTTGATTGATCTGAATTCCTAGAAAGAATTTCAGTTCCCCCATGAGGCTCATCTCAAATTCTACCTGCATACACTTAGCAAATTTTCTTCCAAGAGAAGGATTAGTAGAACCAAAAATAATATCATCAACATAAATTTGATAGACTAAGATGTCATTCTTAACTGATTTACAGAATAGAGTAGTGTCCACTTTCCCTCTGGTGAATTCCTTTTCTAATAGAAAGTTACTTAGCCTTTCATACCAAGCTCTGGGAGCTTGTTTCAGACCATATAGTGACTTCTTTACTTTGAAAACATGTTCTGGATGTTTTGTATTTTCAAAACCAGGGGGTTGGTGTACATAAACTTCTTCTTCTATATAACTATTTAAGAATGCACTTTTGACATCCATCTGATACAAAGTGATGCCTCTATTAACAGCAAATGAAATTAAAAGTCTGATAGATTCTAACCTGGCGACTGGGGCAAAGGTTTCTGTACAGTCTATCCCCTCTTGCTGACTATAACCTTGTGCAACCAGTCGTGCCTTGTTTCTGATGACTTCACCTTGTTTATTTAGCTTGTTTCTAAACACCCATCTTGTTCCAATGACGTTGAATCCTTTTGGTCTGGGAACGAGATCCCATACGTCGTTTCTGGTGAATTGATTCAGCTCTTCTTGCATTGCCAGAATCCAGTCATTATCCAGAAGTGCTTCATCAATAGAAGAAGGTTCAATCAGAGACACAAGTCCCATAAGAGTTTCTTCAGAGTTTCTGAAGCTTGCTCTTGTTCTGATTGGATCTTCCTTTCTTCCTAAGATAGTCTCTTCTGGGTGATCCAAGCTGCTTCTGGGTAATCTCTTCTGAGGTTGATCAGCAGCTGTTGTAGGATTGCTAGCAGTGCTCCTTTCAGACGTTGAAGGAGTGTCTGTGTTGAGAGCTTCTGATGACTTGTCTTCAGAACCTGTAAATTAAATTTCCATACCTGCAAAAACTTCATTCTGCTTTGACTTTTCAGAGTCAAGCTTATCATCAAAACGAACACTGATTGATTCTTCCACGATCTGTGTTTCTGTATTGTATACTTTGTACCCTCTTGAGCGTTCAGAGTATCCTAACATGATACACTTCTGTGCTTTAGAGTCAAACTTGTTCAAATAATTCTTTGTATTTAATATAAAGCAAGTACATCCAAATGGATGAAAATATGAAATGTTGGGCTTTCTGTTCTTCCACAATTCATATGGAGTCTTTTCCAGAATAGGTCTTATTGAGATTCTATTCTGAATGTAGCACGCTGTGTTTATTGCCTCTGCCCAGAAGGTCTTAGCAACGTTTGTCTCATTGATCATGGTTCTGGCCATTTCTTGCAAAGTTCTGTTCTTTCGTTCTACAACTCCATTTTGTTGGGGAGTTCTAGGACAAGAGAAATCATGCAGAATGCCTCTGTCATTAAAGAATGACTCAAAATCTTTGTTTTCAAATTCTCCACCATGATCACTTTTGACTTTAACGATTCTAAGATCCTTTTCATTCTGAACTTGGTTACAGAAGGTAACAAATACAGAGTGTGACTCGTCCTTGTGTCTTAAGAACTTTACCCATGTCCATCTGCTATAGTCATCTACGATTACTAACCCATACTTCTTACCACTGACTGAAGCAGTTTTAACTGGTCCAAATAAGTCAATGTGCAGAAGTTCTAATGGCTTAGAGGTAGAAACAACATTTTTGGATTTAAAAGAAGGTTTTGAAAACTTTCCTTTCTGACATGCTTCACACAGAGCATCTGAATTGAACTTCAAATTAGGAAGTCCTCTGACCAGATTGAGTTTGTTAATCTGAGATATTCTTCTCATACTAACATGCCCCAATCTTCTGTGCCAGATCCACTGCTCGTTGTTAACAGACATAAGGCATTTTACATTCTGACTCTTTAGTTCAGAAAGTTTGATTTTGTAGATGTTGTTTTTCCTCTTACCATTAAACAGGATAGTCCCATCTTTCTGACTAACAGCTTTACATGATTTTTGATTAAAGATTATATCATAACCGTTATCACTTAATTGACTTATGGATAACAGATTATGCATCAATCCATCTACTAGCAGAACATTATTAATAGAGGGAAGATTTCCATTACCTACAGTTCCAGAGCCAATTATCTTTCCCCTCTGATTGCCTCCAAAACCAACGTGGCCTCCAGGCTTAAGTTCCAGGCTTTGGAACATATGCCTTCTTCCCGTCATGTGTCGCGAGCAGCCAGAGTCCAGGTACCATGACTGGTGTTTCTGACTTGCTGCTAAAGATATCTGCAACATGTATTATTTTATCCTTAGGTACCCAGATTTTCTTGGGTCCTGATTTGTTAGTTTTACCAAAACTCTGGTTGAATTTTGGTTTCACAGAGTGCTTACTGCTAGTGTATTTAATATCATGTGTGTGACCATACACAAAATGTGAATTCAGAGGAGTGTGTTTAATGGTTAATTCCATGACATTCTTTGGTGTAGGAACCTTACCTTGGTATCCTATCCCTTTCCTGCCGTTTCTTCTAACTCCATAGATCATTGAAGCCATTTTGCTTCTATATATGCTTTTAGCGAGGAACTTCTGGAAACTGTGATCATACTCCTTGATGATCTCATCAGCGTTGCTGGGAGTTTCAGAAATTGGTTCCTTCTGAGAGTTTTGTAAAGTGTTTTCTAATTTTGAAATCTTATTTCTCAGCTCAGAATTCTCCAATTTGAGACTCTCAGTCTTATTAGAGTCAGATTCAAGATTCCTTTTCAGGTCTCTGAATTTAACTCTAATTTGCTGATACCGTTCCAGAATCTCATTAAGGCTTTCAGCAAGTTCAGCCTTTGTAAAGTTAACAGCAAAGTTAGGAAATACCTCTTCAGTATCTGATTCTGAGTCTGATTCAGAAGCTTCACTATCTTCTGAGATGTTAGCCATGAGAGCTATGTTTGCCCTCTCATCATCTGATTCTGAGTCAGCTTCAGACGAGTCAGAGTCATCCCATGTAGCCATGAGACTTTTCTTCTTCTCTCTTCCAAACCTCTTTTTGGGCTTTTCCCTCTGAAGCTTTGGGAAGTCACTCTTATAGTGTCCTTGCTCATTGCACTCATAGCAGATGATGTCCTTGGTGTTTGGCTTTTTGCTGCTAGAGGAGCCTTCAGATCTTCTGTATCCAGAGGAAGAATCTGTCCTTCTGTATCTGGAAGAAGACTCGTTCTGATCAGATCTTCTGGGATTCCTGAACTTCCTTTGTCTTTGCTTCCACAGTTGATTTACTCTTCTGGAAAGGAGGGAGAGTTCGTCTTCTTCTGATAAGGATCCATCAGATGTTTCTTCAACTGCCTGCAAAACTTTAGACTCAAATTTTTTGTTAGATTTTAATGCTAAAGGCTTACCTTGCTTCTGAGGCTCGTCAGCTTCTAGCTCTATCTCATGACTTTTGAGGGAGCTGATAAGTTCCTCTAGAGTGATTTTGTTGAGATCTTTAGCTAGCTTCAGAGCTGTAACCATTGGTCTCCACTGCTTGGGCAAACTTCTGATGATTTTCTTGACATGGTCAGCAGTAGAGTATCCTTTGTCCAGAACTTTGAGACCAGCTACCAGAATCTGGAATCTAGAGAACATTGTTTCAATGGATTCAGATTCTTCCATTTTGAACGCGTCATACTTCTGAATGCTATTAACAAACTTTCCTTATTGAGCAGATCTTGTCTGGAATGAGGCTGTTGGTATTAATTTGCTTTCAATGCACAGTACCGTTGCTTACTTAATGCAAGTTCTGGCCTGGCTCATTCTGATTCTGCTTAGCTGTTGATGAACTGTTGTGTTTCTTTATCAGAGTGTTGAGCGCAGTTCTGTTCATCAGACTTCAGCATATACGTGATTTAATCTTCTGATTCTGACATTCTGATATGGCAACTTCTGATGCTGATGTCAGGAACCAAATTCTGATGCTGATTAGGTGTGATCTTGCTTATATCAATCAGAGTATCTGCAAATCAGAACGTAATAATTTAGGCAGCAGATAGTTCATACATGAATCATATAAATAATATATCTTTTCACTTTGTTATCATCAAAACTTAAACATAGGGTAGTAGATTCAAACTTTGTTCTAACACAAACTACTCCATTTCCTTTTTTATAAACACGAGGCATGGATGGCAAGCAAAGATTGGAGTGGTTGCTTGAGGATGGAGACTTTGAAGAAATAGAATTTCTCTTTTTCCTTCTTTTTTTTCATAAACAGATCTTTGTAATTTATTGCATTTGTAGACAAGACAATTTTTGTAAATTCAAACTTGTAATGTAATGAATACAATGCCTCTGAATAAACTTTGTGTGAAATGAAAATATTGTACCAATCTCAACTTTGAATTTTGGAATTCTTATTTGAATGCTTTGAGTAAAATACCTTGTGTTAGGTAACTTGTATTTCAAGCAATCACCAAAGATGATCAAGCAAAACAAAACACTTTGTACTCCAATCAAACTTCTAAAACAAAATAAATGTTTAAGAATTTTAATTCCACTTGATTAACTTAACTTCAAAGACTTATGGTCAAAAGTCTTAATCTTCAATTCTTGTCCAATAGCTAACTGGTAATCAAAAATGAGTTTGCATGTCACTCTTGATTCAAACAGGACTTCAATGTCTATCAAACATGTTTTTTAGAACATTCGTCAGTCTTGTAGAATTAACAAACTTCAGCAAATTGTCTTTAAGAACATTTGAGATATTGAAGACTCAATTATCTCTTAGAAATCCTAACCCCTAATTATTGATTTGCTTCCTAGAAAGAGAACCCGTCTGGTCGACCTTCGAGCCAATTGAGTGTATGAGAACCCTAGGGTAAGAATCTTGCATGAAAAATTGGAAGGAAAATTTTGAGGTACAACACTCTCCTAACTACAATCCTGACGCAAGGTGTGCTTATAATTCTGGCAGTCCGGGGCACGATACTAACAATTGTTGGGCACTGAAATACAAGATTCAGAATATGATTGACGCCAAGGAGATTGAATTCGACCCTCCTGAGACTCCCAACGTGATCACTGCTCCCATACCAAATCATGGCTAGGATTGAAAGCATTTTTGTTCATTTGAATTCTCAAGTTGTATTTTCTTTGTTTATTCAAACAATTATTGTCATGTCAAAACTTTATTATTTCATTAATGAATTACACATGTTTGTCTTGAATTAAATTGTTTTCATTATGCTTAAACTGCTTTATACTTCCTTTTCGTAATATTCAACTCTCGATCAAAATCTCTAAGCCTTTAGAGGGAGGATGATGAAAACGATACCATAATCCATACAGTGTGCTTTTAAACAGACCTTGCTGATGATGTACAGGCGTTGTTTCAAATCCCAAACAGTGGAGTTATAAGGAAGATAATCCCTAGTCAGCCCCTTTGAGCCAAACAAGTAGGAGTTTTTCTTTTTATGCAAATTAAAACCCTTAATCTAAACCTGGGGCAGGGTAGTTTCTCAGTCAATTCAGACGTGCATTCAGTCGCAATCTTCCGCTTCGTACACAATGAATGGCATCAAAGACGTCCTTCCAAATCAAAAGATGAAGATGGTTCCGCATAATCATCAAAGCAGGAAGTCATTTTTTTCCAAAAGAAAAGCCCGTTAAGTCAAAACCTATGAAGGAGACTTAAGAAAAAACTGGGGCATCCCGTTGACTGTAATCGCAAAAGAAACAGTTCAGGCAAAAGAAGGGATAATGAAAACCAAAAAAGGTTACTACAAATTCTCGACAAAAAGAAGATTACAAAAATGTCTGCCTCTTCAAAATAAACTTTCAGTGTCCGAACCATCACCGGAACATTAAGGACAAGATGCCAGACTCAATTGGGATTCAAAATGCACAATTAACTGAGCATATGACTGAAGAACATCACGAAGAGCGGGTGGGTACAAATAAATTTTGAGCCTTTATCCTTTGTTTCTTAAACCGTGAACCAGGCCCCGTTACAACCCTTAAAAGTCCTAGCTGAAGCATGGGTTAGTTCGAGAGCATACTGTTACAAAAGGTATCCTGACTCCTGTAGGACTTGCTATAAATCCTGAGTTGACATCACACTTTTACAAAATTTGTTTGTTTTACTAAAAAATGAATTTTCAAACGTCAAGACATACATAAGCTTTGCATTCTTAAAATACGATTGTTTGCATATGACTATTTGTTCAACAGCAGAGAAATTTGCATAATGAATATTCAGTGAACAAAAAACCTTCTCAATGAAAAGGATCACCTCAAGTGGAAAAACACTTCCAACCAAAGGGGCATGGCATGATCAATGTCCATCATATGGGGCAATCAAGTTAAGATTCAAGGAATCTCTCAAAGATGCCAAATAGCCAGGGGCAGATCTCCATCTGAATCACTTGGGGCATTGGGTATGAATCCCAGCAACGAATCCTGTATGATCAAACAAACATCTTCTGGAAGTATGGCAACACTTACTACTATGGACAATGATAATTCTCCGTACTTGGTGAACATGGACATAGTCGGGAAATAATACACATGAACAAGGACCCGCTAGGTTGACTGGCCTAGGCAAAAATAAGGGCATCCCGGCGAACCAAAATGGTTCGGGAAAAATTAGGGATAACAACAATAAAATTTGTGCACCCGGTAAGTCGAAAACCTGAAAAGGCAGCTTGGGCAAAAAAAAGGGTATCCCGGTGGACTGAAAATCTGAAAAGACAGTCCAGGCAAAATTTAGGGATTAAAGCGTACGACTATGTTCCATCATCTCGTCACTTGTTTAGTCAGTAGAAGTTTTATCATCCTGATCAACATTTATCAAGCACCCCAGGAGTTGGGATGCCACTCAACTATCCACAAGGTCTCCGCAGGTAGTTTCTCCAACAGGTACAGAGGCAGGGGCATCTTACGCAAGGTCGCCACTATATCCTTAGTTTACAGCCTAGTGATGTCAGGTGTTCTTGTATCCCCGGCAAAACAGGAATGTCCGACTACTGCTCCAACATCAGGTTTTCCCCAGTGAAATCTTCCAACTTCTCAGGATTCCCCAATAGGATTTCACTAAATCCTCAGGCAGTGCACATAGCTTTACTTCTCCAACAGAGTTTATTCTTCTAGCAGCGGAAGATCATCTCCTAGCAGTTCAGTTTTAACAAAATTCGAAGACCTACATTCTTCATCGCCAGCTGTAATCAAGGATTTATGTTCCCTAATTCAACAATGCTGCAATAGAACAACTGATACATTCACATATTGCATTCATACATCATTCTACAAACGTCATGGCATATGCAGTACAAATGCATACGACACAATCTCATTTATGTTGAGAACATCATTACACAATACATTTCATACATCATGACATTGCATACAGCTAACGCTTTACTTTTTCAAGAAAGATCGATCAACAGACAGTTATCATCAACAATTTCCAATAGGTCCAAGATTAGCTCCTGAAACTAAGCAGAGTAATTGTCTGCGCGACCAAATACAACTTTACACGGGATCTTCACGAAGCAATCTTACACGGGTTTCTCCTTCTCCTTCTGAAACACAACTTTACAGGGGCTCGTCATGAAGCAATCTCACATGGCTTTCTTCTGACTTCCAAATACAGCTTTATACGGGCTATTCATGACGCAATCTTACACAGGTTCCTTCTCCTTCCTTCTGAAGTTTTACACGGACTTATCCCGAAGTAACCCTACTCAGGTTCCTTCTGAAGTTTTACACGAACTTATCCCAAAGTAACCCTACCCAGGTTCCTTCTGAAGTTTTACACAGACTTATCCCGAAGTAACCCTACCCAGGTTCCTTCTGAAGTTTTACACGGACTTATCCCAAAGTAACGCTACCCAGGTTCCTTATGAAGTTTTACATAGACTTATCCCGAAGAAACCCTACCCAAGTTACTTCTTACATTTTCCTGATGTAGTTTTACCCAAACTTATCCTTAAGCAACCCTACCCAGGTTCCTTCTTATAATTTCCCGATGTAGTTTTACCCGGACTCATCCTGAAGCAACCTTACCCAGGTTCCTTCTTACAATTTCCCGATGTAGTTTTACCTGAACTCATCATGAAGCAACCCTACCCAGGTTCCTTCTTACAATTTCCCAATGTAGTTTTACCCTGACTCATCCTGAAGCAACCCTACCCAGGTTCCTTCTTGCAATTTCCTGATGTAGTTTTACCCGGACTCATCCTAAAGCAACCCTACCCAGGTTCCTTCTTACAATTTCCTGATGTAGTTTTACTCGAACTCATCATGAAGCAACCCTACCCAGGATCCTTCTTGGAATTTCCCGATTTGGTTTTACCCGAACTCATCATGAAGCAACCCTACCCAGGTTCCTTCTTATAATTTCCCGATGCAGTTTTACCCGAACTCATCACGAAGCAACCCTACCCAGGTTCCTTCTTGGTTCAGATGTAGTTTTATCCGGACTCATCCTGAAGCAACCCTACCCAGGTTCCTTCTTATAATTTCCTGATGTAGTTTTACCCGGACTCCCCCTGAAGCAACCCTACCTAGGTTCCTTCTTACAATTTCCCGATGTAGTTTTACCCGAACTCATCATGAAGTAACCCTACCCAGGTTCCTTCTTACAATTTCCCGATGTAGTTTTACCCAGACATATCTTAAAGCAGCCCTACCACCCAGGCTTTATTCCGAAGCAGACCTACTACCCAGGCTTTATTTCGAAGTAACCCTACTACCCAGGTTCCTTCTCACAGCCCTACCACCCAGACTTTATTCCGAAGCAGCTCTACTACCCAGGCTTTATTTTGAAGTAACCCTACTACGCAGGTTCCTTCTCACATCCCTACCACCCAGGCCTTATTCCGAAGCATCCCTACTACCCAGGCTTTACTTCGAAGTAAGCCTGCTACCCAGGTTCCTTCTCATAGCCCTACCACCCAGACTTTATTCCGAAGCAGCCCTACTACCCATACTTTATTTCGAAGTAACCCTACCACCCAGGTTCCTTCTCATAGCCCTACTATCTAGGCTCCTTTTTCATGAATTACCTGACGCAGTTTTACATGGACTTATCCCGAGAAAGCCCTATACAGGTTCCTTCTCTTTTATCTCCGGACAACAGTTTACAACAATGTAAAACCTGGACCCGACTAGATACGGTCGATTTCATATTCCCTAGTAAGTCGCTGTAAAACCCGGATTCGACCAGATAACAACTCACTTTTGTCTCATCAATCAAGAGTTAATTCCCCAGTAGAGTAATGGACAACCGAAGCTCCTAGACTCTATTTCCCAGGACATAAATCAACATTCCTCGGCGAAGTCCTCCTCAACGGCACATACATGAATTCTCACAAAGGAATCTCTTATGCAACCGATATATTTTCTGGATGGAATCTTTAAGCCTATCTCCGACGATTCTCCATCGTCTTCCAAATGGCATCTGTAAGCCCATTCCCAATATTACCGATCGACATTCACTTCATGCGAGTGCAAATTTCTGGGCACTGTAGTGTTCAATCATCTTCCACCTTCAGATCACGAAAGGAAGAACAACCAATCTACATCCTCAGGTTTAAGAAGATTGAACATGGGTAGCTGTTGTACCCCAAAATTTTTCCCTCCCATTTTCACACAAGACATACCCCTAGAGGTTCTCAATTGCTCAAGGTTGACCAAGGATTGACCAGATAACTCTCCTACTAAGGAAATGAACCCCCAACTAGGGTTTCCATTCTCATAAAGATGTTTGAGCTCCAATGGTCTCAAATGATTCTTGTGGTCTTAATATATCCTCAAGACCATCCATGCCAAGTTTCATGCCTAGCACAACAAGTTTGCTCAGTCAACTGCTCAAATGCTTGGAAATCAACTGTGTTAGGTCAAAAGTCAATTGTGACCTATATACAATCAAACTTCAAGATTTTTGGTCAACATCAACATTTTTAAGTGGTATCCATCATTTAATCAGGGGTTGATCATGATTCCTCAAGAAATGCTCCTAATTCATCAAAAGTCAAAAATAGCAAATTAGGATTTCTATAGGAAAAGTCAACCAAACTTTGACCAAGCATAACTTTCTCATAATTTAGCAGAAAATTTCCAACCAAAGCTCATTTTGAAGAGAATCCAATTACATACAACTTATCTTCAGCCCTCAAGTCCAATAAAGTCACCATTTGAAAGATACAAGTTCATACATTACATGTCATTTTTAGAAAGTCAATAAAAGCCACTTTTTGCCAAGACCTTTAACATCAAGATAACATCTTCAAAAGAAAAAGTTATCAAAAGAGGGATTGAAGTAGACATCTTTGGATTTCCAAAAAGCACAAGATCATCATCATGAGATAAAAATTGATCAAGTTATGGCTTGCCCAAGTTGAGAAAATTTGGGAAATTTCAAGAAATATGCATTGGGCAAATTTGAATTTTTAAGGCAATGGCTCTAATTCTTGAACTTCAAACATATTCCTAAGACCATAGAGGACCCCTAGTACCATTTTTGTATAGTCTTGATTTTATTTTCATTTTATATTGATTTTATTTAATTAAAAATCAAATAAATAAATATTATTGCAAAGTATATGGGACATTATCATTTGGCCTTGGTTTGGTACATGGAGAGGCCCCAATTTTCGTGTGCAGTAAGGCCAATTCAGTCTAGGTACATTCAAATTTGAAAATGGACAAAATCCCTTAACTTTGGCCAAGGTTACAAATGGACATTCATGGCATTCAAAAGCTTGTTCATAGCTATTACAAACATGGCATTTTCGTGTCCTCTCATCATACTCAATATAAACAAGCTTCTGGCAAGCATCAAACAGAGATACGTGACCTGAGGAACCCCTGTCCAATTTGCAAAAAAACACTAAAGTTGTCAAACTCGAATTTCCATTTCCAGCCTGTTTCAGTCCCAAACAAGTATCAAAACATACTCATGGAGAGCCTCTGAAGCCATTGCAAGCATTCCCAAAGCCTGAAACCTGCAGAATCACGCCCAACCTTCATCACAGTTTGCATATTTTCTCAAATTCGATTTCGTTGATTTATCTAGCATAAACAAGTTTTAGCTATATATTCATGTTTATTATCATACTTGCAATGATTCTGGATGGTTTAATTTGATGTTTAGTACAGGAATAAGCCTGCGCCATTACTAGGGTTTTGAGGTCCCAAATTGGGAACTCCATATATAGGAAATATTGGACCACATTATGGGTGGTATTGTATTCAAGAGGTCATGAGCAATTGATTCATGCCTTTGGTTCTGATTAATATTACTAGTATTGCGTTTTGAGATGTTGTAGAGTGTGATACGGTGGGAAAACTGACTTGAGGGTTTTGCGTTTGTGTTTGCAAATGTTGCGGTTTAGCAAGAGTCACCACCGACTTTTCTTTTATCCAAAAAGTAAAGGTGAAAAAGCACATGAAAGAACTTTAGAGATGTTTTCTTGAGTTCGGGGGGTAGATTATGAAAAAGGAAGGTATTAGCACCCTTTTCGTCCATGGTTTTCCATGGGCTCTTAGTTACTTGCTAGATCACTTGCTTTTGTTTTGAAATGGTGCTTTGTGTGGTTTTTGAAAGTATTTTGAAAATGTAACTTTGTAATGATTCTCGTTTTTATAAGAACGCATACAAAGTGTTTGTTTCAAAAACAGTTCAAAGATGTGTTTGTGAGATGTGTTTTTGAAAGTATTTTGAAAATGTAACTTTGTAATGATTCTCGTTTCTATAAGAACGCATACAAAGTTTTTGTTTCGAAAATAGTTCAAAGATGAGAGTGTGGGTGTATAAAAATGTTATTTTTGTGAGCAAGCGAGTAACTAAGAGCGAACCTACCTACTCAAAAGGTCTTAGATATGCTTTTCCACCTCCTTTAGATGTTTCTATCTTACCATTAATTTGGTAGGAAGCCCCATTGTTGGATGTGAAGGGGCGGGCGTTGGGACGTTTGTATAGTCATAGAAGGCAACATATGGGACGTTTTAGCAATATCGTTTTAGGGACTAGATCGTTTACCGAAGGCAACATCGAGG
Source organism: Vicia faba (assembly GCA_948472305.1). Lineage (NCBI taxonomy): Eukaryota > Viridiplantae > Streptophyta > Magnoliopsida > Fabales > Fabaceae > Vicia > Vicia faba. The sequence continues at coordinate 385,831,965 of OX451735.1, read as the reverse complement.
GTCATCGAGGGACTACGATCTTTTATCGAGAGTCTTTGCTAAAACGCCCATGTTCGAGGGGCATGACTAATTTTCCGATAGGCCACAAAGTGGGATTACCCTAAAGGTGCTAGTGTGCAAGTGTGTTAGTTTGCATGCATTTTATCTTGTATTTGAAAGTTATCTATTTTTTGATTTTATCTTGCCATACATCCTATTTACTAGCAATATATGACAGCAATAAAAGTGCGGAAAGTAAACATCCTACACTATAACAATCATTAGGGGGATGGGGGTACATATTTATGAATGGGGGTTGCAAGTAAAATTAAATCCTAAGTTACTATTACAACAACATCGAAATGGATCAGAATGTGCAAGAAACGTAAATTGTTTATTTATTTAAGAAAAGAAATAAGTTTTGTTTAAGAAAATATTTTTTGGTCTTTTATGATTGATGAAAAATAAAATAGATGGCAAAAAATAATAGAAGGAAAGAAAATAGAATCAGCATAAATGCTGAAACAGAAGAGGTCAGAAGTTCTGACTCTGACGTGCTGCTCAAACAGAAACAACCGTTAATAGAAAGAAGGAAAGTCAGAAGTTCTGGGTCTGCTGAGAACACAAAAGTCTTCAGAAGTTCTGATGCAAACTAACAGAACTTCGTCTCCCTCTCTGTGCTAGTCAGAACATCTGCAACTTAGTAATTTTTCAACAGAATAAAAGTTGCACAGTTATGACAGGTTTCATAGCATTTCAGAAACAAGAAATATCAGAATTGTAAATCAGAGGCAAGCGTGAATTTGCTAATCCTAATTCTGAGTTCTAATTTCTTCCAGAAGTTCTGAACTGATTTATTCCATACTTAGGCAGATAAATACGTGAAGCCTCAGAATATGTACAACATCAGAAACATGATGTCTACATTGTATTTTTGAACATGCAAATCTGGTAATGCTTAAGTAACGTGATAAGAGTCAGCAGAAGCATACCTTGAAGCTGAAAAGATTCTGTGAACTGGAGGTTGGTCCTGAACTCTGGTGATGGTCTGAGCCACTTCTTCACGTACTCAGTAGTATGGAAGTTTTCAATTTCTGGAACAGCCCAAGGGTGATGTTCTGACTTCTTTGAGGTGGGGGTGGATGGAGAGTGTATGGAAGTATGAATACAGAAGTTAGAATAACTTCTAATATGTGAATCAAAAACTGTGGGGATGGTTTTAGTCAAGGAACAATGGAGTTTTTATGCTAGAATCAAATGCTAAGGTTTTATATTTTGGTGTTTACAGTTTCTTGGATTCTTGGAATATTTTGCAGGGGTTCAAGGCTTTTCTTTCTCAAAATTTCGACCTCTTTTCAGTTGCCAATGGTTTCCAATTTATAGGCAAGGATTTTGTAGCTTGGAGAGATCAAGGGTACAACTATCACATGTTAGGCGCTGACTTGTTCTTGAAGCAAGTTCAAAGAGGTGTGGTAGTTGGAAGTTTTTTAGCCATGCCTAGACTGGATTAGCAAGCAGGGATTAAGGGAAAGCAAACCCAAAATCAAAAGCACGCATGGGCCCTCACACTTTTCTGTACAAAAGTTGCTTTTTAGGATAGCAAAGGTACTTTCTATGCCACACGTGTGGAAATCCTTTGGATAAAGACTCAAAAGTGGTTGTGAGCATTAAATGAGCATTAAATTATGATGAGATTTATCAAACCAGAAATCCTTCAATGTTAGATTTTTCATCATTGCTTAACTCTGGATCGGAAATTATGTTTCAGCGTAGCATCCAATCTTCTGATCTTTTTGTCTTCTGGCTCCAGCATGTTCTGAAGGAATTTTCAGACTTTCCAGGAAGCTTGTAACACACTTTGTAAACCTTCTTTGCACTTTTCTTGCAAACTCTGACTGACCCTTTGTGAAAACTTATCCAGAAGTTCTGACCAAACTCTGTCTTAAAAGTGTCTAGAATTTGCTGAGTGTTTCAGTTTCAAGGACGCGTCTTTGAGGAGTTATAACTTGAAATCTCAGCATTTCTAAGAGAAGTTCTGTTCTGCAATGTTTTAGATCTTGTTGAGATCTAAAACTCTGGTGTCAGAAGTTGATCCAGAATCAGCTTGCATCATGGTGAAAATCCGGCCAGAAGTTTTGAGTTTTGTCATGCTTCTTAAACACTTAAAAAAGTTCTAAGTATTTAAAATTTGACTTTTCCCAAAGTAGTTTTGACTTTTGAATTTCTTGATGAAACAAATTGCATATTTTAACATGTCTTGATGAATCATGATTCTTGAAGCTTGACTTTGATCCAAAAGTCAAAGTTTGACTTTTCAGTATGCAAATGACCATTTTGCCCTTGTGAGTGATTTTCTTTGAAAAATGATAATTCAGGGCTTGGAAATAGATGGAAGAAAACTTGAGGATCCAGGGTGATTCCTTGATAAATGAGAGGGAAATTTTTGGGGTACAACAGTTGCCCCTGTTCAATCTTCTTACACCTGAAGAGTTAGATTGGCAGATTTGTCATTCGTGACTTGAAGGTGGAAGATGATTGAACACTAGAGTGCCCAGAAATTTGCACTCGGTGATGGTTGATGGTAGAGGGAATGGGCTTAAAGATGTCATTTGGAAGGATGATAGAATATTGTTGGAGATGGGCTTGTAGATGCAATCTAGAACTGATTGTTAAATTGAAATTGGTAAGCTGAAAGAATGAGCATCAGAATGGCGTTCGTGTCTAGAGCGTATCTGAGCTGTATCTGGAAGCTGATTCTAAATGATTATTAGAATGGCGTCTGTTTCTGGAGTGTATTTGTACTGTATCTGAATTTGAAATCTGAATGAGTATCAGAATGGCATCCTTGTTTAGAGCGTATTTGTACTGTATCTGAAGTTGGGTCTGAATGAGCATCAGGATGACATCCGTGTCTGGAGCGTATCTGAACTGTATCTGAAAGATAAATATAAATGAGTATCAGGATGGCATCCATATTTGGTGCGTATCTGAACTGTATCTGAAAGCTGTCTTTGAATGAGTATCAGGATGGCATCCGTATCTGGTGCGTATCTGAATTGTATCAAACATTGAATCTGAATGAGTATCAGGATGGCATCCATATTCGGTGTGTATCTGAACTGTATCTGAAATCTGTCTTTGAATGAGTATTAGAATGGCATCCGTATCTGGTGCATATCTGAACTGTATCTGAGAGCTGTCTTTGAATGAGTATCAGGATGGCATCCATATTTGGTGCATATCTGAATTGTATCAAACGTTGAATCTGAATGAGTATCAGGATGGCATCAGTATCTGGTGCGTATCTGAACTGTATCTGAAAGCTGCCTTTGAATGAGTATCAGGATGGCATCCATATCTGGTGTGTATCTGAACTGTATCTGAGAGCTGTCTTTAAATGAGTATCAGGATGGCATCCATATCTGGTGCGTATCTGAACTATATCAAACATTGAATCTGAATGAGTATCAGGATGGAATCCGTATCCGGTGCGTATATGAACTGTATCTAAAAGCTGTCTTTGAATGAGTATCAGGATGGCATCCGTATCTAGTGCGTATCTGAACTGTATCAAAAGGTTCAAATTGAATGGTAGCTGTTAACCTTATCCTGAAAAGGGTAAAATGTTAGCTAAAATCCAAAGTTATGTTGTATGGAATGTATGATGCAATGTATTTTCTTTATCAATGTTTATGATATATGGATACAATGTATGCGTATGTGAGCTGATTTGCTGTATTGTTGTCGGATTGAGGAAAACAAATCCCTGAATGCTACTGAGGATATGTGAGTCTTCATGTCTTGAAGTTGAAATACTGATGAACTTTTGTTGAGAGAAGTAAATTCTGTTGTGAGGGCAATGCCATGTACTGCTTGTAAGATCTGTTGGGGAGTCCCAGGAAATTTGACGAATTTTGCTGGGGATTGATAACTGGGAGTTTTGTTCCGCTGGGGAATATTGAAAACTCTGGGGAATATTTATGGAATGTCCTAGAGATATTTTCCTATCCTTTCAATCCTATCAGTAATTGTCTCTTTCTCTTTTTTTTTTATTTGTAAACAGTAATCATGTTCAAATGCATATGTTCAACAATGAATCATTGGACGTTTTTGTAAATAAAACACAAGCGTAAAGAAAAAGACGAATAGTTTTTGCACTTTCAAAGGGATACCTTTGTATTGACTTTGAGTAAATATTTTTTGTACAAGGGGATAAACATTCTAGTAAGAGAATGTTGTCATAAAAAAGGAAAATTTTGATACAAAGAAAAGATAGCTATGTGTATAAAAATCTCATGGGGTTTCCATTTTGCTATAGCCTTCGTATCTTTGAGCATCTTGTCGATTTTTTCCTTGTCCGAAGATGATTGAATTGATCAGAACCTCTGAGTTTTTCAATGGAAGTCAAAGGTTGTTTGTAAAGTGATTCGACGGGACATAGTCGTGCACCTTAATTCCCGAACTTTTGCTTGGACCGCCCTTTCGGGTTTTCGGTCCACCAGGAAACCTTTTTTTGCCCAAGTCTCCCTTTCGAGTTTTCATTTTGTTAGGTGTACAGATTTTCTTTGTTTTATCCCTAATTTTTTCCTGAACCTTTTGGTTCGCCGGGATGCCCTTATTTTTGCCTAGGCCAGTCGACCTAGCGGGTCTTTTTCATGCATGGTCTTTTCCGACTATGTCCATGTTCTCAGGATGTAGGGCGTTGTCACCGTCCATAGTGTTGTGTTGTAGTACTGTCAAGATGTTTTCTTGATGGCACATGATTCGCTGCTGGAATGCGTGCGTGATGCCCCAAGTGATTCAGATGGAGATCTACCCCTGGTTATTTGGCACTTTTGGAGAGACTGCCCCAGTTGTGTTAGACATCATGTCATGCCCCTTGCTTATGGAATACCTGTTGTTGGAAGTGTCTTTCCTGCTGAGGTGATTCTGTCCATTTAGAGGATGTATGTTCATGAATATCCATTGTGCGGATTTCTCTATTGTCAAACAACTAGTCATATGCAAACAATGTCATTTAAAGAATGCAAAGCCTATGTCTGTTTTGAAGTTTGAAAATTCATTTTTAGTAAAACAAACAAATTTTGTAAAAGTATGATATCAACTCGAGATTTATAGCGAACCATACAGGAGTCAGGATACCTTTTGTAACAATATGCTTTCGAACTAACCCATGCTTCAGCTAGGACTTTTAAGGGTTATAACGTGGCCTGATTCACGGTTCAAGAAACAAAGTGTGACACAGTGGCAGAACCGACTGTTTTGGAAATGCTGGTTTACGTTTTGCACTTTGTATTCGCAAAATTTCGCGGTAAGCAAGAGTCGCCACCGACTTTTATTTTATCCAACCGGAAAGGAAAAAGGCACAGAAAAAGTCCTTTTTCGAGATATTCTGAGTACGGGGGGTAGATTATAGAAAGGGAAGATATTATCACCCTTTCTATCCATGGTTTTCCATGGGCTCTTAGGTACTTGCTCATCTTTTAAAATTGCTTGTGTGTGTTTGTTTTGAAAAGTTTTGTTTAACTTCGTTTTAACCCTTGTTTCTGTCCTCAAGAGTGTTACTAAGTTGTTTTTGAAAACTTTGTTTGAGAAAAAGTGTAAGTGTGAAAGGTTTGATTTTTGAGCAAGTACCTATTAGCATCTGCCTACTCGAAAAAAAGAATTGTTTCTGTTCTTATTTCCTTTAGACAGCGCTATCCTACTATTGAGAAATAGGTAGCACCGTTGTTGGAATTGTAAGGGTCAATTCGAAAGGGACGTACGATCACTAAAGCAATGTTAGGATGTCTTAGTAATAACCCTGGAGCCTTAAGATCATATTCGAGGAAACATTTCTGAGGCGACGTTTCCGAACGGGACTTTTGATCTTTGTTAGACAAGAGGGCAACCACGAAGACACCCTATACTTAATGACCATTTACCGAAGGCAACCGAAGTGAGAGTATACCCTAAGAGTGCGCATGTGCGAGTGATTTGATTTCAGTTATTATCTTTGCACATTAGGGTTTTCTAATCGTTTTAAATCATCATGCAATCTTGTCATACAATCCTATTATCATACATCTAAACAGTTAATATTTGCGAGAATTAAAATGCGAGGAATAAAACCTACGCTATTACAAGGCTTCAGGGTAGTGATTAATTACATAGCCAAAAAACCCGTAAAAGACGATAAATAAAGAAAATACTAATTAAGCTATTACATACCGTGAGCAGTTACATTAATATTGCAAAAATAATAAACGCGCGCGATAAATCGAAAATGAGAGATTTAGGGTTTTGACCCCAACTACCTAATTGTAATTTAAAAGAAAAATTATTTTTTGTGGTTGTTGCTATTTTGAGAAAATAAAGTTTGATTTGCATAAATAAAAACCTAATTACTAATTAATTTAAATTTTAAGAAAAATATTTAAATTAACCTATTTTTGTATTTTTCATTTTATTTGAGAAAGAAATATAAATTAAATCAAAAGTTAAATCCTAGTTTTTCTAATTGATTTTAATTATATACAAAAAGTTAGAATTACCCTAAATTAAATTAAAACTAATATTAAATTAAATTTGATAAAATAATTATAAAAACAACCTAATTCTAAATTTTATGAAACTTGATTTTATGATTTTTTTATGAAAAAAGAAATTGATTTTGTTAAAAAAAACAAATTAAATAAATTAAAAGAATTAAATAAATAAAAAGAAAGAAAGATGGGCCTGGTTTCCTAGCAAGAAGGGGGGGTGATAATTGCAATTCTGGGCCCAATGACTCCTGGCCTTTGTTGACTTTTCCAGATCCCATGTGCTTCCTTGACTGGGCGTATGGTGGACCTTCAAGGGATAGCCTTGGATCTGAAGCCTTGGTGGTTTGGATAGTTGGATGCTGATGATGCATGGTAGACTCGTGAGACTCTAGTACACCTGATTATGCCAAGAAAAATAATATGAAGCAATGTTGGGACCTGGGGATCGAACCCAGGTCCTTGAGCATTATCACACTGCGCGCTTACCATCTGAGTTGGCCACGCTATTTGTACAAATAATACCAAACAAATATTATATGATAAAACAAAATAACAATTATTAAAACGCGCGTAGATTCAAACTGCCCATTCACAGCATGCCACGCCATCATCTTCCTCGTTGCCTTCGTCGTTTTAGATCAAATACTTTTACCTACGGACACTGGGCGTAGGTATAACCCTGTGCTTCTCCAAAATTTCATATAGGCATGATAAATGACAACCAATGGTACCAATCAACTCTTTGCAACCCCACGAGCATCATGGTACCATTATTAATGGCCAATTATTCCTGTATGTAAAACCCCTAAAAACAAAGCATGAACCCTAGCCATGGCACTTTCATGTTCAGTCAGTAAAAATGCAATTAATTGTAACCATTAGCTTGCAAATAACTCAAAGATTATGAATATATCAATTAAACATGCTGAATGTGCCAGAATTAACGTATTCGAATTCAAGAAATTATGGAACCGTATGAACCTTACAACGTGTTTCAAGGCGTGAGGAAGCTTGCTAGCATTTGAATCTTGATCCAGGGATGTCCAACAGACGATTGGGATGACTATAATACCTTGAAGTGATCTGAAACATGGAAATTGGTCTGCAACTTTCCCTTGAATTTTTGAAACTTGTTTTCTATCTTGCACGCCTCCAGCCTCTTCCTTTTTGATTTGCACTTGTCCCTTATGTATCCAAGAATGAATTAGGGTTGCCATTTGTTTCAAATCTTCTCCAATTATGAATATTGATTCATAATTTGATCCTTGTACAGAATCTTTCCAAATCAAGCAAAATGCAATCTTTTTGTGTCCATATGAGTCTTGCACGATTTGATCTTACTTCCAGCTGTGTATTGGACCTAATCATGCACAAAATCTCAAGATTTAATTAGTTTTTGATATTTTCATTATTTTATTTTGATTTTATTTGATTTAAATGAAATAAAATCAAAATAAATGACAAAAATAAAAGAATGACAAGTGGAAGGGCTCATGGGTCGTGGGTCACATTACAAACTCAGTGCAAGCATAAAAAGTTGGGCCCATTTAGCAAAAAATGCAATTTCGGCCACATTTGACTTTTGGCAATTTTGCAAAAAAGGCTCAACTTTGCCAATGTATAACTCCCTCAATTTTGACCCTACATAGGTGTTCTTGGACTTTTTAGAAATCTTAAGATGTCCTATAAGCAACCCTTTTGGTCTCATCTCAATTGAGTCTTCCATGTTCATGTATGAAGCTTTGACCCAAAAAGTATTTTTGTTGACTTTTCAAAAGGACCTATAATGTCAAAATTCATATCTTTTTGTGAGTGCATATTATGAACTTGGGAGATGAATATTAATTGTAGGTAATTGCATCCTCTTCAAAATGAGCTTTTTATGGGTCATTTTTGATAAAGTATGAGAAAGTTATACTTGGTCAAAGTTGAGTTGACTTTTCTTACAAAACCCTAATTTAGCAACTTTTGGGTTTTGATGAATTGTGAGCAATCCTTGAGGAATCATGATCAACCCTTGATAAAATGATGAATAATACTTCACAATAAGGATGTTGACCAAAAATCTTGAAGTTTGACTGTATGTGGGCCACAATTGACTTCTGCCCTAACACAGTCGATTTTTAGGCCTTTGAGCAATTAACTGAGCAAACTTCCCCTGCAAGGCTTGAAACTTAACATGGATGATCTTGAGAACATATTAGGACAATGGTGAGCATTTGAGATACTTTGGACTCAAGCATCTTGATGCAAAATGAAACCCTAATTTGGGGTAGACTACCTTAGGAGAGAGTTTGTCTGGTCAACCCTTGGACTTCCTTGAGCAATTTGAGGACCTCACTTGACATGTATGGAGAAACATGGGAGGGAAAATTTTGGGGTACAACAGCTGCCCCTGTTCAATCTTCTTAAACCTGAGGATGTAGATTGGCTTGTCTGCCTTTCGTGATCCGAGGGTGGAAGATGATTGAACACTAGAATACCCAGAAATTTGCACTCGCATGAAGTGATAATGGTCTTGAGATGTCGGGAATAGGCTTATAGATGCCATTTGGAAGTCAATGACGGAAGATGGGCTTTAGAGATGCCATCCGAAGAAGTGTTGATCGCATAAGAGATTCCTATGCGAGAGTCCGTACACTTGTTGTCGAGGAGGACTTCGCTGGGGAATGTCGGTCTCTGTCTTGGGGGAAGTAGAATTTTAGGAGCTTCAGTTGTCCGTTACTCTACTGGGGAATCATCTCTTAGTCTAGGAGGTGAAAATGAACTGCTATCTGGTTGTGCTCCAGGCTTTATAGTGATTTGCTGAGGAAAGTAAGACTGACTGCTATCTGGTCGTGCTCCAAGTTTTACAGTTACTTACTGGGGAGATGAGATTAAAACTTGCTATCTGGTTGTCTTCCAGGCTTTGAAATTTCTCAATTCTTATCTGGTCGTGCTCTAGGCTTCAGAAGGAATTAGGTGGTTATCCGGTCGCATCCGGGCTTCCATCTGATTTTAAGGCATACTAATATCGGGTCGATTTCCAGGATTCATAGTAATTAGCCGAGTAAACTGCTATTTGGTCGAATTCCAAGCTTCGCAGTTCCTTATATTGTTATCCGGTCGTGTCCCAGGCTTCAGTGTCTTTTGCTGTTATCTGGTCGTGATCCAGTCTTCACAACATCTTATACCCTTATCTGGTCGGTTCCAGGCTTCATGGTATCTTGTATTGCTATCTGGTCGATTTCCAGGCTTCACAAAAACTTGCTGAGGGTTAAGCTATTTTTCAGTCGATTTTCAGGCTTCATAGCTTGAACTGAAAGTAGAAATCTTAGTATCGATTTGACTGAACTAGAGAAAACTTGCGAGAACTTGATCACATCTTTCCCTAAAAATTAAAGAATTAGTCGTATGTAATGTCATGATGTATGAAATGTATTGAGTGATGATGTTCTCAAAATAAATGAGATTGTGCTGTATGATGCATATGCGCATGCCATAATGTATGGATATGCAATGTTCTTGTGATATTCTCCGGCTGGGGAGAATAAATCCCGGGCTGCTGTTGGAGAGTATAAGGAGGTGAGTTCTTCGTTCTCGTTGGGGATAGTGACCGAAGAAGATTAACTAGAGACTTGCGTCTGTTTTTCTTGAGAATAATCCGCTGGGAGAGACTCTTATTTGAGAATAACCCTGTGGGAGAATGACTCTGCGGGGAAGAGAGATACTTTGTTGGACGATCTACTGATTTGGAGAAATAAACTCCGTTGGTGGTGAACTTCTAATGTTGATGATAAATAAACTCTTCTTGGGGAGAAATTTGCCGACTCATTCGCGATTATGAACCTCGGCTGGGGGAGTTAACACCACTGTCTTCGCATATTTCTTACTCTGCAGGGAGTGTATATACCTTTAGTCATATTCTCAAGCTGGCTCTATCCCTGCACCTGGTGGGTAGAGCAACTGTAAGGTTTGGACATTTCTTGTTTGCCCCTGTTCCTGGAATTACGAATAATTGTCTTTTGTTTCTTGTGTAAGTATTTATAAGCAGCAATTATTCTCAAATTCATATATCAAAAATGTATCATTGGACGTTCTTGCAAAACAAAACAGAAAAATAAAAACAATTTGGAATTTCTTGTGGAAATGAATTGTATTGATTTTTGAAGTTGGCCCGTAATAGGCCTTTTATACAAAGAGGCTGACGTCCTAGTAAGAGAACACCACTGAAGAATAGAAATTATACAATTTGTGTAAAAGAAAGAAAAACAACTATGTGAAACAATCCCATCAGGTTCCAACTCTGCTATTGCCTTTATATCTTCAAGCGTCTCATCACTTTGCTACTTGGTCGAAGGTAGATCAGATTGATTGGCGCCGTCCGAGCTTGATAGTCGATATCGAAGTCTGTTTGTAATATGATCCAATGAGACATAGTGTTACGCTTCAACCCTTAGTTTTTTCCTGGACAGCCCTTTCGGGTTTTCAGTCCACCGGGATACCCTTTTTTGCCTAAGCCGCCTTTTCAGGTTTTCGACTTGCCGGGTGTACAGTTTTTTCATTTTCGTCCCTTACTTTTTCCCGAACCCTTTTGGTTCGCCGGGAAGCCCTTATTTTTGCCTAGGGCAGTCAACCTAGCGGGTCTTTGATTATGCGTAGTATCTTTTCACTATGTCTGCATTGACGGGGTGAGGAAGGTTGTCACCATCCATGATGGTTAGAATCATAGCTCCTCCCGAGAAAATGTTCTTAACCACAAATGGCCCTTCGTATGTGGAGGTCCATTTGCCCCTGGGATCACCTTGCGGCAGAATGATGCGTTTGATCACCATATCCCCAACTTGATATTCTTGTCGACTGACTTTCTTGTTAAAAGCCTTGATCATTCGCTTTTGATACGTCTGACCATGACAAATAGCAGTAAGTCTCTTTTCATTGATTAAGTTCAACTGATCAAGCCGGGTTTGGATCCAGTCGTCTTCGTTTAAACCCGCATCCTTCATTATCCGGAGAGAGGGTATCTGGACTTCGATGGGTAGGACTGCCTCCATGCCATACACCAAGGAGTAAGGTGTTGCCCCTGTTGACGTCCGTGCTGAGGTACGGTACCAATGAAGAGAGAATGGTAACATCTCGTGCCAGTCTTTGTACGTCACCGTTATCTTCTGCACAATCTTCTTGATGTTCTTGTTAGCTGCTTCAACAACCCCATTCATCTTCGGCCGGTAGGGAGAAGAGTTATGATGTTGTATCTTAAACTGTTTGTAGAGCTCGGTGATTATTGTACTGTTGAGATTTGTACCATTGTCTGTAATGATCCTCTCTGGTACACCGTATCGACAGATCAGATTGAGTTGGATAAACTGCGCCACGATGTTCTTGGTTGCTGTAGCAAAGGAAGCTGCCTCAACCCACATTGTGAAATAATCAATTGCTACCAGAATGAAGCGATGCCCATTAGACGCAGTAGGTCTGATCTCGCCAATCATGTCGATGCCCCACATTGCAAAGGGCCAAGGAGCTGTAAGAACATTCAGAGGAACTGGAGGTACATGCACCTTATCAGCATAGACTTGGCACTTATGATAGGTTCGAGAATGCTGATAACAATCGGCTTCCATAGTGGACCAATAATATCCAGCCCGTAGGATCTTCTATGCCATGGTATATCCACTGGAATGAGTTCCGAAGGTACTTTCATGTAACTCTGCCATGATCCTTTCCACCTCGCTTTTGTCCACACATCGCAGTAAAGTTGAATCATGGTTACGCTTATAGAGGATACCATTACTGATGAAGAACTTCGCAGTGAACCTCCTTAGAAACTTTTTATCATTAACAAATGCCCCCTCAGAGTATTCTTGAGACTCAAGATACCTCTTCACCTCATGAAACCAGGGTTTATCCGCTACCTCTTCAGTCTCAATGTCACAGCAATGTGCGGGTTCGTTCAACCTCTCGATGGTAATCTGGGGAGCTTCATTGTCCCACCTGACTTTGAACATAGAAGACATGGTAGCTAGCGTGTCCGCTAACTGGTTCTCTTCTCTGGGGAAGTGTTCAAAGGTTATCTCCTCAAAGTGTGGGAGCAACGTCAATACATACTCTTTGTATGGAATAAGATTTGGGTGCTTCATATCCCACTCACCTTTGATCTGACTGATCAGTAAAGCAGAATCTCCGAATACACTCAAGAACTTAATCCTCAGGTCGATAGCAGCTCGAAGACCCAGGATACATGCTTCATACTCCGCCATATTGTTGGTGCAGTTAAAACATAATCGGGCGGTGAACGGAGTATGACAGCGCTCAGGAGATATGATCATAACGCCAATGCCGTTACCCAACGCGTTTGATGCTCCATCAAAATAAATAGACCATCGAGATCCTTCCTCAAGTCCTTCATCCGGTCCAGGTTCTTCACAGTCGGTCACCAACATGATGTTCTCGTCCGGGAACTCGAAATTCATGAATTGGTAGTCATCCACGGCCTGATGCTCCAAATGATCCGCCAATACACTCCCCTCGATTGCTTTTTGGGTAGTGTATTGGATATCGTACTCAGTTAAGATCATCTACCATCTTGCTATCCTTCCGGAGAGAGTGGGTTTCTCGAAAATATACTTGATTGGGTCCATTTTTTATATCAATAAGGTGGTGTGAGTCAACATATACTGTCTCAGACGGCGAGCAGCCCATGCCAAAGCTCAGCAAGTTTTCACGAGCAATGAGTATCGGGTCTCACAGTCGGTAAACTTTTTGCTAAGGTAGTAAATAGCGTGCTCTTTTCGACCAGACTCATCATGCTGCCCTAGCACGCACCCCATTGAACTATCCAGTACTGTCAAGTATAAGATCAAAGGTCTTCCTTCAACTTGAGGCATCATAATAGGTGGCTCTTGGAGGTATTCCTTGATTCTTTCGAAAGCGGTCTGACATTCATCATTCCACTTTACCACTTGATCTTTCTTCAGCAGCCTGAAGATTGGCTCACAAGTAGCAGTCAGATGTGAAATGAATCTGGAAATGTAATTCAGACGTCCCAAAAAACCTCTAACTTCCTTTTCTATGCGGGGATCCTACATTTCCTGTATGGCTTTTACCTTGGCAGGGTCCACCTGAATACCCTTATCACTGACGACGAAACCCAACAGCTTACCAAACCTTACCCCGAAGGTGCACTTGTTCGGGTTCAATCTTAGCTTGTACGTCTTTAACCTGTCGAACAGTTTCTGGAGATGGTCAAGGTGCTCTTCCTCAGTCTGGGACCTTGCGATCATGTCATCAACATAAACCTCAATCTCATGGTTAATCATGTCGTGGAACAAAGCGACCATGGCGCGCTGATAAGTTGCCCCAGCATTCTTCAACCCAAACGACATTACCTTATAACAAAAGGTGCCCCACTGTGTAACGAAGGTTGTCTTCTCCATGTCCTCGGGAGCCATCTTGATCTTATTGTAACCATAAAAACCATCCATGAAGGAGAAGATCTTATGTTGCACGGGTGTTGTCGACCAGAACATCGATGTGAGGAAGTGGGAAGTCATCTTTGGGGCTCGCCCTGTTCAGATCTCTATAGTCCACACACATCCGTACCTTACCATCTTTCTTAGGCACCGGAACAACGTTGGCAACCCATTGCGGATAAGAAGTGACAGCTAAAAATCCCGCGTCGAACTGTTTCATGACCTCAACTTTGATTTTCTCAGACATCTCAGGGCGCATACGACGAACCTTCTACTTTACCAGAGGACAGTCTTCTTTGGTTGGTTGGCGGTGTACCACAATATCAGTGTCCAAACCAGGCATATCTTTGTAAGACCAAGCGAAGATCTCAACATAGTCGTGTAGCATTTGTATCATCCGCTGCTTGACACTAGGCTCCAGATTCGCACCTATCTTTACCTCTTTCCTGTCTTCCTCTGTACCCAAATTCACTGATTCAAATGGCTCTTCATGAGGCTGTATGACCCTTTCCTCCTGCAGTAACAGTCTAGCAAGCTCTCCAGGAACCTCACAATCATCCTCACCTTCGTCCTCAGCTTGGTTGATCGGATTTTCGAAGTCATAACTGGTAGTAGCAGAGTTATTATCAATGGGATCTAGAGTGGATATGGATCTGCATTATGATACGTGAGTGTGTGTAAGAGAATAGCTATTTTAATAGAGTGAGAGACAGAAAAGAAAAACAAAGAGCACAAAATTTGTAATGCAAGAAACATCCAATGCTTTATTAATGATATATGAAAGTGAAAAATAATAAGCCCTCACAAGCAAGGCCAAAGTGCCTCGGGCAAGGCACCAGGCCGTAAAGTTTCAAACTGTTTATTACAACTCTTAAAACAAAAGTCAATTACTGTGGAATAAAAGAAACAGGTATGAAGTCCTTCGCCGTCCAGTTGTTCAATCCCCCATTGGTTGTAGGGTAGATCCAGCTGTCGATATCTGAATCTTCTTTACCATCTTCAATCGCATTAACTCCTTGATTGCGGATGTGCAGAGGAGGTCTTCCAATCCGTGCGCGCCTAACAGCCCTTTGATCCCCTATAGTAAAGCCCAAACCAAATTTGTCAGTTTTGTGAGTAAAATCAGGGAGCCGACCCCAATTTGTACACCCACCTTCTTCGATTACAGCCCTGGCATCTTTGAGAGAAGCCATCTTCATCGGAGGTTTGTCGGTAGCAACTTCAGTTGATGCCAAAGTCTGAGGGACCTCCTCAAAGTTCTGACAAGGAGTTTCGATGAACTCCCCATCCATCTCCATGTAGCGAAAGGAATTGAGATGACTCACCATATACTCCTCTTCACCTCGTACCGTGACAATTTTCCCTTGTACCGGGTACTTCAGCATCTGATGGAGTGTGGAAGTGACTGCCCTAGCCCTATGAATCCAGGGACGACCCAACAAGAAGGAATACGATGGTCTGATGTCCATTACATAGAAGGTGGATCCAAAAGTCTGAGAGCCAACTTTAACAGTGATGTCCACTTCCCCATGCACCATCCTTTTTGACTCGTCGAAAGCTCTGACCACAATATTGCCCGGCTTTAGAATCAAACCTTCACAGTCCAGACGGTCTAATGCTTTCTTTGGCAGAACATTCAATGAGGACCCGATATCCACCAATACATGTGCCATAGTAGTTCCCCTGCACTCGATTGAGACATGAAGAGCATCATTATGATTCCTTCCTTTAACAGTCAGATCTGCATATGAGAAACCCAACCCATTGTCGGCAGTCACGCTAGCTACGCAATCTTTGAATTGGTCGGATGAAGTTTCATGTGGCATATGCGCAGTCTTGAGGAATGCAATTAGAGCCTTTTCACAGGCTTCACAACACAACAACAAGGACAACATGGAGATTTTTGACGGGGTCTACCCCAGCTGCTCGACTATGTTGTAGTCACTCTTCTTGATAATCTTCAAAATTTCTTCTATCTCTTGTTTAGAGGCTTCCAAAATAATTTTTCTAGGCGCCTCCGTCCGGGCAGGATCACCTATGACTTCTTTGCCTCGAGTCTCAGATGGCTCGGCGACAGGGGTGATAACTGGAGTAGGAACTGGAACAGTAGTTGATGTACTAGCAGATGGAATTGAAATTCTGGCAGCAGATACTCAATGTCACAGTGAATGTTATGACACCGTATCTGACTTTCTATAAGACAGTAAATAGAAAAACAGTAAATAACACAGTCAATTGTTTACCCAGTTCAGTGTGAAACAACACCTACTCTGGGGGCTACCAAGCCAGGGAGGAAATCCACTATAAGAGATATTAATTCAGGAATAAACCAACCAGTTTATCTCCTTCACTTAAGACCTACCCAATGCAACTTCAATCTAACTTCAACTTAAACCTGAGTTCCTACTCACTCCCCCTCAATCACAGCAGTGATACTAAACAATTGACTAATGAATTAATGAAGACACTCTTCAGAACATACACTTGATTATGCTTCACAGCTTTTAATCAAGTAACACAAACACTTTTGCTTCAAAGCTTTGAGTGATACATAAACCTAACTTGACCTTGCTTCAAAGCTTTAGTCAAGAGACACAAACACTCTTGCTTCAAAGCTTTGAGTGATACACAACCCTTACAATCAAAACCTATTCCAAGTCACTTATCACAATGATACTTGCTTGGATTACAGTAGTTAAAACTATACAGCCCCAAGTTGTTCTTCTGTCAAAGAGTTAATTTCCAATCAGCTTTCCTGTTGAATATATATGTAGCTATTTCTTCAGTTAGGGCTTCCACGAAAAGCTAGGGTTAATTAGGGTTAACCTCAAGACTTGGTCACAAGACTTTATCAACCAGATTAGGGTTGAGCTAGGTTAACCTAAAGTCCACGTGAGATTCTGTTCTGGAATGTATGAACCAAATTCCTGAAAAATCTCAGAACTAACCAAACTGCATAACTGTTAGATCAATACAGGATGTCTTAACATTTGTTATGACAACATAAATCCTGTTTACTGATTTTGGTAGAAAGTAATAAATGTGATCTTTGCAAAATGCTCAGATACACACTCATAAATAGCATCTACTGTATGCCATTCTTTTTCTGCATAAAGTACCTAATAACCCAGAATGTTATGACATTAGTCATGACATTCACACATCTGGTTTTACCAAAAATACATGCCAATAACTAAACACTTACAAACTCCCCCTTTGGCAAATTTTTGGCTAAAACCCCTAAGCAATCAGAGAATAAAGAGCAGCAGAATGAATATGTCTGTAGAAAAAAATAATGTCTACCAAGTAATTAACACAAAATATCTCCCCCTCTTTAGCAACAAATAGGCCAAAGATACATGTACTTATATGTTATACAGTCATCCAAAATGAGTAATAAAAACAAAAAAATCTGAAATCACTTGCAGCAACAGGAACCAGCAGCAAGCTTGACAACTCCACCAAACTTTAAGCACTGTCATCTTCAGAGGAGGCACTTTCTTCAGCATTGAGCTGATCTTCAGCAGCATCCTCTTCCCTTCTTTGTCCTTCAGTCTCCTCCTGTTCTAATCTGGAAATTAGGTTCTCAAGAGTCTTTTTCCTTGTCTCTAGCTCTTTGCAGGTTCCTTAAGCACCGCTATAACATCAGATGTCTTGGACTGAGTTTTTACAGTTGATGTCTCAGCTGATGTCATGACAATGTCAGGAACATGAGATCCCTGGAATAGCTTATAGTGCAACCCAAGAGCAGGGGCTCTTTTGCATACAGTATCTCTTTCCACCAGAATGTCTGGATACTGAGCAAGGACAATACCACATAGGAGGGAGGGAAAGGCAATAGGGCCTTTAACAGCATAGCTTCCAGCATGTTTTAAAGTTTGATCAATGATATACCTGCCATAGTCAAATTCAGTCCTGGTTCCAACAGCATAAATGAATCTCCCCAATCTTGTGGAGATGGTTGATTTATGGTTGGTAGGAACCCAGTTGGATGCACCAATATTGTGCAGGATGGCAAATTTCATGCTTAGCTTGCTAGCATTCAGCTTGCCTTTTAAGGGCCAGCACTTGACTTGTCTTGCATTAATGATTTGGCAT
This sequence comes from Vicia faba, assembly GCA_948472305.1. NCBI lineage: Eukaryota > Viridiplantae > Streptophyta > Magnoliopsida > Fabales > Fabaceae > Vicia > Vicia faba. The sequence goes on along the minus strand of OX451735.1, from coordinate 385,813,913 downwards.
ACTTCATTGTCAGTAACCTCTAGTTCAGGGCAAGCCTCATTTGGTCTTCCAAGGAATTTGTTAATTTCAGAGGGAGAGAAATTAACCTTTCTTCCTCTCACATAGACACATTCAAAGTCAGCTGACCTTCCATCAGCACATTCATCAGACAAATTCACTATGAATTCCTTGACAAGATTTTCATAGCATTTGGTAAACTTTACCACAGTATTCATTAGTCCAGCAGCTTTGATTAGGTCCATAATCTCCTTACAATCCATGGCACCATTGTTCAGTTCTCTTTCCAAGGCTATTCTTTTCAAGCAAACATACTTCCATCTGTTGGCATTTTCAGGGTGGTGAAATGAAATGTTGTCAGTGGGGACTTCAGGAACTTTAGCCATTTTGCTGGAAGGGAGTTTCCTTCTGAGAGGAATGTCTTCAGCATCAATTTCAAATTTTGATTCCTCATCAGAATCAGAAGGTTCAGGCTCTTTCCTCTTCTTTGCTATTGGTTGTATCACAGGCTTTGAGAGACTCCCAGCATGTACTCGGGTTTTCACCTTCTCTTTGGACAGTCCAGTCTTCACAGTTTCTACACCAGTCTTGCCTTCAGACCTGGTTTTCTTGTGAGCAACATCAGCAGTCTTCTCTTTGATCAGACATTTTGCAGCATCCTGCTTGCCTTTTCTGTTCATCATTCTCCTAGCTATGCTAGGGTTGATATTTGAAATTAGGTCATTGTCTGAGTAGTCTTCATCCACATCAATAACCGGTGGTTCAACATTCTTCTCTGAAGGGTTCTGAATATCATCAAGATTTTCAGATGATTTCTGAGTGTTGTCATTTGGTGTCTCAACATTCTCAGAGACATCTGGATTTATTTCAACATTTGGACTTGCTGATTCTTGATTTAATGGAACTGAAATCCCAGGTACAGAGTGGTTCTCACTCAGAATTCTTGTAACAAGCCTAGCGATTGCTTGATGAACATAAGCTGAGCCTTCCCTATTTGGAACAGAAGATGAAGGTTGAGAGGGATTACCGGATGAAGTAGCTTGAGACCTTCCTGCATGCCTTGTTCTTAGCTTTTTAACCTTAGAGGGGTTAGTTTCCATTACTCTAAGAGGAGTAATCTCCAGGACTTCAGAATCCATGCATGATGTGATTGCCCGAGAATCTCGATCAGAGGATGAGGATGAAACAGTCGTCTTGGATGAGGATGATGTTCGAGACATTTTGATAGTCTTAGAAAACCAGTAGCAACGAGACGGAAATCTTTGATTGAGAGAATGGGATTTGTTGCAGAACCGAGAGAGGAAGGAGGCAAATGAGTGTCTATTCAACTTCTTAATAATTTTGAAAGAAATGGGAAAGCATATGATTAACCCAATAGACTTAACAAAAATAACTCCTTCAACCCTTGTTTTAAGCAAAATTAATTGCTACAATTCCTCCTGTTGGCAAATACCCAACTTTCCCCTCAAGTTTTCAAATTGATTTGCATCAAGTGCCTAGGTAAAAATGTCAGCCAGCTGTAGCTCAGTGGCAACATGTTCCAGTTTAATCGTCTTCTCTTCTACAAGGTCTCTGATAAAGTGATGTCTTATGTCAATATGCTTGGTCCTGCTATGCTGAATAGGATTCTTGGAAATGTTGATTGTACTCAGATTGTCGTAGTACAATGTCATAACATCTTGTGTGACATTATACTCAGTAAGCATGTGTTTCATCCAGATCATTTGAGAACAGCTACTACCAGCTGCAATGTATTCAGCTTCAGCAGTAGAGAGAAACACACAGTTCTGTTTCTTGCTGAACCAGGAGACCAGATTATTTCCTAAGAAGAAACATCCTCCAGAGGTGCTTTTTCCATCATCAGCACTTCCAGCCCAATCAGCATCACAATAACCAGTCAGAGTTGGTTACAACCATGAGAGTACAGCAAGCCATAGTTGTAAGTTCCACTTACATACTTCAAAATTCTCTTCACTTGGTTGATATGACTGACTTTAGGATCAGCTTGGTATCTTGCACAAACTCCAACTGCAAAAGCAATGTCAGGTCTGCTGGCTGTTAAGTACAGCAGACTTCCTACCATGCTTCTGTACAGGCTTTGGTCCACCTTAACCCCACTTGAATCTTTGGATAACTTTAAATGAGTAGGTGCAGGAGTCCTTTTGTGACTGACATTCTCCATACCAAACTTCTTGACAATGTTCTTTGCATACTTGCTTTGAGATAGAAAAATTGAGTCCTCCATCTGTGAGACTTGCAGTCCAAGAAAATAAGTCAGTTCTCCCATGAGACTCATTTCGAATTCAGCCTGCATCTGGTCAGCAAAATGTTTCACCATTTGATCTGACATTCCCCCAAACACTATGTCATCAACATATATTTGAGCTACCATTAACTTCCCTCATTCATTTTTGACAAAGAGGGTTTTATCCAAGCCTCCTTTTCTGTATCCTTTGTCTGAGAGAAATTTTGTTAACCTGTCATACCATGCTCTAGGAGCTTGTTTCAGGCCATATAGAGCTTTCCTCAATTTGTAGACATGATCAGGGTGGTTTGGATCCACAAAACCTTTAGGCTGTTCCACGTAAACTTCCTCATTTAAGTACCCATTTAGGAAGGCACTTTTTACATCCATCTGAAACAACTTGAACTTCAGGAGACAAGCAATTCCCAATAGGAGTCTGATAGATTCCAGTCTGGCTACAGGGGCAAAGGTCTCATCAAAATCAACCCCTTCAACTTGAGTATATCCTTGGGCAACAAGTCTTGCCTTATTCCTAGTGACAACTCCTTCAGCATCTGATTTGTTCTTGTATATCCATTTTGTGCCAATGATGTTTGTTCCCTCTGGTCTAGGAACTAACTCCCAGAATTCATGTTGCTTAAATTGTTTCAATTCATCTTGCATTGCACCAATCCAGTATTCATCAGTTAAAGCCTCCTTAACATTTCTTGGTTCAATTTTAGACACAAAGCAAGAGTTTGAGATGATTTCTCTAGATCTTGTAATGACTCCACTGTTAGGATCCCCTATGATGAGTTCTTTAGGATGATCTTTCTGAATTCTGATGGAAGGGATTTTGCTAGCTTCCTTGGATTCAGAGTCTGCTGTAGTGGTGTTAGGTAGGTCATTCTGTTGAGTTGAAGTCTCAAAGAATGTCTCAACATTACAAGGGACATCTGTTTCTTCATGATAATCATCAACTATGACATTTATTGATTCCATCATGACTTTGGTCCTGGAATTGAATACCCTATAAGCTCTGCTGTTGGAGGAGTATCCTAGAAATATACCTTCATCACTTTTAGGGTCCAGCTTTCTCCTTTGTTCACGATCTGCCAGAATATAGTATTTGCTACCAAATACATGGAAGTACTTCACAGTAGGCTTTCTTCCTTTCCAAAGTTCATAAATGGTGGATGAGGTTCCCTTTCTCAAAGTGACTCTGTTATGGACATAACAGGCTGTATTCATAGCTTCAGCCCAAAAATGAATAGGAAGTCTTTTGGCATGTATCATAGCTCTGGCAGATTCCTGTATGGTCCTATTTTTCCTTTCTACAACTCCATTTTGTTGAGGAGTTATAGGAGAAGAGAACTCATGACTAATTCCTTCTGAGGAACAGAACTCATTGAACTTACTGTTTTCAAATTCCTTGCCATGATCACTTTTGATTCTGACAATACACCCTTCTTTTTCTCTTTGAATTCTTTTGCATAGTTCTTTAAAAACTTCAAATACATCAGATTTTTCCCTAATGAAGTTAATCCAGGTGAATCTGGAAAAATCATCCACAACAACATAGGCATATCTCTTTCCACCAAGACTTTCCACCTGCATTGGTCCCATCAGATCCATATGTAGAAGTTCCAGAACCTTAGAGGTGGTCAGATGTCTTGACTTTGGATGTGACGTCCTAGTCTGCTTACCAACCTGACATTCACCACAAACTCTCCCTTCATCAATTTGCAGTCTTGGAATCCCTCTGACTGCCTCCATGGAGATAATCCTTTTCATTCCTCTTAGATGAAGATGGCCAAGTTTTTGGTGCAACAGTTTCACCTCTTTTTCTTCTTTGGCAATAGAACACACAGTGGAGTAATTAGTGTTCTCAGGCTCCCACAAGTAACAGTTGTCTTTAGATCTGACTCCTTTCATTACAACTTCTTGTTTTTCATTAATTACAAGACATTCAGATTTTGAGAAGTTGACCTTGAATCCTAGATCACATAATTGACTGATACTAATGAGATTAGCAGTCAGGCCTTTTACCAATAGTACTTCATTCAGATTTGGAACTCCAGGGCAGTCCAAATTACCAACTCCTTTGATTTCACCTCTAGCACCATCTCCAAAGGTCACATAACTAGTGGTGTGAGGTTTAACATTATTGAGAAGGTTCTTGATTCCAGTCATGTGCTTAGAACACCCACTGTCAAAGTACCAGTCTTCCTTTGCAGAGACTCTCAGGGAAGTGTGGGCTATCAGGGCATTAGCCTTTTACTTCCATTGAGGAGTATGTGATACCCTGTTAGACTTAGGTTTGATACCTGGGTTCTGATTAGGGTATCCATACAATCTGAAGCAGAAAGGCTTTATGTGACCAAACCTCCCACAATGATGACATCTCCATCTTTGGTACTTTTTCTTCATATTTCTCTGTTCCCGATGTTGAGTGTTATGTTGAGACATCTGCTTTGACATTTGTTTATCAGACCTGATCTTCTTGTCTGCACCAGATTTCTTTGCTACCACAAATCCTAGACCAGACTTGTTTCCCACATTTTGTCCAACCTGAAGGATTTCTTCCAATTTGTCAGTTCCATTTGTCAGCATCTTGACAGATTTGGTCATCTGGTTCAATTTTAAGTTCAGCATTTGAACTTCCCCTTCTAGATGACTTATAGTTTCAAGGTCTGCCCTTTTTTCAGCCTCCAACTTTATGATGAGTTTTGTTTGTCTCTCATTTTGCACACAGACTTCAACACTTCTGATACACAATTTCTTGTAAGTATCAGCCAGTTCTTCAAATGTCACTTCCTCATCACTAGTGTCACTTTCAGAGGTACAAACACCAGTTAGTGCAGTAACTAGTTTGGCAGATTCTTCTTCAGAATTACTTTCTGAATCACAGTCAGACCAGGTAACAGTCATTCCTTTATTTTGTTTCTTAAGAAAGGTAGGACATTCAGCTCGAATATGCCCATATCCTTCACAACCATGGCATTGAATTCCTCTGCCTTGATTTCCCTTCTCTTCAGACCTTGGTCTTCTGCTGGAGTCATAAGATCTGTTAATGTCAGAGGGGATGTTCTCAACATTTGACCTTGACTTTGAATCCATTCTCTTGATGAGTTTGTTGAATTGTCTTCCAAGCATGGCTATAGCTTCTGAAATATTTTCTTCTTCATCCTCCTTGTTTTCATCTTCAGTGTTGGATACAAGTGTTATGCTCTTGTTTTTCTTGTCAACATTGTCACTGATCCCCATCTCAAAAGTCTGAAGAGACCCAATGAGTTCATCCACCTTTAACTTGCTGATGTCCTGGGCTTCCTCTATAGCAGTTACCTTCATTGCAAATCTTTTAGGCAGGGATCTGAGAATCTTTCTCACCAGTTTTTCTTCAGACATCTTTTCACCCAATGCTCCTGAGGTGTTGGAAATCTCCAAGATGTTCATGTGAAACTCATGAATGGTTTCATCTTCCTTCATCCTTAGGTTCTCAAACTTGGTAGTCAGCATCTGAAGCCTTGACATTTTTACTTTGGATGTGCCCTCATATGTAGTTTTGAGAGTGTCCCACACTTCCTTGGCCAGTACACATTGATGTACTAGTCTGAATATGTTTCTATCAATTCCATTGAACAAGGCATTTAAAGCTTTGGAATTACCCAGGGCTAACTCATCTTCTTCTTTGCTCCATTCTTCCTCAGGCTTCAGACTGATTGTCCCATCTTTCTCAGTTATGGTGGGATGGTTCCATCCTTTTTCAGCAGCTCTCCAAGCCTTTTTGTCCAGTGATTTTAAGAAGGAAATCATACGAGGTTTCCAGTAGTCATAATTTGTTCCATCCAGAATGGGTGGTCTGTTTCCAAAAACCCCTTCTTTGTCCATAGTGCCAGAAAGTGATATCCCTAGATCTCACCCAGTAATACAGGCAAGGTGCCTGCTCTGATGCCAATTGAAATTCTGGCAGTAGATACTCAATGTCACAGTGAATGTTATGACACCGTATCTGACTTTTTATAAGACAGTAAATAAAAACAGTAAAGAACACAGTCAATTGTTTACCCAGTTCAGTGTGAAACAACACCTACTCTGGGGGCTACCAAGCCAGGGAGGAAATCCACTATAAGAGATATTAATTCAGGAATAAACCAACCAGTTTATCTCCTTCACTTAAGACCTACCCAATGCAACTTCAATCTAAGTTCAACTTAAACCTGAGTTCCTACTCACTCCCCCTCAATCACAGCAGTGATACTTAAAACAATTGACTAATGAAATAATGAAGACACTCTTCAGAACATACACTTGATTATGCTTCACAACTTTTTAATCAAGTAACACAAACACTCGTGCTTCACAGCTTTGAGTGATACATAAACCTAACTTGACTTTGCTTCAAAGCTTTAGTCAAGAGACACAAACACTCTTGCTTCAAAGCTTTGAGTGATACAAAAACCCTTACAATCAAAACCTATTCCAAGTCACTTATCACAATGATACTTGCTTGGATTACAGCAGTTAAAACTATACAGCTCCTAATTGATCTTCAGTCAAAAAAGATTCTTTGCAATCAGCAATCCTGTTGAATATATATGCAGCTGTTTCTTCAGTTTAGGGCTTCCACGAAAAGCTAGGGTTAATTAGGGTTAACCTCAAGACTAGGTCATAAGACTTTATCAACCAGATTAGGGTTGAGCTAGGTTAACCCAAAGTCCACGTGAGATTCTGTTCTGGAAGGAATGAGCCATCTTCCTGAAAAATCTCAGAATTAACCAAACTGCATATCTGTTAGATCAGTACAGGATGTCTTAACATTTGTTATGACATCAGAATTCCTGTTTACTGATTTTGGTAGAAGGCAATAAATGTGATCATCGCAAAATGCTCAGATACACACTCATAAACAGTAGCTACTGTATGCCATACTATTTCTACATAAAGTACCTAATAATCCAGAATGTTATGACATCAGTCATGACATTTACACACCTGGTTTTACCAAAAATACATGCCAATAACTAAACACTTACAAATATGAATGAATTGATTCAAAACAGACATATGTAATGCATTGATAAAGTAACAGAGTTTGACATGAATAGATGTTCGAACAATCAAAAGAAAATTACAAATTGAAAATTCTAATGAACAAAAGCCTCTTTGCCTGAATTTGTCACTTCAGATGGTGTGTCTTTGAGGGAAGGTAGAAGAACTCAGCCTGACCATCTTGTGTAAACTCCAACACCCCTTCATCAATCAAATTTTGAACTTCATATTTCAACCTCCAACAGCCGTCAGTATCATGCCCCGGGTTGTTGGTGTGGTATGCACACATTGCATCAAGATTGTAGTTAGGGGACGAAGTCTTGGGATTCAGATGAGGCCCTATCAACGTAATCAGATTCATCCTCAACAGGTGTTGCAAAGCTTGAGACAACGACATGTTAAGTTTGGTAAACTGCCTTTTAGGTATATGCAGCTTACTCTGATTAACCCGTTATTTTTGCTGAGGTTGTTGTTGGACCCGTAAGGTAGTAGCAATTTGGAAATGTCCACTCTTCACCAAAGCAAACTCTTGTCTTCTCGAAGGTTGATCAATGACTTAGTCCCCAACCTCGGATGCTTGCTTCATATAGTTGTATCCATCTTGATGAAGTTTGTTGATAATGGTTCTCAACTCTTCTTGTCCCCGGGCTAGGCCTTGGATAAGAGCCATCTGCCCTAGCATCTGGGTTCTCATTGCTTCAACCTCAACTTGCAGTTGTTCCAACCGTTCATCCTTATTGTCTTCAGGATTTTTCTTGGCCAGGTTCCCAGCGAGGAGTGCTTTCAACTCTTCTTTCCCCTTGTATAGGCTTAGGAGCATTTCCATGAACTGAGCCTCTTGAATTTGGAGATCTCTGTTGTCTTGTTTGAGAGCCATTGCTGAAATAAACAACGAGAACATGAGAGACCTACTTTGAAACCTGTTTATGAAATGACATGTATGATATATGTATGCAATGTTTTCAAGGATCTCGCGGGGTAAACAAGAAAATGTCAGAAGTTGAGATTTGCAACTTTGATAGAAAAACTTCGTATCGTCGAATGTCCTTCTACGAGAGTCAAGCTCACCATATCAAGTGGGTCATAGCCCCTGACTCAAGTTATCGTGTTTTGATCTTTTAATGGCATTGGCTAGAGGAAAATAAATCCCCCTGCCCCTTGCTAGACGTTTGGTTCATCATAACCTGCACCACAGGCCCTTGAGATCCTTGAAATGGTTAAGGAAATGCTATGGTATGATGTTATGATGTGTATGTTACGCGTTTAAGAAAAGGTGCGGAGTGATGTAAGCAAGTAAACCTTGCAAGAAATCCAAGTTATTGGATAATGACTGTAAACAAAACCTGTAAGGAACTCATGTCGTCAGATGATAAAACCCTGCAAGTAGTTCAAGTTGAAAGCACAGAAGTCACACAAACAGCCTTAGGTTTAGGCTTGCATGGGTTTTAAGGTAGTACCCTCTTGAAGTTGGATTGGTTCAACCTGTCCTATAAATAGTAACCGGGTTCTAAGGGATCTCAATATCACCGATCTTTCCCCCAGCTTCGTTCAATAGGCGATTGACTCACAACCAAACAAAACTCAAGATTTAAACCTCAATGAGTGTAGCATTGAGTATCAACTAATTTTCAGCTTTACACCAAAACCGGCTATCTCACTACTTCCTAATGGCCAAGTTGGTCAAGTAAGGTTCTAAGGTCAGTTGATGCTTCACGACACCACGCGGAGGCCTCGTACTCTCCTTGATTGACTCAAGGGTTACCGATACCAACCAAAGTGCCACATCAACGTAGCTACTGCTTCAACTGTGTAGGTATACCCCGCATAGTTCCCTCACAGTTTATTGCTACTTACCTAAAAGGTGTCCCCAAATCCGGGTGTAGGATTTAAAACAAACCCAAACAAGGAACCAAAATGTAAAGCAAACAAATCAAACAATGTAAGCAAGTAAATGTGATCTAACCCTAAGGTAACCCCACTTTAAAAGTTACATCCCCAACAGAGTCTCCAGTTCTGTGATACGGTGGGAGAACTAACTTGAGGTTTTTGCGTTTGTGTTTGCAAATGTTGCGGTTTAGCAAGAGTCGCCACCGACTTTTCTTTTATCCAAAAAGGAAAGGTGAAAAAGCACGGGAAAGACCTTTAGAGATGTTTTCTTGAGTTCGGGGGGTAGATTATGAAAAGGGAAGGTATTAGCACCCTTTTCATCCATGGTTTTCCATGGGCTCTTAGTTACTTGCTAGATCACTTATTTGTTTTTGAAATGGTGCTTTGTGTGGTTTTTGAAAGTATTTTGAAAATGTAACTTTGTAATGATTCTCGTTTTTATAAGAACGCATACAAAGTGTTTGTTTTAAAAACAGTTCAAAGATGTGTTTGTGAGATGTGTTTTTGAAAGTATTTTGAAAATGTAACTTTGTAATGATTCTCGTTTCCATAAGAACGCATATAAAGTGTTTGTTTCGAAAATAGTTCAAAGATGAGAGTGTAGGTGTATAAAAATGTTTTTGTTGTGAGCAAGCGAGTAACTAAGAGCGAACCTACCTACTCAAAAGGTCTTAGATGTGCTTTTCCTCCTCCTTAAGATGTTGCTATCTTACCATTGATTTGGCAGGAAGCCCCATCGTTGGATGTGAAGGGACGGGCGTTGGGACGTTTGTATAGTCATAGAAGGAAACATATGGGACGTTTTAGCAATGTCGTTTTAGGGACTAGATAGTTCACCGAAGGCAACATCGAGGGTCATTGAGGGACTACGATCTTTTATCGAGAGTCTTTGCTAAAACGCCCATGTTCGAGGGACATGACTAATTTTCCGATAGGCCACAAAGTGGGATTACCCTAAAGGTGCTAGTGTGCAAGTGTGTTAGTTTGCATGCATTTTATCTTGTATTTGAAAGTCATCTATTTATTGATTTTATCTTGCCATACATCCTATTTACTAGCAATATATGACAACAATAAAAGTGCGGAAAGAAAACATCCTACACTATTACAATCATTAGGGGGATGGGGGTACATATTTATGAATGGGGGTTGCAAGTAAAATTAAATCCTAAGTTACTATTACAACCACATCAAAATGGATCAGAATGTGCAAGAAACGTAAATTGCTTATTTATTTAAGAAAAGAAATAAGTTTTGTTTAAGAAAATATTTTTTGGTCTTTTATGATTGATGAAAAATAAAAGAGATGGCAAAAAATAATAGAAGGAAAGAAAATAGAATCAGTGTAAATGCTGAAACAGAAGAGGTCAGAAGTTCTGACTCTGACGTGCTGCACAAACAGAAACAAACGTTAATAGAAAGAGGGAAAGTCAGAAGTTCTGGGTCTGCTGAGAACACAAAAGTCTTCAGAAGTTCTGATGCCAACTGACAAAACTTTGTCTCCCTCTCCGTGCTAGTCAGAACATTTGCAACTTAGTCATTTTTCAACAGAACAAAATTTGCACATATAACAGTTATGACAGGTTTCATAGCATTTCAGAAACAAGAAATATCAGAACTATAAATCAGAGGCAAGCGTGAATTTACTAATCCTAATTCTGAGTTCTAATTTCTTCCAGAAGTTCTGAACTGATTTATTCCATACTTAGGCAGATAAATACGTGAAACCTCAGAATATGTACAACATCAAAAACATGATGTCTACATTGTATTTTTGAACATGCAAATCTGGTAATGCTTAAGTAACGTGATAAGAGTCAGCAGAAGCTTACCTTGCAGCTAAAAAGATTCTGTGATCTGGAGGTTAGTCCTGAACTCTGGTGATGTTCTGAGACACTTCTTCACGTACTCAGTAGGATGGAAGTTTTCAATTTCTGGAACAGCCCAAGGGTGATATTCTGACTTCTTTGAGGTGGGGGTGGATGGAGAGTGTATGGCAGTATGAATACAGAAGTTAGAATAGCTTCTAATATGTGAATCAGAAACTGTGGGGATGGTTTTAGTCAAGGAACAATGGAGTTTTGATGCTAGAATCAAATGCTAAGGTTTTATATTTTGGTGTTTACAGTTTCTTGGATTCTTGGAATTTTTTACAGGGGTCCAAGGATTTTCTTTCTCAAAATTTCGACCTCTTTTCATTTGCCAATGGTTTCCAATTTATAGGCAAGGATTTTGTAGCTTGGAGAGATCAAGGGTACAACTATCAAATGCTAAGCACTAACTTGTTCTTGAAGCAAGTTCAAATAGGTGTGGTAGTTGGCAGTTTTTTAGCCATGCCTAGACTGGATTAGCAAGCAGGGATTAAGGGAAAGTAAACCCAAAAGCAAAAGCACACATGGGCCCTCACACTTTTCTGTACAAAAGTTGCTTTTTAGGATAGCAAAGGTACTTTCTATGCCACACGTGGGGAAATCCTTTGGATAAAGACTCAAAAGTGGTTGTGATCATTAAGTGAGCATTAAATGATGATGAGATTTATCAAACCAGAAATCCTGCAATGTGAGATTTTGCATCATTGTTTAACTCTGGATCAGAAATTCTGTTTCAGCGTAGCATCCAATCTTTTGATCTTTTTGTCTTCTGGCTCCAGCATGTTCTGAAGGAATTTCCCGACTTTCCAGGAAGCTTGTAACACACTTTGTAAACTTTCTTTGCACTGTTCTTGCAAACTCTGACTGACCCTTTGTGAAAACTTGTCTAGAAGTTCTGACCAAACTCTGTCTTAGAAGTGTCCAGAATTTACTGAGTGTTTCAGTTTCAAGGACGCATCTTTGAGGAGTTATAACTTGAAATTTCAGCATTTCTAAGAGAAGTTCTATTCTGCAATGTTTTAGATCTTGTTGATATCTAAAACTCTGGTGTCAGAAGTTGATCCAGAATCAGCTTGCATCATGGTGAAAATCCGGCCAGAAGTTATGAGTTTTGTCATGCTTCTTAACACAGAAAAGTTCTAAGTATTTAAAATTTGACTTTTCCCAAAGTAGTTTTGACTTTTGAATTTCTTGATGAAACAAATTTCATATTTCAACATGTCTTAATAAAACATGATTCTTTAAGCTTGATTTTGATCCAAAAGTCAAAGTTTGACTTTTCAGTGTGCAAATGACCATTTTGCCCTTGTGAGTGATTTTCTTCGAAAATTGATAATTCAAGGCTTGGAAATAGATGGAAGCAAACTTGAGGATCCAGGGTGATTCCTTGAGAAATGAGAGGGAAAATTTTAGAGTACAACACAGGGTTATAGCTATGGACAAAAACTGTCACTATAGCTTTTAGTAACAATTTTGTCTGTAGGTATAGGTCTTGTATCAAAAACGATAGCCCCGTGAAGAAGAAGATCAGGTCGCAGCATCCCATTGGAGGGTTTGAATCCACGCGCGCTTTCTGGGCATAGTGTTTTATTTGGCTTATGTTTTATTTATTTATTATATATACAACATAACTTTCCAGCGTAGTTGGTCCAGGTGTTACCCTTTGAGAGGAAGGACCTGGTTTCGATCCCAGGTCTCAACATTTTCCTATTTTGAGTTATTTCTTGCAGATCCCATGTGCCTCACCATCAAATGTCCAGCATGCGCCCCTGATCTCAACCATCAAGTCCATCACGTGATCAGATCCAAACGTCTAGCAAAGATAGTGTACGGTGAATTTCCCAGAGGCTGATCACACTAGAATACGCGCTAACAATTGTGCCATCACATATGGCCCCTGGAATTTCAGGAAGGCACCCCCCCAGCCGGGGCCACACCAGGCCCAGATCCATTTTTTTCTTATTCTTATTGTTTCCTTTTACTTTATTTATTTTGTTTTTATTTATTTCAAAATCATTTTTTAATTAAAACAAAAATCAATAAAATCACAAAAAAATAGGAATTAGATATTTAGCTAAAGATAATTTTTGTTAATTAAATAACTAGTATTAATTAAGGTAATTAGTTCATTTTTCTATAATTAAAATCAATTAGGAAATTAGTTTTAATTCTTAAGTATTATTTCTCAAATAAAAATGCCAAAAATATTAGGTCATCTAGAATTAATTTCAAATTTTCTTTTCATTTCATCAATTAATATTAATTTAATATTTTCCTAAATAAACAAAACAATAAAAGTAATTCTCTCTTAGAACATTTTAGATATTTAGACGTCGTTTCCAAGTCACACGCGTTAGTTACTTTCATATATTTATTATCATTTATTATTATTGTATATGATTACGGGTTGTAATAGTTTTTAACTAGGATTTATTTTACTGCTTTTATTTACTGTTAAATCCTCGTTCTGGTTATGTAATCCCCATCCCCCAAAGCCTTGTAATAGCTAAGTTTAAAATTCTCTCATTTTATTTTTTCGCTACTATTAACTGTTAGATGAATGATCATAGGATTGAATGGAAAGATTAAATGATTAAAATGGTAGATCACCCTAAATGTGCAAAGATAAATAAACTGAAATCAAACACTTGCACATGCTCACCCCTAGGGTATCTCCCACTTCGGTTGCCTCAAAAATACGGTCACTATTCTCGAACGTGAGAATTCTTAATGACTGTCCTCTAATTCAGAGATCGCAAGTCCCTTTCGAAGGCTGCCTCGGTAAAACAAAATGCGGTCTTAGAACTTTAGGACAGTTACTAAGAGATTTTGCCCTGTTGCCTTAGGTGACCGTAATCGTCCCTTTCGATTGTCCCTCAAACTCCAACGATGGAGCTACCTACTCCTTAATAGTAGGATAGCACTATCTAAAGGAAATAAGAAAATGAACAGTCTTTTTCGAGTAGGTAGAAACTCTTAAGTACTTGCTCAAAACAACCAATTTTTTCACACTTACAATTTTCGAACAAAGTTTTCAAAAACTCTTTATCACACTCTTGAGGACTGATACAAGGGTTACCATAAAGTGAAACACCGTACTAAGGAATTTTCAAATCTTTTCAAAACACACACAAAAGCAATTTCAAAATGAGCAAGTATCTAAGAGCCCATGGAAAACCATGGATAGAAAGGGTGCTAACACCTTCCCTTTCTATAATCTACCCCCCGTACTCAGAAACATCTCGAAAAAGGTTTTTTCCCGTTCTTTTCCCCTTTTCCTTTGTAGGATAAAATAAAATACGATGGTGACTCTTGCTTACCGCGACATTTGTGAATACAAACGCAAAAACATTATTAACAGTCAGTTCTGCCACCGTATTACAGAAAGGTTACACTATTATCTGGTCGGATCCAGGCTTCATAGTGACTGAAGGTTGCACTATTATCTGGTTGGGCCCAGTCTTCATAGTATTTGAAAGGTTATACTATTATCTGGTCGGATCCAGTCTTCACAATAGCTTGAAAAGTTACACTATTATCTGGTTGGGTCCAGGCTTCATAGTATTGAAAGCAGTACTATTATCTGGTCAGTCCCAGGCTTCATAGTATCTTTTGGAGATAGCAAAGGATGTGTTGACGACTTTACAGGGGATTAGGGGTTGTGGCCCTCTGATTTGTAATAGTCTAAAAGGCAAACTCAAGCCAGAGAGGATAGACTATGTCGGGGAATTTTGCTATTCGTTGATTGTTGTATGTTGTTTGTTGGGGAAAAAACCTTGTTGGAAAAATAAACCATGTTGATGAATACTTGATGAACTACTGACGAGGTGAGTTCTTTTAGGAAGATATCCATAAGGCTTCTTCTCCTAGGATCAACTTATCTGGGGAGAGAGCTGCCAAGAGATTGAGACTCTGGCTGGGAATCAACCTATACAAAGAGACTTTGTGGGCAACTCCGTTGAGGATTGGTTTATTGTAGCCGCTCTTGTAGGGATAATGTTAATGAAATAACTCTGTGGGGATATTCCATATACATTAAAGAGATGCTTGCTATTTCTTAGCAGGACACATATGCCAAATAGTTTTAGTTATGTTCACATGCATATGTTCGTTCAATTTTAGTCATTGGACAACTTTGCATTCAAAACAAAAACAGAAAGTTTGCACTTCAAAGTATATTTGTATTGATATTTTGCCCATGAATAGGAGTTTTTTGTACAAAGATACGGAGATCCTAGTAAGAGGAAATTTTCGAAAGGAAAACAAAAATTGAAAACAAAAACAAATAGCCATGTGGAAATGATCTCATTGCATTCCAACTCTACCATTGCCCCAATGTATTCGAATGCCCCTTTCCATTGACAGAAGTTGATTGGATTGATCTTAGACCGTTTGAACTTGGACCTTGGTAATAAAGTTGATTGTGGTGATTCCATGGGACATAGTCATACGCTTTCAATCCTTAACTTTTGCCTGGACCGCCCTTTCGGGTTTTCAGTCCACCAGGATACCCATTTTTGCCCAAGTCGCCCTTTCGGGTTTTCAACTTGCCGAGTGTACAATATTTTGCATATATCCCTAATTTTTTCCCAAACCTTTTGGTTTGCCGGGATGCCCTTATTTTTGCCTAGGTGCGTCAACCTAGCGGGTTTCTTATGCGTAGTATTTTTTAACTATGTCCGCGTTCACAGGATGTGGGAAGTCTTCTCCATCCATGGTAGTCACAATCATGGCACCACCAGAGAACACTCTCTTGACAACAAATGGCCCTTCTTAGGTGGGAGTCTAT
Source organism: Vicia faba (assembly GCA_948472305.1). Taxonomy (NCBI): domain Eukaryota; kingdom Viridiplantae; phylum Streptophyta; class Magnoliopsida; order Fabales; family Fabaceae; genus Vicia; species Vicia faba. Next base: position 385,798,093 of record OX451735.1, on the reverse strand, counting down.
TTACCCTTGGGGTCGCCTTGTGGAAGAATGATGTGATTTATCATCAAGTCACCAGCTTGATATACTTGAGGCTTGATCTTTTTGTTGAAAGCCTTGATCATGCGCTTTTGGTACATCTGACCATGACAAACAGCAGTCAGTCGCTTTTCATCGATCAAGTTCAACTGATCCAATCTTGTCTAAATCCAATCGTCTTTGCCTAGGCCTGCTTCATTCATAATCCTTAGTGAGGGAATCTGAACTTCTACTGGCAAAAAAGCTTCAATGCCATAGACTAAAAGAAAAGGGAGTTGTCCCAGTTGCTGTTCTAGCTGAAGTACGGTAGCCATGAAGAGAAAACAGTAACATCTCATGCCAATCCTTGTAGGTCACTACCATCTTCTGCATAATCTTCTTAATGTTTTTGTTGGCCGCTTTGTCTGTGCCATTCATTTTAGGTCTATAAGGAGAAGAATTGTGATGCTTGATTTTGAACTAAGTGCAAAGTTCAGTGATCATAGCATTGTTGTGGTTAGTCCTATTGTTGATGATGATCCTTTAGGGGATACCATATCGTCAGATGAGGTTATGTTTGATGAATTTGGCTACCATGCTCTTGGTGACTGAGGCGAATGAGGCGGCTTTGACCCATTTGGTGAAATAATCGATAGCGATAAGAATGAAGCGATGTCCATTGGAAGTGATGGGTTTGATCTCTCCAATCATATCAATGTCCCACATTGCAAATAGCCACAGAGCGGTCATGACGTTCAGAGGGATATGAGGCACATGGACCTTGTCAGCATATATTTGGCATTTATCGCAAGTTCTTGAAAGTTGATGGCAATCAGTCTCCATTGTTGACCAATAGTAACCAGCTCTCACGATTTTCTTGGCCATAGTATGTCCACTTGAGTGAGTCCCAAAGAGACCATCATGCATGTCTTCCATAATTTCCTCTACCTCCTTCTTGTCCACACATCGGAGTAAAGTAGAATCATGGTTGCGTTTGTACAAGATTACGTTACTTAGGAAGAATTTGGCTTGAAATCTTCGTAAGAACTTTCTGTCATTGATGGAAGCTTCTTCGGGATACTCTTGTGCTTCAAGGTATCTCTTCACCTCATGGTACCTTGGCTTTTCTGTGTCAATGTCAAGCTCACAGCAGTGTGCAGGCTCGTCGAATCTCTCAATGGTAATCATAGGAGCTTAGTTGTCCCATCTGACCTTGAACATAGAAGACATGGTGGCCAAGGCGTCAGCTAACTTATTTTCTTCCCTAGGGAAGTGTTCAAAGGTGATCTCTTCGAAGTAAGGAATCAGAGATAGCAAAAGCTCCTTGTAAGGAATGAGATTAGGGTGGTTAGTATCCCAATCCCCCTTTACTTGGATAATCACTAGAGCGGAATCCCCGAACACATTCAAATGCTTAATCCTCAAATCAATGGCAGCCTTTAGACCCAAAATGCATGCTTTGTACTCAGCCATGTTGTTCGTACAATCGAAGCATAGTCTGGAAGTGAAAGGAGTGTGGCAACCTTCAAGGGAGATGATCACAACACCAATTCTGTTACCCAAGGTGTTGGAAGCCCCATCGAAGACCATAGTCCATTGGGATTCTTGTTCAGGTCCATCATATGGTCCAGGTTTTGCGCAGTCGGTTACTAGCATGATATTCTCATCTGGGAAGTTAAAGTTCATAGACTGATAATCATCAACAACTTGATGGGCCAAATGATCTGCTAATACACTTCCTTTGATGGCTTTTTATGTTGTGTATTAAATGTCATACTCAGTCAAGATCATTTTCCATCTGGCTATTCATCCGAAAAGAGTAGGTTTCTCGAAGATGTACTTGATTGGGTCCATCTTAGAAATCAACAGAGTGGTATGAGTAAACATATACTATCTTAGCCGCAAACAGCCCATGCCAGAGCGCAGCAAGTTTTCTCGAGCAGTGAATATCTGGTTTCACAGTCGGTAAACTTTTTGCTCAGGTAGTAAATAGCATGCTCTTTTCGGCCAGACTCGTCATGTTCGCCCAAAACACCCCATAAAATTCTCTAGTACTGTCAAGTACATGATCAAGGGTCTTCCTTCAACTGGAGGCATGAGAATAGGAGGTTCTTGCAAATATTCTTTGATTTTATCGAAGGCAGCTTGGCATTCATCATTCCATCTGACTACTTGATATTTCTTCAAGAGTTTGAAGATTGGCTCACAAGTAGCAGTTAAGTGAGATATGAAGCGAGCGATGTAGTTAAGACGGCCCAAGAATCCTCTAAATTCCTTTTCAGAATGGGGGACTGGCATTTCTTGGATGACCTTTACCTTGGCAGGATCGACTTCGATGCCTTTACCACTGACGAAAAAACCTAGAAGCTTTCCAGATCGCACTCCAAATCTGCACTTGTAAGGGTTCAACCTCAACTTGTACTTTTTCAGCCTCTCGAATAGTTTGTACAGGTGATTGAGATGTTCTTCCTCAGTTTGTGATCTTGCAATCATATCATCCATATATACCTCTATTTCATGATGGATCATATCATGAAACAAAGCTACCATAGCTCTTTGATATGTTGCCCCTGCATTCTTTAATCCGAACGGCATGACCTTATAGAAAAAGGTACCCCATTGCATAAAGAAAGTAGTCTTCTCCATGTCTTCTGGAGCCATCCTAATTTGATTATAGCCGGAGAAACTATACATAAAAGAGAAGACTTTATGCTGAGCAGTGTTATCGACTAAGACATCAATATGAGGTAGAGAGAAATCATCCTTGGGACTTGCCCTATTCAGATCCCTATAATCTACGCACGTACGAACTTTTTCGTCTTTCTTTGGCACTGGAACCACATTTGCAACCGATTGGGGATAAGATGTCACAACTAGGAATCCTGCATCAAATTGTTTCATCACTTCAGCTTTTATCTTTTCAAACATGTCAGGCCTCATACGACGAACTTTTTGTTTGACAGGAGGACATCTTCCTTTTTCGGCAGACAATGAACTACGATGTCGGTATCCAACCCTGGCATATCCTCATACGACCAACCAAACACTTCCACATAGTCATGCAACATCTGAACCAACCTGCTTTTGCATTGCTTTCTAAGTTAAAGCCGATTTTGACCTCTTTCTTGTATGTCTCGGTACCTAGATTGATGGCTTCAACTGACTCTTCGTGCGGCTGAATAGCTTTTTCCTCTTGTAATAGAAGTATGGCTAATTCTCCCGGTATTTCACAATCTTTCTCGCCTTCGTCTTCGGCTTGGTTAATTGGACATTCAAAATCATATTCGGCAATAGTAGAGTTATTGGCAATGGGATCCATAGTGGATGAGGACCTGCAAGAATGTGTGTGTGTGTGTGTGTGTGTGTGTGTGTGTGTGTGTGTGTGTGTGTGTGTGTGTGTGTGTGTGTGTGTGTGTGTGTGTGTGTGTGTGCATGTAAGATACATGGCTATTTTGAAAAATGTATTTGAAGAAAAAGAAAGATAATGAGCACAAAGATTTGAATGCAAAAGTCCAATAATTTATATTGAATGATCATATGATAAAATGAACATAAATAAAACCCTTGATAAATGGACCAAAGTGCCCCGGGCCAGGCACATGGCTTAAAAGTCATTGTTTAATATTATAGACAAAATGTTCTTGAATTAATAAAAAGCAATAAACAAGTGATTACTCCTCAATGAAGGAGATGGGGACGAAGTCCTTTGCGTGCCAATTGTTGAGCTTTGTTGTAGTAGGATATACCCAATCTTCAAATGCAAATTCATCATCAGAATCACCTACAGCATTGACTTCGTGGCTTCCAATACAGAGAGGGGGCTTCCCTGCGCGAGCGCGCCTCACTTCTTTCTGAGCCTTAATAGTGAAACCCAACCCACATTTGTCTGCTTTGAATGGGATATCGAGGAGTTTCCCCCAAGTATCAATGCTTCCTTCTTCGACTGCAACACGAGCATCTTTAAGTGAAACCATATTTGGCACGATCTTAACAGCTTTGGACACATCAGATGAACATTTGGTAGTAGCAATCATTGGTGGCACAAATTCAAAAGCCTGACATGGGGTTTCTATAAATTCTCCATCCATCTCCACATATTTGAAAGAATTGAGATGGCTTACCATGAACTCCTCCTCACCACAGATAGTGACAATCCTTCCTTTGACCGAATACTTGAGCTTTTGATGAAGATTTAATGTTACTGCCCCAACTCCATAGATCCAAGGGAGACCCAACAAACAGGAGTAGGCAGGACGGATATCCATGATGTAGAAGGTAGATTTAAAAATCTGTGAGCCCACCTTGATCGGGAGGTCCACCTCTCCATGAATTGTCCTTTTGGACCCATCGAAAGCCCTCACAATAATATCACATGGTTTCAAAATTAATCCTTCACAGTCTAAACGGTCCAAAGCTCCCTTGGGTAGAACATTTAAAGAAGAACCAATGTCAACCAGAACCTGTTCTAGGGTAGTCCCCTTGCATTCCACAGAAACATGTAGAGCTTTGTTATGGTTCTTTCCAAGTGGTGTCAGATCAGCATCCGAGAACCCCAAACCATTATCGGTCGTCAAGCTTGCCACCTAATTTTCATACTAGTCAATTGTGGTCTCATGAGGGACATGAGCCTTCTTCAAGAACTTGATTAATGCTCGATCATGAGCATCAAAACAAAGTAGCAGAGATAACATGGAAATATTGGAAGGGGTTTGCCCCAACTGCTCCACAATCTTGAAATCACTCCTTTTTATAATTTTCAAGATCTCATCCATTTCACAAGCGGAAGGTTCTCCAACAATAATGTCTTTTGCGGGTATTTCTGTCCCAACAGGCTCAACTACCTTCTCTTTTCCCCTTGTGTCAGTACTAGGCTTAGCAGCGGTGATACGGATAGGTGCCTTTTTAACAACTGGTGGTGAGATGTTGGGTGAAAAGATTCTCCCAGTTCTAGTCACCTTGTTAGAGCTAGTTATGTTACCAATGTCATCAGCTTTGTTCTCTTCAATCCAAGCATCTTATTTTATCCCATGATAAAACACCTCAGCACCATAGTTCCATGGCACTGCTTTGTTGGAAGAGTATGGAATTGGTGCGGGAGCAGAAATTATCAGAGGAGCAACAATTGGTTCATTTGAAATCCTGATGGGACCCTTAGAGGAGATCCTAAGAGGCTTGTTTGAGATGGATATGATGGAGAGATCTTCACACTTATTGGTCAAACTTTTGGAAGACTGAGTCTTCTCAAATAGGATCTCATGGATATTCATCAGGCGCTGAATACCTTCCCTCAGCCCTTCGCATCTATTGAGTTGTTTAGCACAACAAGCACAGTCCTTCAAACAGCCAGGAAAAATCCTGGCTTTCAACAGATTCTTTTTGATGATGGTTAACAGAGTAGTCAAGTCTTCGACGGAGGAAACAAAAACGGTATCTTCAACAACATTGACACCCTTGCCATGATTTGGCATAGGCGCGGTGATTACATTAGAAGTTGGAGGAGGATCAAATTCAATGGTCTTGTTGTCTATTAAGTCTTGAATTTTATTCTTCAGTGCCCAACATTGGTCAGTCTCATGGCTGGGACTACTTGAGTGATATGCACATTTGGCGTTCAGATTTTAATTTGGTGAAGAGGTATCTAGATTGGACAGAGGATCACGTAGTGTCACCAAATTAGCCTTTAACAAGTGTTGTAAGGATTGGGATAGTGACATGCCTATCCTTGTGAATTGTCTTGGTGGAGTCTGAAATCATTGATGGTTTGAAGATGGTATTTGAGCAGGAGTTGGATTGGAAATTTGGACAATGTTAACGGACTGGCGGTCATCCTTCTTGGTACGGGACCTTGCCCCATACACAATATTGATTTCTTTCTTTGCGGTAAAAGGTTTCTTTACCGGATTGGAGGTGGAGGCAGATGCCATGTGAATCTTCCCGCTTTTGATGTCGCTTTCAACTCTTTCATCAGTTAAGATCAGTTAGGTGAAACCGGATGAATAACAACCAAACAACAAGTTGAAAAATGGACCAGATAAAGTTCCCATAAACATATCAGTGTGCTCTCTATCAGTCAAAGGTGGTTGAACCATACTGGCAAGGTCTCTCCACTTTTGGGCGTACTCTTTGAACCCTTCATTCTTCCCCATTGCCATGTCTTGAAAATGAACTTTTGTCAGTGCCAAGTCGGCATTATACTGGTATTAGTGGTAGAAAGCGGTAGCTAAGTCTTCCCATGTATGGATACGAGAACCATCCAATTGGTAAAACTACTATAGTTGCGTCCCAGCCAAGCTTTCTTGAAAAAAGTGAACCCAAAGTTTCTTGTCCGCAGTGTGCGGTTGTATCTCACACACATAATATTTCAGGTGAAGTTTTAGACAAGAAACCCCATCGTATTTTGCAAAGACTGGTATCTTAAATTTGTGGGAAATGACAACCCAAGATATTAAACCCAAATCATCAAAATCCAAACCAGGGGCGGCTTGAATCTCAACGGACTTCAATCTGTCTTCTAGCTGCTTGTATTTGACATTGGCAGGAGGATACTGCTCGTCAAAATGATCATCATCATCAAACGCTTGATCATTGATACACCCAGCCTAGGTACTCCTAGCTTCTCCAATCTGATTCTCGTTTTCCTCATATGAGTCTTCCACTACCGGGATCTGACGGACCGACTCTTTGAATCTTCTACCCATATTGACTAGGGCTTTCCTCTTGGGTTTCTTTTTGGCTTCCAGCAACGCCATCAGATCTTGTTGCCCCTTGGCCAGGGTCAGTAGAGTCTCTTGAAACTGAGAGTTTTGTGCTTGTAGGTCCTTCATTGTTTTCTCGATATCCATCTTGCTGAAATAAACAGCAGAAAGATAAGGAAACCTGTCATATGAAAACCTGTTATGTTATGATGCATGGAAGATGTATTTGCAAATGATTTCAAGGATTTATGAAATTTAAATTTGTATAGACAAAAAAATGAACAAACGTCAAATTCCATTAATTAGTTCAAAATGATTACAACATGCCTCTTGGGCTTACAAAATAAATCTATAAGATAAAAAGGTCGAGCGCATCCTCTTCGGCGCAATGTAGGCGTTCAAGCTTTGATCTTCATGTAGTTGCTTTGTAAGCTCCAAGACCCTTTTCTCACTAGCATAGAATTGAGCTTCAAAGGTATCTTGTTCTTCCTTTAGCTGAATCCAACCTTTTTGCAAGTCTTCAAGAGAAGTAGGCATGTCGGGATGGAGGACAGTGTACGGGACATCTCCTTCAACTATAGGCTCCATGATAACTGGTAAGATGGAGGGATAAGGCATCACGAGCTTCTGAGAACGAGCCCGTACCCACCTAAGATAAGGTTCAAGTGGAATAGAATTCTCGTGTCCCAACATCTTACTATCCACTTTGCTTACCATCCTCTAAGCTCGTATAAACTTTTGACGGTAACCTTGATCGTCGCTCTCGTAGTCGAATACCACTCCTTGGATGAGCATCTCATGAGGACCATCCCTTCGGGCATAACCAAACTATCGCAAGGCTAAGCAAGGGTTGTAAGTGATACCTCCACTAATGCCAAGCAAAGGGACATTATGGAATTCCCCACAATGGTCGATGATAGTAATGTTATCTAAGCATCGAGAACACCAATGAATATCCGAATGTCTGAGCGTCATCAACCTATGGGACCATCTCAAACCTTGCTCGTTCTTCAACACAGACCGGGGAAGATGCGAAATAAACCATCTAGTCTGTAATATGGTGGCAGGACCGACTGTTAATACTGGTTTGCGTTTTTTGTTTGCAAATGTCGCGGTAAGCAAGAGTCGCCACCGTCTTTTATTTTATCCAACAAAGGAAAAGGGAAAAAGAACCGAAAAAACCTTTTTCGAGATGTTTCTGAGTACGGGGGGTAGATTATAGAAATGGAAGGTGTTAACACCCTTTCAATCCATGGTTTTCCATGGGCTCTTAGGTACTTGCTCATTTTTAAATTGCTTTTGTGTGTGTTTTGAAAAGTTTTGAAAATGCCTTAGTGCGGCGTTTCACTTTATGGTAACTCTTGTATTAGTCCTCAAGAGTGTGATAAAGTGTTTTGAAAACTTTGTTTGAAAGTGTGGTGTGAAAATTAGTTTGAGTAAGTACCTAACAGTTATCTACCTACTCGAAAAAAAGTGTTATTTTCCTCCTATCCTTTAGACTATGTTATGCTACTATTAGTGAGTAGGTAAACCTATTCGTTGGATGTTGAGGGACTATCGAAAGGGACGCAATGGTCATTGAAGGCACCATGTAAGGATACCTTAGCATTTTGAAGGGATTATCATCATAAGATAATTTCTCGTAGGCAACTCGAGGGACAGTAAGGGACTATGATCTTTATGACGACTTTTGAATTAAGGGTCTTTTCTAAGATATCCCTACGTTCGAGGGACATGACCATTATTTCCGAGGCAACCAAGTGAGGTATACCCTAAGAGTGCCAGTGTGTGACAATGTTTGTTTTCAGACATTTTTCTTGAAGTTAGGTGATCTATCGATTAATTGATTAAGCATACAAGCCTAGGTTACTAACAATTATATACCAGCATAAGATATAAAAGTGAGAAAGTAAAAGAGTCCTACGCTATTACAAGGCTTTTGGACAGATACATAATGATTTGATTGAATGTAAGTTTGTGAAAACTAAACCCTAATTAATCTATTACAGACCGGGTGCAGTTACATCAATATTGACAAAGTATCGTACGGCAAAAATAATTCAACGCGAGAATAAAGCTTGGAAAAAGTTTAAAACCCTAAAAATCCTAATTTGATCATTAAAATATTTTTTGCATTTTTTTGTGAATAAAAATTTGAATTTAACCTAATTTCTAATTGATTTTAATTAATGAAAAATAAATTAAAGTCAAAGAAATTAATTTATTTACAAAAGTTAATTCATTATAAAAAAAACTAAGTACTATTTTTGTGATTTTTGATTTTATGATTTTGTAAAAAAAATTAATTAATAAAAATAATTAAACAAAATAATGATGATAAATAAAAAACTAAACAAGGTTAGAAATTAGGCCTGAGGAGGGTGTAAGCCCAAATTGGAGGGGTTGCAATCTGAATCTTGTCCAAAGCCCAATCATGTTGGTCCAATGCAACGCTGGATCCAGTGAGAAGCTTGCCAAGAGAGTCCACCATGCGCTTGTATGCTTGAGGTGTTAGATCTAGATACAGATTGATCCCATGATGATGATGATGATGATATGGAAGCGTATGGTGTATGCACATGTGATGAAACCATTGAATCTGCAAACAAATATTGAGAAAAATATTATGTAGGAGGCAGGGATCGAACCACTGACCTCCTACACACGCGCCTTGCAAACCCTTCTCCTTTTCCACTGAACCAAGCTACTCAATCGTTAATACCCACACATGACATATATTATATAATATGCAAAAGTCAGTTTTTTATAAAAAAACGCGCAAAAATTCAAATGGGCCATTCAGGATCTGCCACGCCTTCATCTTCTTTGTTGGGACTGTTGTCTTAGATAAAGACTTTTACCTACGGACGTTTTCCATAGCTACAACTTGTGCATCTCAAAAATCATATCCAGGCAATATAAATCAAATCTAATTACACAGATCAATTGGGTTTGGTCTCTTGAATGCAATGGTATCCATCTTTGGCCCTGATTTTGCCTAAAACGAAAAGCCCTAAAAAGAAACTCTAAACCCTAACAATGGCAGGTTGTCCAATACGCATAAAAACTCACAATTAAATATGCAAACATATTCTAAATAATGATACAAACATGAATGTATAGTTAGAAATTGTTTATCAGGCGTAAATTGCAAAAATCAATTTCAAGAAGGAAGGAAAACTGTGGTACTCATGTAGAGCGTTTCTGGGTGTGTTGAGGCTTGGTGCTGATCCAAACAGCTCCCAAATACTTCCAAGAATGAATTGCTTGCCTTGAAACACCTTGAATCTCCTTGTAGAAGGAAATCTGATTGCCTCTTTCTTGTTCAAAATTTGAGTTTTGTGTTGCTAATTCACACAGCCAAACCTTGTTTTTATGCTTTGGAAATGTTGTTTATATATAATAGAAGCAATTAGGTTAACAAAACTGTATTCAATCTTTGCAAATTGTTGAAAAATATTGGATTTTTTTGCCTTGTATGATTTGTTTCTAAAATAAACCAAATCATGATCTTTTCCAATCAATTAGCCCTTGCACGAATTTTCCTGATTTGCTAGCTGTTCATGGACTCATCATGTGGTCATAAAATCAAATCTTCGATTTTATTTGATTATTCCACTATTTAAATTGATTTATTTTGATTTAAATGAATAAAAAATCAAAATAAATAATAAAAATAATGAAATAATAGGTGGATAAGCTCAGGGGTCGTGGGCCATCTTAGGAACAAGTTTCAAACAAGAAAACATGGGCCCATTTGGAAAAAAAAGTCATTTTGATCAATGTTGACTTCATGCACATTTCCAAAAAAATGGTCAACTTTAGCAATTCACATCTCTCTCATTTTTAACCCTAAGAAGGTTTTCCTGGACTTTTTAGAAAGCTTAAGATGTCCTCTAAACAACCCTTTTGGTTTCATCTCAATTGGATCTTCCATGTTCATGTAAGGAGCTTTGACCCAAAAGGTGTTTTTGTTGAATTTTTGAAATGACCTATAATGTAGGAACTTGTATCTTTTGATTGAGGCATTTCTTGACCTTGAGGGATGAAGAGAAGTTGTAAGGAATTGGATCATCTTAAAAATGAGCCTTGGTTGGAAACTTTCTGATAAAGTATGAGAAAGTTATGCTTGGTCAAAGTTTGGTTGACTTTTCCTATATAAACCCTAAATTGTCATTTTTTAGTTTTGATGAATTAGGAGAATTCCTTGAGGAATCATGATCAACCCTTGATAAAATGATGGATATCACTTCAAAATGTTGATGTTCACCAAAAATCTTGAAGTTTGATTGTATGTGGGTCATAGTTGACTTTTGACCTAACACATTTGATTTTAGGCATCTGAGCAGTTGACTGAGCAAACTTGTAGTGCAAGACGTGAAACTTGGCATGGATGATCTTGGAGACATATTAGGGAAATGGAGACCATTTGGGACCCTTGGAACTCAACCATCTTTCTTGAAATTGAAACCCTAGTTTGAGCCTTGTTGCCTTAGGAGGAGGATTTGTCTAGTCAACCCTTAGTCCATCTTGAGCAATTGAGGACCTCTAAAGGCATGTCTTTGAGTGAAATGAGAGGGAAAATTTTGGGGTACAACAGCTGCCCTTGTTCAATCTTCTTAAACCTGAGGATGTATATTGGTTGGTCTGCCTTTCGTGATCTGAAGGTGGAAGATGATTGAACACTAGAGTGCTCAGAAATTTGCACTCGTTTGAAATGATGCTTGATTTGTATAGGTGGTATCAGGAATAGGCTTACAGATTCCATTTGGATAAGATGGCTTAAAGTCGCGGAGATGGGCTTAAATACGCCATCCTAAGAATGTGACGGAGAGTCGTCGGAGATGGGCTTAAAGATGCCATCCATAATAATGATGATTTCGTGAGATATTCCTTCGTGTGAATTCTTGTTCCTGTTGTTAGGGAGGACTTCGCTGAGGATGTTGGTCTCTGTCTTGGGGAATAAAGTCTAGGAGCTTCAGTTATCCGTTATTCTACTGAGGAGTCATCTCTAGATTGAGGAGTTGGAACTGAACTTCTTATCTGGTCAGGGTCCAGACTTCACAGTGACTTACTGGGGAAATGTGAAATCGATCGTATCTGGTTGGGTCCAGGTTTTACATTGTTGTAAACTGTTGTCCGGAGATAAAAGGGAAGGAGCCTGTATAGGGATTTCTCGGGAAAAGTCCTTGTAAAACTGCGTCAGGTGATTCATGACAAAGAGCCTGGATAGTAGGGCTATGAGAAGGAACCTAGGTAGTAGGGTTACTTCGAAATAAAAGCCTGGATAGCAGGTGTTGTACCCCAAAATTTGCCCTCCCATTTTTTTCAAGAAATTGCCAAGCCAAGCTTCAAAGTTCCCCAAGGGTTGCACAGTGCAGGAGCTTCCTAAGCAGTCAAGATTAGGGTTTTGCTTCTGATCAAGAAAATGAAGTTTTCAAAGGTCCAATCAAGTCTCACATGCCTACAAATATGGTCAAGCATCCTCATATCAAGTTTCAATACTTTCAGCATAAAATTGCACAGTCAAAAACCCTAATTGCACTACAGTCAACTGTAGGGGCAAAATGGTCATTTGACAGTCAAAAGTTCAAATTTTTGGTCAACATATCATTTTGAAGCCACAAACATCATTTGATCAATGCTTGATCATGATTCTCAAAACTTGGCTCAAAAATCATCAAGATGCAAAAGTTTCTATTTTTGGACAGCTGAAAAAGTCAACTGAAATTGACCAGGGCATAACTTTCACATGGTTCATCAGAAAAATTCCATCCAAAGCTAATTTTGAAGAGAAAGACATTTCCTACAACTCATCTTCATACTTCAAGTCCAAGAAATGCTCCCACAAAAAGTTATCAATTTCAACATTATAGGTCATTTTCAAAAGTCAACAAAAAGGGACTTTAAGTCAAAGGCCATAACTTGATATTGGTAACTCAAAATGACATGGGACCAAAGACATTGGTTAAAGGACTTCCAGACCTTTCCAAAATGTCCAAGAACATGATCAAAGCTTAAAAATTGAGCAAGTTATGCATTGGAGAAGTTGGGAAACTTTTGTGAAATGGCCAAAATCATTTATCCTTGAAATCTCATTTTTGACAAAAGGGGCCCACTTTTTCCACTTGAATTGACTTGGCCATGCTTCCCACGTGTCCCACCTTTTATTTCATATTTTTTAATTAATTTTTTCATTTTTATTGATTTTCTTGGATTTAATTAAGTTTAAATCTTTTAAAATCAAGGAAAAATCAAAAAGTTTGATTAAATGAAATATTTGGCCTTAACTAGCCTTGAAACATCATTAAGCCTATACCAAATTCGTGTAAAGAGGCAAATAAGGCAAGAATTCAAAAATAAGGCAAAAATGGAAGGTGTGATAATGGAGGTTTATGTGAAAATCCAAAACATCAATGCAAGGTATTATTGGCCATAATTCTCATTCATACACATTGCCTAAGGTATATACAAGTGATCAGAAACCAAATGGAGACCTAAGCTGCGCAGGAACCTTGAAAACAAACTCACACTTTTTCCCTAAAACCTCAATTCTGAAAATCACATTAGGGGGCGATTCAAGCTGAGATTTTCATCTCATCATCTTCCTTAGGCCTTCAGCAACGTGCCTGCATAGATTTCCAAGTCCATAACATCCTAAATCGTTGTACAGAAGCTGGCCTTTCTCACTTTTTATTTATTATCGTGTTTTACATTCCATGCTCATTCATGATGTTTTATTTATATATTCATGACCAGTGAAGTATTTGCAAGCTAACCATATGCTTTGATTGTACTTTTATGCGTTGTGTGCAAAGATACCATGTTCATGTTTTAGGGTTTCCAGGACCTTGAATTGGGGATTTTCACCCAAGGAAAAATTGAGACTCATGACCACCATCACTCAAATCAGCGCGCTTGGACGATCTTGAACCCACCCTCGCGCTCAATTTATGAGCGTCAGAGGGCCATTCGCTATTTTCTCATATCTTACTTTCAGCAACGTTTGAAAACCGTTGCTCTTTGCTTATATATTTCAGGAAAATAAAAAACCAATGAAGAAGATGATACCGTGGCGAACGGTGATAGGCCAGTTCAAAAATTCGCGCGCTGAAGGCATTAAGGAATTGTCTTGCATTATAATGTTTGTTTATTATGGGATATACAAGAAACACGCGTGGATCAACTGGCAAGGCTTACTATTGGTAACGTTCAGGACCTGGGTTCGAGCCCCAGGTCCTCACTTCCCTTCATATTATTTTCCATTTGATATTCTCATGCAATTTCAGCCTAGAGGAACACCATACACTCCCAAGATCCAGTCATCCACGCGTTGGTTACATCAATCTAAAGGCTCAGATTTAAGGCATATGGTAGACCCTGGTCAAAGGTGCCACATGGTGTCTGGAAAAGTCAATGGACCTGAAGGTCATTGGGCTCAAATTCATGGGCTACACCTCCTATCTGGGGACTGATACCCCCAAGGTTTGCCAAATTTTTGTTATTTTTTATCTTTTCATCATTTTTATCTTCTTTTAATTATTATTCTTTTTAATCAATTTAATATTTTCACAAACATAAAAACACAAAAAAATCAGAAAAGACAAAAAAAATAAATATTTTTTATTTTAATATTTTTTGTAAATAAATCCCCTATTTAATTTAGATTTAATTTTAGGTTATAATTTAATTCTTTTTTTCACAATAAACCAAAAATAATAAAAATAGATCTTTAACACTTTTTTACCCTTTTTTTTAATTAATTAAATATTTTATCATCAACCATTAATTTTGTAAATAAATTTCATAATTAATTTAGTTTTAATTCTAGGTTTTAACTTTAATGCATTTTCTTTAATAAATTAAAAACAATTAGAATTAGAATTAATTATTTGACTTTTAATTAATTTAATTTTTTCTTTAATGTCATAAATACAAAAACATAAAAAATAAGTTCTTCCTTTTTATTTAATTTAATTATTTTAATTTAATTATTTTAAATTCCTTCAAAGGGTTCAACGCCCTCGCATTCGATTATGTTTTTTGTTCGCGCATTTTATTTATTTCTTTTGTGAATATAATGTACTTGTTCCAAAGCCATGTAATAGCTATTAGACATTTATTTTCTGCACTTTATTTTAAATCGGTTCTGGATTAATTTGGCGTTGTAGACCCGCGCCTTTGTAATAGCGTAGGACATTTATCTTTTCCGCACTTTAAATTCCCGCACCTTTAACTGTTAAACAATAACATGAAAGAATGAATGCCCAAAAATAAAATCAAAGCGTAGATCACCAATGCATGACAAGACAAACAATAAACTGAAAATGACACACAATTCACACACCACCCCTAGGGTACGCCTCACTGTTGCCTTACCTCGAAAGGTGATCGTCGAGTAGAGGATGTCTTAGTAAGTCCTCATGATCCGGGAACCTGGCATGAGGGTAGCTTCTAAGGTGTCTTCCTATTGCTCCGGTGATCACCATGTCCCGAACCTCGAATTGACCCGAACACCTCCAACGGTGGTGCTACCTACCTCTCAATGGTGGGATGGCATTACCTTAAGGACATTTACACAGACTAATTCCTTAGGGTAGGTAGATGACTCGTAGATACTTGCTCTAATTCAAAACAAAATCAAAAACTTCTTTTCACACCTCACACTTTCAAAAAGTTTTCAAACAATACTTCATACACTCTTGAGGACTGATACAAGAGTTACCTAGAAGTTTTCAAAACGAACTTTTTTTTTTCAAAACCCACACACACTTGAAAAGCAAACAAACCATTTTTGAAAACACAATGAGCAAGTATCTAAGAGCCCATGGATAACCATGGATAGAAAGGGTGCTAACACCTTCCCTTTCTATAATCTACCTCCCGAACCGAGAGCAATCTCTTTAAGGAATTTTTCTGTGCTTTTGTCCTTTCCATTTGGAGAAAATAAAAGATGGTGGCGACTCTTGCTTCCGCGACATTTCGCGAAACCAGCTTTAAACAGTCAGTTCCAGATCCACCGATCACAGAACTGGCGACTCTGCTGGGGAAATCTTTAAAGTGAGGTGTACCTTAGGACTAAGATCACTGTGTTTTCAATTGCTTTGATTTGTTTGCTTTAAATTGCGGGACTGCCTTGGGATTTCTATAGATCCTAACCCGGATCTGGGGATACCTTCTTAGAAAGTAGCAACAAGGCTGTGAGGGAACTGTGCGGGGTATACCGACATGGTTGAAGCAGTCTGCTACGTTGATGTGGCACTTTGGTGTGTACCGGTAACCCTTGAGTCAATCAAGGAGAGTACGGGGCCTCCATGTGGTGTTGTGAAGCATCAACAGACCTTAGGAACCTTAATTGAACCATCTTGGCCTCTTTAGGGTAGTGAGATGACTACTTTGGTGTACTCCGAAGTCGGTTGATACTCGATACTACACTCGATTGAGGGTTGTTTTCTTGGGATATTTTGATCGCCAGTCAGTGGCTAAATCGAAACGATGAACAATGAAAGCAATCCAATGATATTGAGATCCTTAGAACCCGGTTACTTTGATAGGACAGGTTTGAGCCCACCAACTTCAAGAGGGTAATACCCAGACCCCCATGCTGGCCTAAACTCTAAGGGCTTGTCTTGTGTGACTTGTGTGCCTTACATGTTTGCCTTTGTAAATATTTGTGGTGTGTTTAATCATAGCATCATGACATCATACAGCATCATATGCATCCACTAACCATTTCAGGGGTTCGAATCTTCATCTTTGTTCTTGTTTTGTAGGACATGGAAACTATCCGCAGAAAGACAATTCAGATCAACCTTATAAGGGTCCCTCCTCAGCTTAAGGAGCTTACATCCAGGATTCCCGAGAACTCGTCATTCGGTGAAAGGCATGGTAGGCTCATCAGCCTGGTCAATACCAATATTGAGGAAGAGATGGTGAAGGTCCTTTTCCAATTCTTTGACCCTCTGCATCACTGTTTTACTTTCCCGGATTATCAGCTGGTGCCTACTCTAGAAGAGTTTTCCCAGCTTCTGAAGATTCCCATTCTCAATCAACTACCCTACAACGGTACGGAAAGGGAACCAAAACTTGAAGAAGTAGCTAAAGCATTATGCCTACAACCATCTGACATCAAGGGGCATTGGGAAGCCAGAAATGGTATCAAAGGATTCTTGGCAAAGTTTCTGTTTGAGAAGGCCCAAGAGTGTTGGAATTCCCTTGACCTGCAAGCCTTTGAAGAAGTTGTAGCCCTCCTTGTCTATGGGTTGGTGTTGTTCCCTAAAACAGATCAGCTTATAGATATCAGTGCTGTCAAGGTCTTCATGTCCAGGAATCCTATACCTACGTTGCTGGGGGACATCCTTCACTCATGTTACACTCGAACCATGAGAAAAAGGGGTGTTCTTATGTGTTGCACTCCCCTCCTGGGAAGGTGGTTTATTTCGCACCTTCCGCAATCAGTTTTGAAGAACGAGCGAGGTTTGAGGTGGTCACAATGGTTGATGACTCTTACACATGCAGATATACATTGGTGTTCTCGGTCCAGAGAGGATGTCACTATCATTGATCGTTGTGGGGAGTACCCTAATGTTCCTTTGCTTGGAATCAGAGGAGGTATTACTTATAACCCGTGCCTGGCTTGGAGACAGTTTGGTTATGCTCGGAAAGATGTCCCTCATGAGATGTTAATTCCTGACATAGTTTTTGACTTCGACAAGGATACGCAAGGACTTCGCCAGAAATTTATCAAAGCTTGGAGGATGCCCAGCAAAATAGACAGCAAGACCCTGGGGCACAGGAATTCCATCCCATTGGAGCCTTATCTCAAATGGGTGCGAGCCCGTTCCCAGAAGCTGGTGATGCCATATCCTCATGTTCTCCCCGTGATCAAAGAGCCAGACTTGGAAGGAGAGGTGTCCTACACCATTCAACATCCTGACATGCCCACGTCCTGGGAAGAGATGCAGAAGAGTTGGATCCAGCTTAAGGAAGAACGAAATTCTCTGGAAACCAATCTACATGCCAGTGAGAAAAAGGTCCTGGAGCTCACCCGCCTACTGCACGAGGAAAGGAATCTCAATACCTATATTGCTCCGAAGAGGATGCGTAGTGTCTTTTGGGACTGATCTGCTTTGTAATGTTTGCCTATGAGGCTTTAATGTACTGAACAATTATTTCCTTAATGATAACGTGTGTTCCTTTTTGTCTACAACAAATTTGAATTTTAGAACTCTTGAATGCATTGCATAAACACATATCATTCATCATATGCATCACAGGTACTCTTCTTTTCAGGCTGCTGACTGTTCTTCGCTGTTTATTTCAGCATCATGAACCCTGAATCATCAATCGAGGCATCTATCAAGGATCTTCAGGCGCAGAACGCCCAATTTCAGGAGCTGATCAAGGGTTTGGCTCAGGGTCAACAAGAGTTGAAGACCATGCTTCTGAAGAAGAATAAGAAGAAGAGGAGAATTGTGCTATTCAACACTGGGCGCAGACTCGGGAACACCTTACAGGTTGAGGCTGAGAGGACTACTCCATCTGTGGGGGAAGGTAGTCACCAAGAGCGGGAGGTCCCTACTCCTGTGGTCTCTGATACTGAAACAGACTTCAATGACGAACAGTACCCTCCTGCTGAAGACCGGTACAAGCAGCTGGAGGACAGATTAAAAGCTATGGAAATTCAGCGTGTGCCTGGACTGGATTTCGGAGACTTGGGGTTATCTACTGGGGTGGTGATTCCACACAAGTTCAAGGCACCCGCCTTTGTGAAGTATGACGGGGCTTCCTGTCCCAAGATGCACCTCCGTTCTTATGTAAGGAAGATCCAGCCTTACACAGCAGACAGGAACTTATGGATCCACTTCTTCCAGGAGAGTCTTTCAGGGACTCACCTCGAATGGTTCTATCAGCTGGATGGAATCAACATTCGTAACTGGGAGGATCTGGCCACTGCTTTTTACAAGCAGTATCAATATAATTCCGACCTCGCTCCTACGCGTACCCAGCTCTAGGGTATGTCGCTAGGGTCGGGTGAAGGTTTTAAGGAGTACGCTCAGAAATGGAGAGATTTGGCTGGCAGGGTGCAGCCACCATTGACAGACCGGGAGCTGGTGGATATGTTTTTGGGGACCCTATCTGGTCCATTTTTCAATCATCTCATTGGTAATTCCTCTGCTGGGTTTACTGATCTGATCCTGACTGGTGAGAGGATCGAGGCCGGTATAAAATCGGGGAAGATACAGAAGGTTGCCTCCTCCAATGCTGAAAAGAAACCCTTCAAAAAGGAGGCTAGTGCCGTATATAGCTCCCGGAGACCAGAGCGACCTGAACGCCGCCAATCTGTCAGTGCGGTAATGATTGCCAAGCCTGCTGCCGCTCCTCGGCCGACCAATCCTCAAAGGGCTGAAAGACCCCAGAGAGAGTTTACCCGCTTAAGCATGACCTTATCACAGATCCTGCCACAGTTGCTATCCACCAATTTAGTGACTGTCAGAGAAGCTCCGAAGTTTCCCAATACTACATCTCCTAAGTACAATCTGAATGCTCGTTGTGCTTATCATTCTGATAGCCCGGGGCATAGCACAGATGACTGTTGGGCCCTAAAGAATAAGGTTCAGGACCTTATTGATGCAAAGGAGATACAGTTTGAGGCGCCTGAGAGGCCGAATGTTGTGACCGCTCCCATGCCCCAGCATGGAGTGAATGTTGTTGAGGAGGATTTGTATGTAGCTTCGGTGGATGATGTTGCTACTCCGCTGCTGACAATCAAGAGGAACCTGTTGCTAGCCGGTTTATTTCCGGGATGTAGCGAAGGTTGCCCTCTATGTGTTGCTTCCCCTGCTGGTTGTTCTCTGCTGAAGTCAGGCGTCCAAAACCTGATGGATAGTAGAGAGATTTTGTTCAGAAAGACTGTTGTTCCTGCTGCTCCTGTTGAAGAAGTTTCAATTGTTACCATCTTCAACAACCCTTCCAAGGCTCCTTCAAAGAAGCATGTCCAAATTTTGCCGGTTCACAAGATTGCTCCCATCACCATCACTGTTCCGGGGCCCATCCCCTACAAATCTGATAAGGCTGTCCCATGGCACTATGGGGCGGATGTTTACGTTCTGGGTGTGAAACAAGAGTTCAACATTGATACTGGTGTCTCCAACATCACTGGGCCTGCTAAGGTCACTCGTAGTGGAAGACTGTTCTCACCAGACATTGCTCCTCCGGTAATTCAGAGGCCTTTGGTCATCACACCTGCCAGTGTGCCTGTTTCTCCCCCTGACCAAGTATCCACCCCTGCTGCCGAGTCATCTGATACTCGGGGCAAGGGGATTGCTGCTGATGTGCCTGCCCGGACGGAGGCACCGAAGACCATTGTTGAGGCTTCCAGGCAGGAAATGGAAGAAATCCTCAAGATAATAAAGAAAAGTGATTTCAACGTCGTGGAACAGCTGGGGCACAC
The DNA here is from genome assembly GCA_948472305.1 of Vicia faba. Classification (NCBI taxonomy): domain Eukaryota; kingdom Viridiplantae; phylum Streptophyta; class Magnoliopsida; order Fabales; family Fabaceae; genus Vicia; species Vicia faba. The sequence continues at coordinate 385,777,951 of OX451735.1, read as the reverse complement.
CCCCTCCAAAATCTCCATGTTGTCACTACTGCTGTGTTCAGAGGCCCATGCTAAGGCTCTGATTGCTTTCTTAAAGACAGCCCACGTACCCCAAGAGACATCTGCTGATCAGTTCACCGACTGTGTGGCCAACCTAACCGCTGACAATGGCCTGGGTTTCTCTGATGCCAATCTGACAGCGAAAGGGAAGAACCATAATGATGCCCTGCATGTCTCCATTGAATGCAGGGGCACTACTCTTTCTCACGTGCTGGTTGACACAGGTTCTTCGTTAAACGTGCTGCCCAAGAAGGCTCTGGATAGGCTGGACTGTGAGGGTCTAGAGCTCAAACCAAGTAACATTGTTGTCCTGGCCTTTGACGGGTCCAAAAGAATGGTACATGGTGAGGTGGACATCCCAATCAGGGTTGGGTCACAGGTCTTCGATTCAAAATTCTATGTGATGGACATCCGTCCATCCTATTCTTGTTTGCTGGGTCGCCCGTGGATCCACAAGGCTGGAGCTGTGACCTCCATGTTGCATCAGAAGCTCAAGTACCCGGTCAGGGGGAAGATCGTGACGGTGCAAGGGGAAGAGGAATACATGGTCAGCCACCTCAACTCCTTCAGGTACGTGGAAATGGATGGGGAGTTCATTGAGACCCCCTTTCAACATTTTGAGGAGGTGCCACAAACTTTGGCAGCAGCAGAAGCAGTGGTTGAAGAGGTTTCTCCTTTGAAGATGGCCTCCTTAAAGGACGCCCGGGCTGTGATCGAAAGAGGTGAATGTGCAAACTGGGGCAAGCTCCCTGATCTTACTCCTAAGACTAACAAGTTTGGGCTGGGTTTCACCACAGAAGCTCAGAAGGCAGTGCGCAAGGCGAGAATTGGAAGACCTCCTGTGCTCATCACCTACTCAGGAGTGAATGCTATTGGAGAGGAAGACGAAGTGGAGGAGTCAGAGTTTGATAGCTGGATCTACCCGACAACTGTTGGTGGATTGACCAATTGGACTGCTAAAGACTTTACACCCATAACTTTTGTTCCCCAGTAATGAACTTCTTTGTTTTGGATTTGTAATAAACAATAACTTGAAACTGTATGGCCCGGTGTCTTACCCGGGGCACCATGGTCTTATTTATGAGGGCTTTTGTTTGTCACTGTCATATATCATAAATAAAAGCATTGGACGTTTTTCACATTTCAAATTTTGCGCTCCTTTTCTTTCCTTTCTTTACATATTGTAAAAACAGCTGTATTTACACACACTCACTCATACAGGTTTCAATCCACTCTGGATCTCACTGGTAACGACTCTGCTACTGCCAGCTATGACTTTGAAAATCCGATCAACTTAGCCGAAGACGAAGGTGAAGATGATTGCGAAGTGCCTGGCGAGCTCGCAAGATTGTTACTTCAAGAGGAAAGGGCAATTCAACCCCATGAAGAGCCAGTGGAAACAATAAACTTGGGTACTGAGGCAGACAGGAAAGAGGTAAAGATTGGTGCCAACCTAGAGCTCAGCGTGAAGCAACGGTTGACTCAAATGCTGCATGATTATATGGAGATCTTTGCCTGGTCCTACGAAGACATGCCTGGGTTGGATACCGATATTGTGGTCCATCACTTGCCAACTAAGGAAGATTGCCCTCCGATTAAGCAAAAGGTCCGCCGTATGCGTCCAGAGATGTCTGAGAAGATTAAAGCCGAGGTTATGAAGCAGTTTGATGCCGGGTTTCTTGCAGTGACTTCATACCCTCAGTGGGTTGCTAATGTAGTGCTGGTACCTAAGAAGGATGGCAAGGTCAGAATGTGTGTCGACTACAGGGATCTGAATAGGGCCAGCCCCAAGGATGACTTCCCCTTACCTCACATTGATGTCCTTGTTGATAATACAGCTCAGCACAAGGTATTCTCTTTCATGGATGGCTTTTCAGGTTACAATCAGATCAAGATGGCACCTGAAGACATGGAAAAGACTACATTTGTTACTCAATGGGGCACCTTCTGTTACAAGGTCATGCCATTCGGGTTGAAGAACGCTGGGGCAACCTACCAACGTGCCATGGTTGCTTTATTTCATGATATGATCCATCATGAGATAGAAGTGTATGTTGACGACATGATCGCAAGGTCCCAGACTGAGGAAGAGCACCTAGATCATCTGCAGAAATTGTTTGACCGGTTGAAACTGTACAAGCTGAGGCTGAATCCGAACAAATGCACCTTCGGGGTAAGATCTGGGAAGTTGCTAGGCTTCGTGGTCAGTGATAAAGGTATTCAAGTGGACCCTGCCAAGGTTAAAGCTATTCAAGAGATGCCAGTTCCTAAGACAGAGAAGGAAGTCAGAGGCTTTTTAGGACGCCTGAATTACATTGCTCGATTCATCTCACACCTGACTGCTACCTGTGAGCCAATCTTCAAACTGCTGAAGAAAGATCAGGTAGTACGTTGGAATGATGAATGTCAGGCTGCTTTTGACAGAATCAAAGAGTATCTCCAAGAACCGTCCATCCTTATGCCACCGGTTGAAGGGAGACCTCTGATACTGTACCTGACAGTACTTGATAACTCAATGGGGTGTGTGCTGGGGCAGCATGACGAGTCTGGCCGAAAAGAGCATGCCATTTATTACCTTAGAAAAAAGTTTACCGACTGTGAGACTCGATACTCACTGCTTGAGAAAACTTGCTGCGCTTTGGTATGGGCTGCTCGCCGGCTGAGACAGTATATGCTGACTCACACTACCTTATTAATCTCAAAGATGGATCCTATAAAGTATATATTCGAAAAGCCTGCTCTGTCTGGGAGAATTGCAAGATGGCAAATGATCTTGACGGAATACGACATTCAGTACACAACCCAGAAATCCATCAAGGGAAGTGTATTGGCAGACCACTTGGCACATCAGGCCGTAGATGACTATCAGTCAATGAACTTCGAGTTTCCGGATGAAAGCATCATGATAGTGACTGATTGTGAAGTACCTGGACCGGATGAAGGACCTGAGGAAGGATCCCGATGGTCTATGCACTTTGACGGAGCCTCCAACGCTTTGGGTAACGGTATTGGCGCTATAATCATATCCCCTCAAGGCACTCATACTCCACTCACTGCCCGGCTATGTTTCAACTTCACCAACAACATGGCGGAGTATGAGGCGTGCATCATGGGACTCAAAGCTGCAATTGACTTAAGGATCAAGTTTCTGAGTGTCTTCGGAGATTTCGCTCTCGTGATCAACCAGATCAAAGGCGAGTGGGATACGAAACATCCGAATCTTATTCCTTATAAAGAATGTGTGTTGACAATGATCCCCCACTTCACAGAGATAACCTTTGAACATTTCCCGAGAGAGGAGAATCAGTTAGCGGATGCGTTAGCTACGATGTCTTCTATGTTCAAAGTCAAATGGGATAACGAGGCTCCCCGGATCATCATCTGGAAACTGGACGAACCAGCATACTGTTGCGATCTCGAGACCGAATTGGTGACTGAGAAGCCTTGGTACCATGAGGTGAAGAGGTACTTGGAAGCTCAGGAGTATCCTGAAGGTGCATCTGTCAATGATAGAAAGTTTCTGAGAAGGTTTGCGGCAAAGTTCTTCCTTAGTAACGGCATCTTGTACAAGCGAAACCATGATTCAACGTTATTGCGTTGTGTGGATAAGACAGAAGCAGAAAAGATCATGGAAGAGCTACATGAAGGGACCTTTGGTACACATTCCAGTGGGCATACAATGGCAAAGAAGATCCTTCGGGCAAGGTATTACTGGTCCACAATGGAAGCTGACTGCTACCAACATTCCAGGACATGCCACAAATGCCAGATTTATGCAGACAAGGTGCATGTTCCTCCAGTTCCCCTGAATGTTCTGACCGCACCTTGGCCTTTTGCAATGTGGGGCATTGACATGATTGGTGAGATCAGACCTACGGCATCTAATGGGCACCGCTTCATGCTTGTAGCGATTGATTATTTTACAAAGTGGGTTGAAGCAGCTTCCTATGCTACAGTGACCAAGACTGTTGTGGCACGGTTCATTCGGCATAACCTGATCTGTCGATACGGCGTCCCTGAGAGAATTATTACAGATAACGGTACCAATCTGAATAACAAGATGATCACTGAGCTCTGTGAACAGTTCAAAATACAGCACCACAATTCTTCTCCTTACAGACCGAAGATGAATGGGGCTGTAGAAGCAGCAAATAAAAATATCAAGAAAATCGTGCAGAAGATGACAGTGACCTATAAAGATTGGCACGAGATGTTACCATTCGCTCTACATGGGTACCGTACCTCAGCTAGGACGTCAACCGGGGCAACTCCTTTCTCTTTGGTTTATGGTATGGAGGCAGTCTTACCAATCGAAGTGCAAATACCATCTCTCTGGATAATGAAGGATGCAAATCTGAACGAGGATGATTGGATCCAGACCCGACTTGATCAGCTCAACCTTATTGATGAAAAGAGACTTGCTGCTATCTGCCATGGTCAGACGTATCAAAAACGGATGATCAGGGCATTTAACAGAAAGGTCAGACCACAGGAATATCAAGTTGGGGATCTGGTAATCAAGCGAATCATCCTTCCTCAGAGTGATCCAAGGGGAAAATGGACCCCTACGTACGAAGGACCATTTGTGGTTAAACATGTGTTCTCAGGAGGAGCCATGATTCTAACCAACATGGATGGTGACGACCTTCCTCACCCCGCCAATGCAGACATAGTAAAAAGATACTACGCATAAAAAGACCCGCTAGGCTGACATGCCTAGGCAAAAATTAGGGCTTCCCGTCGAACCAAAAGGGTTCGGGCAAAATGAAGGGATGGAATAAAAAAAATATGTACACTCGGCAAGTCGAAAACCTGAAAAGGCGGCTTGGGCAAAAATGGGTATCCCGGTGGACTGAAAACCCGAAAGGGCGGTCCAGGCAAAAATTAGGGATAAAAGCGTAATACTATGTCTCGTTGATCACTTTGCATCCAGAATCCGGTATCTACATCAAGTTCAGACGGCATCGACCAGTCAGCTTCACCTTCAACCAAGGTCGTCAAGTGATGAGACGCTCAGAGTTATAAAGGCAATAGCAGAGTTGAAACCCAGTGGGATCATTAATATTTCACACAGCTGTTTTATTTTCTTTTGTACAAAATCTGTATAAACTCTTTTGTTCGGCGGCGTTCTCTTACTAGGACGTCAGCCTCTTGTACACAAAACGCCTATTTACAGGCCATTCAAAATCAATACAAATATATTTTCAGTTAAACGTGCCAAGTGTTTTTCTTTTTCTGTTTTGTTTTGCGAAGAACGTCCAAGGTTCAATTTGTGATATATGCATTGACAATAATTTGCTAACTCATAAATATTTGCATACGAAACAAAGGAATTAATTGCAGGTGACATTAGAAACAGGGGCAATAGAGAGTTGTCTAAGCAATCTAATTGTTCTATCCTCCAAGGTACCAAGGTAGGTTCAGCTAAAGAACATAACCAGATATCATAATTCCCAAGAGAGTGAGCCAGCAAGTCAGTACACTCTCTCCAAGCTATATTATCAAACCTTAAGGAAGTTGGGCATCCTCCAGTGGACCTTAACATTCCCCGGCAGCATATGTAGTCTTAACAAGCATCCCCGGCAGTCTTGGTCTAAAGATTGTTCCCCGGCGGTATATCAAACATTCAGTGGTGTCACTTCCCCCGATACATCTCAAAAACTTCCCCAGGAGAATCCAATCCAGTTTCCCCAAGAAGTTGGAATCCATCTCCCCAAGCAGTAAGCTTATCCCCAGTAGATTCTGGAAGCTTATCCTCGTAAAGCACGAACGCGTCGTCCAGCTTTATTTAAAGAGTTATTTCCTTAACAGGATATAACTGGGTTATCCTCAGCCAAAAGCCACGGAAAGAGCGTCCTCGACGGAGTCTTCTTATCCTCAGCGAAGTCCATTAACACTTCCAACCCAACAAGATATCCCCAGCAAGTTGTTATCAAAACTCAACAAAGTATCTCTCTCCCCACAGAGTATCGCTTCCCAGCAAGGTCGCTAGAGTACCTTTCTCCCCGCAGAGTTATCCATTCGCCAAGTTTATTCCTCAACGGAGTCATCTTCTCCTACCGGTATTCTTGCAACTAGCATCCCCAGCGGAAGCAAAATCTATCCTGCAAACATCAACCCAGGATATGACTTCCCGGCACCCGTCTAGGATTTACTTTCCTAGACGAAAAACGCATTCATAAAACATCACATACATCATTATAGCATACATAGACGCATCATATCATATAAATCTCATTTATGTTGAGAACATCATTGCTTGACCCATATCGTGCGTTGCATATGACTGACCTTTACTTTTCAGGAAAAATTCAGTTAAGTTCTCAGCTATATTCAAGACCTTGACCGGTTCAGTTAAGTCGACCCTAAGATTTTTCTGTTTCTTATCCAGTCAAAGGCCTTCTCTAGTCCAGCTAAATCGACCCCAAACAGATTTTCTGACAAAGACTCAGTAGAAGTTATTAAAGGTTTTTCTCAGACGCCCGCTTTTGAGACTATAATTTCCTTTGGTTCTCTCCCGACGTTGTGGAGGTGATAATTCCATTCCAGGTTTTTCTCAGACGCCCGCTTTTGAGATTATAATTTCCTATGGTTCCCTCTCCGACGGTGAGTGAGGTGATAATTCTTTTCCTATGGTTCCCTCTCCGACGGTGAGTGAGGTGATAATTCCTTTTCAGATGGTTCCCTCTCTGACGGTGAGTGAGGTGATAATTCCTTTTCAGATGGTTCCCTCTCCGACGGTGAGTGAGGTGATAATTCCTTTTCAGATGGTTCCCTCTCCGACGGTGAGTGAGGTGATAATTCCTTTTCAGATGGTTCCCTCTCCGACGGTGAGTGAGGTGATAATTCCTTTTCCTATGGTTCCCTCTCCGACGGTGAGTGAGGTAATAATTCCTTTTCAGATGGTTCCCTCTCCGACGGTGAGTGAGGTGATAATTCCTTTTCAGATGGTTCCCTCTCCGACGGTGAGTGAGGTGATAATTCCTTTTCAGATGGTTCCCTCTCCGACGGTGAGTGAGGTGATAATTCCTTTTCCTATGGTTCCCTCTCCGACGGTGAGTGAGGTGATAATTCCTTTTCAGATAGTTCCCTCTCCGACGGTGAGTGAGGTGATAATTCCTTTTCAGATTATAATTTCCTAGAGTTCCCTCTCCGACGGTGAGTGAGGTAATTCCCTTTCAGATTATAATTGCTTATTGGTTCTCTTCCCGATACTGCGAAGATGGTAATTCCCACCAAGATTTTCTCAACGAACATTGTTGAGGTTAAAGTCACCCAAGGTTCTCTTACCGTTCATGCTAAGGTAGTGAACACCCCTGGTTCATTCATCACCTTTTGAAGATCCAGACTCAGCTCCTGTAACCAGTCAGGATACATTTATACAAAGCATCTGAAAACCAGCTCCTGCAACATGTCAGGTACTCATTTTTCTTTTGCAGGTATACAGGTTCTCGCTAAGGAATCTCTTATGCGATCAACATCCAGATGGCATCTATAAGCCCATCATCCTATTCATCAACCTCTAAATGGCATCTATAAGCCCATTCCCACCACATCACTGCTACTATGTGAGCGCAAATTTCTGGGCACTTTAGTGTTCAATCATCTTCCACCTTCGGATTACGAAAGGCACGCCAGCCAATCTACATCCTCAGGTCTAAGAAGATTGAACAGGGGCAACTGTTGTACCCCAAAATTTTCCCTCCCATATTTTTCAAGAAATTGCCAAGCCAAGCTTCAAAGTTCCCCAAGGGTTGCACAGTGCAGGAGCTTCCTAAGCAGTCAAGATTAGGGTTTTGCTTCTGATCAAGAAAATGAAGTTTTCAAAGGTCCAATCAAGTCTCACATGCCTAAAAATATGGTCAAGCATCCTCATATCAAGTTTCAAGACTTTCAGCACAAAATTGCACAGTCAAAAACCCTAATTGCACTACAGTCAACTGTAGGGGCAAAATGGTCATTTGACAGTCAAAAGTTCAAATTTTTGGTCAACATATCATTTTGAAGCCACAAACATCATTTGATCAATGCTTGATCATGATTCTCAAAACTTGGCTCAAAAATCATCAAGATGCAAAAGTTTCTATTTTTGGATAGTTGAAAAAGTCAACTGAAATTGACCAGAGCATAACTTTCACATGTTTCATCAGAAAAATTCCATCCAAAGCTCATTTTGAAGAGAAAGACATTTCCTATAACTCATCTTCATACTTCAAGTCCAAGAAATGCTCCCACAAAAAGTTATCAATTTCAACATTATAGGTCATTTTCAAAAGTCAACAAAAAGGGACTTTAAGTCAAAGGCCATAACTTGAGATTGGTAAATCAAAATGACATGGGACCAAAGACATTGGTTAAAGTACTTCAAGACCTTTCCAAAATTTCCAAGAACATGATCAAAGCTTAAATATTGAGCAAGTTATGCATTGGAGAAGTTGGGAAATTTTTGTGAAATGGCCAAAATCATTTATCCTTGAAATCTCATTTTTGACAAAAGGGGCCCACTTTTTCCACTTGAATTGACTTGGCCATGCTTCCCACGTGTCCCACCTTTTATTTCATATTTTTTAATTAATTTTTTCATTTTTATTGATTTTCTTGGATTTAATTAAGTTTAAATCTTTTAAAATCAAGGAAAAATCAAAAAGTTTGATTAAATGAAATATTTGGCCTTAACTAGCCTTGAAACATCATTAAGCCTATACCAAATTCGTGTAAAGAGGCAAATAAGGCAAGAATTCAAAAATAAGGCAAAAATGGAAGGTGTGATAATGGAGGTTTATGTGAAAATCCAAAACATCAATGCAAGGTATTATTGGCCATAATTCTCATTCATACACATTGCCTAAGGTATACACAAGTGATCAGAAACCAAATGGAGACCTAAGCTGCGCAGGAACCTTGAAAACAAACTCACACTTTTTTCCCTAAAACCTCAATTCTGAAAATCACATTAGGGGGCGATTCAAGCTGAGATTTTCATCTCATCATCTTCCTTAGGCCTTCAGCAACGTGCCTGCATAGATTTCCAAGTCCATAACATCCTAAATCGTTGTACAGAAGCTGGCCTTTCTCACTTTTTATTTATTATCGTGTTTTACATTCCATGCTCATTCATGATGTTTTATTTATATATTCATGACCAGTGAAGTATTTGCAAGCTAACCATATGCTTTGATTGTACTTTTATGCGTTGTGTGCAAAGATACCATGTTCATGTTTTAGGGTTTCCAGGACCTTGAATTGGGGCTTTTCACCCAAGGAAAAATTGAGACTCATGACCACCATCACTCAAATCAGCGCGCTTGGACGATCTTGAACCCACCCTCGCGCTCAATTTATGAGCGTCAGAGGGCCATTCGCTATTTTCTCATATCTTACTTTCAGCAACGTTTGAAAACCGTTGCTCTTTGCTTATATATTTCAGGAAAATAAAAAACCAATGAAGAAGATGATACCGTGGCGAACGGTGATAGGCCAGTTCAAAAATTCGCGCGCTGAAGGCATTAAGGAATTGTCTTGCATTATAATGTTTGTTTATTATGGGATATACAAGAAACACGCGTGGATCAACTGGAAAGGCTTACTATTGGTAACGTTCAGGACCTGGGTTCGAGCCCCAGGTCCTCACTTCCCTTCATATTATTTTCCATTTGATATTCTCATGCAATTTCAGCCTAGAGGAACACCATACACTCCCAAGATCCAGTCATCCACGCATTGGTTACATCAATCTAAAGGCTCAGATTTAAGGCATATGGTAGACCCTGGTCAAAGGTGCCACATGGTGTCTGGAAAAGTCAATGGACCTGAAGGTCATTGGGCTCAAATTCATGGGCTACACCTCCTATCTGGGGACTGATACCCCCAAGGTTTGCCAAATTTTTGTTATTTTTTATCTTTTCATCATTTTTATCTTCTTTTAATTATTATTCTTTTTAATCAATTTAATATTTTCACAAACATAAAAACACAAAAAAATCAGAAAAGACAAAAAAAATAAATATTTTTTATTTTAATATTTTTTGTAAATAAATCCCCTATTTAATTTAGATTTAATTTTAGGTTATAATTTAATTCTTTTTTTCACAATAAACCAAAAATAATAAAAATAGATCTTTAACACTTTTTTACCCTTTTTTTTAATTAATTAAATATTTTATCATCAACCATTAATTTTGTAAATAAATTTCATAATTAATTTAGTTTTAATTCTAGGTTTTAACTTTAATGCATTTTCTTTAATAAATTAAAAACAATTAGAATTAGAATTAATTATTTGACTTTTAATTAATTTAATTTTTTCTTTAATGTCATAAATACAAAAACATAAAAAATAAGTTCTTCCTTTTTATTTAATTTAATTATTTTAAATTCCTTCAAAGGGTTCAACGCCCTCGCATTCGATTATGTTTTTTGTTCGCGCATTTTATTTATTTCTTTTGTGAATATAATGTACTTGTTCCAAAGCCATGTAATAGCTATTAGACATTTATTTTCTGCACTTTATTTTAAATCGGGTCTGGATTAATTTGGCGTTGTAGACCCGCGCCTTTGTAATAGCGTAGGACATTTATCTTTTCCGCACTTTAAATTCCCGCACCTTTAACTGTTAAACAATAACATGAAAGAATGAATGCCCAAAAATAAAATCAAAGCGTAGATCACCAATGCATGACAAGACAAATAATAAACTGAAAATGACACACAATTCACACACCACCCCTAGGGTACGCCTCATTGTTGCCTTACCTCGAAAGGTGATCGTCGAGTAGAGGATGTCTTAGTAAGTCCTCATGATCCGGGAACCTGGCATGAGGGTAGCTTCTAAGGTGTCTTCCTATTGCTCCGGTGATCACCATGTCCCGAACCTCGAATTGACCCGAACACCTCCAACGGTGGTGCTACCTACCTCTCAATGGTGGGATGGCATTACCTTAAGGACATTTACACAGACTAATTCCTTAGGGTAGGTAGATGACTCGTAGATACTTGCTCTAATTTAAAACAAAATCAAAAACTTCTTTTCACACCTCACACTTTCAAAAAGTTTTCAAACAATACTTCATACACTCTTGAGGACTGATACAAGAGTTACCTAGAAGTTTTCAAAACGAACTTTTTTTTTTTCAAAACCCACACACACTTGAAAAGCAAACAAACCATTTTTGAAAACACAATGAGCAAGTATCTAAGAGCCCATGGATAACCATGGATAGAAAGGGTGCTAACACCTTCCCTTTCTATAATCTACCTCCCGAACCGAGAGCAATCTCTTTAAGGAATTTTTCTGTGCTTTTGTCCTTTCCATTTGGAGAAAATAAAAGATGGTGGAGACTCTTGCTTCCGCGACATTTCGCGAAACCAGCTTTAAACAGTCAGTTCCAGATCCACCGATCACAGCAGGGCTATGAGAAGGAACCTGGATAGTAGGTTTACTTTGAGATGAAAGCCTGGATAGTAGGGCTATGAGAAGTAACCTGGGTAGTAGGGTTACTTTAAAAATATAAGCCTGGAAGGTAGGGCTATCAGAAGGAACTTGGGTAGTAGGGTTACTTCGAAATGAAAGCCTGGATAGTAGGGCTATGAGAAGGAACCTGGGTAGTAGGGTTACTTCGAAATGAAAGCCTAGATAGTAGGGCTATAAGAAGGAACATGGGTAGTAGGGTTACTTCAGAATAAAAGCCTAGATAGTAGGGCTATGAGAAGGGACCTGGGTAGTAGGGTTACTTCGAAATGAAAGTCTTGATAGTAGGGCTATAAGAAGAAACCTGGGTAGTAGGGTTACTTAGAAATGAAAGCCTGGATAGTAGGGCTATGAGAAGGAACCTGGGTAGTAAGGTTACTTCAAAATGAAAACCTGGATAGTAGGGCTATGAGAAGGGACCTGGGTAGTAGGGTTACTTCGAAATAAAAGCCTGGATAGTAGGGCTATGAGAAGGAACCTGGGTAGTAGGGTTACTTCGAAATGAAAGCCTGGATAGTAGGGCTATATGAAGGAACATGGGTAGTAGGTGTGATACGGTGGGAAGAGAACTGACTATTTTTGGAATGCTGGTTCGCGTTTTGCGTTTGTTTTCGCAAAATGTCGCGGTAAGCAAGAGCCGCCACCGTCTTTTATTTTATCCAACAAGGAAAGGAAAAAAGCACAGAAAAATCCCTTTTTCAAGATATTTATCGGGTTCGAGGGGGTAGATTATAGAAAGGGAAGGTGTCAGCACCCTTTCTATCCATGGTTATCCATGGGCTCTTAGGTACTTCCTCAAAGTGTTTTCAAAAATTTTCTTTTCTTTGTGTTTGTGGGTTTGAAAGAAGTTTTTATTTGAAAGGAGTGTGTTGTACCCCAAAATTTTCCCTCTCATTTTATCAACATTTTCTCACCACAAGACTCTTGGAGCTCAAGATCAAGTTAAGGTTTGCTCTGCTCAAGACCCCTCCTTGCACTGCTGACCCAAATTAGGGTTTGAGTTTGCACGGGGATGTTTTGACCTAAAATTCCCAAAGTGACTTTCATATTTCATGTTGGACTCACAAGTTTATCCATACCAAGTTTCAAGCCTTGATTCCAATCTTTGCCCAGTCAATTGGACAGTTGACCTAGAAATCAACTGTATTGGGGAAAAGTCAATTGTGGCCCATTGACAGTCAAACTTCATGAAATTTGACCCACATCAACATAATGAACTCATATGAATCATTTGATCAAGTTTGGATCACAATTCCACAAGAAATTTGATCAGATCATCAAAAGGGCAAAATGGTCATTTTTAGGGTTTTGACTGCACAAAGGCAATTTTTGACTGTTTGATCTAACCAATGGCAAATCAAGCTCACATATGGACTCAAGGACTCAATGGCATTATCTTGACCCATTCAACAAGTTCAAAAGATCTCAAATGCATAAGATTGACAAATGAATTTTTCAGTCAACTGATCAAAATTTGACTGTATACTAAAAAGTCAAACTTTGACTTTTTGGTCAAAATCAAGTGCCAAGATTCATTTTTCATCAAGACATGTCAAATTATGAAACTTGTTCATCAAGAAATCCAAATTTGCAAATTAGGGTTTAAAATGAAGAATTTCATAACTTAGAAATTTTTCTAAGTTATGGAATGTTCTTATTTTTTCCTAACTTTGCCCCATTTTTTCACTAAGATGCAAATGGATTCAAACAAAACTTGAAACATAAAAGTTGTAGTACATTGCAAAATCTACAACTTTGATTGACAAAGTTTTCTCAAAGGAAGCTTGTATCTCAAGTTATGATTTTTGGAACAACGGTGCAAAACATTTTTAACTTAGAGAAATTTTGCCCTATTTTAGGCAGGATTTTTGTCCAACTTCTTGGCCATTTTTCACATGGTTCCACTTGGAGTTTCAATTTGCATTACAAAGATGGATTGTAGTACACATTCCAAGCTTTCCAAATTGTCCAAGAACTTCTCAAACACCCTTGTGGTTAGAGAGAATCGAATTTGCAAAGTTGGCCAAAACTCATTCTTGTTCATGGCCAAAACATGTTCATGGCAACTTGCATTTTCAAACCAGCTTGTACAATGCTAGCTTGCAGGCCTCAATACCAGTTTCACACACCATAATTAAATGCCTAACCATTGTGTTAAGGTGTTATTTTGTTCATTTGGACAATACATGCAAAATTAACCCTTAATTGGAAAAAGCACATTTTCCATTTTGATAAAGTATCACTTTATGTCAAATTCAAAATCCTTGGACATGGGGGCCAGATCTTAGAGGCAAAATCAAATCCACAAATTTGTGTTACCAAGAGCAAATGCTGCAGCATGCTTGAGAGGCTTAGACAGGTCTATAACATCAACACACTTTCTTTGCTTCACAAAGAAGAAATCTTGCAAACACATACCAACTCTCATTTCCTGCAAGCATAAGCCTAAGCAAACTTTGTTATCATCTTCCATACATCCCAACTATCCTAAAGCACGATCCATTGATCCCTCATACCTCCCAATACTCAGAAACACCATATTGCTGCAAAACAGGGTACCTGCTGCAGATTGAGGTCCACAACTCAATCCACTCGTTCACTTTGGCTAAAAACCTTTCAAACACCTTCCATGTCATCCACTGAAACTATCCAAAGCCCTGAACTCAAGCTGTAACACCCCTAACCACGTTTGCCATTTTTACTTTCAAGCTGTGCAGGTGGACTTCCATAGCACGATACAGTTGGTTTCAAAGCAAGCTAGGCATTTGGGAAGCATCCTTGGACTTCAGGCAAGCTCAACCAAAGCTCAAACTCCATTGAAAATACCTACATTGCTATGTTCAAGTCAAGCTGAAACAGGTAAAACCATGAACTTCTATCTCTCAATCTAGGAAGAGTTAGGCTTAGGTTTGTGAATGAAACATGCTCTACTCATAGCCCTGAAGCCATACATGTGATCAGTTTTTATTTATGTTAAGCGTGCTGTGAGAATTTTAGCCATGAACATGTGAAAAAAATTAGGTCAGAAATTGGGGGTGAAGAAATTCTCCCTGGTTTCTTAGAGTTAGGACAAGTTCTTTACATGTTTGAATTCGTCTTTTGATGCTCTATAATATTGGTGTTATGAGTTTTGCATAAAAGTCAAAGAATCAGGAGTTGGTGTTTGATCAAAGAGACGCGCGTTTTTCATTCAAACAGAAGCTGGAGGTTGAAGAAGGTTGGCTTGGGCTGGGCCTGAGTCAGCTTGCTGTTCACACCCCTTTTTTCCATTTGCACCCCCCTGGCCCATTGTGTGAAATATTTATCATTTTTGCATTTTTCTTTTTGATTCTGATTTTATATTTTTTCCTCAAACATAAAAAACATTAAAAATATTTTTCCACATTTTTTTACATTTATTTGGCATTTATTTGTTTTATTAAATATGTATATGTAAATAAATAGATTTCCTTTTCTTTTTAAAACCCTAAAAATAATACAAAAATATTTATTTTTAGTTATTATTTTTTATTTACATTTTGAAAACATTTTCTAAAATATACATTTTTTGTAAATAATTAATATTTTATTTTTTACATATTTAGTATATTAAATATATATGATTTATACTTATACATATTTTATTAAATATTTAGGGCAAAATACAAAAATAATATGTTTTATTTTTATTTAATATTTGACATCAAAAAATACTTTTTTTAACCATATACTTTTTATTTTGTGCATAAATTAATATATTTTGTACATAATCAATAAATAATAATATTTATTCAAAACCTAGGGTTTAACCCTAAAACCATAAAAATAACCAAAAAATTGACTCTTTTTTTTTATTTTGTTTATATTTTACATTGAAAAATACTTTTACATACATAATAAAAAATCATTTTTGTGCATAATACATTTTGTATATTTATTGTATTCACTTAAATATTCAATTAAATATTTGCATATTCGATATGGTTGTAATAATTTATATTTTATTTTCTTGTCAAATATCCCTCAAATTCAAACTTGTACCCCCATCCCCATAATCATTGTCGTAATAGCTTAGCATTTAAATTCTCGCATTTAAAAGCTTTCAATTATGCCATGTTTAGACTTAGGGTTTGTATGCAAAAATCAATCAACAAATAGCTTGACCTAATCCAAGATAAACATGCATGAAAAACAAACAATGCACACTTACACCCTTAGGGTTACTCCACTTGTTGCCTTCAAAAATGGGCCATGTTTGCATGTCAAGTACTTTGGCAAAACAAAACAAAAACAAACAAAATGATCATAGTCCCTCGATGACACTATCAAGTTGCCTAAACAAAAATGATCATAGTCCCTCAAGAAAAATTGCCAAAATACTTGACACTATTGCATTCATGGTCTAAACGATGACCCGCGCCCGTCCCGTTAACATCCTAACACAAGGTTGTTCACCAAATACAATGGTGAAACAACACTATTAAAAGGGTTAAAAACATGAGGAAAGATCTTTGAGAAATTTAGGGTAGATAGCTCTTAGCTACTTGATCAAACTTGCAAAGAAAACATCCTTGCTACTTTTTCAAAACACACATCACAACACAACTTCAAAACAAACTTTCAAAACATTGAAAAAACTTTTCAAAAGACTATACACCTTTGTATACATTCAAACATGGATCATTACAAAGGTTGCCTAGACAAGGCATATTTTTCAAAACATTTTCAAAACCACACACAAAGCACCATTTCAAACAATTGAAAAGCAAAGGCAAGTGATATAAGCAAGTAACTAAGAGCCCATGGATAACCATGGATAGAAAGGGTGCTAATACCTTCCCTTTCTATAATCTACTCCCCGAACCCACGAAAACATCTCAAAGGTTTTTCCTGTGCTTTTTAACCTTTCCTTAGGATAAAATAAAAAGTCGGTGGCGACTCTTGCAAAACCGAAACATTTGCGAACAAAAAACGCAAAACTTCAAGTCAGTTCTCCCACCGTACCACAGAGTGTAAGTGCGAAAAGTTTTGTTTTGTTTTAAAAGGAGCAAGTACTTAAGAACCATCTACCTACTCGAAAAAGGAATCAATTTGTGATAATGTCCTTTAGACAATGCTATCCCACTATTGATGAGTAGGTAGCGTCGTCGATGGAGTTTTAAGGGTCAATTCGATTAAGGGACGTGTAGTCACTAAAGCAATGTTAGGACGCCTTAGCGATAACCCTTATGTCTTAGATCATTTTTCCGAGGCAACCGTTTCGAGGCAACTATGATCTTTGGACAAGAGGGCGGCCTCTAAAACTTCCTATACTCAATTACCACGTTCGAAGGCAACCAAGTGAGGTGTACCCTAAGAGTGCGCATGTGAGAGTGTGTTGTTTCAGTTAATTTTATCTTTGTACATGTCATGTGTGAGCTATGTTGATTTTAAGTTCATACATTCGATCCTATCATGCATTCCCTATTACCAAACATCTAACAGTTTATAGATTGCAGAAATTAAATTGCGGAAATTAAATCTAACTATTACAAGGCGTCAGGTATTTACATCGCCAAAAATAACCCTTGAAATTAAAATGCGAAAAATAAAATAAAGCGATAAAATAATCAAAGTCCTTATTTAACTATTACATTCTGGGAAACAATTACATCAATATAGTAAACTGGATCGCGTGCGAAAAATTAAATCGAGTGCGAGTTTTTTAGGGTTTTGACCCTTTTTTGAAAGAAAGCATTTTTTTGGTTATTTTTTGGATTAAAAGAAATTAAATTAAGTTAACAATTAAATAAATAAATTAATTTAAAAAAGACATTTTTTTGGATTTTTGGATATTTAAAGAAATAAAATAAATTTGATTTAAAGTTTGTAAAACCTAATTATCTACATTGATTTTAAATATTGCAAAAATATTAAAAGTTATTCTCTAATTAAACTAAATTAATTGAGTTAGTATTTATTTACAAAAATAAAATGATGAATTTAATTTTAATAAATAAAATATATTTTTGTGTTTTTGTTTTATGAGGAAAAAATTTAATTGGTTAATTAAATAATAAATAATAAAACAAAAACAATTAAATAAATAGATTAAAAAAGAAAGAAATAGAAATAACCCATGGGGGTTCAGGCCCAATTTGGAGGTGAAACTGGCAATTTGAAGCCCATTTACACGCAGGCCTGGGTTGACTTCCTGATTCCCTATGCCTTGGTTGACTTGAGAACATGATGGTCATCACATCTAGACCACCAGATCTGGCCTGAGGCCATCTGGCAGGCATCTGGGTGATGGTGTATGATGGACCATAATTGCAGAAACGCGTTGGAGCATCTACAGAAAAATAATAATATGCAATATGGTGGACCTGGGATTCGAACCCAGGTCCTGTGAGTCATTGATCAACACCCCTACCACTCAGCCAGCGCGTCTTAATTGTTAGTGGAATGCGCAGTAATCATTATATTAGGCAAACAAACAATATGCTGGAAAATAAAAAAAATAAACGTGAAATATGAATGACCCAATTGGAACAGGCCACGTCTTTGTCTTCTTCGCTGTACCTGGTTCTTTTTCCTGCGGATTTACATCCGCAGCTAAATCCATAGCTGCATCATAGAATTAGTTCTAGGCTATAAAAATACCAACCAAGACCATAGTCATGATCGTCTCTTCCTCCTAAACACATCTATGTCCATTAATGGCCTTGATTTCACCTGTAGAGAAAATGCCCAAAAACGAATACCAAGAACCCTAGAATCGGCTAGGGGGTTACAGGCCATGAAAATGCAATTCAATAATGCAAAAAGCTTCTAAATGGAACGATAAGCGTGAATATGTAAAGATTTTGCCAAGAAAGTGCAAGAATATGATGATACAATTTCAAGTGCAGAGCGATTTTCAGAGAAACTTACAGCGCGATTGAGGAGGTGAATGGCCTTGCTTTTGATTGCTACAGACTCAATGAATGTCCAGCAAGAGAATAGTGTTGAGATTTCGTGTTGAAAGCACCTCTAAGACAGATTTCAATTTCAAGCTTTTTTAAGTTTTTTTCAAGTTTGGTTTTGATGTTTATGCAGCTTCTAGGTCTCTAATTCGTGCCTCTTGCCTTGTATATGTATAATGCATTGTATTAGGTCAAGTTTTGGACTTTGAATCTTTGTGAATCAATGCTTGAAGATATGGCTTGATCCTCCATTAAAATCTTTCCAATTTTGTCCAAAAATCTAATATTTGTTCATGATATGGTGAGATACGAGTTTTATCATGTCCATGATGACAATTAAGGCCTGTATCAATCAAAAAGATCCTAATTTATCAATATTTAGATTTTATTTGAATTTAAATTGATTTAAAATGAATTAATTCAATAAAAATCAAATAAAATAGAAATATCAATAAATGGACACAAGACTGAAGATAGGACACGTGTGTAGTGTGACAAGATCAAATCAAGTGGAAAAAAGTGGGCCCATTTGACAAAGTTTGAAGTTTTTGGGATAGTTGACTTTTGGCAATTTTGGAAAAATGCCCAACTTCAACAATGCATAACTTCTTCAATTTTGAACTTTTAGAGGTGTTATTTGACTTTTTAGAAACCTTTAGATGTCTTATAACCAACCGTTTTTGTCTCATCTCATTTTGATATTCCATTCTCAAGTTATAAGCTTTGGAAAAAAAGGTGTTTTTGTTGACTTTCAAAAATGACCTATAATGTCCAAATTTGTAACTTTTTTTGAGTGAATGTCTTGATCTTGGGGTATGAAGATGGATTGTAGGTAATTGCATCCTCTTCAAAATGAGCTTTGGATGGGTCATTTATCATAAAGTATGAGAAAGTTATGCTTGGTCAAAGTTGAGTTAACTTTTCCTACAAAACCCTAATTTAGCAACTTTTGAGTCTTGATGAATTTTAAGCAATCCTTGATGAATCATGATCAACCCTTGTTCAAATGATGAAATATCCTTTCAAATGAGAATGTTGACAAAAAATCTTGAAGTTTGACTGTATTTGGGTCACAGTTGACTTTTGCCCTAACACAGTCGATCTTGGACCTCTTGAGCACTTGACTGACCAAACTTCCTCTGCAAGGCTTGAAATTTGACATGGATGAACTTGAGAACATATTAGGACATTAGGGAGCACTTGAGGACATTTTTATGAAAGGACCTTGATGCAACACAAAACCCTAATTTGAGATTGACTGCCTTAAGAGATAGCATGATTGTCCAACTCTTGAGCAATCTTGAGCCACTTAGAGGTTATTCTTGCAATGTCTTGAGAAATATGAGAGGGCAAATTTTGGGGTACAACAGCTTCCCCTGTTCAATTTTCTTAAACCTGAGGATATAGATTGGCTTTCGGGCCTTTCGTGATCCGAAGGTGGAAGATGATTGAACACTAGAGTGCCCAGAAATTTGCACTCGTATGATGTAGTATCAGCCTTGTGATGTCGGGAATGTGCTTACAGATGCCATTTGGATATTGTTGATAGGTAATCTAAGCTTTGGCTGGAATATGAATCAGGGAGATCTTATCGGCGATCTTACTGAACCAGAGGAGGTCTTGGATTAACTTTGACTGGATCGGCATCAGAAAAATCTTTAGGAATCGATTTAACTGGACCAGACAAGGTCTTGGGATAACTTCAACTGGATCGGCATCAGAAAAATCTTTAGGAATCGATTTGACTGGACCAGAGAAGGCCTTTGGCTGGATCGGTATCACAAAAATCTTTAGGAATCGATTTAACTGGACCAGACAAGGTCTTGGGATAACTTCAACTGGATCGGCATCAGAAAAATCTTTAGGAATCGATTTAACTGGATCAGAGAAGGCCTTTGACTGGATCGGCGTCATAAAAATCTTTAGGAATTGTTGTACCCCAAAATTTGCCCTCCCATATTCATCAAGAATTGTCAAAGTCAAGGTCACAAAATTCCCCCAGGGTTGTACAGCTCAACTGTCTCCTAGACAGTCAAAACTAGGGTTTGAGTTCTGGTCAAGCAAATGAACTTCTCAAAGGCCTAATCAAGTCTCATATGCCTACAAAGGTGGTCAAGTACCCTCATGTCAAGTTTCAAGGCATTCAGCTCAAGATTGCACAGTCAAAACCCTAGATTGCACTACAGTCAACTGTAGGGGCAAAATGGTCATTTGACAGTCAAAAGTTCAAATTTTTGGTCAACATATCATTTTGAAGCCACAAACATCATTTGATCAATGCTTGATCATGATTCTCAAAATTTGGCTCAGAAATCATCAAAGATGCAAAAGTTGCTATATTTGGACAGCTGAAAAAGTCAACTGAAATTGACCAGGGCATAACTTTCACATGGATCATCAGAAAATTTCCATCCAAAGCTCATTTTGAAGAGAAAGACATTTCCTACAATTCATCTTCATATTCCAAGTCCAAGAAATGCTCTCACAAAAAGTTATCAATTTCAACATTATAGGTCATTTTCAAAAGTCAACAAAAAGTGACTTTAAGTCAAAGGCCATAACTTGAGATTGGTAAATCAAAATGACATGGGACCAAAGGCATTGGTTAAAGGACTCAAAGACCTTTCCAAAATGTCCAAGAACATGTTAAAAGCTTAAAAATTGACCAAGTTATGCCTTGTGGAAGTTGGGAAATTTTTGGAAATTTTTGAAAGTCAACATTGATGCAAAAGGCCTAAAAATGCAAATGGGCCTATTTTCCTTCCAAATTTCTTCATGCCAAGCCTATGCACGACCACTAGGCCCAAAGGGAAGTATTCTCATATTTTTTAATTATTTATTTGAATTAATATTAATTTATATTCATTTAAATGATTTTAATATATGAAAAATATCAAACCTAATCTAAAAAATCTTTTTATACACATTATAGGCTCAATATTTCGTGTGAAGGCAAATGAGGAAAGATTTGGGGTGATTGGATGCAAATTGGTACAAAAGCCATAGAAAAAGATTCAAAAAGATTTTTAAACAAATCAAATATCTTAATCCATAATTGCAAGGGATTTGTACTAAGTTTGTTGACCTAATAGCCTCTATAGATACTCAGAATGAGAACCCTAATGTTCCTAGACTGCAAGCTGCGCATAACACACCATTGACAACATTGAAAATTTTCCTAAAAACTCAAACACTGAAATCTGGCTTAGAGGACGATTCAACCTTTGATTTTTGTTTCAATAGCACCCTGAGACCTTCCTGAACCTTTCTCAATCATTAACAACAACAAAAAGGCCCTGAATTGGTACACACGAGTCCGACTGTATCAAGAAAATCTTGAAATTGCATAGCACGATTTAAGCATCTTCATGCATTTTTCTTTATGGATTATTGTTTGTCATGATGTTTATGTGCTAACCAATATGTTTAATTTCATTTTTGAACAACATACGCGAATTCACCATTGATGGATTTCTAGGGTTACAGGTTGTAATTTTAGGGCTTTTGACATGGAGTAAAATTAAGCTTCAAGACCAGGATAGCCATACTCAGCGTATTCCCATGAACAAGAAACGTGTCTCGCGATAAATTTATGTCTCATATATCTCTATTCGCTATTTTCTCGAATCATCCCTAAGGCCATGCTACAAAAACCGTCGCCTATTCATTTTGTTTTACAGGGTGGGGAAGAAGACAACCTCGCTGTCACCACGTGATAGGCCCTTTTTGAATTCACGCGCGCTTAGTCCACTACGCATTGATTTTACTTTTTGATATTTAATTGATATTATATGTTAATTGTAAAGGCGATGGCTCAGTGGTAACGCGTTGTGTATATGGCCTCAAAGACCTGGGTTCAAGTCCCAGGTCTTGCAACTTTCATTATTATTTTGCAAAACAAATTCACATGCAGGCTTAATGTTAAGGTTCACCATGCACATTCAACAATCACCATCCACGCGTCCCAGGAGATCTAGTCAAGGGCCAGGATTGGAGAACACCCTAGGCATGAGTCCAACGCATCATATGGAATTATGAAAAGTCAACTAACGTCCAGCTTATTGGGCCAGGCCTCTTCAATTGGAACCTCCTTATTTGGGGCAACACCCCACCCTGGTTTGTTTTATTATTTTGTTTTTTTTATTTCTTTAATCTTTTTTTCTTTTTATTGTTTCTATTCAATTATGTTTATTTAATTAATTATTTTTAATAAAATATAAAAAACACCAAAAAATGCAGAAAATACAGAAAAATATAATATTTATTTTATTACAATTATTTTCATAAATAAACTAGCATGTAAATAAATTAGTATAATTAGGTTTTAATTCTAATTCCTTTTTTTAATAAAAATCCAAAAACATGTAGAATTAGGTTTAATATCTTTGTTGATTTTCTTTTTCTTTAATTTTTATTTCTCACAATACTATTTATTTATTATTTTTATTTTTATAATTAAAAATTGTACATAATAAATTTTAGGTTTAATCTAAACTATATTTAAATCTTTCATAACAAATAAAAAATACTAGAATTAGGGTTTGTCTTTTAATTTCCATTAATTTCTTTTCCTTTTTTCTCATTAAATCTAAAAAACACAAAAAAACATCATTCTCATTTAATTTTAATTTCTAATTGTCATTAACTTTTTAATTATTTGCAAAAGGGTCCAACGCCCTAGTTTCGTTTTAATTATTCAATTTTGCGCATTTACTTTTTATCGTTTAATTATAATTTTGTAAATACCCCAAAGCCATGTAATTTACTTCTCGCACTTTATTTTCTTCGCATTATTTATTTTTCCGCTAAATCGGGTCCGGTTTAATTTTGGCGATGTGGACCCGCGCCATTTGTAATAGTCTAGCTTTATTTCCCGCAAATATTTAACTGTTAACCAAGCATGAAAGAATGAATGTCTAAATTAAAAAACAAGCGTAGAACACGACAAACATGACAAGACAAATAACTGAAACATGACACACGAATCGCACACACCACCCCTAGGGTACGCCTCACTGTTGCCTTTCGAAAGGTGGTCGTCGAGTAGAAAACGTCTTAGTAAGTCCTCATGATCCGGGAACCTGGCATGAGGGTAGCTTCTAAGGTGTCTTCCCATTGCTCCGGTGATCACCATGTCCCTGAAAATCGAATTGACCCGAACACCTCCAACGGTGGTGCTACCTACCTCTCAATGGTGGGATGGCACTACTTTAAAGGACTCTTACACAGACGAATTCCTTAGGGTAGGTAGACGACTCTAGATACTTGCTCTAATCTCAAAACAAACTCAAAAAGACTTTTCACACTGACACTTTTCAAAAGCTTTCAAAGCAAACTTTTCAAACACTCTGACGTATGAGTCGATCTGAAATTTTTCAAAGAAACTTTTTAAACCCACATTGAAAAGCACGCAAAACAATTTTGAAAACATTGAGCAAGTATCTAAGAGCCCATGGATAACCATGGATAGAAAGGGTGCTAACACCTTCCCTTTCTATAACCTACCTCCCGAACCGAGAGCAATCTCTTTAAGGAATTTTTCTGTGCTTTTGTCCTTTCCATTTGGAGAAAATAAAAGACGGTGGCGACTCTTGCTTCCGCGACATTCTCGCGAACCAGCGTTAAACAGTCAGTTCCAGATCCACCGATCACAGAACTGGCGACTCTGCTGGGGATAAAAACTTAAAGTGAGGTGTACCTTAGGGCTAGCTTATAACTATGTTTTCAATTGTATTGCTTTGTGTGCTTTAAATTGTGGGTTGCTTGGGAGTTCTATAGGTCCTACACCCGGATCTGGGGGATACCTTTCTTAGAAAGTAGCAACAAGGCTGTGAGGGAACTGTGCGGGGTATACCGACACGGTTGAAACAGTCTGCTACGTTGATGTGGCACTTTGGTGTGTACCGGTAACCCTTGAGTTCAGTCAAGGAGAGTACGGGGCCTCCATGTGGTGTCATGAAGCATCAACAGACCTTAGGAACCTTAATTGAACTATCTTGGCCTCTTTAGGGTAGTGAGATCACTGACTTTGGTGCAGTCCGAGGTTGGTGGATACTCGATACTACGCTCAATTGAGGGTTGCTTTCCTGGAATATTTCGGTCGCCAGTTCAGTGGCTAAATCGAAACGATGAACAATGAAAGCAATCCCGTGATATTGGGAACCTTAGAACCCGGTTACTTTGATTAGGACAGGTATGAACCCACCAACTCAAGAGGGTACTACCCAGACCCCATGCTGGCCTTAAACCTTAAGGGCTTGTCTTGTGTGCCTTGTTTGCCCTACATGTTTGTCTTTGTAAATATCTGTGGTGTGTTTAATCATAGCATCATGACATCATCCAGCATCATATGCATTGACTAACCATTTCAGGGGTTCGAATTTTCATCTTTGTTCTTGTTTTGTAGGACATGGAAACTGCTCGTAGAAAGACAATTCAGGTCAATCTTGTAAGGATCCCTCCTCAGCTTAAGGAGCTTATATCCAGGATTCCCGAGAACTCTTCATTCAGTGACAGACATGGAAGCCTCATCAGCTTGGTCAACACCAACATTGAGGAAGATATGATAAAGGTCTTGTTCCAGTTCTTTGATCCTCTGCATCACTGCTTTACCTTCTTGGACTATCAGTTGGTACCTACATTGGAGGATTTCTCCCGGCTCCTGAAGATCCCTATCCTTGATCAGCTACCCTTCAGCGGTACAGAAAAGGAACCTAAGCTTGAAGAGATTGCTAAAGCCTTGCACCTACAGTCATCTGATCTCAAGGGACATTGGGAAGTTAGAAGTGGTGTCAAAGGGTTCTTAGCCAGGTTTCTGTTTGAGAAAGCCCTTGAATGTTGGAACTCTCTTGACTTGCAAGCTTTTGAAGAAGTGGTAGCCCTCCTTGTTTATGGTTTGGTATTGTTCCCTAATCCAGATCAGCTTATTGATATCAGTGCCGTTCAGATCTTTATGTCCAGGAATCCTATACCTACGTTGCTGGGGGACATCCTTCACTCATGTTACACTCGAACCATGAGAAAAAGGGGTGTCCTTATGTGTTGCACTCCTCTCCTGGGAAGGTGGTTTATTTCGCACCTTCCCCAATCAGTCCTGAAGAATGAGCGGAGTTTGAGATGGGCACAACGGTTGATGACTCTTACACATGCAGATATACATTGGTGTCCTAGATCCAGAGAAGATGTCACTATCATTGATCGTTGTGGGGAGTACCCTAATGTTCCTTTACTTGGAATCAGAGGAGGTATTACTTATAGCCCATGCCTGGCTTGGAGACAGTTTGGTTATGCTCGGAGGGATGGTCCTCATGACATGTTAATTCCCGACATAGTTTTTGACTTCGACAGTGATACTCAAGGACTTCGTCAGAGATTTATCAGAGCCTGGAGGATGCCCAGTAGGATAGACAGTAAGACACTGGGGCACAGGAACTCCATCCCTTTGGAGCCCTATCTCAAATGGGTACGCGCCCGTTCTCAGAAGTTAGTGATGCCTTATCCTCACATGCTTCCAGTAATCAAAGAGCCTGTCTTGGAAGGGGAAGTGTCTCATGTTATTCAGCACCCTGATATGCCCACATCCTGGGAAGAGATGCAGAAGAGCTGGATCCAGCTTAAGGAAGAAAGGAATTCTCTTGAGACAAGTCTGCACGCCAGTGAAAAGAAAGTCTTGGAGCTCACCCGTCTGCTGCACGAGGAGAGGAATCTCAACACCTACATAGCTCCGAAGAGGATGCGCAGTGTATTCTGGGATTGACTTGACTTTTGTATTTCTTTTTGCCCATGAGGCCTTGATGTATTAAACAGTGATTTCATTAATGATAACGTGTGTTCTTTTCTTGTCTACAACGAATTTGAACTTTCGAACCCTTGAATGCATTGCATACGCATTTCATACATCATGTGCATAGCAGGTTTCTCCCTTTTCAGGTTGCTTACAGTTCTTCGCTGTTTATTTCAGCATCATGAATTCCGGATCTGAATCAACTGAGGCTTCAATCAAGGCTCTCCAGGCGCAGAATGCGCAGTTTCAAGAATTAATCCTGGGTCTAGCTAAAGGCCAAGATGAACTGAAGACCATGCTCCTGAAGAAGGAGAAGAAGAAGAAAAGAAGAACTGTTCTATTCAACACGGGCCGAAGGTTGGGTAATACTCTACACAATGAAGAGGTTGCTTCTTCTGTTGGCAAGAGTCCTTCTCAGGCAGAAGCAAGGGTTCCTAGTCCGGTGGTCTCCGACAACGAGACAGATTTTGATGAGGAACAGTATCCTCCTGAAGACAACAAGTACAAACAACTGGAGGACAGGTTGAAGGCCATGGAAGTTCAACAGGTACCTGGGCTGGATTTCGGAGATTTGGGTTTGTCGACTGGTGTGATCATTCCCCATAAATTCAAAGCTCCCACCTTCTCCAAGTATGACGGGGCATCTTGTCCCAAGCTGCATTTGAGGTCTTATGTTCGAAAGATTCAGCCGTACTCTGCGGACAAGAATCTATGGATCCACTTCTTCCAGGAGAGTCTTTCAGGGACTCATCTCGAATGGTTCTATCAGCTGGATGGGACCAAAGTTCGTAACTGGGAGGAGCTGGCTACTGCTTTCTATAAGCAGTATCAGTATAATGCCGACCTTGCCCCCACACGTACCCAACTCCAGGGTATGTCGTTGGGCGTAAGCGAAGGTTTTAAAGAGTACGCGCAGAAGTGGAGAGATCTGGCTGGCAGGGTGCAGCCACCGTTGACTGATCGAGAGTTAGTGGACATGTTCTTGGGGACCCTATCTGGGCCATTCTTTAACCATCTCATTGGGAATTCTTCTGCTGGTTTCACTGACTTAATCTTAACTGGAGAGAGAATTGAAGCTGGGTTGAAGTCTGGGAAGATTGCAAAGGCTGCATCATCATCTGGTTCGGACAAGAAGCCGTTTAAAAAGGAGTCTAGTGCTGTGTATGGCTCCAGAAAATCAGAAAGACCTGATCGCCGCCAATCTGTCAGTGCGGTCATGATTGCTACGCCTGCTGCCGCTCCCCGGCCAAATAATCCTCAAAGGGCTGATAGACCTCGGAGAGAGTTCACCCGGTTAAGCATGACCCTATCGCAAATCCTGCCACAGTTGCTAGCCACCAATTTGGTGACTGTCAAGGAGGCGCCAAAGTTCTCAAACACTACCTCTCCTAAGTACAACCCGAATGCCCGTTGCGCTTACCATTCAGATAGCCCGGGGCATGCCACTGATGACTGTTGGGCACTAAGGAACAAGCTGCAGGACCTCATTGATGCTAAGGAGGTACAGTTTGAAGCATCTGACAAGCCTAATGTGGTGACAGCTCCCCTGCCTGCTCATGGAGTTAATGCTATTGTTGATAAAGAGGAAGTTGATGAAGCTGAGTTCGATAGCTGGATCTACCCGGTTGCTGATGGTGGACTCAACAATTGGAGCGCAAAGGACAACCTCCATGTTTCTTTGGTTACTAAGTAATAAATTTCTTTGTTTTGTTACTTTGTAATAGACATTGATAAACTCTATGGCCCGGTGTCTTACCCGAGGCACCGTGGTTCTATTTGTGAGGGCATATGAACTGTCATTTTATACATCATAAATGAAAATCTTGGACTATTTTCGCATTGCAAATATTGTGTTCCTTTTTTATCTTTCATTTCCTTTACATACTTTTCAAAAAAACAGCTGTATTTACACACACACTCACTCATACAGGTTCCAATCCACTCTGGATCTCACTGATAACAGCTCTGCTAATGCCAATTATGACTTCGAAAATCCGATCAACTTAGCCGAAGACGAAGGTGAAGATGATTGCGAAGTGCCTGGCGAGCTTGCAAGACTGTTGCTTCAGGAAGAGCGGGCAATTCAACCCCATGAAGAGCCAGTGGAAACCATAAACCTGGGTACTGAGGCAGATAGAAAAGAGGTAAAGATCGGTGCTAACCTAGAGCTCAGCGTGAAGCAACGGTTAACCAAGATGTTACATGACTATATGGAGATCTTTGCCTGGTCCTACGAAGACATGCCAGGGTTGGATACCGATATTGTTGTCCATCATTTGCCAACTAGGGAAGACTGCCCTCCAGTTAAACAAAAGGTTCGTCGGATGCGTCCAGAGATGTCAGAGAAGATTAAGGCTGAGGTGATGAAACAGTTTGATGCCGGGTTCCTTGCAGTGACTTCTTATCCTCAGTGGGTTGCTAATGTGGTGCCGGTACCTAAGAAGGACGGCAAGGTCAGGATGTGTGTTGATTACAGGGATCTAAACAGGGCCAGTCCCAAAGATGACTTCCCCTTACCTCACATTGATGTCCTTGTGGATAATACAGCTCAGCACAAGGTATTCTCTTTCATGGATGGCTTTTCAGGCTACAATCAGATAAAGATGGCACCTGAAGACATGGAGAAGACTACTTTTGTTACTCAGTGGGGCACCTTCTGTTACAAGGTCATGCCGTTCGGGTTGAAGAATGCTGGGGCAACCTACCAACGTGCCATGGTTGCCTTATTTCATGATATGATCCATCATGAGATCGAAGTGTATGTGGACGACATGATCGCTAGGTCCCAGACTGAGGAGGAGCATCTAGATCATCTGCAGAAGTTGTTTGACCGGTTGAAATTGTACAAGCTGAGATTGAACCCGAACAAGTGTACCTTCGGGGTAAGATCTGGGAAATTGCTAGGCTTCGTGGTCAGTGATAAAGGTATTCAAGTGGACCCTGCTAAGGTCAAGGCTATTCAAGAGATGCCAGTTCCTAAGACAGAGAAGGAAGTCAGAGGCTTTTTAGGACGCCTGAATTACATCGCTCGATTCATATCTCATTTGACTGCTACCTGTGAACCAATCTTCAAGCTGCTGAAGAAAGATCAGGTAGTACGTTGGAACGATGAATGTCAGGCTGCCTTCGACAGAATCAAAGAGTATCTCCAAGAACCACCTATCCTCATGCCACCGGTTGAAGGGAGACCTCTGATCCTATATCTAACAGTGCTAGACAACTCAATGGGGTGTGTGCTGGGGCAGCATGACGAGTCTGGCCGAAAAGAGCATGCCATTTATTACCTTAGCAAAAAGTTTACCGACTGTGAGACCCGATACTCACTGCTTGAGAAAACTTGCTGCGCTTTGGTATGGGCTGCTCGCCGGCTGAGACAGTATATGCTGACTCACACTACCTTATTGATCTCAAAGATGGATCCGATAAAGTATATATTTGAAAAACCTGCTCTGTCTGGGAGAATTGCAAGATGGCAGATGATCTTGACGGAATACGACATTCAGTATACAACCCAGAAAGCCATCAAGGGGAGTGTATTGGCAGACCACTTAGCTCATCAAGCTGTAGATGACTACCAATCAATGAACTTCGAGTTTCCGGACGAAAGCATCATGATTGTAACTGATTGTGAAGTACCTGGACCGGATGAAGGACCTGAACCAGGATCCCGATGGTCTATGCACTTTGACGGAGCTTCCAATGCTTTGGGAAATGGTATCGGCGCCATCATCATATCTCCACAAGGTACTCATACTCCACTCACTGCCCGGCTATGTTTCAACTGTACCAACAACATGGCGGAGTATGAGGCGTGTATCATGGGTCTTCAAGCTGCTATCGACCTACGGATCAAGTTCCTCAGTGTCTTCGGAGATTCCGCTCTAGTGATCAATCAGATCAATGGAGAGTGGGATACGAAACATCCAAACTTGATTCCTTACAGAGAATGTGTGTTGACCATGATTCCCCACTTCACAGAGATAACCTTCGAGCACTTTCCAAGAGAAGAGAATCAGTTAGCGGACGCGTTAGCTACAATGTCTTCAATGTTCAAGGTTAAATGGGATAATGAAGCTCCCCAGATCACCATCTGGAAACTGGACGAACCGGCATACTGTTGTGATCTCGAAACTGAATCGGTAACTGAGAAGCCTTGGTACCATGAAGTAAAGAGATATCTTGAAGCTCAGGAATACCCTGAAGGTGCCTCCATCAATGATAAGAAATTCCTGAGGCGGTTCGCAGCAAAGTTCTTCCTAAGCAACGGCATCTTGTACAAGAGGAATCATGATTCAACCTTACTGCGTTGTGTGGACAAGATTGAAGCAGAAAGAATCATGGAAGAGCTACATGAAGGGACCTTTGGTACGCATTCCAGTGGACATACTATGGCTAAGAAAATCCTACGGGCAGGATACTACTGGTCCACAATGGAAGCTGATTGCTACCAACACTCCAGGACATGCCACAAGTGCCAGATATATGCAGATAAAGTGCATGTTCCTCCGGTTCCCTTGAATGTTCTGACTGCGCCTTGGCCATTTGCAATGTGGGGCATAGATATGATTGGCGAGATCAGACCTACGGCATCCAACGGACATCGCTTCATCCTAGTGGCGATTGACTATTTTACGAAGTGGGTTGAGGCAGCATCCTATGCTACGGTAACCAAGACTGTGGTGGCACGGTTTATTCGGCACAATCTGATATGTCGATACGGCGTCCCTGAGCGAATAATTACAGACAACGGTACCAATCTGAACAATAAGATGATTGCTGAGCTTTGCGAACAGTTCAAGATACAGCACCACAATTCTTCTCCTTACAGACCGAAGATGAATGGGGCTGTAGAAGCAGCTAACAAGAACATCAAGAAGATCGTGCAAAAGATGACAGTGACGTACAAAGATTGGCACGAGATGTCACCGTTCGCTCTGCATGGGTACCGTACCTCGGCAAGGACGTCAACCGGGGCAACTCCTTTCTCTCTGGTTTATGGCATGGAGGCAGTCTTGCCAATCGAAGTGCAAATTCCCTCTCTCCGGATAATGAAGGATGCAAATCTGAACGAAGATGATTGGATCCAGACACGACTTGATCAACTCAATCTCATTGACGAAAAGAGACTTGCCGCTATCTGTCATGGTCAGACGTATCAGAAACGAATGATCAGGGCATTTAACAAAAAGGTCAGGCCACAAGAATATCAAGTTGGGGATCTGGTTATCAAGAGAATCATCTTACCTCAGAGTGATCCAAGGGGCAAATGGACCCCTACGTACGAAGGGCCATTTGTGGTTAAGCATGTGTTCTCAGGAGGAGCAATGATCTTAACCAACATGGATGGTGACGATCTTCCTCACCCCGCCAATGCAGACATAGTTAAAAAATACTACGCATGTGTGATCGGTGGATCTGGAACTGACTGTTTTAAAGCTGGTTCGCGAAATGTCGCGGTAAGCAAGAGTCGCCACCGTCTTTTATTTTCTCCAATAGGAAAGGACAAAAGCACAGAAAAATTCCTTTAAAGAGATTGCTCTCGGTTCGGGAGGTAGGTTATAGAAAGGGAAGGTATTAGCACCCTTTCTATCCATGGTTATCCATGGGCTCTTAGGTACTTGCTCAATGTGTTTTCAAAATGTGTGCTTGCTTTTCAATGTGGGTTTCAAAAATATTCTTTGAAAAGTTTCAGTTTAACTCATGCGTCAGAGTGTTTGAAAAGTTTGTTTTGAAAGTTTTTGAAAGTGTCGGTGTGAAAAGATTTTGATTTGTTTTGTTTTTAAAGAGAGCAAGTATCTATGAGAACCTACCTACCCTAAGGAATTTGTCTGTGTAGATGTCCTTTAAAGTAGTGCCATCCCACCATTGAGAGGTAGGTAGCACCACCGTTGGAGGTGTTCGGGTCAATTCGAGTTTTAGGGACGTGGTGGTCACCGGAGCAATAGGAAGACACCTCAGAAGCTACCCTCATGCCAGGTTCCCGGACCATGAGGACTTACTAAGACGTTTTCTACTCGACGACCACCTTTCGAAAGGCAACAGTGAGGCGTACCCTAGGGGTGGTGTGTGCGAATTGTGTGTCATTTTCAGTTCATTGTTTGTCTTGTCATGCATTGGTGATCTAACGATTCAATTTTATTTTCGGGCATTCATTCTTTCATGCATATTTATTAACAGTTATATTTGCGAGAAAATAAATCTAACGATTACAACTGGCGCGGGTCCACATCGCCAAAAAAACCGAACCCGATTTGACTGAAAATAAACAAAGCGAATAAAATAAAAGTCCGAGAGTTTTCAATTACATGGCTTTGGGGCATATACAGAGGTATTTAAACAATGTAAAATAAATGCGCGAAATAAAGACTAAACAAAATTAGGGCGTTGGACCCTTTTACAAATAATTAAAATTAATCAAGGAAATTAAAAATTAAATGAAAAATAATGTTTTTGTGTTTTTTAGATTTGAAAGAAAAAAGAGAAAAGTTAATTAAAATTAAAATCCTAGTTCTATCATTTTTTAAGTTTATTATGAAAAAAGATTTAATTTCTAACCTAATTAAATTCTAAACTAATTTATGTACAATTTTTGATTTATAGAAAATAAATAATAAATAATAATATTGTGAGAAAAAGGGAAAAATTAAAAAAAGAAAAAAAATAAAAAATTAACTTAATTAAACATTTTTTGGATTTTTATTATGAACAAAGAATTAAAATTAAAATTAAAACCTAATTAAACTAAATGATTTACATTTTAATTTATTTATAAAAGAATCAAAGTTAATTATATTTTTTTGCCTTTTCTGTATTTTTGATGTTTTTTTATATTTTTGTAAAAATTAATTAAATCAGAAAATAAAAACACAAGTAAATTTAAAACTAATAAGATATAAAGAAATTTAGAAAAAAAAGAAAGAAAAAAAAAAGATAGAACCAGGGGGTGTGGATTTGAGTTTGGAGGTGCAAGCCTGGCCCATTTGCTGGCCATTTGTTGACTTTTTCCATTCAAGTGTGCGCCTGCTGACTTGCATCCATCCTATGCCTTTGTTCTGGACCCTTGGATGATCATCTGGGACACGTGGATGAACTGACTTTGCAGTGCATGGTGAGTCCTTATGTGAGCGCTGCATGGAACCTTAACATGAAAAATAATATTGAAGTGAAGTAGACCTGGGGATCGAACCCAGGTCTTATGCATTAATCACGCGCTTGCTTGCCATCTGAGCCAGTTAATTCAATTAACATATAATAGTTAAGAAATAATAAAAGGAATAATCAATGCATAGTGGCTAACACGCGCGCGAATTCAAACTGCCCAGTCTCCGTGTGACACGCCATCATCCCTTCCAATTTCCTGAAACATAAACAAAATAAAGCAACGGTTTTGAAACGTTGCATTAGGTAAGCTACGAAGAAATAGCGAATAGCTCGTTTCCTAATATAAATTAGGCGCGAGTAGGTCTTCTTCTTCGTCTCAAGATGCTGAGTGTGATGGTGTTGCTCTGAAGTTCTGATTTTTCTTATTTACAAAAGCCCCAATTTAAGAAGCTGGGAAACCTAGAATTCGAAAATGGCAAAATCGTGTATGGCTTATGAAAATGCAATTAACTACCATGGACAGCTTGGAAACTTCATCATGAGTATGAATATGTAATTAAAAATGCAAAAAGAGGCTTAGAATCAAGAACACGAATTCAAACAATTTGCTGTACAGTTTCACTTGTAACTACCAGTTCAAGGAGCTTTGAGTGTTGTTATGAATTGAAATGCGTTTAGAATCGTCTCAGGAAACTATTGGTACAAAAATTTTGGCTTGAAAAGATCCCTAGCTTTGATTTCAGATTTGCAATATATGTCCAAATTTTCAAAGTGTCCAATGGCTTTTGAACGAGTTTTTTGCTGTACTAGGGTTAGGGTTTGACTCAATGATCATTATGGAATTGAATAGGCTTGCTAACTCTCCTTAATCCATGCTTGAGAAAGAATTGGCATTAGGGTTTGTCCATTAACCATTTTTTCCTAATTTCTAGCCAAAACCTAGACTTAGTATGAAAATGAACCTTGGCCTGATTTTTGAGTTGGTTCATGATACATAGAACTTGTCCAAATTCATATGACACCATTTCATTGATTTTTAAATTTTATTTGAATTTTCAATGAATTAAAATGAATTAAATCATCAAAAATTAAATAAAATAAAAAAGTCAACATTTGGTCTTGAAATCAACCATGGGCCACGTGTGTGGCATGACAAGGATGGACAAAGTGAGAAAAATGGGGCCCTTTTGTCAAAATTGGACTTTCAAGGATAGTTGACTTTTGCCATTTCACAAAATTTTCCCAACTTCTACAAGGCATAACTTGCTCAATTTTTAAGCTTTTCACATGTTCTTGGACATTTTGGAAAGGTCTTTGAGTCCTTTAACCAATGCCTTTGGTCCCATGTCATTTTGATTTACCAATCTCAAGTTATGGTCTTTGACTTAAAGTCCCTTTTTGTTGACTTTTGAAAATGACCTATAATGTTGAAATTGATAACTTTTTGTGAGAGCATTTCTTGGACTTGAAGTATGAAGATGAGTTGTAGGAAATGTCTTTCTCTTCAAAATGAGCTTTGGATGGAATTTTTCTGATAATCCATGTGAAAGTTATGCCCTGGTCAATTTCAGTTGACTTTTTCAGCTGTCCAAATATAGCAACTTTTGCATCTTTGATGATTTCTGAGCCAAACTTTGAGAATCATGATCAAGCATTGATCAAATGATGTTTGTGGCTTCAAAATGATATATTGACCAAAAATTTGAACTTTTGACTGCCAAATGACCATTTTGCCCCTACAGTTGACTGTAGTGCAATCTAGGGTTTTGACTGTGCAATCTTGAGCTGAATGCCTTGAAACTTGATATGAGGATGCTTGACCATGTTTGTAAGCCTATGAGACTTGATTGAGCCTTTGAAAACTTCCTTTTCTTGATCAAACTCAAAACCCTAATTTGGACTGTTTAGGAGACTGTTGAACTGCACAACCCTTGGGGAATTTTGTGACCTTGACTTGGCAATTTCTTGAGGAATATGGGAGGGCAAATTTTTGGGGTATAACAGTTGCCCCTGTTCAATCTTCTTAGACCTGAGGATGTAGATTGGCTGACGCGCCTTTCGTAATCCGAGGGTAAAAGATGATTGGACACTAGAGTGCCCGGAAATTTGCGCTCACATGTTGGCAATGAGGGGGAATGGGCTTATAGATGCCATCTGGATGTTTATCGCGCAGGAGATTTCGTGGCGAGAACCTGTATACCTGCAAAACAGAAAATGAGTACCTGACACGTTGCAGGGATGATTACTTCCTTAGCATGAATGGTAGGAGAGCCTTGAGCGACTTTATCTTCAACAACGCTCGTTGAGAAAAATCTGGGGTGTCTTCTGCTGGGATAAGAATCAGGGAGATCTTAAGGTCGATCTGACTGAACCAGAGAGGCCTTTGACAGAATCAGGAAAATCTTGGGACGATTTAACTGAACCGGTCTAGGTCTTGAAATGTCTTCCATGGGATAAGCATCAGGGAGATCTTAGGTCGATCTGACTGAACCAGAGGAGGCCTTTGACTGAACCAGTCTAGGTCTTGAAATGTCTTCAAAGGGATAAGCATCAGGAAAATCTTGGGACGATTTAACTGAACCAGAGAAGGCCTTTGACTGAACCAGTCTAGGTCTTGAAATGTCTTCAAAGGGATAAGCATCAGGAAAATCTTGGGACGATTTAACTGAACCAGAGAAGGCCTTTGACTGAACCAGTCCAGGTCTTGAAATGTAGCTTGAGAACTTAACTGGACCTTCCCTGAAAGGTAAAAGTCAGTCATATGCAATGCATGATATGGATCAAGCAATGATGTTCTCAACATAAATGAGATTTGTATGATGCAGTGCGTTATGCATGCTATAATGATGTATGTGATGTTTTATGTATGTTTTCGTCTAGGAAAATGAATCCTTGACGGGTGCCGGGAAGTCGTATCCCGGGCTGATGTCGAAGAATAGATTTTGCTTCCGCTGGGGATGATAATTGCAAGGATACCGGTAGGAGAAGATGACTCCGTTGCGGAATAAACTTGGCAAATGGAGGATTCTGCGGGGAGAAAAGATACTCTAGCGACCATGCTGAGAAGCAATACTCTGTGGGAAGAGTGATGCCTTGCTGAATGTTGATAGTAGCTCTGTTGGGGATACCGTTGTTGTATTGGAAGTGTGAATAGACTTTGCTGGGGATAGGAAAGAACTACGTTGACGACGACTCTCCCTTGGTTTTTGGCTGAGGATAACCCAGTTATATCCTGTTGAGGAAATAACTCTTTAAATCAAGCCAGACGACGCGTTCGTGCTCTGCGAGGGGATAAGCTTCCAGAATCTACTGGGGATAAGCTTACTGCTTGGGGAGATGAATTCCATCTTTCCTGGGGAACTTGGATGGGACTCTCTTGGGGAATTTTGATATGCTGGGGAAGAATGCACTGACTTGCTGTCTCATTCTCTGGGGAATTTAAGAGGTCTGGTTAGGTTCTTTAGCTGAACCTACCTTGGTACCTTAGAGGACATAACAATTAGACTGCTCAGACAACTCTTCATTGCCCCTGTTTCTAGCGTCACCTGCAATTAATTCTTTGTTTCGTATGCAAACATTTATGAGCTAGCAAATTATTGTCAATGCATATATCACAAATTGAACTTTGGACGTTCTTCGCAAAACAAAAAGAAAAACACTTGGCACGTTTAACTGAAAAGTATATTTGTATTGATTTTGAATAGCCTGTGAATAGGCGTTTTGCGTACAAGAGGCTGACGTCCTAGTAAGAGGAACGTCGCCGAACAAAAGAGTTTATACAAGTTTTGTACAAAAGAAAATAAAACAGCTGTGTGAAGGATGAATGATCCACTGGGTTTCAACTCCGCTATTGCCTTTATGACTCTGAGCGTCTCATCATTTGGTGACCTTGGTTGAAGGTGAGGCTGACTGATCGATGCCGTCTTGATGTAGATACCGGATTCTGGATGCAAAGTGATCCAATGAGACATAGTATTACGCTTTTATCCCTAACTTTTGCCTGGACTGCCTTTTCGGGTTTTCAGTCCACCGGGATACCCATTTTTGCCCAAGCCGCCTTTTCAGGTTTTCGACTTGCCGGGTGTACAGATTTTTTCATTTTCATCCCTTCATTTTGCCCGAACCCTTTTGGTTCGACGGGAAGCCCTTATTTTTGCCTAGGCATGTCAGCCTAGCGGGTCATTTTTCACGCGTAGTATTTTTTAACTATGTCTGCATTGGCGGGGTGAGGAAGGTCGTCACCATCCATGTTGGTTAATATCATTGCTCCTCCTGAGAACACATGCTTAACCACAAATGGCCCTTCGTACGTAGGGGTCCATTTTCCCCTTGGATCACTCTGAGGAAGGATGATTCGCTTGATCACCAGATCCCCGACTTGATATTCCTGTGGTCTGACCTTTTTGTTAAATGCCCTGATCATTCGCTTCTGATACGTCTGACCATGACAGATAGCAGCAAGTCTCTTTTCGTCAATAAGGTTGAGCTGATCAAGTCGTGTCTGGATCCAATCATCTTCGTTCAGATTTGCATCCTTCATTATCCGGAGAGACGGAAT
Source organism: Vicia faba (assembly GCA_948472305.1). Lineage (NCBI taxonomy): Eukaryota > Viridiplantae > Streptophyta > Magnoliopsida > Fabales > Fabaceae > Vicia > Vicia faba. The sequence continues at coordinate 385,740,080 of OX451735.1, read as the reverse complement.
TTGTACCTCAATCGGCAAGACTGCCTCCATGCCATAAACCAGAGAGAAAGGAGTTGCCCCAGTTGACGTCCTGGCTGAGGTACGATACCCATGCAGAGCGAACGGTAACATCTCGTGCCAATCTTTATACGTTACCGTCATCTTCTGCACAATCTTCTTGATGTTTTTATTAGCTGCTTCTACAGCCCCATTCATCTTCGGTCTGTAAGGAGAAGAATTGTGGTGCTGTATCTTGAACTGTTCGCAAAGCTCAGCAATCATCTTATTGTTTAGATTGGTACCGTTGTCTGTAATGATCCGCTCAGGGACGCCGTACCGACAGATCAGGTTGTGCCGAATGAACCGTGCCACAACAGTCTTGGTTACCGTAGCATAGGATGCTGCCTCAACCCACTTCGTGAAATAATCAATTGCCACTAGGATGAAGCGATGTCCATTGGATGCCGTAGGTTTTATCTCACCGATCATGTCTATGCCCCACATTGCAAATGGCCAGGGCGCAGTCAGAACATTCAGGGGAACCGGAGGAACACGCACCTTGTCTGCGTAGATCTGGCACTTATGGCATGTCCTAGAGTGTTGGTAGCAATCAGCTTCCATGGTGGACCAGTAATACCCTGCCCGTAGGATCTTCTTAGCCATAGTGTGACCGCTGGAGTGTGTACCAAAGGTCCCTTCATGTAGCTCTTCCATGATTCTATCTGCTTCAGTCTTATCTACACAACGTAGTAGGGTTGAATCCTGGTTTCGCTTGTACAAGATGCCATTGCTAAGAAAGAACTTGGCTGCAAATCTCCTCAGGAATTTCTTATCATTGACAGATGCTCCCTCAGGGTATTCCTGTGCTTCCAAATATCTCTTTACTTCGTGGTACCAAGGCTTCTCAGTTACCAATTCAGTTTCGAGATCGCAACAGTATGCCGGTTCGTCCAGTTTCCAGATGATGATCCGGGGAGCTTCATTATCCCATTTAACCTTGAACATTGAAGACATTGTAGCTAACGCGTCTGCCAGCTGATTCTCTTCTCTTGGAAAGTGCTCAAACGTTATCTCTGTGAAGTGGGGGATCAGGGCCAACACACATTCTCTGTAAGGAATCAAGTTTGGGTGTTTCGTATCCCACTCTCCTTTGATCTGATTGATCACGAGAGCGGAATCTCCGAAGACACTTAGAAATTTGATCCTCAGGTCAATCGCAGCTTGAAGACCCATAATACACGCTTCATACTCCGCCATGTTGTTGGTGCAGTTGAAACACAGCCGGGCGGTGAGTGGAGTATGAGTACCTTGTGGAGATACGATTATGGCGCCGATACCATTTCCCAAAGCATTGGAGGCTCCGTCAAAGTGCATAGACCATCGGGATCCTGGTTCAGGTCCTTCATCCGGTCCGGGTATTTCACAGTCAGTTACTATCATAATGCTTTCGTCTGGAAACTCGAAGTTCATTGATTGGTAGTCATCCACAGCTTGATGTGCTAAGTGGTCTGCCAATACACTTCCCTTGATGGCTTTTTGGGTCGTATACTGAATGTCGTATTCCGTCAAGATCATCTGCCATCTTGCAATTCTCCCAGACAGAGCAGGCTTTTCGAATATGTACTTTATAGGATCCATTTTTGAGATTAACAAGGTAGTGTGAGTCAGCATATACTGTCTCAGCCGGCGAGCAGCCCATACCAAAGCGCAGCAAGTTTTCTCAAGCAGTGAGTATCGGGTCTCACAGTCGGTAAACTTTTTGCTAAGGTAATAAATGGCATGCTCTTTTCGGCCAGACTCGTCATGCTGCCCCAGCACACACCCCATTGCATTATCAAGCACTGTCAGGTAAAGTATCAAAGGTCTCCCTTCAACTGGTGGCATAAGGATGGGTGGTTCTTGGAGATATTCTTTGATTCTGTCAAAAGCAGCCTGACATTCATCGTTCCAACGTACTACCTGATCTTTCTTCAACAGCTTGAAGATGGGCTCACAGGTGGCAGTCAGATGAGAGATGAAGCGAGCAATGTAATTCAGGCGTCCTAGAAAGCCTCTGACTTCCTTCTCTGTCTTAGGAACTGGCATCTCTTGAATGGCTTTGACCTTAGCAGGGTCCACTTGAATTCCTTTATCACTGACCACAAAGCCTAGCAACTTTCCAGATCTTACCCCGAAGGTGCACTTGTTTGGGTTCAATCTCAGCTTGTACAGTTTCAAACGGTCAAACAACTTCTGCAGATGATCTAGATGCTCTTCCTCAGTCTGGGACCTAGCGATCATGTCGTCAACATAAACTTTTATCTCATGATGGATCATGTCATGAAATAAAGTAACCATAGCACGTTGGTAGGTTGCCCCAGCGTTCTTCAACCCGAACGGCATGACCTTGTAACAGAAGGTGCCCCACTGAGTAACAAATGTAGTCTTTTCCATGTCTTCCGGAGCCATCTTGATTTGATTGTAGCCTGAAAAACCATCCATGAAAGAGAACACCTTATGCTGAGCGGTATTATCAACAAGGACATCAATGTGGGGTAGAGGGAAGTCATCCTTGGGGCTGGCCCTGTTCAAATCCCTGTAATCAACACACATCCTGACCTTGCCGTCCTTCTTAGGTACCGGTACCACATTAGCAACCCACTGAGGGTAAGAAGTTACTGCAAGAAACCCAGCATCAAACTGCTTCATAACCTCGGCTTTAATCTTCTCAGACATCTCTGGACGCATCCGACGAACCTTTTGCTTAACCGGAGGGAAATCTTCTTTAGTTGGTAAATGATGGACCACAATGTCGGTATCTAATCCGGGCATATCTTCGTAGGACCAGGCAAAGATTTCTTTATAATCCTGCAGCATCTGAGTCAACCGTTGCTTCACGCTGAGTTCTAGGTTGGCGCCAATCTTCACCTCTTTCTTGTCTTCCTCAGTACCCAAGTTTATTATTTCCACTGGCTCTTCATGGGGTTGAATTGCCCTCTCTTCCTGTTGTAACAGTCTTGCAAGTTCACCAGGCACTTCGCAATCATCTTCACCTTCGTCTGCGGCCAAGTTGATCGGATTTTCGAAGTCATAACCGGCAGTAGCAGAGTCGTTACCAGTGAGATCCAGAGTGGATTGAAACCTGTATGAGTGAGTGTGTGTGTAAATACAGCTGTTTTGCAATATGTAAAGAAAGGAAAGAAAAGGAGCGCAAAATTTGAATTGTGAAAAACGTCCAATGCTTTTATTCATGATATATGACAGTGATAAACAAAAGCCCTCATAAATAAAACCACGGTGCCCCGGGTAAGACACCGAGCCATATAGTCTCAAATTATTGTTTATTACAAATCAAAAACAAAGAAATTCATTACTGGGGAACAAAAGTTATTGGAGTAAAATCTTTAGCAGTCCAATTGGTCAATCCACCGTCGGCCGTTGGGTAGATCCAGCTATCGAACTCTGACTCTCCCACTTCATCTTCCTCTCCAATAGCATTCACTCCATGCTGAGTGATGAGCAACGGAGGTCTTCCAATTCTTGCCTTGCGCACCGCTTTCTGAGCTTCCGTGGTGAAACCCAGCCCAAACTTGTTAGTCTTAGGAGTAAGATCAGGGAGCTTGCCCCAATTTGCGCATTCACCTTTTTCGATCACAGCCCGGGCGTCCTTTAAGGAGGCCATCTTCATAGGAGAAACCTCTTCATCTTCTGCTGTTGCCAAGGTTGGTGGTACCTCCTCAAAATGTTGAAAGGGGGTTTCAATGAACTCCCCATCCATTTCCACGTATCTGAAAGAGTTGAGGTGGCTGACCATGTATTCCTCCTCCCCTTGCACTGTTACAATCCTCCCCCTGACCGGGTACTTGAGCTTTTGATGCAATGTAGAAGTCACAGCTCCAGCTTTGTGGATCCATGGGCGACCCAGCAAACAAGAATAGGACGGATGGATGTCCATCACATAAAATTTTGAATCAAATACTTGTGACCCAACCCTGATTGGGATGTCCACTTCACCATGCACCATTCTTTTGGACCCGTCAAAGGCCCGGACAACAATGCTACTTGGTTTGAGCTCTAGACCCTCACAATCCAGTCTATCCAGAGCCTTCTTGGGCAGCACATTTAATGAAGAACCTGTGTCAACCAGCACATGAGCAAGAGTAGTGCCCCTGCATTCAATGGAGACATGCAGGGCATCGTTATGGTTCTTCCCTTTTGCTGTCAGATCGGCATCAGAGAAACCCAGGCCATTATCAGCAGTTAGGTTGGCCACACAATCGGTGAACTGGTCAGCAGTCGTATCTTGGGGTACATGGGCAGTCTTTAAGAAAGCAATCAGAGCCTTTGCATGGGCCTCTGAACACAGCAGCAGTGACAACATGGAGATTTTAGAGGGGGTGTGCCCCAGCTGTTCCACAACATTGAAATCACTTTTCTTTATTATCTTGAGAATTTCTTCCATTTCCTGCTTGGAAGCCTCAACAATGGTCTTTGGTGCCTCCGTCCTGGCAGGCACATCAGCAGCAGTTCCCTTGCCCCGAGTATCAGATGACTCAGCAGCAGGGGTGGATACTTGGTCAGAAGGAGAAACAGGCACTCTGGCAGGTGTGAAGATCAAAGGCCTATGAATTGCCGGAGGAGCAATGTCTGGCGAGAACAGTCTTCCACTACGAGTGACCTTAGCAGGCCCGGTGATGTTGGAGACACCAGTATCAATGTTGCACTCTTGTTTCACACCCAGAACATAAACATCCGCCCCATAGTGCCATGGGACAGCCTTATCAGATTTGTAGGGTATAGGCCCCGGAACAGTAATGGTGATGGGAACATTCTTGTGAACTGACAAAACTTGTATAGGCTTCTTTGAAGGAGCCTCGGAATAGTTGTTGAAGATGGTAACGATTGACACTTCTTCAACAGGAGCAGCAGGAACAACAGTCTTTTCAAACAAAATCTCTCTATTATCTATCAGGTTTTGGATGCCTGACTTCAACAGAGAACAACCAACAGGGGAAGCAACACATAGAGGGCAACTTTCGCTACATCCCGGAAATAAACCAGCTAGCAACAGATTCCTCTTGACCATCAGCAACGGAGTAGCAACATCATCCACCGAAGCTACATACAAACTCTCCTCAACAGCGTTCACTCCATGCTGGGGCATGGGAGCATTTACAACATTCGGCTTCTCGGGCGCCTCAAACTGTATCTCCTTTGCATCAATGAGATCTTGAACCTTATTTCTTAGGGCCCAACAGTCATCTGTGTTATGCCCCGGGCTATCAGAGTGATAAGCACAGCGAGCATTTGGATTGAACTTGGGAGATGCAGTGTTGGGAAACTTTGGAGCCTCCTTGACAGTCACTAAATTGGTGGATAGCAACTGTGGCAGGATCTGTGATAAGGTCATGCTTAACCGGGTAAACTCTCTCCGGGGTCTTTCAAACTTTTGTGGATTAGTTGGCCGAGGAGCGGCAGCAGGTTTGGCAATCATTACCGCACTGACAGATTGGCGGTGTTCAGGTCGCTCTGTTCTCCGGGAGTTATATACAGCACTAGCCTCCTTTTTGAAGGGCTTCTTCTCAGTACCGGAGGAGGCAACTTTCTGTATCTTCCCCGATTTTATACCGGCCTCAATCCTTTCACCAGTCAGGATTAGATCGGTAAACCCAGCAGAGGAATTACCAATGAGATGATTGAAAAATGGACCAGATAGGGTCCCCAAGAACATATCTACCAGCTCCCGATCCGTCAATGGTGGCTGCACCCTGCCAGCCAGGTCTCTCCATTTCTGAGCGTACTCCTTAAAACCTTCTCCCGACCCTAGCGACATACCCTGGAGTTGGGTACGCGTAGGAGCGAGGTCGGCATTATACTGATACTGCTTGTAAAAAGCAGTGGCCAGATCCTCCCAGTTACGAATGCTGATTCCATCTAGCTGATAGAACCAATCGAGGTGAGTCCCTGAAAGACTCTCCTGGAAGAAGTGGATCCAAAGGTTCTTGTCTGCTGTGTAAGGCTGGATCTTCCTTACATAAGAACGGAGGTGCATCTTGGGACAGGAAGCCCCATCATACTTCACGAAGGCAGGTGTTTTGAACTTGTGTGGGATCACCACTCCAGTAGATAACCCCAAGTCTCCGAAATCCAATCCAGGTACCCGTTGAACTTCCACAGCCTTTAATCTGTCTTCCAGCTGTTTGTACCGGTCTTCAGCAGGAGGGTACTGGTCGTCATTGAAGTCTGTTTCAGTATCAGAGCCCACAGGAGTAGTGACCTCCCTTTCATGATGACTACCTTCCGTCACAGATGGAGGAGTCCTTTCAGCTTCAACAACCAAAGTGTTCCCGAGTCTGCGCCCAGTGTTAAATAGCACAGTCCTCCTCTTCTTCTTAGTCTTCTTCAACAGCATGGTCTTTAACTCTTGTTGACCCTGAGACAAGCCCTTGATCAGCTCCTGAAATTGGGCGTTTTGCGCCTGAAACTGGACGTTCTGCGCCTGAAGAGCCTTGATAGCCGCATCGGTTGATGATTCAGGAAGGTTCATGATGCTGAAATAAACAGCGAAGAACGGTAAACAACCTGAAAAGAAGAGTATTTATGATGCACATGATGAATGATATGCGTTTATGCAATGCATTCAAGAGTTCGAAAATTCAAATTTGTTGTAGACAAAAAGGAACACACTTTATTATTAAGAAAATCATTGTTTTAATACATCAAAGCCTCATGGGCAAAAATACAAAAAGATCAAGTCACATCCAAAATATGTTGCGCATCTTCTCTGGAGCTATGTAAGTGTTGAGATTCCTTTCCTCGTGCAACAGGCGAGTGAGCTCCAAAACCTTCTTTTCACTAGCATGCAAACTAGTCTCAAGAGAATTCCTCTCTTCTTTAAGCTGGATCCAACTCTTCTGCATCTCTTCCCAGGATGTGGGCATATCAGGGTGCTGAATAACATGAGACACCTCTCCTTCCAAGGCAGGCTCTTTGATTACTGGAAGCATGTGAGGATAAGGCATCACTAATTTCTGAGAGCGGGCTCGTACCCATTTGAGGTAAGGCTCCAAAGGGATGGAGTTCCTGTGCCCCAGTGTCTTGCTGTCTATCCTACTAGGCATCCTCCAAGCTCTGATAAATCTCTGGCGAAGTCCTTGAGTATCGTTGTCGAAGTCAAAAACTATGTCAGGTATCAACATGTCATGAGGACCATCCCTCCGAGCATAACCAAATTGTCTCCAAGCCAGGCATGGACTATAAGTAATACCCCCTCTGATTCCAAGTAAAGGAACATTAGGATATTCCCCGCAACGATCAATGATAGTGACATCTTCTCTGGACCTAGGGCACCAATGTATATCTGCATGTGTAAGAGTCATCAACCGTTGTGACCATCTCAAACCCCGCTCGTTCTTCAGGACTGATTGTGGAAGGTGCGAAATAAACCACTTTCCCAGGAGAGGAGTGCAACACATAAGGACACCTCTTTTTCTCATGGTTCGAGTGTAACATGAGTGAAGGAGGTCCCCTAGCAACGTGGGTATAGGATTCCTGGACATAAAGATCTGGACAGCACTGATATCAATGAGCTGATCTGGGTTAGGGAACAACACCAAACCATAAACAAGGAGGGCCACAACCTCTTCAAAAGCTTGCAAGTCAAGGGAGTTCCAACAATCATAGGCCTTTTCAAACAGAAACCTGGCTAAGAACCCTTTGATACCACTTCTAACTTCCCAATGTCCCTTGAGGTCAGATGACTGCAGGTGCAAGGCTTTAGCAATCTCTTCAAGCTTAGGTTCCTTTTCTGTACCGTTGAAGGGTAGCTGATCAAGGATAGGGATCTTCAGGAGTCGGGAGAACTCCTCCAATGTAGGTACCAATTGATAGTCCAAGAAAGTGAAACAGTGATGCAGAGGGTCAAAGAATTGGAACAGGACTTTTATCATATCTTCCTCAATGTTGGTGTTGGCCAAGCTGATGAGGCTTCCATGCCTTTCACTGAAAGAAGAGTTCTCGGGAATCCTGGATATAAGCTCCTTAAGCTGAGGAGAGATCCTTACAAGACTGATTGGAATTGTCTTTCTACGAACAGTTTCCATGTCCTACAAAACAAGAACAAAGATGAAAATTCGAACCCCTGAAATGGTTAGTTAATGCATATGGTGCTGGATGATGTCATGATGCCATGATTAAACACAGATATTTACAAAGACAAACATGTAAGGCACACAAGGCACACAAGACAGGCCCTTAAGGTTTAAGGCCAGCATGAGGTCTGGGTAGTACCCTCTTGAAGTTGGTGGGTTCATCCTGTCCTAATCAAAGTAACCGGGTTCTAAGGTTCCCAATATCACGGGATTACTTTCATTGTTCATCGTTTCGATTTAGCCACTGAACTGGCGACCGAAATATTCCAGGAAAGCAACCCTCAATTGAGTGTAGTATCGAGTATCAACCAACCTCGGACTGCACCAAAGTCAGTTATCTCACTACCCTAAAGAGGCCAAGATTGTTCAATTAAGGTTCCTAAGGTCTGTTGATGCTTCATGACACCACATGGAGGCCCCGTACTCTCCTTGACTGACTCAAGGGTTACCGGTACACACCAAAATGCCACATCAACGTAGCAGACTGTTTCAACCATGTCGGTATACCCCGCACAGTTCCCTCACAGCCTTGTTGCTACTTTCTAAGAAGGTATTCCCCAGATCCGGGTTAGGATCTATAGAACTCCCAAGCAACCCACAATTTTAAAGCATACAAGGAAAGCAATTGAAAACACAGTGATCTTAGTCCTAAGGTACACCCCACTTTAAGTTTTTCCCCAGCAGAGTCGCCAGTTCTGTGATCGGTGGATCTGGAACTGACTGTTTTAAAGCTGGTTCGCGAAATGTCGCGGTAAGCAAGAGTCGCCACCGTCTTTTATTTTCTCCAATAGGAAAGGACAAAAGCACAGAAAAATTCCTTTAAAGAGATTGCTCTCGGTTCGGGAGGTAGGTTATAGAAAGGGAAGGTATTAGCACCCTTTCTATCCATGGTTATCCATGGGCTCTTAGGTACTTGCTCAATGTGTTTTCAAAATGTGTGCTTGCTTTTCAATGTGGGTTTCAAAAATATTCTTTGAAAAGTTTCAGTTTAACTCATGCGTCAGAGTGTTTGAAAAGTTTGTTTTGAAAGTTTTTGAAAGTGTCGGTGTGAAAAGATTTTGATTTGTTTTGTTTTTAAAGAGAGCAAGTATCTATGAGAACCTACCTACCCTAAGGAATTTGTCTGTGTAGATGTCCTTTAAAGTAGTGCCATCCCACCATTGAGAGGTAGGTAGCACCACCGTTGGAGGTGTTCGGGTCAATTCGAGTTTTAGGGACGTGGTGGTCACCGGAGCAATAGGAAGACACCTCAGAAGCTACCCTCATGCCAGGTTCCCGGACCATGAGGACTTACTAAGACGTTTTCTACTCGACGACCACCTTTCGAAAGGCAACAGTGAGGCGTACCCTAGGGGTGGTGTGTGCGAATTGTGTGTCATTTTCAGTTCATTGTTTGTCTTGTCATGCATTGGTGATCTAACGATTCAATTTTATTTTCGGGCATTCATTCTTTCATGCATATTTATTAACAGTTATATTTGCGAGAAAATAAATCTAACGATTACAACTGGCGCGGGTCCACATCGCCAAAAAAACCGAACCCGATTTGACTGAAAATAAACAAAGCGAATAAAATAAAAGTCCGAGAGTTTTCAATTACATGGCTTTGGGGCATATACAGAGGTATTTAAACAATGTAAAATAAATGCGCGAAATAAAGACTAAACAAAATTAGGGCGTTGGACCCTTTTACAAATAATTAAAATTAATCAAGGAAATTAAAAATTAAATGAAAAATAATGTTTTTGTGTTTTTTAGATTTGAAAGAAAAAAGAGAAAAGTTAATTAAAATTAAAATCCTAGTTCTATCATTTTTTAAGTTTATTATGAAAAAAGATTTAATTTCTAACCTAATTAAATTCTAAACTAATTTATGTACAATTTTTGATTTATAGAAAATAAATAATAAATAATAATATTGTGAGAAAAAGGGAAAAATTAAAAAAAGAAAAAAAATAAAAAATTAACTTAATTAAACATTTTTTGGATTTTTATTATGAACAAAGAATTAAAATTAAAATTAAAACCTAATTAAACTAAATGATTTACATTTTAATTTATTTATAAAAGAATCAAAATTAATTATATTTTTTTGCCTTTTCTGTATTTTTGATGTTTTTTTATATTTTTGTAAAAATTAATTAAATCAGAAAATAAAAACACAAGTAAATTTAAAACTAATAAGATATAAAGAAATTTAGAAAAAAAAGAAAGAAAAAAAAAAAGATAGAACCAGGGGGTGTGGATTTGAGTTTGGAGGTGCAAGCCTGGCCCATTTGCTGGCCATTTGTTGACTTTTTCCATTCAAGTGTGCGCCTGCTGACTTGCATCCATCCTATGCCTTTGTTCTGGACCCTTGGATGATCATCTGGGACACGTGGATGAACTGACTTTGCAGTGCATGGTGAGTCCTTATGTGAGCGCTGCATGGAACCTTAACATGAAAAATAATATTGAAGTGAAGTAGACCTGGGGATCGAACCCAGGTCTTATGCATTAATCACGCGCTTGCTTGCCATCTGAGCCAGTTAATTCAATTAACATATAATAGTTAAGAAATAATAAAAGGAATAATCAATGCATAGTGGCTAACACGCGCGCGAATTCAAACTGCCCAGTCTCCGTGTGACACGCCATCATCCCTTCCAATTTCCTGAAACATAAACAAAATAAAGCAACGGTTTTGAAACGTTGCATTAGGTAAGCTACGAAGAAATAGCGAATAGCTCGTTTCCTAATATAAATTAGGCGCGAGTAGGTCTTCTTCTTCGTCTCAAGATGCTGAGTGTGATGGTGTTGCTCTGAAGTTCTGATTTTTCTTATTTACAAAAGCCCCAATTTAAGAAGCTGGGAAACCTAGAATTCGAAAATGGCAAAATCGTGTATGGCTTATGAAAATGCAATTAACTACCATGGACAGCTTGGAAACTTCATCATGAGTATGAATATGTAATTAAAAATGCAAAAAGAGGCTTAGAATCAAGAACACGAATTCAAACAATTTGCTGTACAGTTTCACTTGTAACTACCAGTTCAAGGAGCTTTGAGTGTTGTTATGAATTGAAATGCGTTTAGAATCGTCTCAGGAAACTATTGGTACAAAAATTTTGGCTTGAAAAGATCCCTAGCTTTGATTTCAGATTTGCAATATATGTCCAAATTTTCAAAGTGTCCAATGGCTTTTGAACGAGTTTTTTGCTGTACTAGGGTTAGGGTTTGACTCAATGATCATTATGGAATTGAATAGGCTTGCTAACTCTCCTTAATCCATGCTTGAGAAAGAATTGGCATTAGGGTTTGTCCATTAACCATTTTTTCCTAATTTCTAGCCAAAACCTAGACTTAGTATGAAAATGAACCTTGGCCTGATTTTTGAGTTGGTTCATGATACATAGAACTTGTCCAAATTCATATGACACCATTTCATTGATTTTTAAATTTTATTTGAATTTTCAATGAATTAAAATGAATTAAATCATCAAAAATTAAATAAAATAAAAAAGTCAACATTTGGTCTTGAAATCAACCATGGGCCACGTGTGTGGCATGACAAGGATGGACAAAGTGAGAAAAATGGGGCCCTTTTGTCAAAATTGGACTTTCAAGGATAGTTGACTTTTGCCATTTCACAAAATTTTCCCAACTTCTACAAGGCATAACTTGCTCAATTTTTAAGCTTTTCACATGTTCTTGGACATTTTGGAAAGGTCTTTGAGTCCTTTAACCAATGCCTTTGGTCCCATGTCATTTTGATTTACCAATCTCAAGTTATGGTCTTTGACTTAAAGTCCCTTTTTGTTGACTTTTGAAAATGACCTATAATGTTGAAATTGATAACTTTTTGTGAGAGCATTTCTTGGACTTGAAGTATGAAGATGAGTTGTAGGAAATGTCTTTCTCTTCAAAATGAGCTTTGGATGGAATTTTTCTGATAATCCATGTGAAAGTTATGCCCTGGTCAATTTCAGTTGACTTTTTCAGCTGTCCAAATATAGCAACTTTTGCATCTTTGATGATTTCTGAGCCAAACTTTGAGAATCATGATCAAGCATTGATCAAATGATGTTTGTGGCTTCAAAATGATATATTGACCAAAAATTTGAACTTTTGACTGCCAAATGACCATTTTGCCCCTACAGTTGACTGTAGTGCAATCTAGGGTTTTGACTGTGCAATCTTGAGCTGAATGCCTTGAAACTTGATATGAGGATGCTTGACCATGTTTGTAAGCCTATGAGACTTGATTGAGCCTTTGAAAACTTCCTTTTCTTGATCAAACTCAAAACCCTAATTTGGACTGTTTAGGAGACTGTTGAACTGCACAACCCTTGGGGAATTTTGTGACCTTGACTTGGCAATTTCTTGAGGAATATGGGAGGGCAAATTTTTGGGGTATAACAGCATGAAAAAGAGACCCGCTAGGCTGACATGCCTAGGCAAAAATTAGGGCTTCCCGTCGAACCAAAAGGGTTCGGGCAAAATGTAGGGATGAAAATGAAAAAATCTGTACACCCGGCAAGTCGAAAACCTGAAAGGGCGGCTTGGGCAAAAATGGGTATCCCGGTGGACTGAAAACCCGAAAGGGCGGTCCAGGCAAAAATTAGGGATAAAGCGTAAAACTATGTCTCATTGATCACTTTGCATCCAGAATCCGGTATCTGCATCAAGTTCAAAACGGCATCAAGCAGTCAGCTTCACCTTCAACCAAGGTCATCAAGTGATGAGACGCTCGGAGTTATAAGGGCAATAGCAGAGTTGAAACCCAGTGAATCATTCATCTTTCACACAGCTGTTTTATTTTCTTTTGTACAAAACATTGTATAAACTCTTTTGCTAGGCGACGTACCTCTTACTAGGACGTCAGCCTCTTGTACACAAAACGCCTATTTTCAGGCCATTCAAAAATCAATAAAAATACATTTTCAGTTAAACGTGCCAAGTATTTTTCCTTTTTTCTGTTTTGTTTTGCGAAGAACGTCCAAGGTTCAATTTGTGATGTATGCATTGACAATAATTTGCTAACTCATGAATATTTGCATACGAGACAAAGGAATTCATTACAGGTGACACCAGAAACAGGGGCAATAAAGAGTTGTCTGAGCAGTCTAATTGTTCTATCCTTTAAAGGTATCAAGGTAGGTTCAGCTAAAGAACACGGCCAAGTGTACCTTAATCCCCCAGAGAGTGGTTCAAAGTCAATACATTCTTCTCCATACAAAGTCATCAAGTATCAAGGAAATTGAGTATCCTCCCGTAGATCTCAAATACTTCCCCAACAGTATATAACAAGCATCCCCGGCAGTCTTGGTCCAAAGATTGTCCCCCGGCGGTATCTCAATATTCAAAGGAATCACTTCCCCGGCATATCAAACTCCCCAGAAGAGTCCAATCTAGTTTCCCCAGGAAAGTTGGAATTCATATCTCCCCAAGCAGCAAGCTTATCCCCAGTAGATTCTGGAAGCTTATCCCTCGCAGAGCGAACGCGTCGTCCCGGCTTGATTTAAAGAGTTATTTCCATAACAGGATATAACTGGGTTATCCTCAGCCAAAAGCCACGGAAAGAGCGTCCTCGGCAAAATATTTTCCTACCCCCAGCGAAGTCTATCAACACTTCCAGCACAACAAGGATATCCCCATCATAACTCATCAACGGTATCCCCAGCGGAGTCATCTTCATTAACTCAGCAAAGCATCGCTATCCCCACAGAGTAGCACTCCCCAGCATGATCGCTAGAGTATCTTTTCTCCCGCAGAATTAGTTCATTTGCTAAGTTTATTCCTCGACGGAGTTATCTTCTCCTACTGGTATTCTTGCAACAATCATCCACAGCGGAAGCAAAACCTCTTCCTCAATATCAGCCCAGGATATGACTTCCCGGCACCCGTCAAGGATTTATTTTCCTAGACGAAAACCTACATGAATCATCACATACATCATTGTAGCATGCATAACGTACTGCATCATATCATACGTATCTCATTTATGTTGAGAACACCATTGCTTGATCCATATCATGCATTGCATATAACTGACCTTTACTTTTCAGGAAAGATGCAGTTGAAATTCTCAAACATATTTCAAGGGTTTTCTCTAGTCCAGTTAAATCGACTCCAAACAGATTTTTCTGATAAAGACTCAGTAGAAGTTGTGGTCCCCTCTCCGACGGTGAGCGTGAGGTGGTAATTCCTTTTTCAAGATGTTTTCCTCTCCGACGATGAGCGTGAGGCGATAGTCTTTTATGGTCCCCTCTCCGACGGTGAGCGTGAGGTGGTAATTCCTTTTTCAAGATGTTTTCCTCTCCGACGATGAGCGTGAGGCGATAGTCTTTTGTGGTCCCCTCTCCGACGGTGAGCGTGAGGTGGTAATTCCTTTTTCAAGATGTTTTCCTCTTCGACGATGAGCGTGAGGTGATATTCTCTTATGGTCCCCTCTCCAGCGGTGTGTGAGGTGGTAATTCCTTCTTCAGATGTTTTCCTCTCCGACGATGAGCGTGAGGTGATAGTCTTTTGTGGTCCCCTCTCCGACGGTGAGCGTGAGGTGGTAATTCCTTTTTCAAGATGTTTTCCTCTCCGACGATGAGCGTGAGGTGATATTCTCTTATGGTCCCCTCTCCAGCGGTGTGTGAGGTGGTAATTCCTTCTTCAGATGTTTTCCTCTCCGGCATGAGCGTGAGGTGATATTCTCTTATGGTCCCCTCTCCAACGGCGCGTGAGGTGGTAATTCCTTCTTCAGATGTTCCCCTCTCCGGCATGAGCGTGAGGTGATATCTCCTTTCAGATTATAATTTCCTATAGTTCCCTCTCCAACGTGAGTGAGGTAACTCCCTTTGAGATTGTAATGTCTTTTGGTTCTCGTCCTGACACTACGAAGATGGTAATTCTCACCAAGATTTTCTCAACGAGCGTTGTTGAGATCATTCAGGATTCTCTTACCCTTCATGCTAAGGCAGTAACCACCCCTGGTTCATTCATCAACGTTTGAAGCTCCAGACTCAGCTCCTGTAACCAATCAGGACATATCTATATCAAGCATCTAAAATCAGCTCCTGCGACGTGTCAGGTACTCATTTTTCTGTTTTGCAGGTATGCAGGTTCTCGCTAAGGAATCTCTTACGCAATCAACGTCCAGATGGCATCTATAAGCCCATCATCCTATCCAAGCAACATCTAAATGGCAGCTATAAGCCCATTCCCCCATCACCGTCACTATGTGAGCGCAAATTTCTGGGCACTTTAGTGTTCAATCATCTTTTACCCTCGGATTACGAAAGGCACGTCAGCCAATCTGCATCCTCAGGTCTAAGAAGATTGAACAGGGGCAACTGTTGTACCCCAAAATTTGCCCTCCCATATTCATCAAGAATTGTCAAAGTCAAGGTCACAAAATTCCCCCAGGGTTGTACAGCTCAACTGTCTCCTAGACAGTCAAAACTAGGGTTTGAGTTCTGGTCAAGCAAATGAACTTCTCAAAGGCCTAATCAAGTCTCATATGCCTACAAAGGTGGTCAAGTACCCTCATGTCAAGTTTCAAGGCATTCAGCTCAAGATTGCACAGTCAAAACCCTAGATTGCACTACAGTCAACTGTAGGGGCAAAATGGTCATTTGACAGTCAAAAGTTCAAATTTTTGGTCAACATATCATTTTGAAGCCACAAACATCATTTGATCAATGCTTGATCATGATTCTCAAAATTTGGCTCAGAAATCATCAAAGATGCAAAAGTTGCTATATTTGGACAGTTGAAAAAGTCAACTGAAATTGACCAGGGCATAACTTTCACATGGATCATCAGAAAATTTCCATCCAAAGCTCATTTTGAAGAGAAAGACATTTCCTACAATTCATCTTCATATTCCAAGTCCAAGAAATGCTCTCACAAAAAGTTATCAATTTCAACATTATAGGTCATTTTCAAAAGTCAACAAAAAGTGACTTTAAGTCAAAGGCCATAACTTGAGATTGGTAAATCAAAATGACATGGGACCAAAGGCATTGGTTAAAGGACTCAAAGACCTTTCCAAAATGTCCAAGAACATGTTAAAAGCTTAAAAATTG
This sequence comes from Vicia faba, assembly GCA_948472305.1. NCBI lineage: Eukaryota > Viridiplantae > Streptophyta > Magnoliopsida > Fabales > Fabaceae > Vicia > Vicia faba. Next base: position 385,723,915 of record OX451735.1, on the reverse strand, counting down.
ACCAAGTTATGCCTTGTGGAAGTTGGGAAATTTTTGGAAATTTTTGAAAGTCAACATTGATGCAAAAGGCCTAAAAATGCAAATGGGCCTATTTTCCTTCCAAATTTCTTCATGCCAAGCCTATGCACGACCACTAGGCCCAAAGGGAAGTATTCTCATATTTTTTAATTATTTATTTGAATTAATATTAATTTATATTCATTTAAATGATTTTAATATATGAAAAATATCAAACCTAATCTAAAAAATCTTTTTATACACATTATAGGCTCAATATTTCGTGTGAAGGCAAATGAGGAAAGATTTGGGGTGATTGGATGCAAATTGGTACAAAAGCCATAGAAAAAGATTCAAAAAGATTTTTAAACAAATCAAATATCTTAATCCATAATTGCAAGGGATTTGTACTAAGTTTGTTGACCTAATAGCCTCTATAGATACTCAGAATGAGAACCCTAATGTTCCTAGACTGCAAGCTGCGCATAACACACCATTGACAACATTGAAAATTTTCCTAAAAACTCAAACACTGAAATCTGGCTTAGAGGACGATTCAACCTTTGATTTTTGTTTCAATAGCACCCTGAGACCTTCCTGAACCTTTCTCAATCATTAACAACAACAAAAAGGCCCTGAATTGGTACACACGAGTCCGACTGTATCAAGAAAATCTTGAAATTGCATAGCACGATTTAAGCATCTTCATGCATTTTTCTTTATGGATTATTGTTTGTCATGATGTTTATGTGCTAACCAATATGTTTAATTTCATTTTTGAACAACATACGCGAATTCACCATTGATGGATTTCTAGGGTTACAGGTTGTAATTTTAGGGCTTTTGACATGGAGTAAAATTAAGCTTCAAGACCAGGATAGCCATACTCAGCGTATTCCCATGAACAAGAAACGTGTCTCGCGATAAATTTATGTCTCATATATCTCTATTCGCTATTTTCTCGAATCATCCCTAAGGCCATGCTACAAAAACCGTCGCCTATTCATTTTGTTTTACAGGGTGGGGAAGAAGACAACCTCGCTGTCACCACGTGATAGGCCCTTTTTGAATTCACGCGCGCTTAGTCCACTACGCATTGATTTTACTTTTTGATATTTAATTGATATTATATGTTAATTGTAAAGGCGATGGCTCAGTGGTAACGCGTTGTGTATATGGCCTCAAAGACCTGGGTTCAAGTCCCAGGTCTTGCAACTTTCATTATTATTTTGCAAAACAAATTCACATGCAGGCTTAATGTTAAGGTTCACCATGCACATTCAACAATCACCATCCACGCGTCCCAGGAGATCTAGTCAAGGGCCAGGATTGGAGAACACCCTAGGCATGAGTCCAACGCATCATATGGAATTATGAAAAGTCAACTAACGTCCAGCTTATTGGGCCAGGCCTCTTCAATTGGAACCTCCTTATTTGGGGCAACACCCCACCCTGGTTTGTTTTATTATTTTGTTTTTTTTATTTCTTTAATCTTTTTTTCTTTTTATTGTTTCTATTCAATTATGTTTATTTAATTAATTATTTTTAATAAAATATAAAAAACACCAAAAAATGCAGAAAATACAGAAAAATATAATATTTATTTTATTACAATTATTTTCATAAATAAACTAGCATGTAAATAAATTAGTATAATTAGGTTTTAATTCTAATTCCTTTTTTTAATAAAAATCCAAAAACATGTAGAATTAGGTTTAATATCTTTGTTGATTTTCTTTTTCTTTAATTTTTATTTCTCACAATACTATTTATTTATTATTTTTATTTTTATAATTAAAAATTGTACATAATAAATTTTAGGTTTAATCTAAACTATATTTAAATCTTTCATAACAAATAAAAAATACTAGAATTAGGGTTTGTCTTTTAATTTCCATTAATTTCTTTTCCTTTTTTCTCATTAAATCTAAAAAACACAAAAAAACATCATTCTCATTTAATTTTAATTTCTAATTGTCATTAACTTTTTAATTATTTGCAAAAGGGTCCAACGCCCTAGTTTCGTTTTAATTATTCAATTTTGCGCATTTACTTTTTATTGTTTAATTATAATTTTGTAAATACCCCAAAGCCATGTAATTTACTTCTCGCACTTTATTTTCTTCGCATTATTTATTTTTCCGCTAAATCGGGTCCGGTTTAATTTTGGCGATGTGGACCCGCGCCATTTGTAATAGTCTAGCTTTATTTCCCGCAAATATTTAACTGTTAACCAAGCATGAAAGAATGAATGTCTAAATTAAAAAACAAGCGTAGAACACGACAAACATGACAAGACAAATAACTGAAACATGACACACGAATCGCACACACCACCCCTAGGGTACGCCTCACTGTTGCCTTTCGAAAGGTGGTCGTCGAGTAGAAAACGTCTTAGTAAGTCCTCATGATCCGGGAACCTGGCATGAGGGTAGCTTCTAAGGTGTCTTCCCATTGCTCCGGTGATCACCATGTCCCTGAAAATCGAATTGACCCGAACACCTCCAACGGTGGTGCTACCTACCTCTCAATGGTGGGATGGCACTACTTTAAAGGACTCTTACACAGACGAATTCCTTAGGGTAGGTAGACGACTCTAGATACTTGCTCTAATCTCAAAACAAACTCAAAAAGACTTTTCACACTGACACTTTTCAAAAGCTTTCAAAGCAAACTTTTCAAACACTCTGACGTATGAGTCGATCTGAAATTTTTCAAAGAAACTTTTTAAACCCACATTGAAAAGCACGCAAAACAATTTTGAAAACATTGAGCAAGTATCTAAGAGCCCATGGATAACCATGGATAGAAAGGGTGCTAACACCTTCCCTTTCTATAACCTACCTCCCGAACCGAGAGCAATCTCTTTAAGGAATTTTTCTGTGCTTTTGTCCTTTCCATTTGGAGAAAATAAAAGACGGTGGCGACTCTTGCTTCCGCGACATTCTCGCGAACCAGCGTTAAACAGTCAGTTCCAGATCCACCGATCACAGGAATCGATTCAACTGGATCAGACAAGGTCTTGGAATAACTTCAATTGGATTGGCATCATAAAAATCTTTAGGAATCGATTTGACTGGACCAGAGAAGGCCTTTGACTGGATCGGCATCAGAAAAATCTTTAGGAATCGATTCAACTGGATCAGACAAGGTCTTGGAATAACTTCAACTGGATCGGCATCAGAAAAATCTTTAGGAATCGATTTGACTGGACCAGAGAAGGCCTTTGACTGGATCGGCATCAGAAAAATCTTTAGGAATCGATTTAACTGGACCAGACAAGGTCTTGGAATAACTTCAACTGGATCGGCATTAGAAAAATCTTTAGGAATCGATTTAACTGGACCAGACAAGGTCTTGGCAGTAACTTCAACTGGATCGGCATCAGAAAAATCTTTAGGAATCGACTTTACTGGACCAGAGAAGGCCTTTGACTGGATCGGCATCAGAAAAATCTTTAGGAATCGATTTAACTGGACTAGACAAGGTCTTGGAATAACTTCAACTGGATCGGCATCAGAAAAGTCTTTAGGAATCGACTTTACTGGACCAGAGAAGGCCTTTGACTGGATCGGCATCAGAAAAATCTTTAGGAATCGATTTAACTGGACCAGACAAGGTCTTGGAATAACTTCAACTGGATCGGCATCAGAAAAATCTTTAGGAATCGATTTAACTTGACCATAGAAGGTCTTTGATATAGCTGAGAACTTAACTGCATCTTTCCTGAAAGGTAGAGGTCAGTCATATGCAATGCATGATATGGATCAAGCAATGATGTTCTCAAAATAAATGAGATTGTGTGGTATGATGCGTATATGTATGTATCATGATGTATGGAAATGTAATGTTTTAACTGGGGAAAATAAATCCCGGATAGCTGCTGGAGAGTAGAGTTGAATTCTTCGTTTCTGCTGGGGATGATGGACGAAGATGACTGCAAGAATAAACCTGCAGGAGAGGATGACTCCGTTGGGGAATAAACTGATGAGGAGATTACTCTGGGGAAGAGATGTTGTGTTGAGGATTTCACTGATAAACTCCGTTGGGGATGGATTATCGTTGCTGGTGATATTGAATCTGTTGAGGATTGAATTCCTGTTTGTGAAAGGAAAAAACTTCGCTGGGGATGATCTTTCAGTTGTGACTTGTTGGGGATGACCCTGTTAGAATTTTGTGGGGATAAACCTCTGAGTTCTGCTGGGAATGATCCTTTGAACTCGGATGGAGAGATTTATTTTGTACTCCGCAGGGGATAAGCTTCCAGAGTCTACTGGGAATGATGCTTCAATTCCGTTGGGGAAGCTTTTTCAGACCGTGCTGGGGAAATATTGACTCCACCGGGGGTATCTTGTATTCTGCCGGGGAACATTCTTATACTCCATTGGGGAATATTAAGACTGTCGGGGATATCAAGCTTTCTTAGTGCTGATGGTAGACAAAATCTGCTTGGGGAGAGCATTGCTGATTCGTTCATAGTTGCAGGTCTCAGCTAGGAGAGCTACCGTTACTGTCTTACTCTGCGGGGAGTGAAAGTATCTTAGCCATATTATTCTGCTGAATCTACCTTTGTACCTGGTGGACAGAACAACTGTACAACTTGGACACTTCTTATTGCCCTTGTTTCTGCTATTACCAGTAATTCATCTTTTGTTCGCATGTAAATATTTATGAGCAGCAATTAATGTCAAATGCATATATCAAAAATGAACCTTGGACGTTCTTTTCAAATCAAAACAGATAAAGGAAAAATAGTTTGAAATTTCTTTGAAAATGAATTTGTATTGATTTGAAGTTTGGCCTGTAAATAGGCATTTTTGTACAAGAGGCTGACGTCCTAGTAAGAAAACGCCGCCGAACAATAGATTTTACACAATTTGTGAAAAGAAAACAAAACAGCTATGTGAATAATCCCACTGGGTTCCAACTCTACTATTGCCTTTATGTCCTCGAGCATCTCATCACTTTGCTACTGGTTGAAGGTAGATCAGATTGATTAGTGTCGTCCGAGCTTGATAGTCGATACCGAAGTCTGGATGCAAGGTGATCCAATGAGACATAGTGTTACGCTTTGACCCCTAATTTTTGCCTGGACCGCCCTTTCAGGTTTTTAGTCCACCGGGATACCCTTTTTTGCCCAAGCCGCCTTTTCAGGTTTTCGACTTGTCGGGTGTACAGATTTTTTCATTTTCATCCCTTATTTTTTCCAGAACCCTTTTGGTTCGCCGGGAAGCCCTTATTTTTGCCTAGGCCAGTCGACCTAGCGGGTCTTTGATTATGCGTAGTATCTTTTTACTATGCCTGCATTAACGGGGTGAGGAAGGTCTTCACCTTCCATGGTAGTTAGAATCATAGCTCCTCCTGAGAAAATGTTCTTAACCACAAATGACCCTTCGTAAGTAGGGGTCCATTTTCCCCTGGGATCACCTTGAGGTAATATGATGCGCTTGATTACCAAATCCCCAACTTGATACTCTTGTCGTATAACTTTCTTATTAAATGCCTTGATCATCTGTTTTTGATACATCTGACCATGACAAATAGAAGTAAGTCTCTTTTTGTCGATTAGGTTCAGCTGATCAAGCCGGGTCTAAATCCAGTCATCTTCACTCAAACCTGCATCCTTCATGATTCGAAGAGAGGGTATCTGAACTTCAATAGGCAAGACTGCCTCCATGCCATAAACCAAGGAATAGGGTGTTGCCCCTGTTGACGTCCGCGCTGAGGTACAATACCCATGAAGAGCAAACGGTAACATCTCGTGCCAACCTTTGTATGTCACCATCATCTTCTGCACAATCTTCTTAATGTTCTTATTAGCCGCTTCAACAGCCCCATTCATCTTCGGTCGGTAGGGAGAAGAGTTGTCATGCTGTATCTTGAATTGCTCGCAGAGCTTGGTGATTATCTTGTTATTGAGATTGGTACCATTGTCTATTATGATCCTCTCTAGTACACCGTATCGACAGATCAGATTGTGTTGAATAAACCATGCCACGACGTTCTTGGTTACAGTAGCAAAGGAAGCTGCTTCAACCCACTTCGTAAAATAATCAATTGCTACCAGGATGAAATGATGCCCGTTGGATGCCGTAGGTCTAATCTCGCCGATCATATCAATGCCCCACATTGCAAAAGGCCAAGGTGCCGTCAATACGTTCAGAGGAACTGGAGGTATGTGCACCTTATCAGCATAGACTTGGCATTTGTGACATGTTCGAGAATGCTGATAATAGTCGGCTTCCATTGTCGACCAATAATATCCTGCCCGAAGGATCTTCTTTGCCATGGTGTGTCCACTGGAATGAGTTCTGAAAGTACCTTCATGTAACTCTGCCATGATCCTTTCTGCTTCATTCTTATCCACACATCGCAGTAAGGTTGAATCATGGTTACGTTTGTAAAGGATGTCATTGCTGATGAAGAACTTCGCCGCGAACCTTCTCAAAAACTTCTTGTCATTAACAGATGCACCCTCCGGGTACTCTTGAGCTTCAAGGTACTTCTTCACCTCATGATACCAGGGCTTCTCTGTTACCTCTTCAGTCTCAATATCACAACAATGCGCAGGTTCGTCCAATCTTTCGATGATAATCCGGGGAGCCTCATTGTCCCAATTAACCTTGAACATAGAAGACATCGTAGCTAGCGCGTCCGCCAACTGATTCTCCTCTCTAGGGAAGTGTTCAAAGGTTATCTCCTCAAAATGGGGAAGCAACGTCAATACATACTCCTTGTAAGGAATAAGGTTCGGGTGTTTCGTATCCCACTCGCCTTTGATCTGACTGATCACGAGAGCGGAATCTCCGAAGACACTTAGAAACTTAATCCTTAGGTCAATTGCTGCTCGAAGACCCATGATGCACGCTTCATACTCCGCCATATTGTTGGTGCAGTTGAAACATAGTCGAGCGGTAAACGGAGTATGAGAGCCTTTAGGAGATATGATCACAGCGCCAATGCCATTACCCAAAGCGTTTGAAGCTCCATCAAAGTACATAGACCATCGGGATCCTTCCGCAGGTCCTTCATCCGGTCCAGGTGTCTCACAATCAGTTACCAACATGATATTCTCATCCGGAAATTCAAAGTTCATAGACTGGTAATCATCCATTGCCTGATGCACTAAATGGTCTGCCAATACACTTCCATTGATTGCCTTTTGGGTCGTATATTGGATGTCATACTCAGTCAATATCATCTGCCATCTTGCTATTCTTCCGGACAAGGCAGGCTTCTCGAAGATGTACTTGATTGGATCCATCTTTGATATCAATAGAGTAGTGTGAGTCAACATATACTGTCTCAGCCGGCGAGCAGCCCATGCCAAAGTGCAGCAAGTTTTCTCGAGCAGTGAGTATCGGGTCTCACAGTCGGTAAACTTTTTGCTAAGGTAGTAAATAGCATGCTCTTTTTGGCCAGACTCGTCATGTTGACCCAGCACGCACCCCATTGAGTTATCGAGTACTGTCAAGTATAAGATCAAAGGTCTCCCTCCAACCGGTGGCATCAGAATGGGTGGCTCTTGGAGATACTCTTTGATCCTTTCAAAAGCGGCCTAGAATTCATCGTTCCAACGTACTACCTGATCTTTCTTCAGCAGCTTGAAGATTGGCTCACAAGTAGCAGTTAGGTGCAAGATGAATCGGGCAATGTAGTTCAGACGTCCCAGAAAGCCACTGACTTCTTTCTCAGTTCTGGGAGCTGGCATCTCTTGTATGGATTTCACCTTTGCAGGATCCACTTGAATACCCTTGTCACTTACGACAAAACCCAGCAGTTTACCAGATCTCACTCCGAAGGTACACTTGTTCGGGTTTAACCTCAACTTGTACAACTTCAACCTGTCAAACAGCTTCTGCAGATGGTCAAGGTGCTCTTCCTCAGTCTGGGACCTTGCAATCATATCGTCGACGTATACTTCAATCTCATGATGGATCATGTCATGAAACAAAGCAACCATGGCACGCTGATACGTTGCCCCAGCATTTTTCAACCCAAAAGGCATGACCTTGTAGCAAAAGGTACCTCATTGAGTAACAAAGGTTGTATTCTCCATGTCTTTGGGAGCCATTTTAATCTGATTATAACCGGAGAAACCATCCATAAAGGAGAATACTTTATGCTGAGCGGTATTGTCAACCAGAACGTCGATATGAGGTAGAGGGAAATTATCCTTGGGGCTTGCCCTGTTCAGATCCCTATAGTCAACACACATTTGAACCTTACCATCCTTCTTCGGCACAGGAACCACATTGGCGACCCACTGAGGGTAAGAAGTAACTACTAGAAAATCGGCGTCAAATTGTTTCATAAGCTCAGCCTTGATTTTCTCAGTCATCTCTGGGCGCATTCGGCGAACCTTCTGTTTCACTGGAGGACAGTCTTCCTTGGTAGGTAAGCGATGAACCACAATGTCGGTATCCAACCCAGGAATATCTTCGTAAGACCAGGCAAAGATCTCAACGTAGTCACGCAGCATCTGAATTAACCGTTGCTTCACACTAAGCTCCATATTTGAGTCGATCTTAACTTCCTTCTTGTCTGTCTCAGTACCCAGATTCACTGACTCCACCGGCTCTTCGTGCGGCTGAATAGCCCTCTTTTCCTGGAGTAACAGTCTTGCAAGTTCACCAGGCACTTTGCAATCATCTTCACCTTCGTCTTCGGTTAAGTTGATCGGATTTTCGAAGTCATAATTGGCAGTAGCAGAGTCGTTACTAGTGAGATCCAGAGTGGATGTAGACCTGTATATGTGAGCGTGTGTAAAATAGTTGTTTTGCAATATATAATAAGAAAAACAAGGAGCGCAAGATTTGAAATGCAAGAAACGTCCAATGCTTTTATTAATGATATATGAAGATGACACACATAAAGCCCTCACAAATGAAGCCACAGTGCCCCAGGTAAGACACCGGGCCATAAAGTTTAAAACATTGTCTATTACAAATTCAAAAAAAAAGTTTCATTACTGAGTAACAAAATAAATAGGGATGAAGTACTTTGTTGTCCAGTTGCATTGTCCACCGTCGATCATAGGATAGATCTAGTTGTCGAATTCAGACTCTTCCACATCATCTTCAATGGCATTCACCCCCGAGTTTCTGATGAACACGAGAGGTCTTCTGATCCGTGCATTCTGAACAGCCTTTTGAGCTTCTGCAGTGAAACCCAAACCAAACTTGTTAGTCTTCTGTGTAAAATCAGGGAGTCGGCCCCAATTTGCACACCCACCTTTCTCGACAACAGCCCGGGCATCCTTTAAAGAAGCCATCTTCATAGGAGAGTCTTCAACAACAGTCTCAGCTGACGCTAGTGTTTGGGGAACCTCTTCAAAATGCTGGAACGGGGTCTTAATGAACTCCCCATCCATCTCTACATATCGGAAAGAGTTGAGGTGGCTAACCATGTACTCTTCCTCTCCTTGCACTGTCACAATCTTCCCTTTGACCGGGTACTTCGGTTTCTGGTGGAGCGTTGAGGTTACGGCCCCGACTTTGTGGATCCATGGACGAACCAGCAAACAAGAATAAGATGGCCGAATGTCCATCACATAGAACGTAGAGTTGAAGACCTGGGAACCAACCTTGATCGGGATATAAACCTCTCCATGTACCATTCTTTTAGACCCATCAAAGGCCCTGACAACAATGTTGCTTGGTTTCAGCTCCAACCCTTCACAATCCAACCGGTCTAGAGCTTTCTTAGGCAAGAGTAGTTCCCCTGCATTCAATGGAGACATGCAGGGCATCGTTGTGATTCTTCCCCTTAGCAGTCAAGTCGGCGTCCGAGAAACCCAACCCATTATCAGCAGTCAAATTGGCCATGCAATCTGTAAATTGATCAGCTGATGTCTCTTGTGGTACGTGGGTAGTCTTCAAAAAGGTAATCAGAGCCTTGGCATGGGCCTCTGAGCATAACAACAGTGACAACATAGAAATCTTGGACGGGGTTTGCCCCAGCTGTTCAACTACATTGTAGTCACTCTTTTTGATGATCTTCACGATCTCTTCCATCTCTTGTTTAGAAGCTTCAACAGTAATCGTCTTCGGTGCCTCCGTCTGGGCAGGCACATCAGTGGTGATCCCTTTGGCCCGAGTGTCAGATGACTCGGCGACAGGGGTAAGAATAGGAACTTGAACAGGAATGGTAGCAGGTACACTGGCAGGTGTAATAACAACAGGTCTTCGAGCAGTGGGTGGAGAGATATCAAGTGAGAAAAGTCTTTCGTTGCGGGTGACTTTAGCAGGTCCAACAATATTGCTGATGTCAGTATCAGCATCCAACTCTTGCTTAACTCCATGAAAATAAACATCGGCCCCGTAATGCCAAGGGACAGCTTTATCAGAGGTATATGGGATGGGCCCTGGAACAGTGATGATCACAGGTGCGATTCTTGGAACAGATGTAATTCTAACAGGCTTCCTCGAGGGAGCCTTGGAAGAAATGTCGAAAATGGTAATGATGGCAACTTCTTCAGTATGAACTAGAGGAACAACAATCTTCTCAGACAGAATATCTTTACTATCCATTAGGCGCTGGACACCTGACTTCAAGAGATGGCAACCGGTAGGTAGAACAGAACACATACGGCAACCTTCGTCACAGCCCGGAAATAAACTTGCTAGCAAGAGGTTCTTCTTCACAGTCATCAAAGGGGTAGCAATATCATTTACAGAAACCACAAACGAGTCTTCATATATAGAATTTACTCCATGCTTGGGCATAGGAGCAGTCACAACATTAGGTCTTTCGGGCGCCTCGAACTCAATCTCCTTCGCATCGATTAAGTCCTGTATCTTATTCTTTAAAGTCCAACAATCATCTGTATTATGTCTCGGGCTATCATAGTGATAAGCACAGCGGGCATTAGGGTTATACTTTGGTGATGTTGTATTTGGATTCTTCGGGGCTTCCTTTGGAATCACCAGATTGGTCTTCAGCAACTGTGGCAGAATCTAAGATAAGGTCATGTTGAGACGGGTGAATTGCCTTCGAGGTCTCTTGTCCTTTTGTTGATTGTTGTACTGAGGAGCACTAGCAGGTTTTGAAATAACAACTGCATTAACAGCTTGGTGGTGTTCAGGTCTATTATGTCTTCTCGCACTGTAGACAGCACTGGACTCTTTCTTAAAAGGCTTCTTCTCGGTGCTCGATGAAGCACCCTTTTGTATCTTACCAGCCTTAATACCAGCCTCAATCCTCTCACCGGTCAAAATAAGCTCTGTTAACCCAGATGAAGAGCTTCCAATCAGTTGGTTGAAAAATGGACCAGATAAGGTCTCCAGAAACATATCCACAAGTTCCCTATCAACTAAGGGTGGTTGTACTCTTCCGACGAGGTCCCTCCATTTCTGAGCATAATGTTTGAATCCTTCACCCGTTCCCATTGACATACCCTAGAGTTGGGTACGCGTGGGAGCAAAGTCGGAGTTGTACTGGTACTGCCTGTAGAAAGCAATAGCCAAATCTTCCCAACTGCGAATACTGGCTCCGTCCAACTGGTAGAACCACTCAAGCTGAGTCCCTGAGAGATTGTCTTGAAAGAAATGGATACATAAGTTTTTATCAGCGGTGTACGGCTGAATCTTCCTTACATATGACCGGAGGTGCAGCTTCGGACAAGAAATTCCGTCATACTTAGCAAAGGCTGGTGCCTTGAATTTGTGGGGAATTACCACCCCAGATGATAGTCCTAGATCACCAAAGTCCAGACCAGGCACTTTCTGAACTTCCATAGCACTCAACCGGTCTTCCAGTTGCTTGTATCTATCCTCAGCAGGAGGATACTGTTCTTCATCGAAGTCTGTCTCGTTGTCGGAGACCACAGGGCTAGGAGCCCTCCTTTCTTCCTGACTATCTTTCCCTCCAGATGAGGTGGCCAAATCAACTTCATTCTGAAGCCTGTTTCCAAACTTGTGCCTTGTGTTAAACAGGATTGTCCTCTTCTTCTTCTCTTTCAGAATCAGGGTCTTCAGATCCTGCTGACCCTTAGCTAGATTCATGAACAGCTCTTGGGATTGGGCATTATGGGCCTGGAGGGCCTTGATGGCTTGCTCAGTTGAAGGTTCAGCAGACATGATGAGTGCTAAAATAAACAGCGAAGAAGATAAGAGCCCTGTAATGGGTACCTGTTTATGAAGTGCATGGGATGAAATGCGTATGATTATGATTTCAAAGACAATCGAGAGATTCAAATTTGTAAACTAGAAAGGAAACACACTTTATTAGATAAACTTTGGAATTCAAATTGTTCAACTGATGCCCTCAGGGCGTTACAAGAATGGAAATACTGAAAAGTAAATAAAAATTGGAAAAGAAACAATCAAAGGTCAATCAGTGCTCCCATGGTCTCTTCTTGTCGGTGCGGACATAGTCATTGAGAATCCGCTCGTTCTCAAACTGCCTAGTCAACCTCTGGATCTTCTGCTCTTGCTCGTTGAACTTCTCTCGGTAAGCGTCTCGTTCCTCTCTCAACTGCATCCAAGATCTCTTCAGTGCCCCAATGTCAGTGGGCATGTAAGGGTGGAGGATGGTTGGAAGAACCCCTTCTTCATTAGCAATTTCAATAATGATAGGTCGGACGGCTTCATATGGCATACCCAGCTTTTGGGCACAGATACGGACCCATCTGAGATATGGCTCCATCAAAAGTGAAGTCTTTGGGCCCAACTCGTGTGGATTAGATCTATGAACTCTATCCCAAGCCCTTATGAATCTGCAACGTTGCTCATCGCTATCCCCTTGAAAATCAAAGATGATACTAGGCATTAGCATCTCATGAGGTCCTTCTCTTCTGGCACGCCCAAACTGACGTAAGGCCAAGCACGGGTTGTAAGAAACTCCTCCATGGGTCCCTATCAATGGAACATTGGGATACTCCCCACAGCGATCAATGATAGCCTCTTCATCCATACCCTTGAGAGTCCAGATGATGCCATTATGAGAGAGAGACATAACTCTATAAGCCCAGCCCATGCCTTCTTTGTTCTTCAGCACTGATTTGGGAAGGTGCGAAATAAACCACCTCGCCAATAAGGGAGCACAGCACATCAAAGTTCCCCGCTTTCGGGCGGTACGAGCATAAAGCCGATGAAGGATGTCACCCAAGAGAGTGGGTACAGGATTGTGAGAGATGAAGATTTTTACCGCATTAACATCAACAAAGGAGTCAGAGTTTGGAAACAATACCAAGCCATATATCAAAAGAGCCATAATATCCTCGAATGCCTTGAAGTCTAGACTATCCCAGAAGTAATTAGCCTTACCAACCAAGAACTTAGTCAGAAATCCCTTTGCTCCAATTCTAGTCTCCCAATTAGCCATTACCTCTTCTTTGGTCATATGAAGGGCTGCAGCAATCTCTTCGGGCCTAAGAATCTTCTCTCAACCAGTAAATGGGGTATGCTCCAGAATAGAGATACCGAGAAGATCAGAGAATTCTTCTAAAGTGGGAACCAACTGGTAGTCCTGGAAAGTAAAGAAATGGTACAGCGGATCATAGAATTGGACCAAAACACTCATCATCTGCTCGTCCAATTTGGAGGTGACCAAACTGAGAAGATAACCATGTCTTCTAAGGAAGGAGGTAGTATCAGGCATCTTTGCAATCAGATCTTTAAGCAAGGTGGGATCCTGGACAAAGTTGATCCGGATGGTATTTCTACGCATAGGCATCATGACCTACAAAATAGAGCAAAGATGAATCCCTCCTGTCTTTGAAATAGGTTAGTCCAATGCAAGATGTATGCAATGTTATGATGTCATGATGTCATGATAGTAAGCACAACACAAGTATTCACAAATGGCAAACATGGTAAAGGCACGCAAGTCACACAGAGAGCCCCTAGATTTCAGGCTGGCAAGGAGCTTATGTACTACCCTCTTTCAGTTTAGTTGGTTTAAACCTGTCCTAAAAATAGTAACCGGGTTCTAGAGGATCTCAATATCACTGACTACCCTCAATCGGTCATAATTCCAGTTTAGCAACCTTTTCTTGCGGCCGGAATTATCGCGAGAGTTTAGTCTCAATGAGTGTAGCATATTGCTACTGTTCTATGGCCAAGTTGGTCAATTTAAAGGTTCTAAGGTCAGTTGGTGCTTAATGACCCCTTAGATGACCCATATTCTTCTCGTTCCAACACAAGGGATATCAGTACAATCTAAAGTGCCACACCAATGTAGCTACTACTTCAACGGTATCGGTCTACGTCGTACAGTTCCCTCACAGTTTATTGCTACTTGCCTAAAGGGTATCCCCCAGATCCGGGTTAGGATCTATAGTAACTCCGATACAAGCCAACAAATATAAATCATGCAAGTCAAACAATTGAAAACAAAATGAACTTATTCCTAAGGTACACCACACTTATTAAAATTTCCCCAGCAGAGTCGCCAGTTCTGTGATACGGTGGGAAGAGAACTGACTATTTTTGGAATGCTGGTTCGCATTTTGCATTTGTTTTCGCAAAATGTCGCGGTAAGCAAGAGCCGCCACCGTCTTTTATTTTATCCAACAAGGAAAGGAAAAAAGCACAGAAAAATCCCTTTTTCGAGATATTTCTCGGGTTCGGGGGGGTAGATTATAGAAAGGGAAGGTGTTAGCACCCTTTCTATCCATGGTTATCCATGGGTTCTTAGGTACTTGCTCAAAGTGTTTTCAAAAATTTTCTTTTCTTTGTGTTTGTGGGTTTGAAAGAAGTTTTTATTTGAAAGGAGTGTAAGTGTGAAAAGTTTTGTTTTGTTTTAAAAGGAGCAAGTACTTAAGAACCATCTACCTACTCGAAAAAGGAATCAATATGTGCTAATATCCTTTAGACAATGCTATCCCACATTTGATGAGTAGGTAGCGTCGTCGTTGGAGTTTTAAGGGTCAATTCGATTAAGGGACGTGTAGTCACTAAAGCATTGTTAGGACGCCTTAGCGGTAACCCTAATGTCTTAGATCATTTTTCCGAGGCAACCGTTTCGAGGCAACTATGATCTTTGGACAAGAGGGCGACCTCTAAAACTTCCTATAATCAATGACCACGTTCAAAGGCAACCAAGTGAGGTGTACCCTAAGAGTGCGCATGTGCGAGTGTGTTGTTTCAGTTAATTTTATCTTTGTACATGTCATGGGTGAGCTATCTTAATTTTAAGTTCATACATTTGATCTTATCATGCATTCCCTATTCCCAGACATCTAACAGTTTATAGATTGCGGAAATTAAATTGCGGAAATTAAATCTAACTATTACAAGGCGTCGGGTATTTACATCGCCAAAAACAACCCTTGAAATTAAAATGCGAAAAATAAAATAAAGCGATAAAATAATCAAAGTCCTAATTTAACTATTACATTCCGAGAAACAATTACATCAATATGGTAAACTGGATCGCGTGCGAAAAATTAAATCGAGTGCGAGTTTTTTAGGGTTTTGACCCTTTTTTGAAAGAAAGCATTTTTTTGGTTATTTTTTGGATTAAAAGAAATTAAATTAAGTTAACAATTAAATAAATTAATTAATTTAAAAAAGACATTTTTTTGGATTTTTGGATATTTAAAGAAATAAAATAAATTTGATTTAAAGTTTGTAAAACCTAATTATCTACATTGATTTTAAATATTGCAAAAATATTAAAAGTTATTCTCTAATTAAACTAAATTAATTGAGTTAGTATTTATTTACAAAAATAAAATGATGAATTTAATTTTAATAAATAAAATATATTTTTGTGTTTTTTTTTATGAGGAAAAAATTTAATTGGTTAATTAAATAATAAATAATAAAACAAAAACAATTAAATAAATAGATTAAAAAAGAAAGAAATAGAAATAACCCAGGGGGTTCAGGCCCAATTTGGAGGTCAAACTGGCAATTTGAAGCCCATTTGCACGCAGGCCTGGGTTGACTTCCTGATTCCCTATGCCTTGGTTGACTTGAGAACATGATGGTCATCACATCTGGACCACCAGATCTGGCCTGAGGCCATCTGGCTGGCATCTGGGTGATGGTGTATGATGGACCATAATTGCTGAAACGCGTTGGAGCATCTACAGAAAAATAATAATATGCAATATGGTGGACCTGGGATTTGAACCCAGGTCTTGTGAGTCATTGATCAACACCCCTACCACTCAGCTAGCGCGTCTTAATTGTTAGTGGAATGCGCAATAATCATTATATTAGGCAAATAAACAATATGCTGGAAAATAAAAAAAAATAAACGCAAAATATGAATGACCCAATTGGAACAGGCCACGTCTTTGTCTTCTTCGCTGGACCTGGTTCTTTTTCCTGCGGATTTACATCCGCAGCTAAATCCATAGCTGCATCATAGAATTAGTTCTAGGCTATAAAAATACCAACCAAGACCATAGTCATGATTGTCTCTTCCTCCTGAACACATCTATGTCCATTAATGGCCTTGATTTCACCTGTAGAGAAAATGCCCAAAAACGAATACCAAGAACCCTAGAATCGGCTAGGGGGTTACAGGCCATGAAAATGCAATTCAATAATGCAAAAAGCTTCTAAATGGAACGATAAGCATGAATATGCAAAGATTTTGCCAAGAAAGTGCAAGAATATGATGATACAATTTCAAGTGCAGAGCGATTTTCAGAGAAACTTACAGCGCGATTGAGGAGGTGAATGGCCTTGCTTTTGATTGCTACAGACTCAGTGGATGTTCAGCAAGAGAATAGTGTTGAGATTTCGTGTTGAAAGCACCTCTAAGACAGATTTCAATTTCAAGCTTTTTTAAGTTTTTTTCAAGTTTGGTTTTGATGTTTATGCAGCTTCTAGGTCTCTAATTCGTGCCTCCTGCCTTGTATATGTATAATGCATTGTATTAGGTCAAGTTTTGGACTTTGAATCTTTGTGAATCAATGCTTGAAGATATGGCTTGATCCTCCATTAAAATCTTTCCAATTTTGTCCAAAAATCCAATATTTGTTCATGATATGGTGAGATACGAGTTTGATCATGTCCATGATGACAATTAAGGCCTGTATCAATCAAAAACATCCTAATTTATCAATATTTAGATTTTATTTGAATTTAAATTGATTTAAAATGAATTAATTCAATAAAAATCAAATAAAATAGAAATATCAATAAATGGACACAAGACTGAAGATAGGACACGTGTGTAGTGTGACAAGATCAAATCAAGTGGAAAAAAGTGGGCCTATTTGACAAAGTTTAAAGTTTTGGGGATAGTTGACTTTTGGCAATTTTGGAAAAATGCCCAACTTCAACAATGCATAACTTGTTCAATTTTGAACTTTTGGAGGTGTTATTTGACTTTTTAGAAACCTTGAGATGTTTTCTAACCAACCCTTTTGGTCTCATCTCATTTTGATATTCCATTCTCAAGTTATAAGCTTTGGCAAAAAAGGTGTTTTTGTTGACTTTCAAAAATGACCTATAATGTCCAAATTTGTAACTTTTTTTTAGTGCATTTCTTGATCTTGGGGTATGAATATGGATTGTAGGTAATTGCATCCTCTTCAAAATGAGCTTTGGATGGGTCATTTCTCATAAAGTATGATAACGTTATGCTTGGTCAAAGTTGAGTTGACTTTTCCTACAAAACCCTAATTTAGCAACTTTTGAGTCTTGATGAATTTTAAGCAATCCTTGATGAATCATGATCAACCCTTGTTCAAATGATGAAATATCCTTCCAAATGAGAATGTTGACAAAAAATCTTGAAGTTTGACTGTATTTGGGTCACAGTTGACTTTTGTCCTAGCACAGTCGATCTTGGACCTCTTGAGCACTTGACTGACCAAACTTCCTCTGCAAGGCTTGAAATTTGACAAGGATGAACTTGAGAACATATTAGGACATTGGGGAGCACTTTAGGTCATTTGGATGCAAGGACCGTGATGCAACACAAAACCCTAATTTGAGATTGACTGCCTTAGGAGATAGCTTGACTGTCCAACTCTTGAGCAATCTTGAGCCACTTGGAGGTTATTCTTGCAATGTCTTGAGAAAAATGAGAGGACAAATTTTGAGGTATAACAGTAGGGTTACTTCGAAATGAAAGTATTGATAATAAGTCTATGAGAAGGAACTTGGGTAGTAGGATTACTTCGAAATGAAAGCCTGGATAGTAGGGCTATGAGAAGGGACCTGTATAGTAGGGTTACTTTGAAATAAAAGGATGGATAGTAGGGATATGAGAAGGAACCTGGGTATTAGGGTTACTTAGAAATAAAGCATGGGTAGTAGGGCTACGAGAAGGAACCGGGGTAGTAGGGTTACTTTGAAATGAAAGTCTGGATAGTAGGGCTATGAGAAGGAACCTGGGTAGTAGGGTTGCTTCGAAATAAAATCCTGGGTAGTAGGGCTATGAGAAGGAACCTGGATAGTAGGGTTGCTTCGAAATAAAGCTTGGGTAGTAGGGCTGCTTCATTTGATCACGTAGATTAGTTGACCAGTTTGGTTTTGGGAACTGATTTTCCATTAGTTGTCTGCATATATGACATGTATAGCATCATGGATTTAATCTTGAACTGTTGGAATTATTGATGATAACCATCTTTCCTGAAAAGGTACAGGATTAATTATATGCATGAAATGCATTGTGTGATGATGTTCTCAAAATAAATGAGATTATGCTGTATGCAATATATATGCGCACGTCATGATGTATGAACATGAAATGCTATTATGACATATCTGAGTCTGGGGAAATAAATCTCTAACTGCTATTGGAGATTACTGGAAATTGAATTCCTGACCGTTGTAAAAAAAGTGGTTCTTCTACTTTCGCTGGGGATGGTGAACGGAGATGACTATGTCGTGGATTTACTCCTTTCTATTTGTGAATATTCTGTCGGGGAGAGACTCTGCTTAAGAATAACTCTGCGGGGGAATAACTCTGTTTGAGAGAGGAGATGCCTTGCTGGAAGATTTTTCCGATTTGGAGAAATAAACTCCACCAGGGGATGAACTTTCGTAGCTAGAAAAATAAACTCTGTTCGGAATTGAGCTTCCGCATTCAGAGAAATAAACTCTGCTCGAGAGGATGTTCCGCAGTCAGAGAGATAAACTCTGCTCGGGAGAAAGCTTTATAAATCGTTTGTGATTATAAAACTTGGCTGGGGAATATAGATATCGGCTCTTTGAAGGAACTTTGCTGGGGAAAGTAACTCCTGTTTGGGGAAGCAGAGATCAAAACTTTGGTTGCCTCTACTCTGTAGGGGACATAGACGTCACTGGTACGTATGCTGAGGAGGTAGCGGTGACTTTGCATCAAGACGTTTCTGCCCCTGTACCTGTTGGAGAAAGTACCTGCGGAGGCTTGGTGGATGCTGATTAGGATGATAAGTCTTCTACTGATAAACAAATGACAAGATGACGGGACATAATCGTACGCTTCAAATCCCTAACTTTTGCTTGGACCACCCTTTTGGGTTTTCAGTCCATCGGGATACCCTTTTTTGCTCAAGCCGCCTTTTCAGGTTTTTGACTTGCCGGGTGTACTTATTTTTTTGTTTTTATCCCTAATTTTTTCCCGACCCCTTTTGGTTCGCCGGGATGCCCTTATTTTTTCCTAGGCCCGTCAACCTAGCGGGTCTTTGTTCATGCGTAGTATTTCTTTACTATGTCCATGTTCATCGAGTGCAGAGAATTGTCACTATCCATGGTAGTAAGTGTTGCCTCACTGCCGAGAGAGTGATATCAACTCGTGATTTATAGCAAACCTTACAGGAGTTAGAATACCTTTTGTAACAGTATGCTTTCGAACTAACCCATGTTTTATCTAGGAATTTTAAGGGTTATAACGTGGCCTGGTTCACGGTTCAAGAAACAAAGGATAAAGGCTCAAAATTTATTTGTACCCACCCGCTCTTTGTGATGTTCTTCAGTCCTATGCTCAGTTAATTGCGCGTTTAGAATCCCAGTTGAGTTCTGGAATATTGTCCTTGATGTTCCGGTGATGGTTCGGATACTGAAAATTTATTTGGAAGAGGCAGTCATTTTTGTAATCTCTTTTTTTTTGGATTTGTAGTAAACTCTTTTTTTGGTTTTCGTTATCCCTTCTTTTGCCTGAACTGTTTCTTTTGTGATTAGTCAGCGGGATGCCCCAGTTTTTTCTTAAGTATCCTTCATAGGTTTTGACTTAATGGGCTTTTATTTTGAGAGATAATGACTGCCTGCTTTAATGATTATGCAAAACCATCACCATCTTCTGATTTGGAAGGACGTCTTCGAGGCCATTCATTGGGTGCAAAGCGGAAGATTGCGATTGAATGCGCCTCTGAATTAACTGAGAAAACTACCCTGTCCTAGGTTACGATTAAGGGTTTTAATTTGTGTGAAAAGAAAAACTCCTACTTCTTTGGCTCGAAGGGGTTGACTAGGGATTATCTTCCTTATAACTCCACTGTTTAGGATTTGAAACAACGCCTGTACATTGTCAGCGGGGTCTGTTCAAAAGCATATTGTGGAGATTGTGGTATCATTTTCCTCATCCTCCCTTTAAAGGTTAGAGATTTTGATCGAGAGTTTAATATCACAAAAAGGGAAGCAGTTTAAATATAGTGAATATGAATGAATTGATTCAAAACAGACATATGCAATGCATTGATAAAGTAACAGAGTTTGACATGAATAGATGTTCGAACAATCAAAAGAAAATTACAAATTGAAAATTCTAATGAACAAAAGCCTCTTTGCCTGAACTTGTCACTTCAGATGGTTTGTCTTTGAGGGATGGCAGAAGAACTCAGCCTGAGCATCTTGTGTAAACTCCAACACCCCTTCATCAATCAAGTTTTGAACTTCATATTTCAACCTCCAACAGTCGTCAGTATCATGCCCCGGGCTGTTGGAGTGGTATGCACACCTTGCATCAGGATTGTAGTTAGGGGACAAAGTCTTAGGATTCATATGAGGTCCTATAAACGTAATCAGATTCATCCTCAAAAGGTGTTGCAAATCTTGAGACAACGACATGTTGAGTTTGGTAAACTTCATTTTGGGTATATTCAGCTTACTCTGATTAACCCGTTGTCTTTGGAGAGGTTGTTGTTGGACCCGTGATGTGGTAGAAATTTGGAAAAGTCCACTCTTCACCAAATCAGCCTCTTGTCTTCTCGAAAGTTGATCAATGACTTGGTCCCCAACCTCGATTGTTTGCTTCATACGGCTGCAGCCATCTTGATGAAGTTTCTTGATAATGGCTCTCAGCTCTTCTTATCCCCGGGCTAGGCCTTGGACAAGAGCCCTCTGTCCCAGCATCTGGGTTCTCATTGTTTCAACTTCAGCTTGCAGTTGTTCCAATTGTTCGTCCTTATTGTATTCGGGACTTTTCTTAGCCAGGTTCACGACGAGGAGTGATTTCAACTCTTCCTACCCCTTTGATAGGTTTAGGAACATTTCCGTGAATTGAGCCTCTTGAGTTTGGAGATCTTTCTTTCTTGTTTGAGATCCATTGCTGAAATAAACAGCGAAGAAGATGAGAAACCTGTACTGGAGACTACCTGTTATGCAATGACATGTATGATATGCAACTGTTTTCAAGGATCTCGTGGGGTAAACAAGAAAAATGTTAGGCGTTGAACTTTACAGCTTTAATTGAAGCACTTCGTATCGTTGAAGGTCCTTCCAAAGAGTTCCAACAATCTTGAGCTTTCTCAAACAAGAACTTGGCTAAGAACCCTTTGACACCACTCCTTGTTTCCCAATTAGTCGTGACATCGGATTCTTGCAAGTGTAGTGCTCGAGAAATCTCTTCAGGTCTTGGATCTATTTCTGTACCGTTGAAAGGTAGTTCATTGAGAATAGGAATCCTCAAGAGTTGAGAGAATTCTTCCAGAGTAGGTACAAGCTTATAACCAGGAAAGGTGAAGCAATGGTGTAAAGGATCAAAGAACTGGAAAAGCAGCTTCATCATATCTTCATCAGTGCTAGAGGTAACCAAGTTTAGGAGGCGACCATGTCTTTTGGTGAATGAAGAATTCTCAGGGACCCTTGATGCTAACTCTTTGAGTTGAGAAGGAATTCTTACGAGATTAACTTGGATAGTATTCATGCGGATAGAAGCCATATCCTACAAAACAAAAACAAAGACAAATCCCAATAATCCTTGAAATTTTTAGTCAGAATGCTTATGATGTTATGATGTTTATGATGCTATGTACAAGTAAGCATATACAAACAAGGTAAACAAGTACTTAGATTTAGGCTTGCATGGACTCTTATAGGTAAGTACTCTCTTAAAGTTTAGTTGGCTCAAACCTGTCCTAGAAATAGTAACAGGATTCTAAGGGATCGCAATATCACTGATCTTTCTTATCGGGCATTGTTTCAGCGCATGCCTCTTTCATGGCGATTGAAATATCCCGAGAAGTCTGATCTCAATGAGCTTAGTATCGAGTATCAACTAACTTCGGACTACACTAAAGTCGGCTATCTCACTACTTCCTAATGGCCAAATTGGTCAAGTAAAGGTTCTAAAGTCAGTTAGTACTTCATGACACCACACAGCGGCCCCGTATTCTCCTTGACTACTCAAGGGCTACTGGTACCAACAAATGTGTCACACTAACATAGCTATTTCTTAGACCATGTCGGTATACCCCGCACAGTTTCCACAATGCATTGCTACTTACCTATAAGGTATCCCCAAATCTGGGTAGAGGATCAAAGCAAGCTCAAACAAGGAACCAAAATGTAAAGCAAGTAAGTCAAATAATGAAAGCAAATAAAGGTGATCTAGCCCTAAGGTAACCCCACTTTTAATTAATTCCCTAGCAGAGTCGCTAGTTCTATAATACGGTGGGAGAACTGACTTGGGATGTTTTGTGTTTGATCGTAATTGTTGCGGTTAGCAAGATTCGCCACCGACTTTTCTTTTATCCAAAAGGAAAGGTGGAAAATAACAGGAAAGACCTTTGATATTATTTCTTGAGTTCTGGGGGTAGATTATGAAAAGGGAAGGTGTTAACAACCTTTTCATCCATAATTATCTATGGACTCTTAGTTTCTTGCTAGATCACTTGCTTTTGCTTGAAAATGTGCTTTGTGGTGGTTTTTGAAAGTATTTTGAAAAGGCGCCTTCATTTAGGCAAACTTTAAAATGGTTCTCGTTCGTAAGAACGTATACAAAGTGTTTGACTTTTGAAAATGTTTTGAAAGTTTTTGGTGTTTGTTTTGAAAGTGAGCAAGGATGTTTGTTTTGAAAGTGAGCAAGCAACTAGGAACAATCTACCTACTCAAAAGTCTTTTGTTCATTTCTTCCTTTCCTTTGATAGTGCTATGAAACACGGTGGGAGAACTGACTCGGGTTCTTTTGCATTTGATCGCAAATGTTGCAGTTAGCAAGAGTCGCCACCGACTTTTCTTTTATCCAATAAGGAAAGGCTGAAAAGAACAGGAAAGACCTTTAGAGATGTTTTCTGAGTTCAGGGGGTATATTATGAAAAAGGAAGGTATTATAACCCTTTTCATTCGTAGTTATCTACAGGCTCTTAGTTGCTTGTTAGATCACTTGCTTTTGTTTGAATGTGCTTGTGGTGTGGGTTTTGAAAGTATTTTGAAAATGTCTTTGTGCTGGTTCTCGTTTCTATTAGAATACGTACAAAGTGTTGTTTCGAAAATAGTTCAAAGAAGTGTTTGTGGAATGTGTTTTTGAAAGTGATTTTGAAAAGGTGTCTTCTTTGTAATGGTTCTCGTTTCTATAAGAACGCGTACAGAGTGTTTGTCTTTTAAAAATGTTTCAATATAAGAGTGTTGGTGTATAAAGTGTTTTTG
Organism: Vicia faba; assembly: GCA_948472305.1. NCBI lineage: Eukaryota > Viridiplantae > Streptophyta > Magnoliopsida > Fabales > Fabaceae > Vicia > Vicia faba. The sequence goes on along the minus strand of OX451735.1, from coordinate 385,700,159 downwards.
TTGTGAGCAAGCGAGCAACTAGGAGCGAATCTACCTACTCAAAAGGTCTTAGATGTTCTTTTGCTCCTCCTTAAGATGTTGCTATCTTACCATTGATTTGGTAAGAAGCCCCATCGTTGGATGTGAAGGGACAGGTGCGGGTCAGTTGTATAGTCATAGAAGGCAACTTGTGAGACGCTTTAGCAATTATCATAAGGGACTAGATCGTTTTATCGAAGGCAACATCGAGGGACATCGAGGGACTATGATCTTTTCTTACCGAAGGGTCTTTTCTAAAGCGTCCCATATTCGATGGACATGACTGTTTTCCGAAAGGCAACAAAAGGGGATTACACTAAGGGTGTTATTGTGCAAGTGTGTTTTATTTACATGCATTTAGTCTTGATTAGGGTTATCTATTTGTTGATTTCATGTCTTGCCATACACACCCTAATTACTAGCATTTATACTTGAAAACGATAAATTATGGAAATGTAAAGGTCCTACACTATTACACCATTTTAGGGATGGGGGTACAAATTTTACAAATGGAGGGTTGCAAGAATTTAAATCCTATTTAACTATTACAACCATATCAAAATGCACAATATAAGAAGAAAAAGGACTTGTTTTGAAAGTAGTTTTTTGTCTTAATGAATTAAAAAAAGAAATTAATTAATTAATAAAAAGGAAATATTTTTATGTCTTTTTTATATTAATGAAAAGAGTATTGATATTGAAAATGATGAAAAGGGAAAATAATGAGAGATAGAATTAGCGTGCTCCTGCAAGCAGAACAGAAGGGATCAGAAGTTCTGAAGCCATGCGCGTTGTGACTCAGAAATAAACGTCAGTGAGAATCATAAATTCTAGATTGATACACTCTGAGGTCCTACAAGAAACGTTAGAGGGAAAAGAAAACAGAGGTTCTGGGTGGTGTTTAGATAGTGAGCAAAATGTCAGAAGTTCTGGGTCATATTAAACAGTGGGTGAAGAGTCAGAAGTTATATGTTGTGTTAGTAGTGAGTAAAGAGTCAGAAGTTCTGTTACCGCATCATAATAGTGCAAAAAAACCTAGAAATTCTGGTGTTTTAAAATAGTGATAAGAACTCAAAAGTTCTGTGTTGTGCTAAACAATGAGTGAAAATTTGAAGTTCCGTGTTCTGTTAAACAGTGAACAAAAATCAGAAATTCTGTGTTGAGAAAATAAGAAATCCTAGTAGTTTTCGTGTTAAAACAATGAAGAGAAACTCAGAAGTTTTGTATTACATTTCAACTCGTTCCTCATATTAATCAGCATATCAGCAATTTATTCAGTTCTTAACAGCAAATCAAGAGGATAAAAGCACAACAATTTATAGAAGTTCTAATTCTAATTCTGAGTCTAACTTGATTCGAGAAGTTCTAGTGCATGATTTTTCTACTCATGCAATGATATGGACAGGATCAATATTATGATATTTACATACTTAATAATGTTCTAAATGAAAAGATGCAAAGTCAGAAAGACTTACCTTGAATTTGGAGCGTGTGCTTGGGGGTTGAGTTGCTGCCTTCAGATGTTCTGGAGTCAGCAAGAGCAACGGAACAGAAACTGTTATATTCTTTGATTCAAAGGGAAGAACAAAGGTTTTGGTTTTGTTTAGGAATTAAGGGTTCACGAATGTTTTACTGTTTTCTTTTCTCTCTTTGATAATTCTCTCTTTCCAAAAGCCAACTCCTTGAACGTGTGATGGAGCAACTTATTTATAGATGGGTTTGCTGTGGTTTTGGGGGGGGGGAATGGGATTTTAAACCTTTTTGGCATACTGTTCCATTTCTTTTTAAACACAGTTTCCGTATGCTAATTTGGTGAAATTATAGGGTTTGAGAAAAACGCAGGCGTGGACTGGATTAGCAGCACCTTGGAGTGTTGTGGTAGCTGGTGGAAGGATTGTGCTATAGTAGTGCAACAGGTTGCTCAAACGAGGTTTTAGGATTTGGTGATGTTCTGATTGTAGAAGACCAGAGTGAGATTCGAAGGGTGAGGCTCTAATCGAAGCATATGCTGAAGAGTCATGTTCTGAACCATGTTTGCAAATTCTGACTGCACTTGCATGGAGGCTGGCTCAGAAGTTCTGAAGTATCATATTCTCTTAACACTTAGAGAATTTTCTAAATGTTTAAAAAAAATTATTTATTTTTAAAGCAAATTCTGACTTCTGATTTTTGATGAACCAACTTCATGTCCTGATGAAATACAATTGTTAAAACTTGATTTTTTTGATCAAAAAGTCAATGTTTGACTTTTCAGTGTGCTTTTGACCATTTTGCCCTTGTGAATGACTTTTTTAGAAAATTGTAATCCAAAACTTGAAACTTGACAGAAGCAGACCTAAGGGTCCAGGATGATCTTTTGAGAAATGAGAGGGAAAATTTTAGGGTACAACAGCTACCCCTGCTCAATCTTCTTAAACCTGAAGGGTTAGATTGGCAAATCTGTCATTCGTGACTTAAAGGTGGAAGATGATTCAACACTACAGTGCCCGGAAATTTGCACTCTAGTGATTTTGAGGTTAAGGTGTAAGGAATGGGCTTAAAGATTGCATTTGGAGAAATGATGGAGAGCTGGAGGAGATGGGCTTATAGATGCCATACAAAAATGATTGTTGATAGAAATTAGACTGAGTCTAAGTTTGACTTCAACTGGGACAAGAATCAGAGTAAACCTTTGGCCACCCTCTTCAGAGTAGTCAACCTCTTCTTCTTCTTCTTCAGATTCTGGATGGTCAGTCACTTCCTTGTTTTTCCCTTCTTGAGTATCCCCTTCACCTGATGATGTTGCGAAGTCTAGAGTCCGTCTGGCTGATCCTTTGAACCTTCTTCCCAGATTCAAAACACCGATTGATTTCTTTGCTTTCTTCTTCTTTTCTTTGATCAGCAAATTTTTCAACTCCTCTTGTCCTTTTGCCAGAGTCAAGAACATTTGTTGAAACTGAGTGTTCTACGCCTGAAGATCTTTTATTGTCTGTTCAATATCCATCTTACTGAAATAAACAGTAGAAAGATAAGGAGACTTGTTGTAAGAAACATGTTTGTGTTATGATGAATGAAGATGCATATGCAAATGATTTCAAGGAAATTAGAGATTTAAATTTGCTTTAGACAAAAAAGGAACACACGTTATATTAATAAATCCAAGTTTGAGTATAACATGCCTCTTTGATTTCAACATGACCATGACCATTTTGTAAGATATCCCATATGTATAACATGACCATTTTGTAAGGCAACAAGTGGAATTACCCTAAGGGTGCAAGTGTGCAAGTGTTTTGGTTTCATGCATTGTTTATCTTTGATTAGGATTATCTACTTGTTGATTTTATCTTTCCATACAAACCCTAATTACTAGCATTTATATGAAAGCGATAAATTGCGGAAAGTAAAATTACTATGCTATTACATCATTAGGGGGATGGGATATACATATTTACAAATGGGGATTGCAAGAAATTAAACCTAATTATCTATTACAACCATATTGAATAATGTACAAGAATTGAAAAGAAAATAATATGCAAGGATGTAAAATGGAAAGGAAATGAATTTGTTTGGTTTTTTAGGAAAGGATTTTAACCTAATTATCTAAAAGAAAAATTATTAATTAAATTAAGAAAATTAAGCCTTAACTAATTAAGAAAAGAAATTAAATTAGAAAGCATTTTTTAGGGTTATTAAGAAAAGGTTTTTAGTTTAATAAAAATAGTATAGAGATTAATTAATTAAAAGAAAGCCTAAATTCTAAGGTGATTTTGATTAGAAAAGATAATAACTAAACCTAAATTTAATTATTAATTTATTAAGAAAAAAGAAATTAAGTTTGTTTAAGAAAATAGTTTTGTCTTTTTTAGTTTATAAAGAAAATAAAATATAAGTATGTAAATAATATTTTGGATTTTTATTATTATTATTATTATTAATAATAATAATAATAATAATAATAATAATAATAATAATAATAATAATAATAATAATAATAATAATAATAATAATAATAATAATAATAATAATAATAATAATAATAAATTAAAGAAAATAAAATAAAAATGAAAATAAAGTCAGGAGGTGAAAAAAAGAATTTAAGGGTTTATTAGAAAAAAACAGATTTTGAAGCTTGGCCCAATGAGATTTTTTATACTAAAAAAAATAAAACAAAAGGTTGGGCCAGTGTTGTGCAGTGAAGTGGGGGTGAGGATCAGCAAAAATGGTAGAGGCCCAGTATTGGAGGCCCAGCGTGCTGACTTGTAACAAGGAAAAAGAAAATGTTGAAAAATAACAAAAAGTGGCAGCGCTGGGGCTTGAACCCACACCCTTGACATGAAACGCGCGCTACCTTACCACTGGGGTGGCTGTACATCTGTTAAATTAAATGAAACAATAAATACATAACATAAATCGAGTCTTGAAAATGACTTCATGTTCAACCTCCAGCCATGGTTCCTGTAACTCACTCATTTCTTATTCAAAATGAAAAATGTAAACATGAAAGTTACTCCATTTTTCCATACGAATCCAACCATATAAATATCATAAGCTATAAATCAAAGATGAATGAGAATTTATAATGGTACAAAATTCTGACTTAACTTTTTCAGAAAGTTCAAACTTAAAATTCTCACTACTCAAGCAATATAAATGAATTTTAAGGACATGGTCATCTTCAGGACTATGATATCTACATTTTGTCTTTGAAAATGGAAAGCTAACAATGCCTATATGAAGATTTCAAAATTCATAAAACTTACCTCAAAAATGGAATTCGTGTTTTGCAAATGAGCTTGATTCAAGGTGCTGCAATGATCAGGTTGGCTTCCTTGAGTCCTTAGGAAGCTAATGCAATACTTAGCTTGAGTTGAGAGTGGCTGAAATGGCCTGGAGAAGTCAAGATGCAAACCTCTATTTTGACTATGGAAGATGGAGAAGATGATGTTACAGAAATGTAACAAGTATTTGGCTAAGTTATATTTGAGGTATAGAAGCTTTGCAGAGGGTTTGGAAAAGAAACGCACGAGTGGATTTTGTGTTTCAAGTTTCTTGGCCCAAAATGACAACAATGGTGATTTTTGCACAACTCTGAGTTTGGTAGAGTTTGAGGGTGTTTTTGCTCGTGTATTAGCTCACAAGTAGTGTCTCTATTTATAAGCAAATAGTTTGGATGCTTGGAGAAGTCAGAAATCAAGAATCACATGTTTGTGGATTTTTGCTTGTTTTTTGAAGAAAGCTTGAAAAATGTGGTTCCAATGCACAAGTACCTGGTTTATATGGTGGCTTAGAAGCTTTAAACATGTTGCTTCTGAGCATACATGTATGTGTGTTCAGAACAACAAGTTAGAGGCTCAAGAAGAGTGGACTTTGTGATTAAAGCCACTTTTCCAAAATGACAATGTTGCCTTTCTTCCTAAAATGGTATTAAGCATTGTGTAAACATTTAATTATGGAGTGAAAGTCAAGTTAGAAACCTACAGAGTGAGATTTGTACAACATGCTTGAAGATTGGATCAAGTGTTCATCACAAAATTGACTTGTAATTCAAGTTTGAAACCCTAACTTCTTGCCCTTGATTCTCTTAGCTCAAGTATGATCTAAATGAGTTATTGAAAATTTTGGAAAGCTTATAACATCCCCTACAACCTTCATGTTTTACATTTTTGAAAATTCAAATTGGAACTAGGTGAAAAATTGCCATAAAGTTAGGTCAAAATCCTGCCTAACTAGGGCAAAATTTCACTAAGTCTTTTAAGTTTCATGAACATGTCTTCACAAAATCATAACTTGAAATCCAAACATTTATAGAAAAAGTTCTGCCCTACAATGTTTTAGATCTCATTAAGATATACAACTTTCATGTTGGAAGTTTCCTTTGAATCATCTTGCATCATGGTGGAAATTTGGCTCAAAGTTATGAAAAAAAGTGAACTTTTCAACACTTAGAAAAAATTCTAAGTCTTGGAAATTTGACTTTTCAAAGATGAATTTTTACTTTTCAATTCCTTGATGAACAAGTTTCATATTTTGACATGTCTTGGTGAATTGTAATCTTTGAAACTTGATTTTGATCAAAAAGTCAAAGTTTGACTTTTCAGTGTACAGTTGACTTTCATCAGTTGACTGAAATTCAACTATCAATCAATTGATCTTGAGAAATGTTTTGAGCCATTACATTAGGTCAAAATGATGCATTTGAATCCTTGAGATCATGTCTCAAACCAACAAGTCATTTGTTAGGGCCAAAGTCAAAAATTGAACTTCCTCAGTCAAAACCCTAATTTTGACCATTTTGCCCTTTTGATGTTCTGATCAAATTTCTTGAGGAATTGTGATCCAAACTTGATCAATTGACATATATGAGTTCATGATTTTAATATGGATCAAAAATTATGAAGTTTGACTATAAATTGACCATGGCTGACTTTTCCCCTAATACAACTGATTTTAGGTCAACTGATCAATTGACTGAGCAAAAATGTGATCCAAGACTTGAAACTTGACATGAGAAATCTTGAGGGTTCAAAATGATTCATGAAATTAAATTGAGGTTTATAAATTTCAATTATCCTTGTACAAACTTAAACCCTAATTTGAGTCATCAGTGCTTTGAGGAGGTGTCTTGAGTTGATTAAACCTTGTGTAGTCTTGAATCAATGGAGGTCTTGTGAGAGATTTTTTGAGAAATGATAGGGAAAATTTTAGGGTACAACATAGTGCAGAACAATAAAAGAACACACAAAATCGTTAACCCAACTCGGTGTACAACAACACCTACTCTAGGGGCTACCAAGCCATGAAGGAAGTCCACTAAATAGTATCAATTCGAAGCTAAACTCCCTCGTTTACAACTTCTCACTTAATAAATACTCGTGTTATATGTCTACCTAATACACACCTAGGTATGAGACCCCTCTCACTTCCCTTACAGTCACAGACAGTGACAAGAACACATAGTCACAAACAGTGAAAAGAACACACAGTCACAAACAGTGACAAGAACATAACTCAAAAGACTTAGAAAATAATCTTCAAGAACAAAAAATAACTTTATACTTAGAAGCTTAAGAGTGATTGACAATAGTTACAACTTAATAGAGACAGTCCAACTCAAGTATCAAGCAATACAAGAGTGGCTCACAATAATTAAAAAATAGAAGAAGCCCTAAAGATTAATACTTTTACAACTCTGGCTCGTATATTCTTTAGGTATAGAGTCTTATTTTATAACCTTTTTTAGGCTGGATTGGGCTCCAAAAATGCAGCAAAGAGACTACACAAAGTCTGCAAAAGCTTCTCTATGAAAATAGGTCTTCAATCTTAACTTTCCTAAAATGTCTCAACATTTAGAAAACTTGAATAACTTGAATACGAACATATATCTCTGATTTCTCAGTCTTGGACGCTACATACGATTACTAAATATTCCCAGAATATTCAACATTTGTAACATACTAACAGAATCTAAAAGTCCAGCTGTAATAAACACGATATATCAAACGACTTTGTATATGACATTTGTGATACGGTGGGAGAACTGACTTGAAGGTTTTGCGTTTTATCGCAAATGTTGTAGTTAGCAAGAGTCGTCATCGACTTTTCTTTTATCCAAAAGGAAAGGTGAAAAAGCACAGGAAAGACCTTTGAGATTGTTTCTTGGGTTCGGGGGTAGATTATAAAAAGGGAAGGTATTAGCACCCTTTTCATCCATGGTTTTCCATGGGCTCTTAGTTACTTGGTAGATCACTTGCTTTTGTTTGAAATTGTGCTTTGTATGGTTTTTTGAAAGTATTTTGTAAAGAGGCCATTGTTTAGGAAATCTTTGTAATGATTCTCGTTCGTAAGAATGTATACAAAGATGTTGATCTTTTGAAAATGTTTTCAATTTTGTAAGATGTTTGAAATTGTATGTGATTGTTTTTAAAATAGCAAGGATGTTTGTTTTGAAATGGAGAAAGTAATTAGGAGCAATCTACCTACTCAAATGTCTTTCTTGTTCATTTCCTTTTCCTTTGACATTGTTGTCTTACCATTGATTTGGTAAGCAACCCTATCTTTGGATGTAAGCAGGACGGGCGTGGGTCATTGTATAACCATGATTAGCAATATTGCAAGGTATCTTAGCATTCTTTTTGAAGGACTAAGATTATTTGTAAGGCAACTTAGATAGCGTCATCGAGGGACTATGCTCTTGTATTTGCTTATTTTTGCTAAGATACCTCACATACGTAATATGGCCATTTTGTATAAGGAAACCAAATGGGATAACCCTATGGGGTGCTTTTGTACAAGTGTGTTGTTTTCATGCTTGTTTTTGTCTTGAATTAGGGTTTTCTACTTGATTGATTTTATTCTTTCCATAGAAACCCTAATTACTAGCATGTTATGTAAAAGCGATAAATTGCGAAATTTAAAATTATTACGCTATTACAACATTTGTAGGAAGGGGTGTGCAATTGGTAAATGGGGATTACAATAATATAAACCTAATTAATCTATTACAACCAAATTGAATATGTACAAATAATTGAAGAAATATATAAAGTACAAATGCAAATGGAAAGAAATGATTTTTCTTGGTCTAGATTTTTATATGAAAGAGGTTTTAACCTAAACCTAATTAGAGAAAAATAATTAAATCAAAATTAAATTAACTTAAATTAATTAAGAAAATAAATTAATTAAGAAAAGAAATTAATTAAGAAAATATTTTTGAATAAAACCCTAATTCTATTTAGTTGATTAAAAGAAAATAAGTTTAAAGAAAAAGTATTTTTGTATTTTTGTCTTGAAAATAATATATGGTATTGCAAAATATTTTTGGCCTTTTTTATATTAAAATAAATATATTTAAAAAGTATAAAAGAAAATAAATAATAACCTAGTTTTAATTTAATTTACAAGGTAATTAGTAAAGATAAATGAAGTATAATGAATACAAATATTTTTTTGTGTGGGAAAAATATTTAAATTATGTCAAAACATAAATCTACTATTTTTTATATTTTTTATGATTTTTTAGTATTTTAGAAAATATATTTAAAAGGAAAAATGAAATAAATAAGTAAATAAAAATAAATGGGCCAGGGGGTGCCAAAAGTAGGCAGGGAGGTGAGCTAGCAAAATAAAAAAAACAATGCCAGGCCCAAAGGGCCCAGCGCCTGCAAAAAAAATATGTTAGAAACTCAAAAAATATGTAAAAATGTAAAAATGGTCATGTTGGGGCTTGAACCCAGGACCATGGGGTAAACAGGCGTGCGCTTTACCACTTAGGTGGCTATACATCCGTTTATATAAACAAAACCATAAATATGTAAGGAAAATCAAGTCATGATGACTTCATCTTCAACCTCCAGCCGGTGCACCTGTAACTTCTTCATTTCTCAACAAAAATGGAAGATGACAAAATGAAAGTTCTGGCATTCTTCCTCACGAATCTAACCATGCAAATAACTAAAGCTAAAAGTCAAAGATAAATGAGAATTTCTCTGGCCCTAATTTGAACCCTAAAAATTTCAGAAACTTCAACTCTAAAATTCTTTAAGCTCAGGCCATATAAATGCAAATTATGGATATGTACAGCTTCGTGGCAATGAGGTCTACATTTTATCTTCACAAATGCAAGCCTAACAACACCTAAGTAATGAGATAGAAGTTTCAATAAAAATACCTCAAAACTAGAAATCGTGAAATGCAAATGACCTCGTTTCAGGAAGTACTGATGATCAGGTTAGCTTCCTTGGACCTCTAGGAAGCTAATGCAATGGTTGGCTTGAGCTGAGGATGGCTGGAATGGTCTGGAGAAGTCCAATTGTGATGCTCTGTTTTTGGTTATGGAAGACGGGGAAAATGGTGTTACAGAAATGAAACAGGTACAGGGATGAGTTATTCTTGATGCAGGGAAGCTTTAGAAACTAAAAGGCCAAGAAACGCATGAGGGAAATGTGAGTTTGGTATGTAAAGTCAGAATCTTGCACAACAATGGTGTTTTGAAGCAATTTCTGGCTAGAGGTAGTTTGAGTGAGTTTCAGGGGCTTCAAGCTCGTGTGTTAGCTTTCAAATAGTGTATATACTTATAGGCAAGAGGTTTTGAGGCTTGAAAAAACTCAGAAATTGAAATCATATGTTATGATTTGGTTACTTGATTTTAAAGCAAAGTTGACAAACATGGTTTCGATGTGAAGTACAAGGATTTGTAGGGTGGTTAGCAGGCTGTAGATATGTTTCTTCTTGCTTTTAAATGTTTTGGAGTCAGAAACAACAATGTATGGGCTCAAGAAGAGTTGACATTGTGATTAAAGTCACTTTTCCAAAATGGAAGTGGTGACTTTCTTCCCAAAATGGAAATGCAACTTGGATAATGGCTCAAATGCTTGGACAATGGCTCTATCAGTTGTGTAAACATTAAATTATTGAGTGATTAGAAAGTTTGAAGCCTGCAAAGCAATATTTGTACAGCATGCTTGAAGATTGGATCAAGTGTTCTTCACAAAATGGCTTGTAATTCAAGTTTGAAAATCCTAACTTCTTGCCTTCGATTCTCCTTGCTCAAGAATGATCTCGAGGATTTATTGGACATTTTGGAAAGATTTCAATGTGCTCTACAACCCATTTTTTAATTGCTTTTGAATATTCCCCTTGGAACTATGTGAAAATTTTCCATGAAGTTAGGTCAAAAATCTGCCTAACTATGGCAAAATTTCACTAAGTCTTTTTTAGTTCATGAGCATGTATTCACAAAATTATAACTTGAGATCCAAGCGCTTTTGGAAGAAGTTGTGTGATGAAAAGTTGTGGATTTCATGGCGATCTACAACTTTCATGTTGGAAGTTTCCATTGAATCATCTTGTATCATAATGGAAAAAATTGCTCAAAGTTATGAAAAAATAAGAAATTTTTGACACTTAGAAAAATTTCTAAGTTTAGAAATTTTGACTTTTCAAAATGAAATCTTGATTTCTTGATTTATTGATGAATAAGTTTCCTATTTTGACATGTTTTGATGAATTGTGATCTTTGGTACTTGAATTTGACCAAAAAGTCAAAGTTTGACTTTTCAGTATACAGTTGACTTTTGATTAGTTGACTGCAAAATTCATTTGTCCATCTGATGGATTTGCAATGTTTTGAACCATGTCATTAGGTCAAAATGATGCAATTGGACTTTTGAGATCATGCCTTAAACCAATTGACCATTGGCTAAGTCAAAAATCAGAAATTGCCCTTTCTCAGTCAAAACCCTAATTTTAACCATTTTGCCCTTTTGGAGATTTGATCAAATTTCTTGAGGAATTATGGTCTAAACTTGGTAAAATGATACATATGAGTCTAAAATGTTGATGTGGATAAACAATTATGACATTTGACTGTAAATTGGCCATGGTTGACTTTTTCCCCAATACAGCTGATTTTTAGGTCAACTACTCAATTGATTGATCAAAAATGTGATCCAAGGCTTGAAACTTGACATGAGTAATATTGGGGGTCCATAATAGTCCATGAAAGTCATATGAAGCATTGATAGTCCAAATGTCCATGTGCAAACTCAAACCCTAATTCAGGTCATCAGTGCCTAAGGAGGTGCCTTGAGCTGATCAAACCCTAGTGCAGTCTTGAGCCCAAGGAGATCTTGTAAGCAAATTCTTGATAAGTGAGAAGGAAAATTTAAGGGTACAACAGCTTCCTCTGTTCAATCTTCTTAAACCTGAAGAGTTAGATTGGCGAGTTTTGCCATTCGTGACTCGAAGGTGGAAGATGATTGGACACTAGAGTGCCTAGAAATTTGCACTTGACGATGTGATGGTTGAGGGAATGGGCTTAAAGATGCCATTTGGAGAAGTGATAGAAAGTTGTTGGAGATGGGCTTGTAGATTCCATCCAAGAGTGATTGTTGAATTGTAACTTGTAAGCTGAAAGAATGAGTATCAGAATGGCGTCTGTATCTAGAGCGTATCTAAACTGTATTCGAAAACTTTGTTTGAATAAGTATTAGAATGACATTCGTGTTTGGAGCGTATCTGAACTGTATCTGAAAGTTGAATCTGAATGAGTATCAGAATGGCATCCGTGTCTGGAGCGTATCTGAACTGTATCTGAAAGTTGAATCAGAATGAATATCAGAATGGCATCCGCGTCTGGAGCGTATTTGAACTGTATCTGAAAGTTGAATCTGAATGAGTATCAGAATGACATCCGTGTCTGGACCGTATCTGAGCTGTATCTGAAAGTTGAATCTGAATGAGTATCAGGATGGCATCCGTATCTGGAGCGTATCTGAAATGTATCAAAAGATGTATCTGTAGATTGAACATTGTTAATGGTAGCTGTTAATCTTATCCTGAAAAGGGTAAAATGTTAGCTAAAATGCAAAGTCATGTTGTATGAAATGTATGATATAATGCATTCATTTTAATGTTTATGATATATGGATGCAATGTATGCGTATGTGAGCTAGTTTGCTGCACTGCTGTTGGGTTAGGGAAAATAAATCCCTGACTGCTGCTGAGGATATGAGTCTTCATGTTGTGAAGTCTAAGTGGTGATGAATTTCCATTCAGAGAAATAAACTCTGTTATGAGGGAAATGCCATGTACTGCTTGTAACATCCTGTTGGGAAATCCTGAGAAATTGAACCATTTCTACTGGGGATTGATAACTGGAAGCTTTATTCTGCTGGGGATTAAACGACATACTGCGGGGGATTTCTTATGGAATAGCCTAGACGTATTTCCCTATCCCTTCAACCTATAAGTAATTTCCTTTTTTTCATTTTGTTTATTTGTAAACAATGATTATGTTCAAATGCATATGTTCAACAATGAATCATTGGATGTTTTTATAAACAAAACACAAGAGTAAAGAAAAACATATAGTTTTGCACTGTCAAAGGAATATATTTGTATTGACTTTGAGCAAGTATTTTTGTACAGTGAGACAAACATTCTAGTAGGAGAACTATGTCGTAAGAAAAAATGAAAAATTAAATACAAAGAAAAGATAGTTATATGTATTTATCCCATGGGGTTCCCATTCTGCTATAGCCTTTGTATCTCTGAGCATTTTGTCTATTTGTTGCCTTATCAGAAGATGATTGAATTGATCAGAACCACTGAGTTTGCAGGTTGTCTGTAAGGTGATCCCACGGGACATAGTCATATGCTTTAATTCCCTAACTTTTTCCTAGACCGCCCTTTCGGGTTTTCAGTCCACCGGGAAACCCTTTTTTTCCCAAGTCGCCCTTTCAGGTTTTCAACTTGCCGGGTGTACAGATTTTTTTTATTTTATCCCTAATTTTTGCCCGAACCTTTTTGGTTCGCTGGGATGCCCTTGTTTTGTCTAGGTATGTCAACCTAACGGGTCTCTTATGCGTAGTATCTTTTGACTATGTCCGTGTTCGTAGGGTGGGGCAGGTCGTCGCCATCCCTGGTGGTCAAGATCATTACCCCACCAGAGAATATGTTTTTGATTACAAATGGTCCTTCATAGGTAGGAGTCCATTTTCCCCTGGAATCACCTTGTGGCAGTATGATGCATTTGATCACTAGGTCCCCAACTTGATACACTTGGCGTCTGACTTTCTTGTTGAAAGCCTTGATCATCCGTTTTTGATACATTTGACCATGACAAACAGCAGTAAGTCTCTTCTCATCAATTAAGTTCAGTTGATCAAGTCGATTTTGGATCCAATCGTCTTCGCCCAACCCGGCATCCTTCATAATACTCAGAGAGGGGATCTAGACCTCGATAGGCAAGACAACCTCCATGTCGTAAACCAGAGAATAAGGTGTTGCCCCGGTTGATGTGCGAGCTGTGGTACGATACCCGTGGAGAGTGAGTGGTAACATCCCATGCCAGTCTTTGTATGTGACTGTCATTTTCTGTATGATCTTGTTAATGTTTTTATTTGGAGCTTCGACAACACCATTCATCTTTGGTCGGTAAGGGTAAGAATTATGATGCTGGATATTGAATTGCTCGCACAAGGCGGTGATCATAGTGTTGTTGAGATTTGTACCATTGTCAGTGATAAACCTTTATGGGATACCGTACCGGCAAATGAGATTTTGCTTGATGAAACGGGAAACAACATTCTTGGTAACGGAAGTGAAGGAAGTGGCCTCCACCCACTTTGTAAAATAATCAATGGCCATTAAGATGAAGTGGTGTCCATTGGAGGCCGTCGGCTTGATTTCCCCAATCATATCAATTCCCCACATAGCAAGGGGCCAACGAGCCGTCAAGACATTCAGAGGAACCGGAGGTACGTGCACCTTGTCAGCATAAATCTAACACTTATGGTAGGTTCGAGAGTGTTGATAACAATCTGCTTCCATGGTAGACCAGTAGTAGCCTTCCCGTAGGATTTTCTTTGCCATCGTATGGCCACTGGAATGGGTGCCAAAAGTGCCTTCATGCAATTCAGCCATGATCCTTTCAGCTTTAACCTTATCTACGCACCGAAGTAACATAGAGTCATGATTGCGTTTGTACAGGATGTCGTTACTAAGGAAGAACTTAGCAGAAAATTTTCTTAAGAACTTCTTATCATTGATTGAAGCTCCTTCTGGATATTCTTGAGCCTCGAGATACCTCTTGACTTCGTGAAACCAAGGCTGGTCCACTACTTCTTCAGTATTAATCTCGTGACAGTGTGTTGGTTCATCCATTCGTTCGATGGTGATCTGGGGAGCCTCGTTATCCCAATTAAGTTTAAACATAGATGACATTGTGGCTAGTGCGTCTGCTAGCTGATTTTCTTCTCGCGGGAAATGCTCGAAGGTAATCTTCTCAAAATGTGGTAGCAATGTAAAAACATGTTCTTTATAAGGGATAAGGTTAGGGTATTTGGTGTCCCATTCCCCTTTGATCTGACTGATGACCAAAGTTGAATCTCCGAATACATCCAAGGATTTGATCCCCAAGTCTATGGCAGCTTTGAGACCAAAGATGCATGCTTCGTATTCTGCCATGTTGTTTGTACAATTGAAGCAGAGTCTTGCGGTAAATGGAGTATGACACCCTTCAGGAGATATGATTACAGCACCGATTCCATTTCCAAGTGCGTTGGATGCCTCATCAAAGAACAGGGTCCATTGGGATCCTTGTTCAATTCTGTCATATGGCCTGAATTCTTTAAAGTTGTCTAACGTCATGATGTCTTCATCCGGAAATTCGAATTTCATGGACTGGTAGTCTTCTACAGCTTGGTGAGCAACGTGATCAGCTAATACACTTCCCTTTATTTCTTTCTGGGTAGTATATTGTATGTCATATTCTGTCAGGATCATCTTCCATCTCGCTATTCTCCCAGAGAGAGCAGGCTTCTCGAAGATGTATTTTATCGAATCCATTTTAGATATCAACAAGGTAGTATGAGTCAGCATATACTGTCTTAGTCGGCGATCAGCCCATGCCAGAGCGCATCAAGTTTTCTCGAGCAGTGAATATTTGGTTTCAAAGTCGGTAAACTTTTTGCTCAGGTAGTAAATAGCAAGATCTTTTTGTCCAGACTCGTCATACTGCCCCAATACACACGCCATTGAGTTTTCGAAGACAGTCAGATACATGATCAATGGTCTTCCCTCCACTGGTGGCATTAATACAGGAGGCTCTTGCAGGTATTCTTTGATTTTGTCAAAATCAACTTGGCATTCATCATTCCATTTGACTACTTGATCTTTCTTCAATAGTTTGAAGATTGGCTCACAAGTAGCTGTCAGGTGAGAAATGAATCTGGAAATGTAGTTTAAGTGTTCCAAGAATCCTCTGACTTCCTTTTCAGTATGAGGAGCAGGCATCTCTTGTATCGCTTTCACCTTAACAGGATCTACTTTGTGATCGGTGGAAATAGAACTGACTGTTTTGAAATGCTGGTTCGCGAAATGTCGCGGTAAGCAAGAGTCGCCACCGTCTTTTATTTTCTCCAACAAGGAAAGGAAAAAAGCACAGCAAAATTCCTTTTCGAGATGTTTCTCGGTTCGGGAGGTAGATTATAGAAAGGGAAGGTGTTAGCACCCTTTCTATCCGTGGTTATCCACGGGCTCTTAGGTACTTGTTCACTATGTTTTCAAAAATGTTTGCTTTTCTTGTGTTTGTGGGTTTTGAAAAAAAGTTTGTTTGAAACCTTCGTTTTAAATCTTGTATCAGTCCTCAAGAGTGTATGAAGTGTTTGTTTGAAAACTTTTGTCAGAAAAGTGTAGGTGTTAAAAGTTGTTTTTGTTTTGAAAGAGCAAGTGCCTTAGAACCTCTACCTACTCAAAGGAATTAAGATGTGTAAATATCCTTTAGACAATACTATCCCACTATTGAGAAGTAGGTAGCACCTTCGTTGGAGTTATTCGGGTCAATTCGATTATAGGGACATGTGTGGTCACCAAGCAATAGTAGGACGCCTTAGCGGTAACCCTAATGTCCTAGATCCTTTTTTATCCGAGGCAACCATTTCGAGGCAACTTGGATCTTTAGACAGGAGGGCGACCTCTAAAACACCCTATACTCAATGACCACGTCGAGGAAACCAAGTGAGGCGTACCCTAAGAGTGGCATGTGCGAGTGTGTCAGGATTCAGTTAAATTATCTTTTCACATGTTCTGGTGAGCTACGTTTTGATTTTAATTTTCAGATCAAGTCTTGTCATGCATAATAGTTAATAGTTGCGGAAAGTAAATTGCGGAAAGTATATCTAAGCTATTACAAGGCGTCGGGTATTTATATCGCCAAAAACAACCCTTGAAAAGTAAATTGCGAGAAAAATAAAAGGAAAGCGATAAAAAGTCCTAATTAACGCTATTACATTCTCGGAGCAATTACATAAATATGATCAAAAATATTATGCGCGAAAAGAAATCGAATCGGAGAAGTCCTTAGGGTTTTGACCCTTTTTTGAGAAAAGAATGAATTTTTGGTTATTATGCATTTAATTAAATTAACCCTAAAACTAATCAATTAATTAAAAGAAAAAAGTATTTTTTAGTTTTTTAATGTTTTTAAGGGAAATAAATAAAAAAAGGAAAACATGATTAAAAGTTAGTAAAACCCTAATTCTACATGATTTTTATTTATTGCAAAAAATTGTTGAAATTAACCTAATTAAAAGACTAAATTAATTAATTACATTTATTTACAAAAATAATAAGTTAAAGGTGAAATTAATAATAATAAGAAAAATATTATATTTTATGTTTTCTGATTTTATTATGAAAATAATTAATTTGTGAGTTAATTAAATAATAGTAATAATAATTATTATTATTAATAGTAAAATAATTAAATTATAAAAGAAAAGAAAATAAATGAATGAACCAGGAGGGGGTGTTGGCCCAATAGAGAGGTTAATCTGGAAATTTCTGGCCCATTTGTACACAAGCCCTTTTGACTTTCTGGATCTCCATGGTGCGTGTTGACTGGGAGTATCGTGATCCTTCATTCTATGGCCATTAGATCTGTGTTTGTGGCCACTTGGCGCGTTGTTGTGTGGAGTACATGGTAGAACGCCTTTGAATGCCTGCATGTGAATATGGCAAGAAAAATAGAAACAATTATTTTGGGGGACCTGGGATTCGAACCCAGGTCCCAATGATTGCAAGCCAACGCATCATCCACTACGCCAATTGCCTGCTTTTATTATTTAGATAACAAGTGAATATAATATATCAAAATCAATGCATATGCTATAAAACAAAAACACGCGCGCCCTTTTTTGAACTGACCAATGACGTATCAACACCTAGTCGTCTTCCTCGCTGAACCTGCAGAATAAATGTTAGATAGCGGGGGTTTTTAACCCCCACAATATGCAATGACCAAAAATAACGATTAGCCCTGTGTTGTATATAAATATTTCGCGAGGGTGGCTTTGGATTCGTCTTGACCTAATGAATTCAGTCATGGGTCTTATGAGGCTCAATTTTTCTTGTATTAAGAATCCCTAAATTCCAAGCTCAGGAACCCTAGAATTCATCCATGGCAATTTATGATTCTGTGCATTATAATTCAATTAAACTATGCCAATAGCTTCATATGGATTCAAGCAATGCAAAACAGTAAAAAAATCACGTTAAATGCTCATGAATTTAGAGTTACGATTCTGAAAATAATATGCAAACCGTGGGTCTGTTCTTGATGATTTCTTGAGCTTTAGCGTGTGATTTCAATTGCTACACGTTCCTGGGAATTCCTGCAAGGTATTAGAGTCAACAAAAGTCCTTGAATTGGCCTGGAATATAGAAAATAGTTTTCAAGTTTCTTGAATTTTTTTCAATATTGTTATGGCTTTGTTTGCAGCTTGTTCACGTGTGCATGATTAGGGTTAGCTTGTGTATATATAGGAGACTGAAATTAGGTCAAATCTTTGAGAAAAATCCATGGAATAATGACTTGAATATTTGATTGGAAATCATATATTTTTGAATCTTCATGATTGGAAAAATTTGCCAAACTTGGAGATTTTTGCATATTTGATTTGTGCACGAATTTTCCAGCATATCTTGACCACATTTGCTTCACAAAAAGATTGAAAAATCAAATCTTTGTATTTCCTACAATTTAAATTAATTAAATGAATTAAAATCAATTAAAAATCCAATTAATTAATAAAAATAAGAAAATAAATTCAAATAAGCTTGATGGGTCGTGCATAGGCCAAGGATAAAGTTTCAAGAAGAGATTTGAGGCCCATTAGCAAAAATAAGGTATTTTGAGCAAAGTTGACTTTTGCAAATTCATAAAAAATTTCCAACTTCTCCAATGCATATCTTGCTCAATTTTGATCATATGGACATGTTCTTGGACATTTTGGAAAGTTCTTGAAGTCCTCTAACCAATTCCTTTGGTCCCATGTCATTTGGATTTACCAATCTCAAGTTATGGTCTTTGACTTAAAGTGCACTTTTGTTGACTTTTGAATTTGACCTATAATGTAGAAATTGATAACTTTTTGTGAGAGCATTTCTTGGACTTGGAGTGTGAATATGGTTTGTAGGAAATTTCATCCCCCTCAAAATGAGCATTGGATGGGATTTTTCTGATGAACCCTGAAAACATTATGCCTTGGTCAATATACAGTTGACTTTTCTGTTGTCCAAAAATAGTAACTTCTTGCATCTTGATGATTTTTGAGCCATCCTTGTGGAATCATGATCAAGACTTGATCAAATGATGATTGTGGACTCAAAATAAGATGTTGACCAAAAATTCTGACTTTTGACTGCAAAATGACCATTTTGCCCCTGCAATTGACTGTAGGTCAAATGGAGCTTTTGACTGTGCAAACTGGCATTGTGAGTCTTGAAACTTGACATGTAGATGCTTGAGAATATGTATAGGCCTATGGGACTTGATTGGACCATTGAAAACCTCAAATTCCTTGAAAGAACCAAAACCCTAATTTCAGCTGTATTAGGAGATGTTTTGACTGTATAACCTTTGAGTAGTCTTGAACCATTTGAAGATGATTCTTGACAAACCTTGAAGAATATGGGAGGGAAAATTTTGGGGTACAACAGTTGCCCCTGTTCAATCTTCTTAAACCTGAGGATGTAGATTGGCTTGCGTGCCTTTCGTGATCCGAGGGTGGAAGATGATTGAACACTAGAGTGCCCAGAAATTTGCACTCGCATGGTGTAGTATCAGCAATGTGATGTCGGGAATGGGCTTACAGATGCCATTTGGAGATTGTTGGTTGGTAGTTTTTTCTTCGTTGACAGGTTTGAGAGAGTGACAGAATGACATCCGAATCTGGATCGTATCTGAACTGTGTCTGGGATCTGGATAAGTGACAGAATGACTTCCATATATGGAATATATCTACACTTGAAATTGATAGTTGAATCTGAATGAGACATAGAATGGCTGCCGTGTTCGGAGCATATCTAGTCTGTACCTAATCGCTAACGTCTGAACGAGTAGTAGAATGACCGACGTGGCTGGGGTATATCCATATTGTATTTGAGTGAGTGACAGAATGACATCTAAATCTGGATCGTATCTGGACTGTCTCTTGAATGAATCTGGAATAAGTATCAGAATGTCGCCATGTCTGGGTCGCATATGAACTATCTCTGGAAGGAATCCGGAATAAGCAATAGAATAGCATCTGTGGTTGGAGCATTTCTAAGTTATCTTTAGAAGTTTGAATCTGAATAAGCAATAGAATAACATCCGGATATGGAGCATCTCTAAGCTATCTCTCGAAAGGAAACTCTGAATAAGCAATAGAATAGCATCCGGATCTGGAGCATCTCTAAGTTATCTCTTAAAGGAAACTTCGAATAAGCAATAGAATAGCATTCGAATCTGGAGCATCTCTAAGCTATCTCTGAAAGGGAACTCCGAATAAGCAATAGAATAGCATCCGGATCTGGAGCATCTCTAAGCTATCTCTGAAAGGAAACTCTGAATAAGCAATAGAATAGCATCCGGATCTGGAGCATCTCTAAGTTATCTCTGAAAGGAAACTTTGAATAAGCAATAGAATAGCATACGGATCTGGAGCATCTCTAAGCTATCTCTGAAAGGAAACTATGAATAAGCAATAGAATAGCATCTGGATCTGGAGCATCTCTAAGCTATCTCTGAAAAGAAACTCTGAATAAGAAAAAGAATAGCATCCGGATCTGGAGCATCTCTAAGCTATCTCTGAAAGGAAACTCTGAATAAGCAATAGAATAGCATCCGGATCTGGAGCATCTCTAAGCTATCTCTGAAAGGAAACTCTGAATAAGCAATAGAATAGAATCCGGATCTGGAGCATCTCTAAGCTATCTCTTAAAAGAAACTCTGAATAAGCAAAAGAATAGCATCCGGATCTGGAGCATCTCTAAGCTATCTCTGAAAGGAAACTCTGAATAAGCAATAGAATAGCATCCGGATCTGGAGCATCTCTAAGCTATCTCTTCAATCTCTTCAATGTAGATAACTTTCCTGTCTGGTTTCAGGTATAGATCTACAATCAGTCGTTCACAGATATTTCCTGGCCTGTTACAGGTGTTGATCTGGAACTTCAAAAGGTTGGTCGAGATAGATTTCCTGGCTGGATACAGGTGTACATCTCTGACCTGAGAGTGAAAGATAATTTCCTGGCCTGTTACAGGTGTTGATCTTCAATCTCTTCATGTAGATAACTTTCCTGGCTAGATACAGGTATAGATCTAAAATCAATCGCTCACAGATATTTCCTGGCTAGATACAGGGGTTGATCTGGAACTTAAAAAAAAGTTTGGTCGAGATAGCTTTCCTGGCTGGATACAGGTGTAGATCTCTGACCTGAGAGTGAAAGATAATTTCCTGGCCTGTTACAGGTGTTGATCTTCAATCTCTTCATGTAGATAACTTTCCTGGCTAGTTACAGGTATCGAATCTACAATCAATCGTTCACAGATATTTCCTGGATAGATACAGGTGTTGATCTGGAACTTCAAAAGTTGATGGTAATCGTCTTTTGATTGACCCTTTCCTGAAAAGGCAAAACATTAGTTGTATGCAATGTCATGATATATGAAATGCATGATGTCATGACGTTCTCAAAAATAAATGAGATTGGGTGGTATGATGCGTATATGCATGTATCATGATGTATGACAATGTGATGTTTATGAATGTATTTTCGTCTGGGAAAATAAATCCTTGACAGATGTCGGGAAGTTAAATCCTGGGCTGATGTTGAAGAGTAGAGTTCTTCGTTTTCGCTGGGGATGATGAACGAAGATGATTGCAAGAATAAACCTGTAGGAGAGGATGACTCCGTTGGGGAATAAACCTGGTGAAGAGATTACTCTACGGGGAATTACTCTGTGGGAAAGAGATGCTTTGCTTAGATTTTAATGATAACTCCGTCGGGGAATCCGTTGATAAGCTCTGTTGGGGGATTTTGATGAACTCCGCTGGGGATAGGAAGAACTTTGCTGAGGACGATCTATCCGTTGCAACTTGCTGAGGATAACCCAGTTAGACTCTGGTGGGGATAACCTCTGAATATGGCTGGGAGAGATATTTGTACTCTGCAGGGGGCAAGCTTCCAGAATCTACTGGGTAAGATGATTCAACTCTCTTGGGGAAACTTTTGAGGAAATGGCTCCACTGGGGGTATCTTGTATTCCGCCGGGGAACAATATTATATTTCTGTTGAGGAATATTAAGACTGCCGGGGATGCTAGCTGAGGAATATCTTTATACTCTGCTGGAGAATATTAAGATCTTCTGGGGATACCCAACTTTTCCAAGACTGATGGTAGACCAACTCTGCTCGGGGGAGAGTGTTGCTGACTTGCTGGAGATACTGTGCCTTTTTTGGGGCTGATGGGAGACCAACTCTGCTTGGAGAGAGTATTGCTGACTTGCTTTACTCTGCGGGGAGTGAAGGTATCTTGGTCACATTCTTCAACTGAATATATACCTTGGCACCTGGTGGACAGAGAAGCTTGTACAGTTCGGACAATTCTTATTGCCCCAGTTTCTGCGGGAGAAGAAGGCCTATGAGGTGCTTGACAACTTTCAGCCAAAATGACGAGTCTTCTTCTGGTAGGCAAGTGACGAGATGACGGAACATAGTCGTACGCTTTGATCCCTAATTTTTTCCTGGACCGCCCTTTCGGGTTTTCAGTCCATCGGGATACCCTTTTTTGCCCAAGCCGCCTTTTCAGGTTTTCGACTTGCCGGGTGTACAATTTTTCATTTTCATCCCTTATTTTTGCCCGAACCCTTTTGGTTCGCCGGGGAGCCCTTATTTTTGCCTAGGTGTGTCAACCTAGCGGGTCTTTGGTTGTGCGTAGTATTTTTTCGACTATGCCCATGCTCTCAGGATGCAGGGAGTTGCCACTGTCAGTAGTATTGTGTTGCCATACTACCAGAAGATGTTTGATCATGCAAGATTCGTTGTCAGAATTCATGTCCAATGCCCCAAGTGACTCAGGCGGAGGTTTGCCCCTGGCTGTTTGGCATTTTGAGAGATTCCTTGAATCTTGACTTGACTGCCCCAGATGATGGATAATGATCATGTCTGCCCCTTGGTTGGAAGTGTTTCTTCCACTTGAGGTGACCCTTTTGTTGAGAAGGTTTTTGTTCACTAGATCTTCATCGTGCGAATTTCTATGCTGTTTGAACAAATAGTCATATGCAAACAATATTATTTTAAGAATGCAAAGCTTATGTCTGTCTTGAAGTTTTTGAAAATGCATTTTCAGTAAAACAAGCGAATTTTTGTAAAATGTGATGTCAACTCGGGATTTTACAGCAAGCCCCTACAGGAGTCAGGATACCTTCTGTAACAGTATGCTTTCGAACTTACCCATGCTTCAGCTAGGACTTTTAAGGGTTATAACGTGGCCTGGTTCACGGTTTAAGAAACAAAGGATAAAGGCTCAAATTTTATTTGTACCCACCCGTTCTTCGTGATGTTCTTCAATCCTAAACTCAGCTAATCGTGCATTAGATCTCGTTTGAGTCTTTGCTCTGATATTCCGGTGATAGTTTGGACATTGACAGTTTATTTCAAATAGGCAGTCATTTTGTTGAGAGTTTGCAGGATCTCTTTCTTTTTGATTTTATTATCCCTGTTATTTTTGCCTGAACTGTTTCTTTTGTGATTACAGTCAGCGGGATGCCCCAGTTTTTTGTAAGTCTCCTTCATAGGTTTTGACTTATTGGGCTTTTGGTTTTTGAAAGATAACGACTGCCTGTCTTGACGATTATAGGGAACCATCACCGTCTTTTGTTTCGGAAGGACTTCTTTGATGTCGTTCATTGTGCACCTGGATCAACTAAGAAAACTACCCTGCCCCAGGTTATAATTAAGGGTTTTAATTTTTGTGAAAAGAAAAACTCCAACTTCTTTGGCTCAAAGGGGTTGACTAGGGATTATCTTCCTTATAACTCCATTGTTTAGGATTTGAAACAATGCCTGTACTTCATCGGCGGGGTCTATTCAAAGCATATTGTAAAGATTGTGGTATCGTTTTCGTCATCCTCCCTCAAAAGGTTTAGAATTTTTAATCGAGAGTTGAACATCACAAAAAAATGAAAGCAAGTTGAATATAGTGAATACGACTGGATTGATTCAAAACAGACATATGCGATGCATTAATGAAATAAAAAAGTTTGCCATGACAATAATTGTTTGAATAAGCAAAGAAAAATACAACTTGAAAATTCAAATAAAACAAAAGCCTTCAATGATTTGGCATAGGAGCAGTGATTATGTTTGGAGTCTCTGGAGGGTCAAACTGGATTTCTTTGGCATCAATCATGTCTTGACCCTTATTCTTCAGGGCCCAACAGTTGTTTGTGTCATGTCCCAGACTGTCAGAGTGGTATGCACACCTTTCATTGGGATGATAGGTAGGAGCGGAAGTGTTTGGATTTCGGAGAGGATCCCTTAAGGTAATCAGCCATGCCTTCAACATTTGTTGTAGTGCTTGAGCCAGTGACATGTTGATCTTGGTAAATTGTCTTTTAGGTGCGACCTCCTTATGTTGATGCCCCTGTCTTTGTTGAGCAGGCATAGGATTAGAGATCTGGGTTGCTCCTACATGTTGATCATGACGACTCTTTTTACCATACACAGCATTGGACTCCTTCTTCCCATGGTGGGGCTTTTTCTGAGCCTCGGAAGGTGTAGCTTCCTGAATCTTCCCGCTTTTGATGCCAGCTTCAATTCTCTCCCCAGTCAAGATAAGGTCTGTAAACCCGGCTGAAGAGTTTCCAATCAAATGGTTAAAGAATGGACCAGACAGGGTCCCCAGAAACATATCAACAAGTTCACGATCAGTTAGAGGTGGCTACACCCTTCCAGCAAGGTCTCTCCACTTTTGAGCATATTCTTTAAATCCTTCTCCTGTCCCTAGTGACATACCCTGGAGTTGGGTACGCGTAGGAGCGAGTTCAGAATTATACTGATACTGCTTATAGAACGCGGTAGCCAAATCCTCCCAGTTACGGATACTGGCTCCATCCAGCTGGTAGAACCACTCGAGTTGAGTCCCTGAAAGACTATCCTGAAAGAAATGGATCCACAATTTTTTGTCAGTTGTATAAGGTTGGATTTTCCTTACATACGACCGGAGGTGCAGCTTAGGACAGGAAGCTCCGTCGTACTTTGCAAAGGCAGGTGCCTTGAACTTATGGGGAATCACCACCCCAGAGGACAAACCTAGATCTTCGAAGTCCATACCGGGCACCTTCTGTATCTCTATAGCGCTTAACCGGTCCTCCAGCTGTTTGTACTTATCCTCAGCAGGAGGATACTGTTCTTCATCATAATCCGTATCGTTGTCGGAGCCTACGGGACTAGGAACCCTTCACTCTTGAGGGCTGTCTTTGCCCACAGATGAGGTAGTCATCTCAACCTCGTTCTGTAATCCATTCCCAGATCTGCGTCTAGTGTTGAACAAAACAGTCCTCTTTTTCTTCTTCTTCCTCTCTTTCAGAATCAGAGTCTTCAAATCCTGTTGACCCTGGGCTAGGCTCATAACCAACTCCTGGAACTGGGCATTCTGGGCCTGGAGGGCCTTGATAGCTTGTTCAGTGGTAGGTTCAATAGACATGATGATTGCTGAAATAAACAGCGAAGAAGATAAGTGACCTGTAAAAGGGTACCTGTAATGCAATGATATGTATGATATATGTATGCAATGTTTTCAAGGATCTCGCGGGGTAAACAAGAAAATTGTTAGAATTTGAATTCGATAGCTTGATTGAAGGAACTTCATGTTGTTGAGAGTCCTTCTTCAAGAGTCAAGGCTCACCATATCGAGTGGGTCATAGCCCCTGACTCAAGTTATCGTGCTTGGATTTTTAGACAACCTTGGTTAGAGGAAAATAAATCCCCTTTTCCCTTTGCTAGACAGTTGGTTCATCATGACCTGCATCACAAACCCTTGAGATCCTTGAAATGGTTAAGGAAATGCTATGGTATGATGTTATGATGCGTATGATGTTATGTACGTGGATGCAAAGGTGTGAGGTGTAAGTAAGCCCTGTAATAAGTCCAGATTAAGGAATGTAAACAAAACCTGCAAGGAACTCATGTGTCAGATGACAAGAATGTGCAAGTAGTTCAAGTTTGAAGGCACACAAGTCACACAAAAGAGCCCTTAGATTTCAGGTTGGCATGAAGTTTAGGTTCTACCCTCTTGAAGTTAGTTGGCTCAAAACTTGTCCTATCAATAGTAACCGGGTTCTAAGGAGCTCAATATCATTGGATTGTTTTCTATGTTCATTGTTTTGATTTAGCCACTTAACTGGCGACCAAAATATTCCAAGAAAACAACCCTCAATGAGTGTAGTATCGAGTATCTACCAACTTCGGACTGCAGCAAAGTCGGTCATCTCACTACCCCTAAAAAGGCCAGGATGGTCAAGTAAGGTTCTAAGGTCAGTTGATGCTTCATGACACCACGCGGCGGCCCCGTACTCTCCTTGACTTGACTCAAGGGTTACCGGTACTCACCAAAGTGCCACATCAATGTAGCTACTGCTTCAACCATGTCGGTATACCCCGCACAGTTCCCTCACAGTTTGTTGCTACTTCTAAAGGGTATCCCCAGATCCGGGTTAGGATCTATAAAACTCCGATACAAGCCCACAATATTAAAGCATTCAAGGCATACAATTGAAAACACAAGTGATCTAATCCTAAGGTACACCTCACTTATAAATTTCCCCAGCAGAGTCGCCAGTTCTGTGATCGGTGGAAATAGAACTGACTGTTTTGAAATGCTGGTTCGCAAAATGTCGCGGTAAGCAAGAGTCGCCACCGTCTTTTATTTTCTCCAACAAGGAAAGGACAAAAGCACAGCAAAATTCCTTTTCGAGATGTTTCTCGGTTCGGGAGGTAGATTATAGAAAGGGAAGGTGTTAGCACCCTTTCTATCTGTGGTTATCCACGGGCTCTTAGGTACTTGCTCACTATGTTTTCAAAAATGTTTGCTTTTCTTGTGTTTGTGGGTTTTGAAAAAAAGTTTGTTTGAAACCTTCGTTTTAACTCTTGTATCAGTCCTCAAGAGTGTATGAAGTGTTTGTTTGAAAACTTTTGTCAGAAAAGTGTAGGTGCGAAAAGTTGTTTTTTTTGAAAGAGCAAGTACCTTAGAACCTCTACCTACTCAAAGGAATTAAGCTATGTAAATGTCCTTTAGACAGTACTATCCCACTATTGAGAAGTAGGTAGCACCGTCGTTGGAGTTATTCGGGTCAATTCGATTATAGGGACATGTGTGGTCACCAAGCAATAATAGGACGCCTTAGCGGTAACCCTAATGTCCTAGATCCTTTTTTATCCAAGGCAACCGTTTCGAGGCAACTTAGATCTTTAGACATGAGGGCGACCTCTAAAACACCCTATACTCAATGACCACGTCGAGGAAACCAAGTGAGACGTACCCTAAGAGTGGCATGTGCGAGTGTGTCAGGATTCAGTTAAATTATCTTTGCACATGTTATGGTGAGCTACATTTTGATTTTAATTTTCAGATCAAGTCTTGTCATGCATAACAGTTAATAGTTGCGGAAAGTAAATTGCGGAAAGTAAATCTAAGCTATTACAAGGCGTCGGGTATTTATATCGCCAAAAATAACCCTTGAAAAGTAAATTGCGAGAAAAATAAAGGGAAAGCGATAAAAGTCCTAATTAACGCTATTACATTCTCGGAGCAATTACATAAATATGATCAAAAATATTATGCGCGAAAAGAAATCGAATCGGAGAAGTCCTTAGGGTTTTGACCCTTTTTTGAGAAAAGAATGAATTTTTGGTTATTATGCATTTAATTAAATTAACCCTAAAACTAATCAATTAATTAAAAGAAAAAAAGTATTGTTTAGTTTTTAAATGTTTTTAAGGGAAATAAATAAAAAAAGGAAAACATGATTAAAAGTTAGTAAAACCCTAATTCTACATGATTTTTATTTATTGCAAAAAATTGTTGAAATTAACCTAATTAAAAGACTAAATTAATTAATTACATTTATTTAAAAAAATAATAAGTTAAAGGTGAAATTAATAATAATAAGAAAAATATTATATTTTATGTTTTCTGATTTTATTATGAAAATAATTAATTTGTGAGTTAATTAAATAATAATAATTATTATTATTATTATTAATAGTAAAATAATTAAATTATAAAAGAAAAGAAAATAAATGAATGAACCAGGGGGGGTGTTGGCCCAATAGAGAGGTTAATCTGGAAATTTCTGGCCCATTTGTACACAAGCCCTTTTGACTTTCTGGATCTCCATGGTGCGTGTTGACTGGGAGTACCATGATCCTTCATTTTATGGACATTAGATCTGTGTTTGTGGTCACTTGGCGCGTTGTTGTGTGGAGTACATGGTAGAAAGCCTTTGAATGCCTCCATGTGAATATGGCAAGAAAAATAGAAACAATTATTTTGGGGGACCTCGGATTCAAACCCAGGTCCCAATGATTGCAAGCCAACGCATCATCCACTACGCCAATTGCCTGCTTTTGTTATTTAGATAACAAGTGAATATAATATATCAAAATCAATGCATATGCTATAAAACAAAAACACGCGCGCCCTTTTTTGAACTGACCAATGACGTATCAACACCTAGTCGTCTTCCTCGCTGAACCTGCAGAATAAATCTTAGATAGCGGGGGTTTTTAACCCCCATAATATGCAATGACCAAAAATAACGATTAGCCCTGTGTTGTATATAAATATTTCGCGAGGGTGGCTTTGGATTCGTCTTGACCTAACGAATTCAGTCATGGGTCTTATGAGGCTCAATTTTTCTTGTATTAAGAATCCCCAAATTCCAAGCTCAGGAACCCTAGAATTCATCCATGGCAATTTATGATTATGTGCATTATAATTCAATTAAACTATGCCAATAGCTTCATATGGATTCAAGCAATGTAAAACAGTCAAAAAATCACGTTAAATGCTCATGAATTTAGAGTTACGATTCTGAAAATAATATGCAAACCGTGGGTCTGTTCTTGATGATTTCTTGAGCTTTAGCGTGTGATTTCAATTGCTACACGTTCCTGGGAATTCCTGCAAGGTATTAGAGTCAACAAAAGTCCTTGAATTAGCCTGGAATATAGAAAACAGTATTCAAGTTTCTTGAATTTTTTTCAATATTGCTATGGCTTTGTTTGCAGCTTGTTCACGTGTGCATGATTAGGTTTAGCTTGTGTATATATAGGAGACTGAAATTAGGTCAAATCTTTGAGAAAAATCCATGGAATGATGACTTGAATATTTGATTGGAAATCATATATTTTTGAATCTTCATGATTGGAAAAAGTTTCCAAACTTGGAGATTTTTGCATATTTGATTTGTGCACGAATTTTCCAGCATATCTTGATCACATTTGCTTCACAAAAAGATTGAAAAATCAAATCTTTGTATTTCCTACAATTTAAATTAATTAAATGAATTAAAATCAATTAAAAATCCAATTAATTAATAAAAATAAGAAAATAAATTCAAATAAGCTTGATGGGTCGTGCATAGGCCAAGGATAAAGTTTCAAGAAGAGATTTGAGGCCCATTAGCAAAAATAAGGTATTTTGAGCAAAGTTGACTTTTGCAAATTCATAAAAATTTCCCAACTTCTCCAATGCATATCTTGCTCAATTTTGATCATATGGACATGTTCTTGGACATTTTGGAAAGTTCTTGAAGTCTTCTAACCAATGCCTTTGGTCCCATGTCATTTGGATTTACCAATCTCAAGTTATGGTCTTTGACTTAAAGTGCACTTTTGTTGACTTTTGAATTTGACCTATAATGTAGAAATTGATAACTTTTTGTGAGAGCATTTATTGGACTTGGAGTGTGAAGATCGTTTGTAGGAAATGTCATCTCCCTCAAAATGAGCATTGGATGGGATTTTTTTGATGAACCATGAAAAAGTTATGCCTTGGTCAACATACAGTTGACTTTTCTGCTGTCCAAAAATAGTAACTTCTTGCATCTTGATGATTTTTGAGCCATCCTTGTGGAATCTTGATCAAGACTTGATCAAATGATGATTGTGGACTCAAAATAATATGTTGACCAAAAATTTTGACTTTTGACTGCAAAATGACCATTTTGCCCTTGCAATTGACTGTAGGTCAAATGGAGCTTTTGACTGTGCAAACTGGCATTGTGAGTCTTGAAACTTGACATGTAGATGCTTGAGAATATGTATAGGCCTATGGGACTTGATTGGACCATTGAAAACCTCAAATTCCTTGAAAGAACCAAAACCCTAATTTCAGCTGTATTAGGAGATGTTTTGACTGTATAACCTTTGAGTAGTCTTGAACCATTTGAAGATGATTCTTGACAAAACTTGATGAATATGGGAGGGAAAATTTTGGGGTACAACATACTTCAATACCCTTTTTGCTGACGGTAAAGCCTAGGAGTTTACTAGACCGTACCCCAAATGTGCATTTGTTTGGATTCAACCTCAGCTTGTATTTCTTCCGTCTCTCAAATAGTTTTTGTAAATGATCAAGATGTTCTTCTTTTTTTTTGAGATCTGGCTATCATATCGTCCACATATACCTCTATTTCGTCATGTATCATGTCATGAAATAAAGCTACCATGGCACGCTGATAGGTTGCCCCGACTTTTTTTAGTCCGAATGGCATCACCTTGTAGCAGAATATGCCCCACTACGTGACAAACTTTGTTTTCTCCATGTTCTCAGGCGCCATTTTGATTTGGTTGTAACCCGAGAATCCGTCCATGAAGGAAAACAATTTGTGTTGTGCCATATTGTCAACTAGAATATCAATGTGGGGGAGTGGAAAATCATCCTTAGGGCTCACCCTATTCAAATCTCTGTAGTCCACACACATTCTCACTTTGCCGTCTTTTTTGGGCACAGGAACAACATTGGCAACCCATTAGGGATAAGAGGTGACAGCCAAGAATCCAGCGTTGAATTGCTTCATGACTTCTGCTTTAATCTTTTCTGACATATCAGGCCTCATGCGGCGAACCTTTTGCTTTACTGGCGGACAATCTTCTCTGGTAGGTAGACGATGTACCACAATGTCTTCATCAAGTCTCGGCATGTCTTCATACGACCAGGCAAAGAATTCAACATAATCGTGTAACAACTGAATCAGACGCTCCTTGATACTAGGTTCTAGATTAGCACCTACCTTGACCTCTTTTTTGTCTTTTTCGGTACCTAGGTTGATTGTATCCACGGGTTCCTCGTGAGGCTGAATGGTTCTCTCTTCTTGTTGTAGTAGTCTGGAAAGTTCCCCTGGTACTTCACAATCTTCCTCACCTTCGTCTTCGGCTTGGTAGATTAGATTCTCAAAGTCACAAAAGTCCATAGCAGTATCGTTACCCATGGGATCCCGAATGGATGTATACCTGCATTGTGAGTGTGGGTGTGTGTAAGGGTATAGCTATCTTTGAAAGAAATAAAAATGTAAAAGAAAAACAATGAGCACAAAAGTTTGTATGCAAAAACATCCATGATTCATTGATGTCATATGAAAATGAGATAATAACCCTTACAGATGGACCATTGTGCCTCGGGTAAGACACAAGGTTTTAAGAGTGAGAATTGTTTTAATATTACAGATCCAACAAAATGTAAAGATAAATTATTGTAGGATAAAAGTGATCGGGACAAAATCTCTAGCCTCACAATTGCTTAG
This sequence comes from Vicia faba, assembly GCA_948472305.1. Classification (NCBI taxonomy): domain Eukaryota; kingdom Viridiplantae; phylum Streptophyta; class Magnoliopsida; order Fabales; family Fabaceae; genus Vicia; species Vicia faba. The sequence goes on along the minus strand of OX451735.1, from coordinate 385,668,520 downwards.
CCCTCCATTGACAGCTGGGAAGATCCAATCCTCCAGGTTGCATCCATCTTCTACCGCGTTAACTTCGCAGTTGCTGATCTTCATGGGTGGTCCTCCAGCACGAGCGCGGCGTACAGCCTTATGAGCACTTGAAGTGAAACCTAGGCCAAACTTGTCAAACTTATATGGGATATTTGGGAGTTCTCCCCAGATAGTGCACCCACCTTCTTCTTCCACTGCTTTGGCATCCTTCAGAGATGACATCCGGAGCGGAGGCCTTGTGATCTTGGGAACAGCCTTAGTTACTGCCACATCTTGCGTGACCTCTTCAAAGTGTTGAAATGGAGTTTTAATAAATTCACCATCTAATTCCACATATCTGAAGGAATTGAGATGGCTAATCATATACTCTTCTTCTCCATGAACGGTGATAATCTTCTCTTGAATTGGAGATTTCAGCATTTGGTGCAACGTAGAAGTGACAGCGCCAGTGTTGTACCCCAAAATTTTCCCTCTCATATTTCTCAAAAAAAACATTTCAAGTGAGATCCTAAAATTGCCCAAGGAAGTCCAAGAGTTGACCAGACAAACTCTCTCCTAAGGCAGTCTACCGTAAATTAGGGTTTCCTGTTGCATCAAGATACTTGAGTCCAAGGGATCCCAAATGCTCACCATTGTCCTAATATGTTCTCAATATCATCCATGTTAAGTTTCAAGCCTTGCAGAGGAAGTTTGCTCAGTCAATTTCTCAAAGGCTTGAAAATCGACTGTGCTAGGGCAAAAGTCAATTGTGGTCCCATACAGTCAAACCTCAATATTTTTGGTCAACATCCTCATTTTGAAGTATCATTCATCATTTTATCAAGGGTTGATCATGATTCATCAAGGATTGCTGACAATTCATCAAAATCCAAAAGTTGCTAAATTAGGGTTTTGCAGGAAAAGTCAACTCAACTTTGACCAAACATAACTTTCTCATACTTTATTATAAATGACCCATCCAAATCTCATTGTGAATAGGATGCAATTCCCTACAATCCATCTTCAGCTCCCAAGTTCAACATATGCACTCACAAGAAATTATGAATTTGGACATTATAGGTCACCTTGAAAAGTCAACAAAAACACCTTTTTTTGTCAAAGCTTCATACATGAACATGGAAGCCTCAATTGAGATGAGACCAAAAAGTTTGCTTAGAGGACATCTCAAGCTTTCTAAAAAGTCCAAGAACACCTTCATAGAGTCAAAATTGAAGTAGTTATGCATTGGTGAAGTTGACCTTTTTTGCAAAATTGCCAAAAGTCAAATATGACTCAAATTGCAATTTTTGTCAAATGGGCCCAACTTTTTGTACTTGTCTTAAGTTTGTAACATGGTCCACGACCCATGATCCTTCCCACTTGCATTTACTTTATTTTTGACATTTATTTTGATTTTTATTTCAATTAAATCAAATTAAATCAAAATAAAATCATGGAAATATCAAAATCATTTAAACCTTGAGATTTTATGCATATTTCAGGTCTCTTATACAGATAGCAATGAAATCAAATCGTGCAAGGCCTGCTTGTACACAAAAAGATTGGTTTTTGGCTTATTTTGGAAAGATTTACATGAGAATCAAATCTTGATCAATGACCATAATTGAAAAAGATTTAGAGCAAACTTGTAAACCTAATTCACTGAAGGACATATGTAGAACGTTTACAGACCAAAAGAACAAGGGTTGGAGGCGTGTAGAGTGAAGAACAAACTTGGAAAAACTCAAGAAGAGTAGCAATCTGTTTTCATACTTCCAGGCATTCTCAAGCCTCCCAAGCTATCTCATTCGCTTCTTGGGTATACAAGGAGTCTATACCAATCAAAAGCAAGTGTTTTTATGCCCAGAAATGTGAGGTAAGTGCTTCATGATATCCCTCTCTTTTTGAAATCGAATCTCATTATTTTGGCATTTGTAGCATGAGTTCTTTGTATATTCTTGTTCAGTGAAGCATTTGCAAGCTATTGGTAATGATTAATTGCATTTTTGCTAACCCTACAGAGATATGCCATTGTTAGGTTTTCTTGGTTCGTTTTAGGAGTTTTTATTACAGGAAAAATTGGACCAAAAGAGGGATGCCATGGTGTTCACGAGGCCAGGACGAACTGGCATGTGGCATTAGTTTTCATTTATCATGCTTGTAGGTGATTTTGGAAAATTACAGGGGTTGTACCTACGCTTGTTGTCCGTAGGTATAAGTCATCAGACTTTTTTGCAATGGAGGGAGGTAGGAGATGATGGCGTGGCATGCCCTAGTTCGCCCATTCAAATATTCGCGCGCTGAAAGTTAACATGTTTTGTTTTTTAATATAATATTTGTTGTTTATTCCATGTACAAACAAGCGCGTTGGCTCAGTTGGTAAGGAGGCGAAGGAAAAAGCCATAGGGTCTGGGTTCGAATCCCAGGTCCCCCATATTATTTCATAACATTTTGTCTTGTATAATCATGCGCATGTACAGGCCAAAAGACCACCATGGACCATCACCTTTCAACCATCAGATTGCCCACAATCTGGATCCACAGGCCATCACATGAAGGACCATGATGCACCCTAGTCAACTTGCAACATTGAATCAGAAAAGTCAAACGTGGTCCCTTGCTTTTGGGCCCCAAAGCTACTATTGGCACCCCCTCAAGTTGTTGATCACCAGGCCCATATTCTTATTCTTTTTTTTTCTTTCTTTTATATTTTTCTTTTAATTATTTAAATTAATATTTTCTCACACAAATTAATTCTTTTTTTATCAAAATTCATAAAAACAATTTTCATCAAATTAGATTTAGGTTTTATTTTTTATCAAAAATTAATTTAATTAGTTAATTTAATTTTAGGGCAATTTTTATCTTTTTGTAAATAAATTAAAAAAAATTAGAAATTAGGGTTTTGTTTAATTTAATTTTTATTTTCTTTTCTCAAAAATAACAAAAAATACAAAAATAGGTCAAAATTAATTATTTTTCTTAAATTAAATTAATTAGCAATTAGGTTTGTATTTATTTAATCAAAACCTTATTTTCTTGAAATAACCAAAACAACAAAAAATGATTTTTCTTTTAACTAGGTTTAGACGGGGTCAAAACCCTAATTTTTCTCATTCTTAATTCATCGCGCGCATTTATTTATTTTTACAATATTAATGTAACTGCTCGTGGGATGTAATAGTTTAATTAGGACTTTTTCGTTTATTTATCATTTTACGGGTTTTTGGCTATGTAATTAATCCCCCCCCTCCCCCCCGAAGCCTTGTAATAGCGTAGCTTTATTTCTCGCATTTTAATTTTCGCAAATATTAACTGTTAGATGTATGATAATAGGGTTGCATGACAAGAATATATGTTAATTTTAAAATGGTTAGCAAACCCTAAATGTGCAAAGATAATAACTGAAATTGAATCACTCGCACATGTGCACTCCTAGGGTATACTCTCACTTCGGTTGCCTTCGGTAAACGATCATTAAGTATAAGGTGTTTTAGTGGTTGCTCTCTTGTCTAAACAAAGATCAAAAGTCCCGTTCGGAAGTGTTTCCTCGGAAAGGTTGCCTCAAAAATGTTGCCTCGAATATGATCTTAAGACATTAGGGTTATTACTAAGACATCCTAACATTGCTTTAGTGATCGTACGTCCCTTTCAAATTGACCCTTACAACTCCAACGACAGTGCTACCTACTCACTAATAGTGGGATATCGCTGTCTAAAGGAAACAAGAACAGAAACATTCTTTTTTCGAGTAGGTAGGTACTTGCTCAAAATCAAACTTTTCCACACTTACACTCTTTTCAAACAAAGTTTTCGAAAACACTTCATAACACTCTTGAAGACAGAAGCAAGGGTTAAAATGAAGTAAAACAAGAACTTTTCAAAACACACAAACACGGAAGCAATTTTAAAATGATGAGCAAGTACCTAAGAGCCCATGGAAAACCATGGATAGAAAGGGTGCTAATACCTTCCCTTTCTATAATCTACCCCCCGTACTCAGAATATCTCGAAAAAGGAATTTTTTTGTGCTTTTTTCCTTTCCAGATGGATAAAATAAAAGTCGGTGGCGACTCTTGCTTACCGCGACATTTTGCGAACACAAACGCAAAACGCAAACCATCATTTTCCAAAAACAGTCTGGTTCTGCCACCGTATCACAACCAGCATTGTGAATCCATGGTCGGCCTAGCAAGCAGGAGTATGAAGGGCGTATGTCCATTACATAAAAAGTTGAACTGAAAGTTTGGGTTCCAACCTTTATGGGAATGTCTACTTCCACATGTACCATCCTTTTCGAGCTGTCAAAAGCCCTTACTACTATGTTACTTGGCTCCAATGTTAATCCCTCACAGTCAAGCCTATCAAGAGCTTTTTTAGGAAATACATTCAGAGATGAGCCAGTGTCCACCAAAACATGGGCCAAGGTTGTGCCCCTACATTCAACTGAGACATGAAATGCCTCATTATGCTTCCTTCCCCTTGGCGTTAGATCAGCATCTGAAAAACCTAAGCCATTATCTATCGTCAAGCTGGCTACACAGTCTTGGAACTGATCAGCGGATGTTTCTTGAGGTACATGGGCGGTTTTTAGGAACTTTACCAAGGCCTTTGCATGCACCTTAGAACACAACAATAAAGCCAGCATGGAGATTTTAGATGGAGTTTGCCCTAGTTGTTCAACTACATCGTAGTCGCTTCTCTTTATGATCTTCAGAATTTCCTCCATCTCTTTCCGAGAGGTCTCAGGGATAGCCAATGACTGAGCCTTCATCCGGACAGGCTCAGTTAGAATACTTTTACCTCGAGTCTTGGTTAACTCGGCAGCGGGAGTGTCAGTAGGAATGATAACAGGGGTTGTAACGGCTTTGTCAGTTGGAGTATTGGTGGAGATGATTGTAGGACCGGGAATAACCTTCGGAGAGGTAACAGCAACAGGAATGATTACGGGTCCAGGAACAGCCTTTGGGGGAGCAATTTCTAAAGATAAGATTCTACCACTTCGAGTAATCTTACTATTCCCTGCAATATTACTGACGTCGGAATCCAATTTCTCAGAACTTGAATCTTCGGCGGCTAGCCAGTCCTGCTTGATACCATGGTAGTAGACATCCCCTCCATAATTCCATGGTACGGTCTTGTCCGAAAAATATGGGACTGGTCCAGGCATTGTGATTATTAAAGGAGTTGCTTTCGGAACTGATGTAATTCTAACAGGTCTTTTGGTGGAGACCCTGGAAGAATTGGCGGAAATGGTAATGATAGAAACATCTTCAACAGGAATAGGTGGAACAGAAGTCTTTTCGAACAAAATTTCTTTGTTATCTATTAGGCACTGAACGCCTGCTTTCAACAAAGGACAGCTGGTTGGTGAGGACAAACAGAAATGGCAAACTTCATCACAGCCCGGGAACACACCGACATTCAACAAGTACATTTTAATAGTCATAAGTGGGGTCATAAGTTCATCAATTGAAGTAACAAACAATCCTTCTTCAATGGCATTGGTATTATGGCTATGTTTGGGCATAGGGGCAGAAATGACATTTGGCTTTTCGGGCGCATCGAATTCAATCTCTTTTGCTTCAATGAGGTCTTGTATTTTGTTTTTTAGAGCCCAAAAGTTATTAGTGTCGTGGCCGGGACTTTCAGAGTGGTATGCACAACAGGCATTGGGAGGATAGTGAGGGGATGTTGTATAGGGGTTTTTCGGAGCTTCTTTCAAGGTCACCAAATTGGATCTTAGTAGATGCGGTAATACCTGAGACGGGGTCATGTTAATTCTGGTGAACTGCCTGACCGGTCTTTCCATCCTCGGTTGATTGTTTCTTTGATGATCAGGTGCAGGCTTAGGAATCATAACAACCCCCACCATTGTTCGACGTTCGGCCCTATCTTGGTTTCTTTGCGGATATATAGCAACCACCTCTTTCTTTCTGATGAAAGGCTTCCTTACAGTTGTATAGGAGGATGTATCTCTCTGAATCTTTCCACTCTTTATCCCGGCCTCTACCCTTTTTCCGGTTAATATCAGTTTAGTAAAACCCGCCGATGAACTTCCAATTAGGTGATTAAATAAGGGACCAGACAATGTGCCTAAAAACATGTCCACTAATTCTCTTTCAGATAAGGGAGGTTGAACTCTTCCATCTAAGTCTCTCCATTTTTGCGCATAGTCCTTGAAACCTTCATTGGAAACCATGGACATACTCTGGAGTTGAGTACGGGTAGGCACAAGATCAGCATTGTATTGGTATTGTTTATAGAAGGTTGCAGCAAGGTCTTCCCAATTGTGAACTTTGGCTCTTTCTAGTTGGTAAAACCAGTCAAGTTGAGTTCCAGACAGACTGTTTTGGAAGAAGTGTACCCATAAGTCTTTATCAGCGGTATGGGGTTGGATTTTCCTCACATACGACTGGAGATGCATTTTAGGGCATGAAACTCCATCATATTTGGCGAACATAGGTGCTTTGAATTTCGGAGGAATAACAATCCTCGACACTAAACCCAAATCCTCAAAGTCTAAGCCAGGCACTTTTTGGATTTCCATTGTGCTCAACCGCTCTTCGAGATGTCTATACTTGTCATCAGCTGGAGGGTATTGTTCTTCAAAATAGTCTTCTTCTTCATCTTCCTCTTCTGATTCTGACGGGACAATTGTTTCCTTGACTTTCCCATCTTGATTGTCTCTTTCACCGGATGTCGTTGCAAATTCTAAGGTCCTTCTTGTATGCTTATGAAATCTTCTTCTCGTGTTTAGGACTCCGGTTACCTTCTTTTCCTTCTTTTTCTTCTCCTCTGCCAGCAAAGTCTTCAACTCTTCTTGTCATGTGGCTAGGGTCAAGAGCAACTGTTGAAACTGTGTATTCTGAGCTTGGAGGTCCTTCACTATTTGCTCGAGATCCATCTTACTGAAATAAATAGTAGAGAGATGAGGAGACTTGTTGCAAGAAACCTGCTTATGTTATGATGAATGGTAAATGCATATGCAATGTTTTCAAGGATTTTAAGATTCAAATTTGTTTTAGACAAAAAGGAAGCACACGTTATATTAATAGATTCAAGCTTTAGTACATCAATGCCTTCTTGGGAAAAATAATACAAAAATTCTAAGATAAAAAGGTAGTACGCATCCTCTTTGGTGCAATGTATTCATTCAGAGTCTGCTCCTCATGAAGTATCCTAGTGAGTTCCAAAACCTTATTTTCGCTTGTGTAGAATTGGGCTTCGAAGGTATCTCGCTCTCCCTTGAGTTGTATCCAATCCCTTTGTAGTTCTTCAAGAGAGGTAGGCATGTCAGGATGTAGGATAGTGTATGGAACATCTCCCTCCTTAACAGGCTCAATAACTACCGAGAGCACAGAGGTATAAGGCATCATAAGACTCTGAGCGCGAGTTCGTACCCATTTGAGGTAAGGCTCAAGAGGGATGTAATTATTGTGCTCCAAAGTCTTGCTATCCACCTTGTTCAACATCCTCCAAGCTTGGATAAATCTCTGGCGAAGACCTTGGTCGTCGTTGTCGTAGTCAAATACCAAACCTTGAATCAGCATCTCGTGTGGGCCACCCCTTCGGGCGTAACCAAACTGTCTCAAAGCTAAGCAAGGGTTGTAGGTGATACCTCCTCTAATGCCAAGCAAAGGGACATTATGGAACTCTCCACAACGGTCGACAATAGTAACATTTCCTATGGATCGGGAACACCAATGAATGTATGAATGCTTGAGCATCATTAACCTTTGTGACCACCTTGAACCTTTCTCATTCTTTAGTAAAAATTGGGGAAGATGAGAAATAAACCATCTTGCCAAGAGAGGAGTGCAACACATAAGGACATCTCTTTTCCTTATTGTGCGAGTGTGAAAAGAGTGTAGGATATATCCTAGCAATGTAGGCACCGGGTTGCGGGATATGAAGATTTTGACGGTATTGACATCTATGAGTTGGTCAGGATTTGGAAACAAAACCATCCCATAGATGAGGAGAGCCACAATTTCCTCAAAGGCTTGCAGATCCAAGGAATTCCAACAACTTTGGGCTTTCTCGAATAAGAACTTTGCTAGGAAACCTTTGAAACCACTCCTTGTTTCCCAATGATTTGTGACATCAGATGAGTGCAAGTGTAGAGCTTGAGCAATCTCTTCTGGTTTTGGGTCTCTTTCTGTACCGTTGAAAGGCAGTTAATTGAGAATGGGAATCCTCAAGAGTTGGAAGAATTCTTCTAAAGTAGGCACAAGTTGATAGTCGGGAAATGTGAAGCAATGGTGTAAAGGATCAAAGAACTGAAAGAGCACCTTCATCATGTCCTCATATGTGTTAGAGGTGACCAAGTTGAGTAGGCAACCATGTCTCTCGGTAAATGGAGAGTTTTCAGGAATCCTTGAAGCTAGCTCCTTAAGTTGTGGAGGGATCCTTAATAGATTGACTTGAATAGCTTTCCTGCGAAGAGAATCCATATCCTACAAAACAAGAACAAAGATGAATCCAAAATACTTTAAATGGTTAGTAAATGAATATGATGTTCATGATGTTCATGATGTTATGTACAAGTATGCATACACAAACAAAGCAAACAAATCCATAGTTTTAGGCTTGCATGGGGTTTTATAGGTAAGTATCCTCTTGAAGTTTAGTTGGCTCAAACCTGTCCTAGTAATAGTAACTGGGTTCTAAGGAGCTCAATATCACTGGTTTGTTTCCTTGGTCATTGTTTCAGCACGAGCCTCTTTGATGGCGACCGAAATATCCCAAGAAACCAAACCTTAATGAGTGTAGTATCGAGTATCTACCAACTTCGAATTGCACCAAAGTCGGTCATGTCACTACATCCTAAAGGCCAAGTTGGTTGAGTAAAGGTTCTAAAAGTTCATTAGTGCTTCATGACATCACTCAGCGGCCTCGTATTCTCTTTGATTAACTCAAAGGCTACCGGTACCCACAAATATGTCGCACTAACGTAGCTATTGCTTAGACCATGTCGGTATACCCCGCACAGTTTCCACAACGTATTGCTACTTACCTATAATGTGTCCCAAATCTGGGTAGAGGATTCAAACCCAAAGAAAGAACCATAATGTAAAGCATACAAGTCAAATAAATGTAAGCAAATAAATGTGATCTAAACCCTAAGGTAACCCCACTTTTTAAGAAATTCCCAACAGAGTCGCCAGTTCTGTGATATGGTGGGAGAACTGACTTAAAGGTTTTGAATTTTATCGTAAATGTTGCGGTTAGCAAGAGTCGTCACCGACTTTTATTTTATCCAAAAGGAAAGGTGAAAAAGCACAGGAAAGACCTTTGAGATTGTTTCTTGGGTTCGGGGGGTAGATTATAAAAAGGGAAGGTATTAGCATCCTTTTTATCCATGGTTTTCCATGGGCTCTTAGTTACTTGCTAGATCACTTGCTTTTGTTTGAAATTGTGCTTTGTGTGGTTTTTTGAAAGTATTTTGAAAAGAGGCCATTGTTTAGGCAATCTTTGTAATGATTCTCGTTCGTAAGAATGTATACAAAGATGTTGATCTTTTTAAAATGTTTTCAATTTTGTAATATGTTTGAAAGTGTATGTGATTGTTTTTAAAATAGCAAGGATGTTTGTTTTGAAATGGAGCAAGTAATTAGGAGCAATCTACCTACTCAAATGTCTTTCTTGTTCATTTCCTTTTCCTTTGACATTGTTGTCTTACCATTGATTTGGTAAGCAACCCTATCTTTAGATGTAAACGGGACGGGCGTGGGTCATCGTATAACCATGATTAGCAATATTGCAAGGTATCTTAGCATTCTTTTTTAGGGACTAAGATCATTTATAAGGAGACTTAGATAGCGTCATCGAGGGACTATGATCTTGTATTTGCTTGTTTTTGCTAAGATACCTCACATGCGTAATATGGTCATTTTGTATAAGGCAATCAAATGGGATAACCCTAGGGGTGCTTGTGTACAAGTGTGTTGTTTTCATGATTGTTTTTGTCTTGAATTAGGGTTTTCTACTTGATTGATTTTATTCTTTCCATACAAACCCTAATTACTAGCATGTTATGTAAAAGCGATAAATTGCGAAATTTGAAATTACTACGCTATTACAACATTTGTGGGGAGGGGGTGTACAATTGGTAAATGGGGATTGCAATAATATAAACCTAATTAATCTATTACAACCAAATTGAATATGTACAAATAATTGAAGAAATATATAAAGTACAAATGCAAATGGAAAGAAATGATTTTTCTTGGTTTGGATTTTTATATGAAAGAGGTTTTAACCTAAACCTAATTAGAGAAAAATAATTAAATCAAAATTAAATTAACTTAAATTAATTAAGAAAAGAAACTAATTAAGAAAAGAAATTAATTAAGAAAATATTTTTGAATAAAACCCTAATTCTATTTAATTGCTTAAAAGAAAATAAGTTTAAAAAAAAGTATTTTTGTATTTTTGTCTTGAAAATAATATATGGTATTGTAAAATATTTTTGGCCTTTTTTATATTAAAATAAATATATTTAAATAATTATAAAAGAAAATAAATAATAACCTAGTTTTAATTTAATTTACAAGGTAATTAGTAAAGATAAATGAAGTATAATGAATAAAAATAATTTTTTGTGTGGGAAAAATATTTAAATTATGTCAAAACATAAATCTACTATTTTTTATATTTTTTATGATTTTTTAGTATTTTAGAAAATATATTTAAAAGGAAAAATGAAATAAATAAGTAAATAAAAATAATTGGGCCAGGGGGTGCCAAAAGTAGGCAGGGAGGTGAGCTAGCAAAATAAAAAAAACAATGTCAGGCCCAAAGGGCCCAGCGCCTGCAAAAAAACATGTTAGAAAGTAAAAAAAATATGTAAAAATGTAAAAATGGTCACGCTGGGGCTTGAACCCAGGACCATGGGGTAAACAGGCGCGCGCTTTACCACTGGGGTGGCTGTACATCCGTTTATATAAACAAAACCATAAATATGTAAGGCAAATCAAGTACTGATGACTTCATCTTCAACCTCCAGCCGGTGTACCTGTAACTTCTTCATTTCTCAACAAAAATGGAAGATGACAAAATGAAAGTTGTGGCATTCTTCCTCACGAATCTAACCATGCAAATAACTAAAGCTAAAAGTCAAAGATAAATGAGAATTTCTCTGGCCCTAATTTGAATCCTAAAAATTTCAGAAACTTCAACTCTAAAATTCTCTAAGCTCAGGCCATATAAATGCAAACTATGGATATGTACAGCTTCGTGGCAATGAGGTCTACATTTTATCTTCATAAATGCAAGCCTAACAATGCCTAAGTAATGAGATAGAAGTTTCAATAAAAATACCTCAAAACTGGAAATCGTGAAATGCAAATGAGCTCGTTCCAGGCAGTGCTGATGATCAGGTTAGCTTTCTTGGACCTCTAGGAAGCTAATGAAATGGTTGGCTTGAGCTGAGGATGGCTAGAATGGTCTGGAGAAGTCCAATTGTGATGCTCTATTTTTGGTTATGGAAGACAGGGAAAATGGTGTTACAGAAATGAAACAGGTATAGGGATGAGTTATTCTTGATGCGGGGAAGCTTTAGAAACTAAAAGGCCAAGAAACGCACGAGGGAAATGTGAGTTTGGCATGTAAAGTCAGAATCTTGCACAACAATGGTGTTTTGAGACAATTTCTATCTAGAGGGGGTTTGAGTGAGTTTCAGGGGCTTCAAGCTCGTGTGTTAGCTTGCAAATAGTGTATTTACTTATAGGCAAGAGGTTTTGAGTCTTGAAAAAACTCAGAAATTGAAATCACATGTTATGATATGGTTACTTGATTTTGAAGCAAAGTTAACAAACATGGTTTCAATGTGAAGTACAAGGATTTGTAGGGTGGTTATCAGGCTGTAGATATGTTTTTTCTTGCTTTTAAATGCTTTGGAGTCATAAATAACAATGTATGGGCTCAAGAAGAGTTGACATTGTGATTAATGTCACTTTTCCAAAATGGAAGTGGTGACTTTCTTCCCAAAATGGAAATGCAACTTGGATAATAGCTCAAATGCTTGGACAATGGCTCTATCAGTTATGTTAACATTAAATTATTGAGTGATTAGCAAGTTTGAAGCCTGAAAATCAAGATTTGTACAACATGCTTGAAGATTGGATCAAGTGTTCTTCACAAAATGGCTTGTAATTCAAGTTTGAAAACCCTAACTTCTTGCCTTCGATTCTCCTTGCTCAAGAATGATCTCAATGAGTTCTTGGACATTTTGGAAAGCTTGCAATGTTATATACAACCCATTTTTGAATTGCTTTTGAAAATTCCCCTTGGAACTTTGTGAAAAATTGCCATGAAGTTAGGTCAAAAATCTGCCTAACTAGGGCAAAATTTCACTAAGTCTTTTTTAGTTCATGAGCATGTATTCACAAAATTATAACTTGAGATCCAAGAACTTTTGGAAGAAGTTGTGTGAAGAAAAGTTGTATATTTAATTGAGATCTAAAACTTTCATGTTGGAAGTTTCCTTTGAATCATCTTGCATCATAATGAAAAAATTGCTCAAAGTTATGAAAAAATAAGAAATTTTTGACACTTGGAAAAATTTCTAAGTTTAGAAATTTTGACTTTTCAAAATGAAATCTTGATTTCTTGATTTCTTGATGAATAAGTTTCCTATTTTGACATGTTTTGATGAATTGTGATATTTGGTACTTGAATTTGCCAAATCCCAGATCAAAGGTACCCACATCCAGAAAGTGCCAAATCGAAGGTTCCAACTACTTGTAAGAGAGGGTAAAATGTCAAACTTTGTATTTACATAACACATCCATATTTGTTATTTCATTCGATTTTTCATTCTAGACAGAATCAAAGGGCTTGGGTTTGGCATCCAGGTCATGTTTTTCGTTTGCTAGCATGTTTGCAGGTATAGCGTCCTCACAAGGGACCCATCAAACAGTTTCCAGCAAGGACTTCTAGGCAGCATCTCCCTGGATCGAAGGGTGGCACCCTTCAATCGAAAGGTAACCTCTCTCTGGATCGAAGGATGACACCCTTCAATCGAAAGACAACATGCCTTGGATCGAAACCCTATTTTTCACTTCAATCGAAAGGCCCACTCCTCCCTGCAATCGAATGAGGCCTTTTATGTTCCTATTCTTTGTTCTTTTTTTTTACTTTATCATTTGAATCAATCTTAAAATCAAAAATCACAAAAAAAAAAATTAGGTTATTATTTTATTAATCAAATTAATTTATGAATAAATTAATTAATTATTTTAACATCTTTTTCTTAAAATTAAAATTAAATAGACTTAGGCTTTATTTTCTTTTATACTAAAAACAACAAAAAGATTTTCTTTTTACATTTTCAGACGTGTTTTCAACTTTGCGGGCGTTTATTTAATTTCGTATTTTTACTATTATTGTATCTGTTTATTGGGTGTAATAGATAAAAATTAGGACATTTACTGCTTTATCCTTATTTATCCTTGTATAATGTAAATCTCCTTCCCGAAGCATTGTAATAGCGTAGAGTTAAATTCCTGCACTTTAATATTATGCAATATATTAACTGTTAGTAACTAAGTTTTTATGACAAAACTGAAAACAAACGCTAGCAAAACTTCATAAAAAGATAAATAACTGAATTGAACACAATTGCACACAAGCACCTCTAGGGTATCCCACTTTGGTTGCCTTTAAATAAAACAGTTATGAGGCAAGAACTCTTTAGTAAAGACCCATAAATCAAAAAAGATCATAGTCCCTCGATGACCCTACAGTTGCCTTTTGGTAAATGATCTAGTCCCTAAAAGAAAATTTCTAAAGCGTCTCCACAAGATGCCTTTGTGATTGTAAAACGTCCCTTCGATTGTCCCTCAACATTCGACAATAGGGATACCTACTCACTAATAGTAGGATAGAACTATCTAAAGGAAAGGAGTAAAAGAACATCCTTTTTCGAGTAGGTAGATTGTTCTTAAGTACTTGCTCAAACCTGAAATGTTCACACTTACACACTTTCAAAAAATTATTTTCAAAAACGATTTATCACACTCTTGAGGACTGATACAAGAGTTACCATAAAGCAAACAAAAACTTTCAAAACCACAAACACACAAACAGTTTTCAAAAATGAGCAAGTACCTAAGAGCCCGTGGAAAACCACAGATGGAAAGGGTGTTAATACCTTCCCTTTCCATAATCTACCCCCCTTACTCAGAAAACTCTTGAAAAGGTCTTTTTCTGTTCTTTTCACCCTTTCCTTAATTTGGATAAAAGAAAAGTAGGTGGAGACTCTTGCTTACCGCGACATTTTGCGAACAAAAATGCAAAACCAGTATTAACAGTCGATTCTGCCACCGTATCACAGAACTGGCGACTCTGCTGGGGAAAATTATAAAGTGAGGTTTACCTTAGGGTCTAGATCATTTCTAAATTTTTTGCTTGTTTGTTTGCTTTATTTTTAAGGGTATTGTTTGAGGTTACTATAGATCCTACACTCGGATCTAGGGAAACCTTTTAGGTAAGTACCAATAGATCATGGAAACTGTGCAGGGTATACCGACACGGTTGAAGTGATGGCTATATTGATGCGACACTTTGGTTAGTACCGGTAGCCCTTGAGTTAATCAAGGAGAATATGGGGCCGCTGCGTGGTGTCATGAAGCGTCAACTGACCTTAGAACCTTTAAATGAACAACTTGGCCATTAGGACGTAGCAAGATGGTCGTCTTCAGTGTATTCCCAAAGTCGACAGATACTCGATGCTACACTCATTGAGGCTTGACTCCTGAGTTTTGTTTGGTTGCGAGCCAGTCGCCTATCAAACGAAGCTTGTGGGAAAGGTCAGTGATACTGAGATCCTTTAGAACCTGGTTACTATTTATAGAGCAGGTTGAGCCAACTAAGTTTCAAGAGGGTACTTACCTACAAACCCCATGCAAGCCTAAACCTAAGGCTGCTTGTGTGATTTGTTTGCTTTCAACTTGAGCGACTTGCAGAGTTTTTTCTAATAACATGATCTCCTTGCAGGATTTATTTACAATCATTATCCAGTAACCTAGACTTCTTAGACTCATTTGTCTTCATCACCTTACAATTTTTCTTAACGCATAGCATACGCATCATAACATCATGCCACAATATTTCCTTAACCATTTCAAGGATCTAAATGGTTTGTGATGCAGGTTATGATAAATCAAACGTCTAGCAATGGGAAAAGGGATTTATTTTCCTCTAGCCAATACCGTCAAAAGATCAAAACTCAATAACTTGAGTCAGGGGCTATGACCCACTTGATATGGTGAGCTTGAAGGACACTCAACGATACAAAGTTCTTCAATCAAAGCTGCAAAATTCAAATTCTGACATTTTCTTGTTTAAACCCACGAGATCCTTGAAAACATTTACATATTATGCATGTCATTGCATAAACACGTTTCAGGACAGGTTTCTTATCTTCTTTGCTGCTTATTTCAGTAAGAAGAAATGTCTCTTGAACAGACAGTAAAGGATCCCCAAACTCAAGATGCTCAATTCAAAGAAATGTTCCTGAGTCTAGACAAGAGGCAAGAAGAATTGAAAACATTCCTCATCGGGAATCTGGCCAAGAAACATCATGACAACAACAAGGATGAACAATTGGAACAACTGCAAGCTGAGGTAGAAGGAATGAGAACCCAGATGCTGGGGCATATGGCTCTTATCCAAGGCCTAGCCCGGGGACAAGAAGAGCTGAGAGCCATTATCAACAAACTTCATCAAGATGGATACAACCGTATGAAGCAAACAGTCGAGGTTGGGGATCAAGTCATTCATCAACCCCTGATGGGACAGAAAGTTGGATTTTTCCAAATTGCTGCTACGTCGTAAGCCCAACCACAACTTTGCAAACAACACCAACAGGGGAATCAGCGTAAAGAGGTCACGCCTAAGAGACAGTTCACCAAAATCAACATCTTACTAGCTCAAGTGTTACAACACATGTTGAAGGCATGGTTGATTACGTTAAAGGCTCCTCTATAAAACCCCAATACTTTTGCTCCCAGTTACCACCCCAATGAAAGGTGTGCATACCATTCTAATAGTCTTGGACATGATATAAATGGTTGTTGGGCTCTGAAGAACATAATTCAGGATATGATTGACGCCAAAGAGATTGAATTCGACCCTCCAGAGACTCACAAAGTGATCACTGATCCTAGGCCAAATCATTGAGAACGTCCAATTCACTTTTTTATTTTTCATTTGTAATTTCATTTGTGGTTCAAACAATTACTGTTATGTCGAACTTTGGTTTTCCTATTAGTGCATCGCATATGTTTATCTTGAATGATTTCATTGTCATTTTATTTAAACTATTTTCTTGCTTCCTTTATGTGATATTCGAATCTCGACTAAAAAACTATAAGCCTTAAGAGGGAGGATGACAAAAACGATACCACAATCTCACATAATGTGCTTTTGAATAGACCTTGTTGACTATGTACATGCATTGTTTCAAATCCCAAACAGTGGAGTTATAAGAAAGATAATCCCTAGTCAACCCCTTTGATCCAAAGAAGTAGGAGTTTTTCTTTTCACACAAATTAAAACCCTTAATCATAACCTGGGGCAGGGTAGTTTTCTCAGTTAATTCAAACGCGCATTCAGTCGCAATCTTCCGCTTCATACACAATGAATGACATCAAAGACGTCCTTCCAAATCAGAAGATGGTGATGGTTCCACATAATCATTAAAACGGGCAGTCATTATCTCTCAAAATAAAAGCTCGCTAAGTCAAAAACTATGAAGGAGACTAAAAAAATTGGGGCATCCCGCTGACTGTAATCACAAAAGAAACAGTTCAGTCAAAAGAAGGGATAACGAAAACAAAAAAAAGGTTACTACAAATCCTTGACAAAAGGATTACAAAAATGATTGCCTCTTTAAAATAAACTTTCAGTATCCGAACCATTACCGGGACATCAAGGACAAGATGCCAGACTCAATTGGGATCTGAATGCACAATTAACTGGGCATAGGGCTGAAGAACTTCACGAAGAACGGGTGGGTACAAATAAACTTTGAGCCTTTATCCTTTGTTTCTTGAACCGTGAACCAGGCCACGCTACAACCCTTAAAAGTCATAACTGAAGCATAGGTTAGTTCGGAAGCATACAGTTACAAAAGGTATCCCGACTCCTGTAGGACTTGCTATAAATCTTGAGTTGATATCACTCTCTTGCAAAATTTGTTTTACTAAAAAATGAATTTTCAAAAAACTTCAAGACAAGCATAAACCTTGCGTTATTTGAATATCGTTGTTTGCATATAGTTATCTGTTCGACAACAGAGAAATTCACATGACGAATATCTAGTGAATAAAAACTTTCTCAATGAAAAGGTTCACCTCAAGTGGAAAAACGCTTCTAATCAAGGGGCATGACATGGTGTCCAGTTGACTTGGGGAAGTCAAGTCAAGGTTCAAGGAATCTCTCAAAAATGCCAAATAGCCAGGGGAAGATCTCCATCTGAATCACTTGGGGCATTAGTAGGGGTGTTCAAAATCAAATCGGCCCAATAGAAAACCATAAAACCGAACCAAACCGAAACCTTAAAAAACTGCATTTGGTTTGGATGTGTTTGGATCATTTTCTAACAGAACCGCATGGTTCGGTTCGGTTTGCGGTTTGAATTTTGCAAACCGAACCAAACCAAACAAAATCGCATTATGTTATAAAATCTTACTAAGGAATATATATTTATTTAATTCTTTAGAGAAATCAATATGTATTATGTGTATATTTTATCATACTTTGTATGATATTTATTTTAATTTTCAAATCATAAAAAAAAATATTATTCATTTATAAATACTATTTTCACAAAATATATTTTATCATATTCTTTATATAATATTTATTTAAGAATACAATATTGTCTATATCATTCTTTAGATTTAGATAAAATTATAATACGCAATTTTATGTATCAAATTATAAACTTATTTTCACAATTATAAAATTTTTTATGGTAATGTATGAAAAATTAAACACAAAATTATATTTTCCACTATATGTGTATGTACGACTTAATAATTTTTTTGTAAAAAACCGAACCAACCGAACCAATCCAAACCGCATTTGTTTGGTTTGGTTTGGTTCAGAATTATTTTTAAAAGTCAACTGAACTAAATCGAACCGCATGTTTTTTCTCTTGCGGTTCGGGTGATTTTTTGCTTCAAAACCGCTCAAACTGCACCGCGAACACCCCAACTTAACTTGTTTAAGTCACAATATGTATTTCCTTAGATGTACGAACAACTTTTACAAATGGAGGATGTGGTCTTCTTCAGTTTTGGACTTGGAAATCATGTCGTGCACACATACATCTATTTCTTTGTGCATTATATCATGGAAAAGATCCACCATCGTCTTTTGGTAGGTTGCCCCAACGTTCTTTAAACTGAAAGGCATTACTTTATAGGAGAAGGTTCCCCATGGGTGATAGGTGGTAAATTTATGTGTTTTCTAGCTTATTTTCCATTGCATTTATTATGTGTTTTTATTGTTTAAGTTCTTTTTTATGCATTTTTTCTTTGTTTTCATGTTTTTAGTCAATAAGAGTACATATAGCGAATAGGAACAAAAAAAGGCCAAATACCGCACAAAAGACCATTTCAAGTACAACAGGTCAGAGGAAAACACGACAAACCCATGTCCCATGATGCAGGTCGTGTTCTCCCTAAAAAATTTGTTCAACCTGTTTATAGAGTCTAAAATCTAACTGCAAGTGCATAGCCTATCAAAGTAATATAAAGGATTGTCGAACCATATAGACCAATCGTCAATCTATCAACTCTATTATTAAGTTACTTATCTAAGGCAGATCAATTCTGTTGAGTGAGTATAATGCAATGGAAGTAAATAGATAAAGTAAATTCGGACAAAAGACGAGCTAGAATGTAAATCACATTGGTCAAATAACATTTCAATTTGTATTTAATAGAACTACTCATGGGGAAATATTTTCCACTCTTGTAAAGGAACAATTTGACGGGAACTTGTCGCTTTCGCTAACTAAGAACCGAGTTTACTCTCTAATCAAATCCTTCTATTGTCACTTATAAAAGGGCGCTTCAAGCGTTAAAGCAGCAAACCTATTTTTAAGAAATTAGTTTCTTAACTTAGTGTTGTACCCCAAAATTTTCCCTCTCTTTTCTCAAGATATTTCTCACAAAGATCTTCAATGGTTCAAGCTTATACAAGTATTGACTAGGTCAAGCCATCTCCTCAACACTGATACCTCAAATTATGGTTTCAGTTTACACAAGGACAATTAGACTTATAATACTTAAAATGAATTTCTTGGATCATTATGGACCCTCAAGATTTCTCATGTCATGTTTCAAGTCCTGGGTCACAAAATTGCTTAGTCAATTGATCAGATGACCTAAAATCAGTTGTATTAGATAAAAAGTCAATTATGGTCAACCTACAATAAAACTTCAATATTTTTTTACCAATATCAACATTTTGAAGTCATATGTATCAATTGATCAAGATTGGATCACAATTCCCCAAGAAAATTGTTCAAAACACCAAAAGGGCAAAATGGTCAAAATTAGGGTTTTGACTAAGAATGGCTAATCTCTGAATTTTGACCTAATACATGAATTATTGGTTTGAAACCTGATCTCAAGGATTCAAATGCATAATTGTGACCTAATTTCATATCTTAATTCATTTTCCAAGAGCAATTGATTGATAGTTGAAATTCAGTCAACTGATGAAAAGTCAACTGATACACCCAAAAAACAAACTTTGAGTTTTTTTTATCAAAATTGAGTTTCAAAGATCAAATTTCATCAAGACATTCAAAAATATGAGACTTGATCATCAAGAAATCAAGAAATTCAAAAGTCAAAAGTCATTTTGAAAAGTCAAAGTTTTCAAGACTTAGAAAATTTTCTAAGTGTTTTTAAGCCATATTTTCTCATGACTTCATGCCAAATTTTCATCAAAATGCAAAATGATTCAAGGAAAATTTTAAACATGAAAGTTGTAGATCCCGATGAGATCTACAACTTTGATTTACTGATCAAGTCCTATAAATGCTTGGATTTTTAGTTATGAGTTTATAAAGTCATGCACTTTTGATAAAAACACTTAGTGAAAATTTGACCTAGTTAGGCAGATTTTTGGTACCAACTTTATGGAAACTTTTCACATAGTTCCAATTGGATTCTTCAAAAATGAAAAACATGAAGGTTGTAGTGGATGTTACAAGCTTTCCAAAATATCCAAGAACTCATTGAGGTCATGCTTGAGTTAAGAGAGTCGAAGAGATGAAGTTAGGGTTTCAAACTTGAATTACAAGGTAATTTTGTGATGAACACAGAACTAAATCCATGGCCATGATGTACAATCTTTGCTTTGCAGGCTTCAAACTTGTGTTTCACTCCATAATTAATGGTTTACACAATTGATTAAGCCCTTATCCAAGTGTTTGAAGCTTTGTCCAAGTTGGATTTCCATTTATGGAACAAAGTTACCATTTCCATTTTGATAAAGCATTGCTTTTGCAAAGGTCAACTCTCCTTGAGCTCCTAACTTGTTGTCTCTGTCCACACTCAAGATAAATGATCAGAAGCAAACATGTTTAAAGTTCCTAACCACTCTACATGCTTATACCTTCTACCTTGAAACTACATTTCTCACTTTTCTTCAAAATCAAGCAATCTAGCCATAACCCCATAACTCAGAAATCCCTTGTGCAAAACATCTCTAACCTTTTACTTATAGATACACAAGTCATTTGTAAGAAAACACACGAATTGATAAGCACTAAAACTCCCTGAAAACAGAGATTACACAAAACTCCATTATTATGCAGGATCTGACAAAAAACTTCCAACTCTCATACCACTCGTGGGTTTTCTCCCCAAATCAGCTCAAAATCTTCCTTACCTCAAATACAACTTATCCCAACCCTTGATTCCAAACCGTAACACCATTTTCACCATTTCAGAACTCAAAAACAGATCTGTGCAATTGGACTTCTCCAGGCCATTCCAGCCACTCTCGACTCAGGCTAAGCATTGCATTAGCTTCCTAGGGACTCGAGGAAGCTAACTTGATCATTGCAGCACCTTGAAACAAGCTCAAACTTAAAACACGAATTCCATTTTCAAGGTGAGTTTTCTGACTTTTGAACTTTTCATATAGGTATCATTTGGTTTCCATTTGTGAAGATAAAATGTAGATATCATAGCCCTGAAACTAACCATGTCGTTAGAATTCATTTATGTTGCTTAAGTAGTGAGAATTTTGAACATGAACTTTCTGAAAAAATTAGGTTAGAATTGGTACTAGTTAAAATTTGTGCTCATCTTTGAGCCATTGTTTAAGTTATTTACATTTCTGGAATCATGGTGAAATTTCTAACAAGTTTGATGTTCACACTTTTGAGAATGGTTGAGAAATAAACGAGTTGCAGAGACTCTGGCTGGCGCGAGGAAGAAGATGAAGTTTATCATTAGAACTAGTTTTGTAATATATATTTATGGTTTGATATAAGACACCGGATGTATATCCACCCCAGTGATAGAGAGCGTGCACGTTTAAGGCCTTACTATGCTTGGTCATGGGTTCGAGCCAGGCATGAGACATTTTGTCTTTTTTGTGATTTCCTTTCCTTTTCTCACTCACAAGCGCACTGGGCCTTGCCTCTTTTTACTCAGCATCGCCCCCTCATTTATTTTGCAACGCAACCCATTTCCTTGTTTTTATTTTCTTATTTTTATGACTTACAAAAACCATATTGGGCCTAAACCCCAAAACTGTTTTACTTCACCCCCCCCCCCCCCCCCCCCCCCAATTCAATTTTACACCCTCCTGACTTTTATTTTATTTTTCTATTTTTATTTTATTTTCCTTATTTTTATTATTTTTAATATTATTATCATTATTATTTTTATTAATAAAAAACCCAAAAAATATATATCTTTATTTATTTTTTATATGTTAATATACTTGTATTTTATTTAGGTCAAAAGACCAAAAATATTTTCCTAACAAATTTAATTTCTTTTTTTAATTAAAATAATATTAGATTTAGATTTTTTTTACTTAGGATTTTTAACTAATTAACCTTTTTATACTAGTTTAATTAAGATAAAAACATTTAATAAAAATCCTAAAAAATTGCTTTCTTGATAAATTCAATTTTTTTCTCAAAATAACTTAGACTAATTAGTTATTTTTTTCTTTTAATTTAATTAAGTTAAACCCTCTCAAAAACTCAAACAAAAGCAATTTCTTCTTTCTTTATACCTTGCCATTACATTTTTGTATATTGTTTATTCTTTCAATATGGTTGTAATAGTAATTAGGGTTTAACTTCTCTCATCCTCATATGTAAATTTGTACCCCCATCCTCAAATGATGTAATAGCGTAGAATTTTATATTCCACAATTTATCGCTTTCAATATAAATGCTAGTAACTAGGGTTTGTATGGCAAGACTAAAATCAACAAGTAGTAAACCCTAATTCAAGAATAAAATGCATGAAATCAAAACACTTTGCACACTTGTACCTCTAGGGTTAACTTCACTTGTTGCCTTAAGAAAAATAGTCATGTCTCGCATGTGGGATACTTTAGCAAAAAACAATCAAATACGAGATCATAGTCCATCGATGATCCTTCAAATGTTTCCTTCATAAATAATCTTAGACCCTTACAAATTGCTAAGGTATCCTACCATGTTTCTTTTTATGACTATACGATGACCCAAGTTCGTCCCTTCATATTCAATGATAGGGCTTCTTATCAATCAATGGTAAGGTAGAAATATCTAAAGGAGGAGGAAAAGAACTCAGACTTTTTGAGTAGGTAGAACGTTCATAGTTGCCTGCTCACAATCATCTTCAAAACATCTTTCAAAACACACCAACACTTTCAAATGAAATATTTTTTAAAGTCAACACTTTGTATGCATTCTTATAGAGACAAGAATCATTAGAAAGTTCGCCTAAACGATGGCACTTTTCAAAAATACTTTCAAACAAAATCACAAACACATTTCAAACAAAGCATTTTAAAGTAACCTAGCAACTAAGAGCCCGTAGATAACTACATATGAAAATGGGTGCTAACACCTTCCCTTTTCATAACCTACCCCTTGAACTCAAGAAAATTCTCAAAAGGTTTTTTATATTCTTTTCACCCTTTACTTTATTGGATAAAAGAAAAGCCGGTGGCAAATCTTGTTATCCACAACAATTGCGATAAAATGCAAAACACCCAAGTCAGTTCTCCCACCGTATTACACTTAGTAAAAAATTGGTTTCAACTAGGAATGATTGACATAAATAGATTCTTGGCTTTCGCCCGAGAATTGGACTGTAAACCTATAAATGCATCCGAAAATAGTTTCAAAATTATTTTCTAAAAGTGTCAAAGATCCCTAATTAACCAGTTAAAATGCTTTCGCCCTTTTTGAACAGTTAAAAACTAACCAAGTTTACTCTTTAAAATACGGCTTTTGATCTTATCCAAAAATATTAAGTACGAAAAACTTGTGTTAAAAGTTAAAACAACCCCTAAATTGTTTCTACTGATACGGTGTTGAAATGCTATCATGACAATGATCCTTACATTCCAACCTTAAAATATTTAGCCAGACATGGAAATAAAAGCAAGCATATTAAATCTGACCGAAATAAACATAGTAATAAAGGCAATGCAAGGTAATAAAATAAGTAATGCAAGTGCAAGATAAAGCGATTGAATAAAATAAAAACTTAAATAGAAACCTTCTCCAAATCGAAGTCTTTAAATCCTGGTACAACAAAAAAGTAAATGATTAAAGTAAAATGGCGGCAAGATTATAAATAAAAGATATGCTCCAACCTAATCAAGACTATGGTACAATAATCCTCCGATGTGGTGAATTATTGCTTTTACACAAGTGAGTATAGGCTTAGCATTGCAAGACTAAGTTGGATGCTGGAAAATGAAATGAAAACTATTATTTATAGAAGTTCTCCATGCTATGCTTTGACAGAAAAGCCCCCCAACTCCTTTTGGGCAATAAGAAGCTTATCAAAGACCGCAGCCACCGAGGTCCCTCCGTGGGCGCTGAGTGAGCCAATAGAGAGATCATGGGGACGTGGCAGTTATTCTCTGGGTGGAGTGGGACATGTCACAGTGCCCCATATAGCAACTGCTGAGCTGAACACCATGTGTAGGATTTCTTTGACAATCTCGATTTCTTGGCCTTTTCACTTGGTTTCTTCAAGAAGAGCTCCAAATGGGCATGTTGCCTGAAAACAAGACAAATACAAGCATAACGCAAGAAAACAGTACTAAAAATTATGAAAAACATGTGTTATTTGAATCAAATATGCAGTGCGATCAGGTGTTATCAAATTCTCCCATGCTTAAACCTTTGCTTGTCCTCAAGCAAAAACTCTCAGAAGTAAAAGAAGAACAGTATTTATAAGATTTTAAGCTAAAAGGGTTCTAAGTTCAAGTAAGGATGTGCTGATAGGTACTAACTGATCAAACCAAGGATATCGTGATAACACTTTATGCACAAAAATGAGGGCATAAACTTTATTCCTATAAACACATCCATGTTAGTCCACTATGCCTAAGCTTATTTATTTTGTAAGGTCCTTCTTCATTCAGGCACAACCACATTAAGCCTGTTATCCGTACTACTCGTAGCAAAGTGACCGGTTAGTGACTATGATCTCAAGCATGGGGTTCTGGTATATGAATATGTATAACTCCTTTATTTACCCAACTATGGTTGTGGAGGATCGGACCGTAATCCGCCCTACCGAGTCTAGCACCAGACACCACTGAACCAATCAACAATGGGCATAAACCTTTTATTTTGTTTTTGTTTCTTTTTTTAAAAATATTTTACAATAATTTTTAGTTAAGTGACTGTGTGAGAGTCACCCAACTCGGAGTTGTATTTTCAGTTAAAGAACAGAAACAGAGATCATTCACTTATTTTCATCGGTCCCCTGCGTAGAGCATGCTTAGTTTCAAATGGGCATGTTGCCTGAAAATAAGATAAATACAAGAATAACGTAAGAAAACAATACTAAAAATTATGAAAAACATGTTTTATTTGAGTTAAATATGCAGTGCGATCGGGTGTTATCAAGAACCACCCTCATATGAAGCACCAGAGGCAAACACGGTATGCCCGTGTTGTCTGACACAATCTACTTGTGCCAGTTTGACAATGCCCGTGTCAGCATGCCTAGCAGTTATGAAATTTGAGCATTGTATGCCTTTTTATGATTCTTTAGCAGTTATAACTCCCATTTTCTCTTTGATTAGTGTTAAGTACTCATTAAGCACAAAATCAGTGCATGTAATTAGTATCCTAGCTCTTGAATTAGTATAAATAGAGGCCTAGGCATCAAGCAAAAAGGGGGGAGAAATCTAAGGGTGACACTTAAGTACTATCCATCACTTATTACTACATCACTGTGTACTCTTTAAGCTCTTGTTCTTTGGTAACTTGAAGCTTTTTAATGTTATTGTAAGTATTTTGTTTTTATTTTGTTATTGCCTTGCTATTTACTTTTCTTCTTATACATAATGCTTTATAATTTTATTATAATTCACTTTATCATGAGTGAGTAAACTCATAGATACTAGGGGATTATGTAAGTTCATCTTATGATGAACTTCTACTAAGTCTATGTAGAAATTAAGGAAAATTTTAAAGGCGATATTTATTTTATAACTTGAGTTCATTTTGTATGTCTATGGTTGTTGCGAATGTAAGATCAATATAAATGTCATTCATATATCAAAAGGTAATGAATTGGCATCTGAAAGTAAGTTGCTAAATAATCAAGATCGCGACACTGATGTGATAAATTCTACGCTCTTGATTATATTAGTCGTGCATATAAAATGTTTAGTTGTGCATGCCACGAAAATGGGTGACCCATATTATTTTCTACTTCTAGAAAAATTGCCCAAGAACTTCCCGTAATTCAAAACACATGTAAAAAGTATATGTGAATCTAGATAGACAAAACATAATTCTCATGTCATGCTTTAGCTATTATTGTTATCATTTCTTTATTTTTCTGTTCAAAACAACAAACCAATATTGATCGTCTTAGATAAGCAATCTTAACATAGATCTTGGTCATCAATCACTTCTCTGTGAGATCAAACACTTTGTATTACTTGACATAAATCGTACACTTGTTATTCAAACACCATTAATGAGGTGAAGAAGGTGATTTTCTCCATGTCCTCTAGTGCTCATTAACCACTTAAACCTAATTGCTTGGTTAATTTTCTTTTGAATTTAAGAAAAATATATGAAATTAATTGATATGCATACATAATAAAAATATTTTATAATGTTTGTTAGTCATAATTGTTAATTTTTTATTTTTATTTTTATTACATTTAAAGTATCACATATAGTGATGACAATTTGATCCATGTTCAATGGACACTCGTAAAGATACCTATAACATATAGAATAAAAATTCGCAAAAATAGATACGAATATGAGTTAGAATAATTATCCATTAAAATAAATTGATATGAGTGTAAGTATCTGCACTTTAATACTCACATCGTCCCATATGACAATATATATATTTATATATTTTAATTTATACTATTATAAAAAATATATGTCTATCAGTTTAAACAAAAATATATCAATATTAAAATATTACTTGTTTAATATAAGGGTTTATTAATTTCATAATTCAATAACTTTTTTGAATTTTTTTTAATATTCTTCAAAATTTTAAAAATATGACATGTTCTATTTATTTATTTTTATTAGAAATATGAGTGAAATCACATATAAATGATTCTACTATACCAAAACCATTTATATATCCAATCGCATATATAGAGATAATGAGTAATATCATGTCCAATGTTATTCCTTATGAATAGTTGTAATATATCAAAATTACATATAAATGATTCTGATATACCAAATGATGGTTTAAAATTTACCCTGCCAATAAATTACAATTAATTTCAAATAAGTTGATGAAAGAAAATATTTTCAGGTTTAATAACTTATCTGGTAATGTGCTGATACTTCAAGTATTAAATAATATTATTATAAATTAAACTTCAAATAAAGAGTATGATTCCGTAGTAGCACACACGGTAAAATTCGCAGATTGAATTTCCGGGTTCGATTCCCGGCTACGGAATATTTTTTACTTTTCATTTTAATAAATTCAGATTGAATTTTCTTCGTTTTTTTTGTAATTATAGATTTTAATAGCTTTGGAGAAGTCTTTATTTTAAGGAAATAGTATTAAGGTGCCATTCTGGATTAACAAATAACAGTAACGGGGTAGGAATTCCCAATGTAGTTTTTATTTTATTTTATTACTTTAGCAAAGTTTTTATTTTAAAAAATATTAAGGTAATCTAAATGGATAGCTAAAAAAAAAACATTTAACACAAAAGTAATTGAATCAATGACCATAATTCAGGAGTGCAAAATATTAAATTTTAATTAATAATAAAATTTAATTACGGTTTTTATCACATATTAGTCCTCTCTATTAAACCACCAACTTTTTGTTCTTTCTTTTATATTAAAACATAATGATATTTCGAATGACATACGCTTACAAAATAGATTTATGAGGGATATCTCTCATGGGAAAAGCTAAAAGAACAATAAGTAAATGTATTTGGTTATTATAAATATCTTAATTTTGTTTTTAATTTTTATTAAAAAATGATATGTTGTCTTTACAAAAAAAATCTATATATGAACTTTTAGTTTTTACTATTTTTTAAAATTTTTGAAAAGTGTTTAATTATCTTTAAATTTTTTAATAAATGTTTAGAATACTATAAAGAGTTTTTTTATCAAATTTTAATTTTTTTAAAATAAAAAGAAAATTAAATATGAATTTTTTAAGTTTCAAAAAAGTATGATTAAGTAATAAAAATTTTGATTTAAAAATTAAATTTTGAATTTTTTTTTGAAGAATTTTTTATAATATTTTAAATATATTTGTAAAATAATTATTCAAAAATACACATTGATTTAATAATATGGATTGAAACTACACGCATAAAAAATTTTTAGAGACCCCAACATATTTTTTTATAGAGATCAAAATTATATTTAAACCCTAATAAATATATCAAATTTATCCATAAATATAAATATGGCTTAATGTTCCCTAAAATTTAAGGAAATTTCCGTGTAAAGATTGAAACGTGGTGTGACTCAGACTGATATGGAAATAAGGCGGAGTTAAAGAGTATTATTCTGATCTGATTTATTAATAAAAAACATAAATTTCATGTTTATTAAAAAAATGATTAAATATATTTATTTTTCTTAATTTCATGTAAGAGAGATAGTATAATTACTATTATATCTTCAATTAAATTATTATCCACTAATAATATTGACTAATTAATGTAAAAATAATTTTATAATACAAGCATTAAATGAATCTAAATTTGTAGATATTATTTACATTTAAGGCTAAAAAATTTAAAAGCCTTTTATTTATATATAAGACCGAAGCAAATACATATAAATATTAGTTTGGATTATTAAGATAAAATATGAATAATCTTTTTAATTACGAAGTTAGAATATAATTGCAGAAACAACTGCAATAACAAAGTTTCGTTTATTAAGAGATTGACTTGAGAAATACAAATCAGAGTTGATTTATTGCGAAATGTATATTAAAAAAGTGATGTATTCACCAAACCTATAAATTATACTACTAAATATAAGAGGTTGAGAGAAACACTTAGTCTTATATGTGAGTGTGATTAAATCAAAATGGGAGTGTTAGACATAATTCAATTTAAAATTTTGCAAAGTGTAATGTGTTATCAAGTATATTTGGGCCATGAGATATATGAGCCTATTAACAAACAATGTATAATGTTAGAAAATTTTATTTTGTAACCCCACAATTATACTTGTACTTTCACCATTGAAATTTTTGGACGAAAACACATTTCATATAAATAAGTAAATCTTCAAAACAAAAATTTATTTATCACTTTTATGTTTATAAACTCTTCTGAAAAACTCTGAGTTAAAAAATAAATCGAAACACATTGTACAACTCTTTTGATTCACACATCTGCAAATCAAAACACTTCAAGTAACTCTTTCGAAATTATTTTGCCCACCAAAATAGATTTTGCAAGTCTTCCATTTTTATTTTTAATTTCGGAACACATTTTCTAATTTTTCTGGTTTGGTTACATGTACTGAAACACAATTGAAAATTGTCTCAGTTTAAGAAATGATAAACCGGAACACTTTGTGGAAGTCTTTCGGTTTAGTTCAAATTTTGCACGCCATAACACTTTTAGAATATGTTTCAGTTTTCTTTTTTTGATATTTTTTATTTTATTTTTGATTTTCCAGAATGCGCACATTAGACAACGACGACAAACTTCCTCAGAGGCATGGAAAAAGCGTTCAGCTGATGGAGGTGGAGGATGTTGGTGCATCTACATCCGCTTCACATCCTCCACAGGAGCCTGAAGAATATACAGGAGGACCATCTTGCACATCTCTCCTGGTTAGATATGAGCAGCATTGTGCTCGACGTCTATGGTTCACGGAGATAAGTAAATGGCTATTTCCGGTTGAATAAAATTTTAATTTTTTCTGTGTTTAATAATGTGTATATTTTTGTTTTTAGGAGAGAGGTTTCAAGAAGGAACTAAAATGTGCTGCACATGGGCTGAAGCTTCAGGGTTGGGTTTCACAGCAACTCCCAAAAGAGATTGAGAATTGGGTGAATAACTCTGATCTTACTTTGCTGCAGAGAACCAATCTGTCCAAGATAGACCCAAACATGATATCCACTTTTGTCGAGAGATGGAATTCAGAGACATCTTCATTTCATATGCCATTTGGTGAGATGACGATTACTCTGGATGACATCGAGTGTCTACTTCACCTGCCCATTCGGGATGCCTTCTCGAGCCCATGCCACATCACAGAAGAAGTTATTGTCCAACTTGATGTTGACTATTTAGGAGTGTCACGGGTTGTTGCAGCAAGACAGGTACGAGCATGCAGAGGTGCTCATTATAAGATGGAGTGGTTGCATGACTTATTTGTATAGCATTGAGTTGTTTCTTCTTTGGCATATGCGACCAGAGCATACCTGCTGATGTTTGTTGGTTGCACTATTTTTACTGACAATACGTTTATACTTGTCGATGCAAAATACTTGTTGTTATTCAGGAACTTGAATAGTCTTCATCGTTAAAGTTGGGGAGTAGTTGCTTTGGTTTCTCTGTACAATGCTCTTGGAGATGCATCTGTGTTTGGTTGAAAACAGCTTGCTGGATATCCCACTCTTCTTCAGGTATACTTATTAAATATAGTTTATTTTAATTCACTTTATTATACTAATTTAGTCTTTTAAATGTAGTTTATTTTTTATTAAATTTGTTAATTTTGGAATAGTGCTGGATTCACGAGTATTTTTTGACACTTGGAAGAAAAGAAGAAAATTGGCGACCAAGTGATAATCGTGGACTTCCAAAGGCTATGAGATGGTCGTAGAATTAAAGAGCCCTAAAGTTGGATGTGTTGCGGCCTATTTTGGACGTGTAAACACTTGTTAATGTCACATGGCATCCATTTAAGGATCATAGAGCATGGCGTCTATTTCCCTAAAATCTCTATTTGCGAAGAAAAAATAATTAAAATTTTTCATTTATTTTCACTGTACAATTGATTGCTCTTAGAGTGAAATCGATTGCACATAGTGCATTTTGTGCCTGTTGTACCCCAAAATTTTCCCTCTCATTTTATCAAGATTTCTCATCACAAGACTCTTTGAACTCAAGACCAAGCTAGGGTTTGCTATGCTTAAGACATCTCCTTGCATTGTTGACCTAAATTAGGGTTTGAATTTGCACAAGGAATTTTGGACTTCTAATTCTCAATGTGACTTTCATGCTTCATGTTGGAATTATAAGATTGCTCATACCAAGTTTCAAGCCTTGAATCAAACTTTTGCCCAGTCAATTGGACAGTTGACCTAAAAATCAGTTGTATTGGGGAAAAAGTCAACTATGGCCAATTTACAGTCAAACCTCATAAATTTTGATCCATATCAACATTATAAGCTCATATGAACCATTTGATCAAGTTTGGACCATAACTCCTCAAGAAATTTGATCAGATCATCAAAAGGGCAAAATGGTCATTTTTAGGGTTTTGATTGCAGAAGGGCAATTTCTGACTTTTTGACCTAGCCAATGGCAAATTGGGTTCAAGCATGGATTCAAGAACTCAATGGCATCATCTTGACCTATTTACAAGGTTCAAAAGATCTCAATTGCATTGGATTGACAGATGAATTTTCCAGTCAACTAATCAAAAATCAACTGTACACTAAAAAGTCAAACTTTGACTTTTTGGTCAAAATCAAGTGCCAAGGGTCACTTTTCATCAAGATGTGTCAAAAAATGAAACTTGTTCATCAAGAAACCTAATTTTGCAAATTAGGGTTTAAGATTGAAAAATTTCATAACTTAGAATTTTTCTAAGTTATGAAATTTTCTTATTTTTCCCCAACTTTGCCCAACATTTTCACCTTGATGCATTTGGATTCAAACAAAACTTCTAACATGAAAGTTGTAGTCCACCACAAAATCTATAACTTTGATTCACAAAGTTTTCTCAAAAGAAGCTTGGATCTCAAGTTATGATTTTTGGAACAAGGAGCCATGAAACTTTTAACTTAGTGAAATTTTGCCCTAGTTTAGGCAGGATTTTGGCCTATCTTCATAGCAATTTTTCACCTAGTTCCACTTGGAATATCAAAATGCATTTCAAATATGGATTATATAGAATGTTACAAGCTTTCCAAAATGTCCAAGAACTCTCCAAAATCATTTGTGGTTAGGGAGAATCGAAGGTTTGAATTTGGAAAAAACTCACTTTGATCCATGGTATGTTTCATATTGACACAATTTGCAAACTCTATTCAGCCCCACTTGTACTTGCTCACAGGTCTCTAAACCCTTCCATACTCAATAATTAAATGCAAATCCAATGGTTTGAAGCTTTGTTCTGATCATTAGAGGATTACACAAGAGATTAATCCAAAAATAGCAAAAAGACAACATTGTCATTTTAGTCAAAACTTGCTTTATGTCAAATTGCACCTCTTGAGCCTTGAACCAAATCTTGGACAGCAAACCAAATCCACAAACTGGGGGTCAAGCTCACACAATGTATGTAGGGTTAGAGCTAGCATGTACAGGCCTGCTCTTTGTCACTTCCCACCTTTTGCTTCATAACCAAGAAACTTGCCAAAATCACATAACTTGCATATCTGTTATAAACAAGCTTGGTGACCATTCAAAAACAAGTTTTGCACTTTTCCTTGAGCCATAAACACGAATTATTTAACCCTCAAGCCTTCCAAAACACAAAAACACATCCCTCTTGCAAAACAGGGCAATTTCTACACTTTGAGTTCCATAACAAAAACTACTCGTGCGTTTTGCCCCAAACCTGTTCAAACACATTCCATATAACCTACCCAAGCTATCCCAATGATTGGCCATTGACTGTAACTCCATTTGCAAGCTTCACCATTTCCGTTTTCAGCTTGTGCAGGTTGACTTCTACAAGCTTATTCAAGCAAGTCCAAAGCAAACGAAGCATTGGGGAAGGTCAGAGAAAGTTCAAGCAAGCTCCCAAGCATCTCAGGCCTCACTGGAAAGCTCTACATTGCCATACTCGTGTTCAACTGAAGCAGGTATTTTCCAACTTCCTATCTCTCTATTTAGGAATCATTAGGCTTAGGTTTGTGAATAAAAAATGTAGTACTCATAGCCCTGAAGCTATACATATGCTTAGATTTCATTTAAGTTAATCGTGTTAAGAGAATTTGATTCATGAACTTTCTGAAAAATTTAGGTTAGAATTTAGGGCCAGAGAAATTCTCTCTGGTCTTTGAGAGTTAGATTAAGTTCTTTACATGGTTGGAATCGTCTTGAAAAATGCTATAACTTTTGTGTCATGAATTTTTGCATTAGAGCACGTATGCAAGAGTTGGACATTTGAATCAGACGCGCGTGTTTTGTTTGAACAAAGGTTGAAGATGAATCTCAGCTAGGTCGGGCCTGGCTTGTCCATGCTTTTTGCACCCCCAGCTTTGTTGATTGCACCTCCCTGGCCCATTGTTTCATTTTTTTATATTTTTCTATTTCTTTTCATTTATGATTTTATTTTATTTTTTCTAAACATAAAAAAAATTTACCAAAAATATTTTCATAAATTTTTACATTTTTATTATTTTTATTATTTTTTAGGCATAGAAATAATTTTTAGATAATATATACATTTATTTTCTTTTAGCAAAAGCTTGTAAATAATATAAGAAACATTATATTTTTTTAGTATTTATACATACCTAAATAATATTTTCTCACATTATTTTTATTCTTTTACATTTGTATATATTTTATTTAGACATAAATAAATAATACATAATAGACTTGTATTTTCTTTAAAAACTTGAAAATAATACATAAAAATATTTTATTTTTATTTTTATTATTTACATACTTAAATAATATTTTTTCTGATATATTTTTATTTTTTGACATTTGTATATATTTTATTATTTTATTGTACATAAATAATGTAATTAATGTATATACTTTCTTAAAGAAAATTAGGGTTTCCACCCTTGATAAAAAATAACCTTTGTTTTTTTTATTACTTTTAATGCATTAAATATTTTATTTTTACATACATAAAAATACCAAAAACATTTTTTTACATATTGATAATATTTTGCATATTTATATTTAAATTGCTTATTCAAATATTGTTTAGTTATTATTTGATGCAAAAAGTTCAATTTGGATGTAATAGTAAATCTTAGGGTTTTATTTTCTTGCAAATACTCCCCATTCAAAATTGTATCCCCCTCCCCATATCAATGTTGTAATAGTCGTAGATTTATTTTACGCATTTTATGCTTTCAAATATGCCATGATAGAGATTAGGGTTTGTATGCAATTTCCAAAATCAAAACAAATAGTTAGACCTAATACAAGACATAAAAGCATGTAAATTGACAACACAATGCACACATGCACCCCTAGGGTTTCATCCACTTGTTGCCTTGAAAATGGCCATGTTATGCATGTTGAGTATCTTGGCAAAACAAAAACAAAACAAAAGATCATAGTCCCTCGATGACGCTGTCTTGGTTGCCTATACAAAAATGATCTAGTCCCTCAAAAATTTGCTAAAGATACTTAGCACAATTGCTATCATGGTCAATACGATGACTCGCGTCTGTCCCGTTTAACATCCAAACACAAGGTTGTTTACCAAATGAAATGGTAAAACAACACTGTCAAAAGGGTTAAAAATGTGTAGAAAAGACTCTTGAGTAAAATAGGGTAGACAACTCTTAGTTACTTGATCAAAACTTGCAAAAACATCCTTGTTAT
Organism: Vicia faba; assembly: GCA_948472305.1. Lineage (NCBI taxonomy): Eukaryota > Viridiplantae > Streptophyta > Magnoliopsida > Fabales > Fabaceae > Vicia > Vicia faba. The sequence goes on along the minus strand of OX451735.1, from coordinate 385,634,041 downwards.
TTTCAAACACACCTCACAACATAATTTCAAAACATTTCCCAAAACAAACTTTCAAACATTGAAATATCTTTTCGAAAGACAAACACCTTTGTATATATTCAAACAAGAATCATTATAAAGGTTGCCACAACGATGGCCTCTTTTCAAAACATTTTCAAAACCACACAGAAAGCACCATTTCAAACAATTGAAAAGTAAAAGCAAGTGATCTAAACAAGTAACTAAGAGCCCATGGATAACCATGGTTGAAAAGGGTGTTTGCACCTTCCCTTTTCATAATCTACCCCCCGAACCCAAGAAAACATCTCAAAGGTCTTTCCTGTGCTTTTTGACCTTTCCTTTGGATAAAATAAAAAGTCAGTGGCGACTCTTGCTAAATCGAAACATTTGCGAACACAAACGCAAAACCTCAAGTCAGTTCTCCCACCGTATCATAGAACTGGCAACTCTGCTGGGGATAAAACTAAAAGTGGGGTTACCTTAGGGTTTAGATCACCTTCACATGCTTACCTTGTTTGCTTTAATTGCTTTACATTTGGTTCAATTGTTTGGGTTTGAATCCTTTACCCGAATTTGGGAAACATTCATAGGTAAATAGCAATACATTGTGGAAACTGTGCGGGGTATACCGACATGGTTGAAGCAATAGCTATATTAGTGCGACATATTTGTGGGTACCGGTAGCCTTTGAGTCAATCAAAGAGAATACGGGGCCGCTGAGTGATGTCATGAAGCACTAATGGACTTTTAGAACCTTTACTTGACGATCTTGGCCTTTTTAGGGGTAGTGAGATGACCGGCTTTGGTACAGTCCGAAGTTGGTAGATACTCTATACTACACTCATTGAGGGTTGTTTTCTTGGAATATTTCGGTCGCCAGTAAAGTGGCTAAACTGAAACAATGAACACAGAAAATAATTCGGTGATATTGAGCTCCTTAGAACCCGGTTACTATTTATAGGACAGGTTGAGCCAACTAAACTTCAAGAGGGTACTTACCTATGAAACCCCATGCAAGCCTGAAACTAGGATCTTGTGTGACTTTCTTGTACATATACTTGTGCATACATCATGAAGCATCATATGCATCCACTAACCATTTCAAGGGTTTAGATCTTCATCTTTGTTCCTGTTTTGTAGGTCATGGAATCACTTCGCAGAAAAACTATTTAGGTCAACCTTGTGAGAATTCCTCCTCTACTCAAGGGGCTTGTTTTCAAGATTCCAGAGAATTATCCCTTCAGTTAAAGGCATGGTAGACTTCTCAACTTGGTCAACTCCAACATTGAAGAAGACACGGTGAAAGTTCTCTTCTAGTTCTTTGACCCCCTACACCATTGCTTTACATTTCCTGATTACCAACTAGTACCTACTTTGGAGGAATTTTCTCAACTCCTGAGGATTCCTATTCTCCATCAACTACCCTACAACGGTACAGAAAGAGAGCCAAATCCTGAAGATGTTGCTCAAGCCTTACACTTGCAACCATCTGATATCAAAGGTCATTGGGAAACTAGAAGTGGTGTCAAGGGTTTCTTGGTAAAGTTTCTGTTTGAGAAGGCACAAGAATGCTGGAATTCTCTAGATCTGCAAGCTTTTGAGGAGATTGTAGCACTTCTCATCTATGGGTTAGTCTTGTTTCCAAACCCTGATCAGCTTATAGATGCGAATGTTGTCAAGATTTTCATATCTTGGAATCATGTGCCTACATTGCTTGGGGATATCCTACACTCATTTTACACACGAACAATGAGGAAAATAGGTGTTCTCATATGGTGTACTTCTATTCTAGCAAGGTGGTTTATTTCTCACCTTCCGTAGCCAGTCTTGAAGAATGAACAAGGCTTGAGGTGGTCACAACGATTAATGACTCTTACACATTCTGATGTTCATTGGTGTTCTCGATCCAGAGAAAATGTCATCATCATTGATTGTTGTGGGGAATTCCCTAATGTCCCACTACTTGGCATCAGGGGAGGCATTACCTACAACCCCTGTTTGGCTCTGAGACAGTTTGGGTATGCCCGAAGGGATGGCCCACATGACATGCTGATTCCAGACTTGGTTTTTTACTTCGACAATGACGCTTAAGGACTTCGACAAAGGTTTATCCGAGCTTGGAGGATGCCCAACAAAATGGACAGTAAGACACTGGGACACAAGAATTCCATCCCCCTTGAGCCTTACCTCAAGTGAGTACGAACCCGCACCCAGAGTCTTATGATGCCTTACCCCTATATTCTCCCTGTGATCAAAGAGCCTGTTATGGAAGGAGAGGTTCCATACACCCTCCTACATCCTGACATGCCAACATCATTGGAAGATTTGCAAAAGAGTTGGATACAGCTCAAGGAAGAACGAAGTACTTTTGAAGCCAGCTTCTACGCCAGTGAGAAAAAGGTTTTGGAACTTACTCGTCGACTCCATGAAGAGCAGACTCTCAACACCTACATCGCACCAAAGAGGATGTGCAACGTCTTTTTACATTAGAATTTTGTAATATTTTGCCCACGGGGCATTTATGTACTAACAAATTTCTTCTTATTAATATGACGTGTGTTCCTTTTGTTTGCAACAAATTTGAATTTCTGAATCCTTGAATGAATTACATGAATACATATCATTCATCATATGCATAAACAAGTCTTCACACCAGGTTTCCTTATCTTTCTGCTATTTATTTCAGCAAGATGGATATAGAGCAGACGGTCAAAGATCTACAAGCACAAAATTCACAGTTCCAACAACTCCTCATGACCTTGGCAAAGGGTCAGGAGGACCTTAAAGCACTGTTAGAGAAGGAAAAGGAAAATGAAAAAGAGAAAAAGAAAAAGAAAAGATTCGGTGTGGCTACTCTGGGTAGAAGATTTTAGAACCAAGCTAGAAGGGTCCTGGATTTCCCCTCAACATCTGATGAAGGGGTAGGTAAAGGAAAGGGAGTTGCAGTACCATCTGAGTCTAAGGCTGAAGAAGAAGAAGAAGAGGATGAAGACTATTCCGAGTAGCATTACCCTCCTGCAGACGACAAGTACAAGAATCTAGAAGAGCGTCTGGCAGCTATGGAGGTACAAAGAGTGCCTAGGTTGGACTTCGAAGATCTAGGGTTGGTTGCTGGGATTGTGATTCCCTTAAATTCAAGGTGCCTACATTTGCTAAATACGATGGTTTATCTTGCCCGAAGATGCACCTACGGTCTTACGTCAGAAAGATCCAACCTCATTCTTCTGATAAGGATTTGTGGGTCCAATTTTTTCAAGATAGTCTTTCGGGTACGCAATTGGACTGGTTCTACCAGCTTGAGAGGGCTGATGTACATAATTGGGAGGATCTGGCTGTTGCCTTCTACAGACAATATCAATATAATGCTGACTTATCACCTACTCATACTCAATTACAAAGTATGGGTATGGTCTCTAATGAAGGCTTTAAGGAGTATGCCCAGAAGTGGAGGGACTTGGCTGGAAGGGTGCAGCCACCATTGTCTGAAAGAGAGCTTGTTGATATGTTTTTGGGGACGTTGTCTGGTCCATTCTTTAATCACCTGATAGGGAGTTCATCGGCGGGGTTCACTGAATTAATTCTGACTGGTGAACGAGTTGAAGCTGGCATCAAGAATGGTAAAATTCAGAAGGACACATCTGCTTCCGTTGCCGTCAAGAAAACTTTTCCAGCTAAGAAAGAAGTCTCAGCTATCTACTCTCAAAGAGGACAAGGAAGAGTGGAACGCCGGTCAGCAGTGGGGGCCGTATTGATTCAGAAGTCCGCATCTGATCAGCCTAGAAATAGTCAACCAAGGAATGATCAACCCATAACCAACCAGCAAAGGGTAGAAAGGCCACAACGACAATATACCCGGATAAACATGACACCTGCTCAGGTTCTCCCCCATATCCTGAAGTTAAACCTTGCTAGTTTAAGAGAGGCACCAAAGAATACAAATACCACGTCTCCATATTACCATCCCAACGCTAAGTGTGCTTATCATTCAGATAGCATAGGGTACGACACCAACAATTGTTAGGCCCTCAAAAACAAGATCCAGGATTTAATAGATGCCAAGGAGGTGGAATTCGACGCGCCCAAAAATCCGAATGTGATTTCCGCCCCAATGCCAAAGCATGGTCACAATACCCATGCTATCGAAGAGGATCTGTATGTTGCTGCTGTTGATGACTTAATGACCCTTTTGCCAATGATCAAGATGAATCTGTTGAAAGTCGGGATTTTCCCAGGCTGTGAAAAAGATTGTTACTTTTGTTCGACCCTATAATCTGATTGTCCGTTATTGAAGTTAGGAATCCAACTCCTAATGGATAATCAAGAAATCCTCTTTCAGAAAACTCCTGTTACTCCAACTCCTATCAACGATGTTGCTATAATTACCATTTCCGCCAGTCTTTCCAAGGTCTCCAAAAGACCTGTTAAGATTACACCTGATCCAAAGATTGTACCGCCGAAGATTACTATGTCGGGGCCTATCCCAGACAAGTCCAATAAGACAATACCATGGAATTATGGAGGAGAGATCTTCTACCACGGTGTTAAGAAGATTGAATCAGTGGAAGAGAATTCCGATGAAGAAACTCCTGACATAGGAAATATTGCAGGTACGAGTAAGATCACTCGTAGCAGAAGAATCTTCTCTCTGGAGATTTCTCCTCCAAGGGCAATCTTCGGACCCTCGAATGCTCCTAAAGTTACTCTTGTGCCGATCAACATCTCTGTGCGAACTCCAGTGATTGAAGAAATTGTTACTCCCTTAGTTGTACCCTCTGTTGTTGCTGTTGATAAAGGTAAGGGGATCCAAGAAGCACCTGTCAGGACGAGGGCTCAGCCTTTGGTCATTCCTGAGACCACCCAAAAGGAAATGGAGGAGATTTTAAAAATAATTAATAAAAGCGACTATGATTTCGTAGAACAACTAGGGCAAACCCCTTCAAAAATCTCCATGCTGGCCCTATTGCTCTGTTCCGAGGCTCATGCCAAAGCCTTGATCAAATTCCTGAAGACGGCCCACATGCCTCAAGAAACTTCTGCGGATCAGTTTCAAGAGTGTGTAGCTAGCCTTACATCCGAAAATGGTCTTGGCTTCTCTGATGCCGATCTAACATCTAAGGAAAGAAAGCATAATGATGTGCTGCATGTCTCGGTGGAGTGTAGAGGGACCACTCTTGCTCACGTTCTGGTTGATACCGGGTCGTCTTTAAATGTCCTACCAAAGAAAGAATTGGATAGATTGGATTGTGAGGGTTTGACCCTAAAGCCCAACAATATCATTGTTAGAGCCTTTGACGGTTCTAAGAGGATGGTCCATGGGGAGGTGAACATCCCAATTAAGGTAGGAACGGAAATTTTCAACTCTACATTTTATGTGATGGACATCCGTCCTTCATATTCTTGTTTGTTGGGAAGACCTTGGATCCACAATGCTGGGGCAGTCACTTCTTCTCTACACCAAATGCTCAAATACCCAGTCCAGGGGAAAATCATAACGGTTCATGGCTAGGAGGAGTATATGATAAGCCATCTTAATTCTTTTCGCTATGTGGAGTTAGATGGCGAATTCATAGAAACACCTTTCCAACACTTTGAAGAGGTTTCTCCTGAAGTTGCGACAGCTAAGACAATGACGTCTGTACCCATCATTACCAAGCCTGTGTCCCGAATGTCATCCCTTAAAGATGTGAAGGCTGTGATTGAGGAAGGAGGAAGCACAGTTTAGGGTCAGCTACCAGATTTTCCTTTCAAGACAGATAAGTTCGGTTTGGGTTTCACTGCTGCTAGTCAGAAGGTTGTGCCTCGCTCCCGGGCTGGAGGGCCACCATTAAAGATCACTCATCACGGAGTTCATGCTTTGGAAGATGTTGAGGATGAGAGCAATTTTGAAGATTGGATTTTCTCGACTATTGAAGGAGGGCTGAACAACTGGGAGGCGAAGGACTTCGTTCCCATTACTTTCATAAATCAATAATTTATCTTTCGAACATTTCTGTTGGTCTGTAATAATTATTAAACAATTCGTACACTCTTTTTGCCTTGTGCCTTACCCGGGGCATATAGGTCCATTTGTAAGGGTTTTGATTCTTCATTTTCATATGCCATTTTTAATGAATCATGGATGTTTTCATCTATAAACTTTTGTGTTCATTTTCTTTTTACATTTTATTTTGTATAAAGGTGGCTATCCCTTGCACACACCCACACTCACAAAATGCAGGTACCCATCCACTCCGGATTCCATGGGTAACAATTCTGCTATGGCCTTCAGTGACTCTGAAGATCTGGTCAATCATGCCGAATACGAAGGTGATGAAGACTGTGAAGTGCCTGGAGAGTTGGCTAGACTTCTACAACAAGAAGAAAGGGCTATTCTGCCCCATGAAGAGTTGTTAGAGACTATCAACTTGGGCACTGCCGAAGACAGGAAAGAGGTTAAAGTGGGTCCCAACCTGAAGCCAAATGTCAAAGAGCGCTTAGTTCAGCTATTGAATGAATATGTTGAGATCTTCGCCTGGTCCTATGAAGACATGTCGGGACTCGATACAGATATTGTGGTTCACCGTCTCCCTACAAGAGAAGACTGTCCACCAATTAAACAGAAAGTCCGCCGAATGAGGCCCGATATGTCTGAAAAGATCAAAGCCGAAGTAATGAAGCAGCTCAATGCTTGCTTTCTTGCTGTTACTTCCTATCCACAATGGGTTGCTAACATTGTGCCCGTACCTAAGAAGGACGGCAAAGTGAGAAAGTGTGTGATTACAGAGACTTAAACAGGGCTAGCCCTAAAGATGACTTTCCACTACCGCACATTGATATCTTGGTTGACAACACAACTCAACATAAGGTATTTTCTTTCATGGATGGATTTTCAGGGTATAACCAGATCAAAATGGCCCCTGAAGACATGGAGAAGACTACTTTTGTTACGCAGTAGGGTACCTTCTGCTATAAAGTGATGCCATTCGGACTAAAGAATGTCGGGGAAACCTATCAGCGATCCATGGTAGATTTTTTTCATGACATGATACATCATGAGATCGAAGTTTACGTAGACGACATGATAGCCCGTTCACAAACAGAAGAAGAACACCTCGACCATCTACAAAAGCTGTTTGTCAGATTGAAGGAATATAAGCTCAGACTGAACCCTAGCAAGTGCACTTTCGGAGTCAGGTCCAGTAAACTCTTAGGATTCATTGTCAGTGTTGTACCCCAAAATTTTCCCTCTCATATTTCTCAAAACATTGCAAGAAAAATCTCCAAGTTGCTCAAGTTTGCTCAAGAGTGGGTCAGACAAATCATCTCCTAAGGCAGTCAACCTCAAATTAGGGTTTTGTGTTGCATCAAGATATTTGAACCCAAATGACCTCAAGTGCTCCCTAATGTCCTAATATGTTCTCAAGGTCATCCATGTCAAAATTCAAGCCTTGCAGAGGAAGTTTGCTCAATCAATTGCTCAAAGGGTCCAAAAATTGATTGTGCTAGGGCAAAAGTCAACTGTGACCTACAAATAGTCAAAATTCAAGATTTTTTATCAACATTCTCATTTTGAAGTATATTTCATCATTTTATCAAGGGTTGATCATGATTCATCAAGGATTGCTCAAAATTCATAAAGACTCAAAAGTTGCTAAATTAGGGTTTTGCAGGAAAAGTCAACTCAACTTTGACCAAGCATAACTTTCTCATACTTTATGAGAAATGACCAATCCAAAGCTCATTTTTAAGAGGATTCAATTTCATACAATCCATATTCACACCCCAAGATCAAAAAATTCACTCACAAGAAGTTATAAATTTGGACATTATAGGTCATTTTTGAAAGTCAACAAAAACACCTTTTTTGCCAAAGCTTATAACTTGAGAATGGAATATCAAAATGAGATGATACTAAAAGGGTTGGTTAGAGGACATCTCAAGCTTTCTAAAAAGTCCAAGAATGCTTCCAAAAGCTCAAAATTGAAGAAGTTATACATTGTTGAAGTTGGGCATTTTTGCAAAATTGCCAAGAGTCAACTATCCCTAAAACATCAAATTTTGTCAAATAGGCCCATTCTTTTCCACTTGATTTGAACTTTCCACATTTCACACGTGTCCTAGCTTCAGCCTTGTGTCCATTTATCAATTTTATTATTTTATTTTATTTTTATTGAATTATTTCATTTTAAATCAAATTAAATCAAATAAAATCCCAAAACTTGATTACATGAGATTTTTTTCTATTTTCAGGACTTAATCATCATCATGGTCAGCATCAAACTCGTATCAAGCATTCCATGTTCAAAAAGATTGGATTTTTGACAAATTAGGCAAGCTTTCAATGGTGGATCAAATCAAATCCCATGGCATTGATGTGCAAAGATTCAATCCACAAATGTTAACCTAATACATTCCATGATACATATACAAGCCAAAGCACACGAAATTGGGACCTAGAGGCTGCAAGAACACTGAAAACAAAACTTGGAAAAAGTGGTGAAAAGTGTAAAACTGAAATCACACTTAGAGGCGTTTACAGAAGCAAAACCCAACATCAATCGATTGTTGGGTGTGTACTCAACCTTATGCAATCCAAAGCAAGCTCTCATACACATCAAAACACACTGTAAGTATCACGTTTCTTGGCCCTATTTTCAAAATCGTAGCTCTCTATTTTTGCATCATTCTGGAAAATCATGGACATATTTGTGATGCTTATGAGATTTCTGAACATTTGGCAATATTTGATTTTATTTATATGGATTGTAACCCCATAGCCGAATCTAGGGTTTTGTGGTTTGTTTTTTGGGCGTTTCTTTTACAGGCAAAATTAGCTCCATTGATGGCCATAGACATGACTGGAAGAGAAGGACGAACACAACCATGGTCTTGGGAGGAATTTATATGGCCTAGAATTGATTTTAGGAATGACCAACGCATTTAGCTGCGGATTTAAATCCGCATGTAAAGTTACAGGGTTTGAAGGTCAGGGATGATGGCGTGTCTCCCTCTGATTGGACCATTCAAACTTTCGTGCACTTTTTTTATTTTCTGGCAATATAACGCGTTTTTTCTTATTATTATTTTTGTTTAATATACTAACAAGTAACACACAATGGCTGAGTGGTAGTGGCGTGCATCCAATATCCAACAGGACCTGGGTTCGAATCCCAAGTCCTCCAAATTGCATTTGTTATTTTTCTACAGGTTATCCAATGCAGATCCAAGCGCATGGCCTATCATGCTCCCTCACACAATCAAGCGCCAGATGGCCCAAGGCCAAATCTGGTGATCCAGGATGATGGTCTACCATGGGACCAAGTCAACCAGCGCGCATGGGATCCCAAGAGTCAACCAGGCCTGCGCCAATTGGGCCATGGAATTGCTGATCAAACCTCCTATTCAGGCCCAAACCCCTAACTCTCTCTATTTCATTTTTTATTTTATTTAATTGTTTGTTTTATTATTTTTATTATTAATTAACCAATCAAATAATTTTCTTTAATAAAATTAAAACAAAAAATATTTTTCTTCATTAAATCAAAATTTCAGTTTTTATTAATAAATATAATTTAATTAATTTAGGCCGTTAATTAGGATTAACTTTAATATATTTTTTTCAATAATTAAAATCAATTAGACTTAATTAGGTTTTTTTATTAACATTGATCAATTTTTATTTCCTTCTTTAAATAACTAAAAAAACCAAAAATATTTATTTTCATTAATTAATCTATTTATTTAATTCAATAATTGATTTAGTTTAATTTCTTTCTTAATTCAAAAATAATAAAAAAAATCTTTTTTTTCTTTAATAACAAAGGGTCAAAACCCTAGAACTTGCGCCCGATTTAATTTCCCGCATGCGATCCATTTTATTCAATATTGTATTTGTTCCCGGAATGTAATAGCTTAATAGGACTTTAAATATTTTTATCGCTTTATTTATTTTCCGCATTTAAATTTCAAAGGGTTGTCTTTGGCGATGTAAATACCCGACGCCTTGTAATTTAAATTCCGTAATTTATTTCCCGCAAATATAAACTGTTATATGTTTGATAATAGGATGGCATGACAAGACTGAATGTTTTAACCTAAAATCAACCTAGATAACCATTAACATGTACAAAGATAAAATTAACTGAAAACAACACACTCGCACATGCGCACTCTTAGGGTACACCCCACTTGGTTTCCTTCGTAACGCGGTCATTGAGTATAGGTTGTTATAGAGGTCGCCCTCTTGTCCAAAGATCATAGTTGCCTCGAAATAGTTGCCTCGGATAAAATGATCTAAGACATTAGGGTTACCGCTAAGGCGTCCTAACGTTGCTTTAGTGACCACATGTCCCTCATTCGAATTGACCCTTAAACTCCAACGACGAGGCTACCTACTCATCAATAGTAGGATAGCATTGTATAAAGGAAGATAACATAGAACGATTCCTTTTTTCGAGTAGGTAGATGGTTCTTAGATACTTGCTCTTTCAAAACAAAACAAAATTTTCACACTTACACTCCTTTTCAAACAAAAACTCTTTCAAACCCATAATCACAAAGAAAGCAAATTTTTGAAAACCATATGAGCAAGTACCTAAGAGCCCGTGGATAACCATGGATAGAAAGGGTGCTAACACCTTCCCTTTCTATAATCTACCCCCCGAACCCGAGAAATATCTCGAAAAAGGAATTTTTCTGTGCTTTTTTCCTTTCCTTGTTGGATAAAATAAAAGTCGATGACGACTCTTGCTTACCGCGACATTTTGCGAAAACAAACACAAAACGCAAACCAGCATTACCAAAAAACAGTCAGTTCTTTCCCACTGTATCACTGTCAGCAACAAAGGCATCGAGGTTGATCCTGCCAAAGTCAAAGCCATACAAGAAATGCATGCCCCTCGCATTGAAAAGGAGGTCATAGGTTTCTTAGGACACCTAAACTACATTGCAAGGTTCATTTCTCACCTAACATCTACCTGTGAACCAATCTTCAAACTGTTGAAGAAAGATCAGGTGGTTGAATGGAATGATGACTGTCAAGTTGCTTTCAATAAAATCAAGGAATATTTTCTAGAACCTCTTATCTTGATGCCACCCGTCGAAGGAAGGCCGCTAATCATGTATCTGACTGTTTTGGATAACTCAATGGGGTGCGTACTGGGCAAACATGACGAGTCTGGTCGAAAAGAGCATGCCCTTTATTACCTTAGCAAAAAGTTTACCGACTATGAGACTCGCTACTCACTGCTCGAGAAAACTTGTTGCGCTTTGGTATGGGCTGCTCGCCGGCTAAGGCAGTATATGTTGACACATACCACTTTGCTGATTTCTAAAATGGATCCGATCAAGTACATCTTCTAAAATCCTGCTTTATCCAGAAGAATCGCTAGATGGCAAATGATCCTGACTGAGTATGATATCCAGTACACAACTCAAAAAGCTATAAAGGGGAGTGTACTAGCTAACCATCTAGCTCATTAAGCTGTCGAAGATTACCAATCCATGAAGTTCGACTTCCCCGACGAAGACATTATGACATTGGACAACATTGAAGGTAACAGACCGTATGACGGACCTGAATAAGGATCCTGATGGACTATGTACTTTGATGGTGCTTCAAATGCACTTGGCAACTGTATCAGCGCGGTACTTATCTCTCCACAAGGTTGCCATACACCTTTCACTGCTAGACTCTGCTTCAGCTGTACCAACAACATGGCCGAGTATGAAGCTTGTATCTTTGGTCTCAAGGCTGCAATTGACTTAGGAATCAAATCTTTGGTTGTGTTTGGAGACTCTGCTTTGGTCATCAGTCAGATCAAAGGAAAGTGGGACACTAAACATCCCAATCTCATCTCATCTCATACAAAGAACATGTCCTGACATTGTTACCTCATTTCGAGTAGATTACCTTCGAGCACTTCCCGCGAGAAGAAAATCAGCTAGCAGATGCTCTAGCTACAATGTCTTCCATGTTTAAACTTAACTGGGATAATGAGGCTCCCCAAATTACCATTGAGCGGATGGATGAACCTGCACATTGTCACGAGATTAATACCGAAGAAGTAGTGGACCGACCCTGGTTTTACAAAGTCAAAAGGTATCTCGAGACTCGAGAATGCCCTGAAGGAGCTTCAGTCAACGACAAAAAGTTCTTAAGGAGATTTTCTGCCAAGTTCTTCCTGAGCAATGGTATCCTATACAAGCGCAATCATGATTGCGTTCTGCTTTGTTGTGTGGACAAGGTTGAAGCTGAGCAGATCATGACTGAACTGTATAGTGGTACATTTGGCACCCATTTGAGCGGACATACGATGGCTAAGAAGATTCTAAGGGCAGGCTATTACTGGTCTACCATGGAAGCTGACTGTCATCAATATTCCCGTACTTGTCACAAATGCCAAATCTATGCGGACAAGGTACATATTCCTCCAGTCCCTCTCAATTTCCTAACAGCTCCTTGGCCATTCGCAATATGGTGAATTGACATGATTGGAGAGATCAAGCCTACAGCATCCAATGGACACCGTTTCATCCTGGTGGCCATTGATTACTTTACCAAGTGGGTCGAAGTAGCTTCCTTTGCCTCCGTTACAAAGAATGTGGTTGCCTGCTTCATCAAGCAGAACCTCATATGCCGGTATGGTATCCTCGACCGGATCATCACGGACAACGGTACAAACCTGAACAACATTATGATCACCGCTCTGTGCAAGCAGTTCAAGATTCAACATCATAATTCATCTCCCTATCGGCCAAAGATGAACGGTGCTGTCGAAGCTGCAAACAAAAATATCAAGAAGATCATTCAAAAGATGACAGTCACCTACAAGGACTGACATGAGATGTTACCATTTGCTCTGCACGGGTACCGTACCACAACGCGAACATCAACTGGGGAAACTCCCTTTTATTTGGTATATGGCATGGAAGTTGTTTTACCTATGGAAGTTCAGATCCCTTCCTTGAGAATTATGAAGGATGTTGGTTTAAGTGAAGATGATTGGATTCAGACCCGGCTTGATCAACTTAACTTGATCGACGAGAAGCGACTTACTGTTGTTTGTCATGGTCAAACGTACCAAAAACGGATGATCAAGGCTTTCAACAAGAAAGTCAGGCGCCAGGTATATCAAGTCAGAGATCTTGTAATCAAGCGGATCATATTGCTGCAAAGTGATCCCAGGGGAAAATGGACTCCTACCTATGAAGGACCATTTGTGATCAAAAACATCTTTTCTGGTGGGGCTATGATTCTAACCACCATGGACGGCGACGACCTGCCACACCCTACAAACACAGACATAGTCAAAAGATACTACGCATAAACAACCCGACAAGTTGAAAACCCGAAAGGGAAACTTGGGCAAAAATGGGCATCTCGATGAATCGAAAACCCGAAAGGGCGGTTCAGGCAAAAATTAGGGATAAACAAAAAAAAATTTGTACACCCGGCAAGTTGAAAACCCGAAAGGGCGACTTGGGCAAAAAAGGGTTTCCCGGTGGATCAAAAACCCGAAAGGGCGATCCAGGAAAAAGTTAGGGAATTAAAGCGTATGACTATGTCTCGTCGGATTACTTTAAGGACAATCTCTTCACGGACGAACTCCAAGCTTCTGATCAATCCAATCATCTGCGGACGAAGCAACGAATGGACAAGATACTCAGAGTTACGAAGGCTATAGCAGAATAGGAACCCCATGGAATTGTTACACATAGCCATCTTTCTTTGTATAAATTTTTCTCAGTTTTATGACAACATTATCTTACTAGGATGTCTGTCTCCTTTGTACAAAATACTTACACAAAGTTAATACAAAGATACTTCAAAGTGCAGAAAATTGTTTGCCTTTTCTTTCTTTTTTATACTTGTGTTTTATTTGAAAACGTCCAATGATTTATTAAATGAGAATATGCATTTGAATATAATCACTGCTTACAAATAAAACAAAATGAAAAAAGAATAATTACTGATAGGATGAAGGTATAGGAAAATGTCTTTAGGCTATTCCAGGAGAAATCCCCTGCAATACATCATCCAGATCCTCGGCGGAACTAAAGCCTTGAAATGCATATCCCCAGCGGAGTTAAGTTTCAAGAATCCCCATCAGAGCTGAGTTTTTAAATTCCCAATCCCCAGTGGAGAAAAACTTTGAACTACAAACCCTCAGTAAAGATGAAACTTTCTTCCTCAATAGAGTCAAACCTTCAACCCTTCAAACGCCAGTGAAGACCATCCAGTTTCCTCCAATTTTCCCGGAGATTCGCTTTAAAACCAGATAATTCCCCAGAGAGTTATTTTAAAACCTTCTTCCTCAGCGGAGTCAAATTTCCATACAATCAAATCAGCACGTCATTAAGATCCCCAGCAAAGAGGAAACTTTGAGCTACCAATCCCCAGCGGAAACCATTCAGTTTTCCCCTGATACCCCCAACAGAATGGAGATTCTCATTCTTGAAGTCCCTAGTAGATTGGAATACAACCCAAACTCCTGATCTCCCCAGCAATATAGCTTTTCCCCACAGAGGTTGTCAAAAATCCCGAATCTCCAGCAGTGGTTAAGGGTTTATTCTCCCCGACAGCAGTCAAAGATTTCATTACCTCCAGCTATCCAGGATTTATTTTCTTCAGGAAGACAGCTAATCAGCATACATGCGCATACATTGCATTCATATATCATAAACATTGATAAAACATATATTGCATCATACATTTCATGCAACATAACTTTGTGTTTCAGCTAATATTTTACCCTTTTCAGGATAAGATTAACAAGCTACCAGTATAGGATCATGAAAACAGTTTATGGATGCTTCCAGACACGGATGCTAACCTGTCGCTTGTTCAGATTCAACTCATGAAAACAGTTTACGGATTCCTCCAAACACAGATGCTAATCTATTGCTTATTCAAATTCAAGGATCATGAAAACAGTTTATGGATGCTTCCAGACACGGATGCTAACCTGTCGCTTGTTCAGATTCAGCTCATGAAAACAGTTTACGGATGCCTCCAAACACGGATGCTAATCTATTGCTTATTCAAATTCAAGGATCATGAAAACAGTTTATGGATGCTTCCAGACACGGATGCTAACATGTCGCTTGTTCAGATTCAGCTCATGAAAATAGTTTACGGATGCCTCCAAACATGGATGTTAATCTATTGCTTATTCAAATTCAAGGATCATGAAAATAGTTTATGGATGCTTCCAGACACGAATGCTAACTTGTCGCTTGTTCAGATTCAGCTCATGAAAACAGTTTACGGATGCCTCCAAACACGGATGCTAATCTATTTCTAATTCAAATTCAAGGATCATGAAAACAATTTATGGATGCTTCTAGACATGGATGCTAATCTGTTGCTTATTCAAATTCAAGGATCATGAAAACGGTTTATGAATGCTTCCATACACGGATGCTAATCTATTTCTTGTTCAGATTCCACTCATGAAAACAGTTTATAGATACTCCAGACACGGATGTTATTCTATTGCTTGTTCAGATCCCCGGCTCGGAGATGCTCCAAACACAGATACCATTCTGACGCTCACCTATAACTCACAATTCAACAAACATTCTTGGATGGCATCTTTAATCCTATCTCCGACGAGATTCAATCACATCTCCAAATGGCATCTTTAAGCCCATTCCCCCAACTACTCTGACGAGTGCAAATTTACGGGCACTCTAGTGTCCAATCCTCTTTTACCTTCGAGTCACGAAAGGCAAACCTGCCAATCTAACTCTTCAGGTTCAAGAAGATTGAACAAGGGCAGCTTTTGTACCCCAAAATTTACCCTCTCATTTTATCAATATTTCTCATCACAAGATTCTTTGAACTCAAGACCAAGCTAGGGTTTGCTCTGCTCAAGACATCTCCTTGCATTGTTGACCTAAATTAGGGTTTGAATTTGCACAAGGAATTTTGGACTTCTAATGCTCAATGTGACTTTCATGCTTCATGTTGGACTTATAAGATTGCTCATACCAAGTTTCAAGCCTTGAATCAAACTTTTGCCCAGTCAATTAGACAGTTGACCTAAAAATCAACTGTATTGGGGAAAAAGTCAACTATGGCCAATTTATAGTCAAACCTCATAAATTTTGATCCATATCAACATTATAAGCTCATATGAACCATTTGATCAAGTTTGGACCACAACTCCTCAAGAAATTTGATCAGATCATCAAAAGGGCAAAATGGTCATTTTTAGGGTTTTGATTGCAGAAGGGCAATTTCTGACTTTTTGACCTAGCCAATGGAAAATTGGGTTCAAGCATGGATTCAAGGACTCAATGGGATCATCTTTACCTATTCACAAGGTTCAAAAGATCTCAATTGCATTGGATTGGCAGATGAATTTTCCAGTCAACTGATCAAAAATCAACTGTACACTGAAAAGTCAAACTTTAACTTTTTGGTCAAAATCAATTGCCAAGGGTCATTTTTCATCAAGATGTGTGAAAACATGAAACTTGTTCATCAAGAAACCTAATTTTGCAAATTAGGGTTTAAGATTGAAAAATTTTCATAACTTAGAATTTTTCTAAGTTATGAAATTTTCTTATTTTTTCCCAACTTTGCCCAACATTTTCACCTTGATGCAATTGGATTCAAACAAAACTTCCAACATGAAAGTTGTAGTCCTCCACAAAATATACAACTTTTATGCACAAAGTTTTCTCAAAATAAGCTTGGATCTCAAGTTATGATTTTTGGAACAAGGAGCCATGAAACTTTTAACTTAGTGAAATTTTGCCCTAGTTTAGGCAGGATTTTGGCCTATCTTCATGGAAAATTTTCACCTAGTTCCACTTGGAATCTCAAAATTCATTTTAAATATGGATTGTAGAGCATGTTAAAAGCTTTACAAAATGTCCAAGAACTCTCCAAAATAATTTGTGGTTAGGGAGAATCGAAGGTTTGAATTTGGCAAAAACTCACTTTGATCCATGGCATGTTTCATATTGACACAATTTGCAAACTCTATTCAGCCTCACTTGTACTTGCTCACAGGTCTCTAAACCCTTCCATACTCAATAATTAAATGCAAATCCAATGGTTTGAAGTTTGTTCTGATCATTAGAGGATTACACAAGAGATTAATCCAAAAATAACAAAAAGGCAACATTGTCATTTTAGTCAAAACTTGCTTTATGTCAAATTGAACCTCTTGAGCCTTGAACCAAATCTTAGACAGTAAACCAAATCCACAAACTTGGGGCCAAGCTCACACAATGTATGCAGGGTTAGAGCTAGCCTGTACATGCCTGCTCTTTGTCACTTCCCACCTTTTGCTTCATAACCAAGAAACTTGCCAAAATCACATAACTTGCATATCTGTTATAACCAAGATTGGTGACCATTAAAAAACAAGTTTTGCACTTTTCCTTGAGCTAAAAACACAAATTATTCAACCCTCAAGCCTTCCAAAACACAAAAACACATCCCTCTTGCAAAACAGGGCAGTTTCTGCACTTTGAGTTCCATAACAAAAACTACTCGTGTGTTTTGCCCCAAACCTATTCAAACACATTCCATATAACCTTCCCAAGCTATCCCAACCATTGGCCATTGATTGTAACTCCATTTGCAAGCTTCACCATTTCTGTTTTCAGCTTGTGCAGGTTGACTTCTACAAGCTTGTTCAAGCAAGTCCAAAGCAAACTAAGCATTGGGGAAGGTCAGAGGAAGTTCAAGCAAGCTCCCAAGCATCTCGGGCCTCACTGGAAAGCTCTACATTGCCATACTCGTGTTCAACTGAAGCAGGTATTTTCCAACTTCCTATCTCTCTATTTAGGAATTATTAGGCTTAGGTTTGTGAATAAAAAATGTAGTACTCATAGCCCTGAAGCTGTACATATGATTAGATTTCATTTAAGTTAATCGTGTTAAGAGAATTTGATTCATGAACTTCCTGAAAAAGTTAGGTTAGAATTTAGGGCCAGAGAAATTCTCTCTGGTCTTTGAGAGTTAGATTAAGTTCTTTACATGGTTGGAATCGTCTTGAAAAATGTTATAACTTTTGTGTTATGAGTTTTTGCATTAGAGCACGTATGCAGGAGTTGGACATTTGAATCAGGCACGCGTGTTTTGTTTGAACGAAGGTTGAAGATAAAGCTCAGTTGGGCCGGGCCTGGCTTGTCCATGCTTTTTGCACCCCCAGCTTTGCTGATTGCACCCCCCGGCCCATTGTTTCATTTTTTTTATATTTTTCTATTTCTTTTTCATTTATGATTTTATTTTATTTTTTCTAAACATAAAAAATTTACCAAAAATATTTTCATAAATTTTTACATTTTTATTATTTTTATTATTTTTTAGGCATAGAAATAATTTTTAGATAATATATACATTTATTTTCTTTTAGCAAAAGCTTGTAAATAATATAAGAAACATTATATTTTTTTAGTATTTATACATGCCTAAATAATATTTTCTCACATTATTTTTATTCTTTTAAATTTGTATATATTTTATTTAGACATAAATAAATAATACATAATAGACTTATATTTTCTTTAATAAAAACTTGAAAATAATACATAAAAAATATTTTATTTTTATTTTTATTTTTATTATTTACATACTTAAATAATATATTTTCTGATATATTTTTATTTTTTGACATTTGTATATATTTTATTATTTTATTGTACATAAATAATGTAATTAATGTATATACTTTCTTAAAGAAAATTAGGGTTTTCACCCTTGATAAAAAATAACCTTTGTTTTTTTTTATTATTTTTAATGCATTAAATATTTTATTTTTACATACATAAAAATACCAAAAACATTTTTTTACATATTCATAATATTTTGCATATTTATATTTAAATTGCTTATTCAAATATTGCTTAGTTATTATTTGATGCAAAGAGTTCAATTTGGATGTAATAGTAAATCTTAGGGTTTTATTTTCTTGCAAATACTCCCCATTCAAAATTGTATCCCCCTCCCCATATCAATGTTGTAATAGTCGTAGACTTATTTTATGCACTTTATGCTTTCAAATATGCCATGATAGAGATTAGGGTTTGTATGCAATATCCAAAATCAAAACAAATAGTTAGACCTAATACAAGACATAAAAGCATGTAAATTGACAACACAATGCACACATGCACCCCTAGGGTTTCATCCACTTGTTGCCTTGAAAATGGATATGTTATGCATGTTGAGTATCTTGGAAAAACAAAAACAAAACAAAAGATCATCGTCCCTCGATGACGCTGTCTTGGTTGCCTATACAAAAATGATCTAGTCCCTCAAAAATTTGCTAAAGATACTTAGCACAATTGCTATCATGGTCAATACGATGACCCACGCCTGTCCCGTTTAACATCCAAACATGAGGTTGTTTAACAAATGCAATGGTAAAACAACACTGTCAAAAGGGTTAAAAATGTGTAGGAAAGACTCTTGAGTAAAATAGGGTAGACAACTCTTAGTTACTTGATCAAAACTTGCAAAAACATCCTTGTTATTTTCAAACACACCTCACAACACAATTTCAAAACATTTCCCAAAAAAAACTTTCAAACATTGAAATATCTTTTCGAAAGACAAACACCTTTGTATATATTCAAACAAGAATAATTACAAAGGTTGCCACAACGATGGCCTCTTTTCAAAACATTTTCAAAACCACACACAAAGCACCATTTCAAACAATTGAAAAGCAAAAGCAAGTGATCTAAACAAGTAACTAAGAGCCCATGGATAACCATGGATGAAAAGGGTGCTTGCACCTTCCCTTTTCATAATCTACCCCCCGAACCCAAAAAAACATCTCAAAGGTCTTTCCTGTGCTTTTTGACCTTTCCTTTGGATAAAATAAAAAGTCGGTGGTGACTCTTGCTAAACCGAAACATTTGCGAACACAAACGCAAAACCTCAAGTCAGTTCCCCCACTGTATCACAGCGCCATTTTTGAAAAAAAATACACTGATACAATCGATTGAGCCTAGAGTGCAATCGATTGCACATAGTTAAAATTTGAAAAAATCAGCAATTTCAAGCTTGTCAATTTTGGCTCCAATTTTTCTTCATTTTTGAAATATATATCATTAATTCAAATTTTGGTGCCAATTTTTCTTTTTTTTAAATATATATCATTAATTCAAATTTTAGTGCCAATTTTTCATTTTTTGAAATATATATCATTAATTCAAGTTATGGCTCCAATTTTTCATTTTTTGAAAGATATGTCATTAATTCAAATTTTGGCTCCAAGAATTAATTATCAAACCACCACTAATCCCAAGCCTAACTCTATAAATAGAGCCCTCATTTCATTCAAATCATAAACTTTTGATATCCAAACTCACTTTGCTAAAAAATCTCTTAATTCACTCCATCTACCAAATTCACTCAAAGCTCCATTTTTAAAAAAAAGTTAGTAAGCTTTTCATTGAAGCTTACTAATATTTAAGCTAAACCTTCATCCAAACAATTTTTCTTCATCAATTCTCTACATCCAAGCTTGGGCAATTTATTCTTGGGGTTGAATTGAAGCAAATTCTTGAAGTTGTTTTGATAATTCCCTAGATCTACCTTTGGTAAGTTGGATTTTTCATATTTCACAATGTGATCTCTTGTTGATCTTTGAGTGTGATTCATTGAGCATTATTTTGTGATTCCATTGGTTCTATTTTCTCATAATTTGATGGAATTTTCATGCTCAATTGAATTCATGATCATAAGGTGTTTGATGAAAAGTTTGAACAAGAATTTGGCCTTTTAAAATGTTGTTTTTCTGATTTTAACAGGGTGTAATCGATTGCTGTAATAGTAAAATTGATTGTCACAATAAAATTTCATGTTTTTTTTAAAAAAGTACTGACGCGATCGATTTCATCAGCAGTGCAATCGATTGTAACAAAATAAAAATGCATTTTCTGCCTTGTTTTGGGGCTATTTTAATCCATCTCTCTTTTTCTACTCACTCCTTTTGATTGTTGATTTAGATTACAATTTTAAATGTCTAATTTCTCTTTAAATTCAATGGACTTTGGGTGTAGATGAATTTGGATAAATGTTTATTGATTCAAATCTACCAAAGAGTGAATTATTTAATTCATTTTGCTGCTTTGGATTAATAATATGTTTAGTACTTTAATCTATCTAGATGAGTGATTGAATTTAAAGATGAAAGAAATTTGAGGTAGTGATCCAAATTAGCTTATCATTCCCCTCCCTCTTCATCTTATCCCTTTCTTTTTTTATTTGTGCTACATGTTATGGGATGATAATCTCTATATCATTTATTCAAACATGAAGTACATAGATTTATATTGATCGGTCTCAAAATAGGTGTGACTTCTACATAAGTCCACTTACGATTGCTTAACATAACGCTAAATTTTGTCCTGATTCAAGTAAATGATCATTCGTGGCCCAAACATATGTTTGCAATCCCAAGTATGTTAATTTGAATCCTTTGATCTAATAACCTTGAGATTCATTGTTAGGAGGCTTTGGTTCTACCGTTCCTCCAATGGATCTTCACCAATTTTGGTCAACGTGGATCACTTAAACATCGTTGATCATTAAATGTCACCTTGAGGATTATTAAATGGATGATATACTTGACAAAAAGAAAATACAACTTGTTTTTGAGAGGCTTTGGTTCTACCAATCCTCTAATGAGTTCCAAATGCAAGTTTCAAGATGGTCGTCCAACTAACTACTAATTTCTAACAATTGACTTTATTTTATGCTTTTATTTTATGTTCTTTACTTTATGTACCATTTATTTTAGCATTTACATTTCATGCTATTTTTCATCTTTGCTCACTTGAGCATTTACTTTTATGTCATGTTTATTTTGGTCACTTGAGCTTTTCTTTTTCTTTTGAAGACACTTAATAATCAACATGAACCATAAAAAAATATTTATGATACTTGGACTATTTGGTTACTATCCTTGGCATTATAGAGTATTGGACTTCTTGGACTTAGGATTAGAGACCTTGACATATGTTGGAGACCTTGTGACCTTAATTGATATTTTGTATGGAGTTCTTGGGGTTTACCTCAAGACATTGGGTTTCTTGTTTGTTTTATGTGCAGGTTATTGTGATTACATACTTTGTCTGTAATATGGAATTCACTCGTATACAACCGTTGCTCTGTCCAATTTTTGTGAAGACTTAATACATTTGAAGTTTGGTCTTCTCAAGAGGTCTAGTATCTTTTCTTGTTTGGTTTCAATCCAAATAATTGGAGTTATATCTTGACTTATAATGTCAAGTGTTGGCTTCTTGTTGGTTAGATGGTTCTTCTCCTTATCTTTTACCTTATGCTTTAGGATAGTCTCTTCATCTCCTCCCATCTTCTTTAATTTTAAAAATCTTCCTCCTCCTTTTGAAAACTCTTCTTGTTTCTAAACTTGAACCAATTTCATAATAAACTTGGACTTAGGTCCATGCATTTTCAAAACATTTTCATAAATAAACTTCAATCAACTTAATAATACCTTGACATTTTTGTAAGAATACTAAAAGTCAATCAATCTCATTCAAACTATTTTGCCACTTTGGCATTTTATCTTTAAAATTTTTCTCATAAGATTAGACTTTTATCAATCCTTGTAGCGATGCAAACAACTATACTTCTACAATATGTAGTGAAGAGAGATATTTTCCACTTGGGTGTTGAGTGAGGCATTATTGATTCTAAAATCCAAGCCATATCCTCCACTTTGAGATGATGCAAATTATCTTTTCTCATGATTGTGGGTAGTAAGTATGTTTTCCAAACGGACAATGACGATGATGTCTTATCTCATAAAATTAACCAACACACTTGTGTTTTAAAATTTTTAAAGGTGAACTACGAGTACCATGATCCCCTATTGCACGGAAGTTGGTACGTAGGCACTAAAGGTTCACAACGGCGGCGAGTGAAAAAAAATATTTCTTTTCTCACCTCCACCATCTATTTTTATACAACATTTTATAGCCAAAATATACAGATTTTACAAAGAGGTTCCTGCAGAGTACCGTAGATGTTTAGGGTGCTAATACCTCCCCTTTGCATAACCAACCCTCTTACCTTGAACATTTACCCCCTCTTTTGGGTTATTCACTCTTTTCCCATTCCTTTGGAAATAATAAAGTGTGGTGGCAATTTTTATTTTGATATGTATAAGTCAAGTCAATCCAATGGCTTAGTCTTAAACATTTCTACCGCTACACCAGTCCATCTGCAACTTCGAGCAGGAGTTCCCAGGCTGAAACCAATCAACAACTTCTCCAAAAGATCAAAGAAAAAGCCTTTTAAGCTGACATATTTGAAGTCTTGAAGGGCAATGCTACTGCAAGTGGTGTACTAAAGAAGTTGATAAATCAAATCAACATAGTCACATGCCCTACTGAGACCTAGGAAATCCTCATGGATGTGACTACCTTGATCAACAAAATAAGTGCAGATTACCTTAGAGAACAAGATGTGGCCTCAAAGCTTCAAGAGAAACAAAGTCTATGAGAAACTGAATGGTCAAAGGCTTTTGACTCAACAAATAAAGCTGAGTAACTTGGCAAAGAGTTTACACAAGCCAAGGAAGAGTTTGATACTAACATTCATTCTATCTCTTTCTGGAAAGAACAATTCAAAGAGTTTACAACAAAGATTACCCAGACAGAAGCACGACAAAAGGTTATTGAGCAAATGGATCACGCTGAAATGGAACATGAAATTACTCAGAGTGTGGAACATGTGGATCAGCTAAAAAACTTGAAGATGAGATAACTGCTCTTCATGCTATAAAATCATCCATCAACTGCAGACTCAAACTGGCGAAGACCAAGTATAACAGAATGAAGGCTAACTTTCCTTTCTAGTCAATTAAAAACTTTTGATGTATTGTTTGTTGTATTTCTTACGCAATTTCCAGACAATTCCATTTTTGGCACTTTATAACACCATTTTGGCTTTTTACTTCGTTGTTTTTACTATTCTGTTGAAATATTTAATTCTTGAAGAAATAGTTCATACCTTTTTAAGCATTTTTCATTTATATTCAAAATCCTTTGATCTTCACCCAATTCTTCTATCTCATTGGCATTATCTGTATATGTTTGGATAACTCGAAAAGGTTCTTCCCAATGTGGAGACCATTTTCCTAACAACTTGTTCTTTCGGTCCATAAGCAATATAACTTTCCACATAAAATATTCATTCGAAAATACTTTTCTTTTGACTCTTTTATTGTATGCTCTAGCAATCCTTTATTTTTGTCTTCTCAAGACTTCTAAGGCATACAACCTTTCTTCATCCAGATAAACTAGCTCATTCATCATCATTTCCCAATAATAATCAAAGGTAATTTCTTTCTGCCTTTGGATTCTTACTGGCTGTAAATACATTTCTACAAGAAGAACTGCATCATGCCCAAAGACCAGACAAAATGGAGTTGTATTTGTTGCCTCTTTTGGATACGATCGACAGCCCACGGAGCTTAATCCAAGGTCCTATGCCAACTCTTTGGTTTTCTTTCTACATGTCTCTTTATTAGACCAATAATTACCTTGTTGGAGGCTTCGACATGTCCATTTGCTTGAGCATAATAGGGTGTAGACGTTAATAACTTGAATCCCATTTCCTTAGCGAATTCCTGTATATTTCGACCAGTAAAGACTGATCCTTGATCGATTGTTATTGTTTCGTGGATTCCAAATCTATAAATTATGTGCATTTGGATAAATTCAATAACACTTTCTTAATCTACATTTACCAAAGGTATTGCTTCAATCCATTTTGTAAAATAATCAATCCCTACTAAGATATATCTTTGTCCTCTTGATGAAGCTAGTCGAATTTCTCAAACCAAATCTAAAGCCCGACCTCTAAAAGTCCATGGTTTAATGATCGAATGTAATTCGCTTGTAGGCGCATGTTGAATACCTGTATGAACCTGGCATTCTTGGCATCCCTTGGAGAATTCTATGCAATGTTTCAACATAGATGGCCAATACATACCATAACATAACAAGAGTCATTTCATCTTATGACCTACTTGATGTTCTCCACATGCCCCACTATGTATATTCGACAATGCCAAGTATACTTCGCTTTCTCCTAAGCATTTGAGTAGGACTCCTTCTAGTGTTTTCTTAAATAATTTGTTACCTATTAGAATGTAACTTAGCGCATGGTAGTTAACTTTCCTCTTTACGTCTGATGTTGGATCTTTTAGGTAGGCTATTATTGGACTTCTCCAATTTGTATGTGCCAAGCTACTTATAACCATTACTTTGAAATTCTCTTCATTCGCATATCCTAAACTTGAGCCCTTTAAATCTACTGGAGATAGTCTAATGGTTAA
The DNA here is from genome assembly GCA_948472305.1 of Vicia faba. NCBI lineage: Eukaryota > Viridiplantae > Streptophyta > Magnoliopsida > Fabales > Fabaceae > Vicia > Vicia faba. The sequence goes on along the minus strand of OX451735.1, from coordinate 385,608,722 downwards.
TACCTTTCCACGAACTTCCATCAGTTCCTCCAACTTTTCTTTCAAGACTTTGTAGCCTGATGCAATATGGGCTAAGTCATTTGCCTCTTGGTTCTTTATTCTAGGAATATGATTAATGTCAACATACTCAAACTTTTTAAGCAATCTATTTTCCACCACAAAGTACATGATTAGATTTTATTTTATACACTTGTACTCCTTGGTTATTTGCTTGATCATGATGCATCCATAAGTGCAGAGAAATATCGAAGTAATATAAAGGATTACCGAACCCACAGAGACCAATATCAACCTACTATAATCTATCGTCACTTTGTAAAGCTAAGGCTAATGAATAATTGATTTAGGGGAAACTAAGAACTAAAACTGAAATAAAATAAGATTGAGGAAATATATAAGAAAAGAGAGACCGGAATGTGTATTCTGCATACCTCGGGGACTCTGTAACTCGTTGGCTTATACTGATGTTAAAAATGTGTTTAGTAGAAAATATCAATTTAAAGACTGAACCTCACACTCTCGTGGTTTTGAATAAATCCATATTTCTTAACCATGAGATTTTTCTCGCGCTCGCCCATTTTAACTAAGGAACATGTTTTGAAAATTGAACAAGTCCTAATTGTAACGCCCGTAATTTAGTTAATTATTTAATTAAATTATTTTTGGAATATTTTGTGAAGATGTGTTATGATTAATTGGATTTATTTTATTAAGTGGAGAAATAATATTAAAATTATATTATTATGTGGTGAAATAATATTAGAAGTGTAATGTTATTTAATGTGGGCTTATTTTGAGAGAATATAAGTAATAAGGGGGTGTATTGGTTTTAAGCCCAATAAAGAATAATAGAATAATAGGGTTATTTTATTATTTGTTAGAAGGAATAGAAATAAAGAGGCAGAAGAAGAATAAGGATTTGGAAGAGAACGTGAAGCTGCTGGAAATAGTGGAAAAACGGCAAGAACGAGAATTTAACACAGAAATTATAGAGCGACCTTCAATCCAAGGTAAGGGTGGGGTTCTGACTTTATAATTGGGTTCATGATGTTTGATATGTGGGGTTAGAGGTGATTGTTGTTTTGTTCTTGAATTGGATGTATATGATGATGTATGATGAATATTTGATGAATTTTATATGAATAATGATGTCATGATGTTGTTTAATCGATGTAGTATTATAGGTTAATGTTAGGTGATGAATTACCATGATTATAATAAGGTTTGTAGGGCTGTAATATGATTCCCGTAGTGAAAATACAGAGGAAATCGCAGAATTACGCAGGAAGGGTCAGTATGTGTCAACCTCAAGCTTGACGCGTCGATACATGGGCGATGTTAGACTCAGGATGAGTAAATACAAAAAGGGATTGCACCGATGCATGAGAGTTGCAAGACTCGGGATGAGTCGATCGATGAGGTGCATGTGTCGATACATGCTGTGTATAGAACCAGGATGAGTCGATCCATAGGGAGGATGCGTCGACTCATGTTATGCAGATGGAGCAGTAAGCGTCAATCCAAAGGGTTATGCGTTGACCCATAATGTCTGATTTTTGACAGATTCAGTTTTAAAGTACTGTAACTTGAGTTTTAGGATGCTGTTTGAGATGTCGTTCAAAGAGTTGAATAGCTAACGCGATGAACTTTATTCCAGAGAATTAAAATGATGAATAAGAAGTGTAATCCTAATATTAAATTTTAGGATTTAGAATTAATTCCCGTGTTGATCGTTGTGTTGGTTTTGAATAGAATGATGAATATGAGATGTTTAGAGGCTGCTGTTAGAATTATGAAATTTGGATTAATGACAGTAACGATGTAAAATTTCAGAATAACAGTATGGATTACTGTAGTATTAATATATAGCTGAGTTGTTAGCGAGAAGTTATCAATGATGTTGTGTTCATGATTTATAATAAATAAATTATGTTTAATAAATTGTTTTGATGATATGAGATGTTGATGACGAGACGTTGAGATGTTTTTGAGATGCTGATATTTGAGATGTTTTTGAGATGTTGTTAATTGAGATGTTTTGAGATGATTTGAGATATTATTGACTTGGGTGTTGTTATTACATTCATGATCGTGTCGCATACATTGCATTTTTGAGATGGAGCTCATGCTCGTTGAGATGGCCTGGATTGGCAAATTTTGAGATGAAGGCTATGCCTTGTTGATGCCTCTATTAATTGACAAATTTTTGAGACGGGAGTTCTGCTCCAATGGTACCACATGCATGTTCATAGTATTGAGTCGCATTATACGATTTCATAAAGAAGTGTATTTTGATGCTGATGAATGTATATTATTGATGAGTTTGTTGTTGTTTATGAGATGATAAGTGGTCATGTTGTTGATCTAACTTAATATATTAATTATCATGCGCTTTATTATATTGTTAGATATCTCACCCCTTCTGTTTGAATGTTGCCCTTATGTTGGTAACCTGCAGGTAATCGAGAGTGAAGGTTGTATACCTTCAGTAGTTCGAGTCAGTGTCATTGCTCTGATATGTAACACTCGGGGGGATGAACGTTTTCTGATTTTTGATCGTTGATTTTCAGTTGTTGAACTTTAAATTGATTATTATTAAATATGAGATGTTTCTAAGTTGTTGTTTTGTTAGAGATGTTATTAAGAATTATGCTGCGTAGATGTTGATTTATTTGATTAAAGATGTTATGTTGATGGTTCACTCGATGTTTGAAAAAGTGTTATATATCCACGATGAATGCAATGAATTTTGTTAGAAGAATTTGTGACGTCCCAATTCATTTGTATGATTGAAATTTTATAACTCTGGTTTATCTATGTAAATTGTCGGGGTAGAATTGGGGTGTTACAAAGTTGGTATCAGAGCAAAAGGTTGGTCTGACCTTGTCGTCGAGTCGTAGTTGTTTAACAATCGAGTATTGTTATTTTGAGTTCTAACTATTGTTTGTGTTGTAGTGATAAGTTGAGATGGCTGGAAGGAATGATGTTGCCCTTGCTGCTGCTCTAGAAGCAATGGCTCATGCGATGGAAAATCAGCCGAATGCTGACGGGAATGATGGATCACGTAGCTTGGAGACTTCCCAGAGAGACAATCCACCTACGTTCAAGGGAAAGTATGATCCTGAAGGAGCATTGGAATGGTTGAAAGAGATAGAGAGAATCTTTCGTGTGATGGACTGCACTCCAGCACAGAAGGTTCTTTATGGGACTCATATGCTGGCAGTCGAGGCTGATGAGTGGTGGCTTAAGACTTGTCAGAAGTTGGAAGCTGCAGGTGAGAATGTCACTTGGGCTGTGTTCCATAGGAAATTCTTGAGAAAGTATTTTCCTGAAGATGTCCGTGATAAGAAGGAAATAGAGTTCCTTGAGCTGAAGCAAGGAAGTATGTATGTTGTTGAGTATGCTGCCAAGTTTGCTGAGTTGGCTAAGTTTTATCCGCATTACGCTGAGGAAAATGCTGAATTTTTAAAGTGTATTAAGTTTGAGAACGGGTTGCGCCCGGATATTAAGAAGGCAGTTGGATACCAGAAAATCCATGTCTTTGCTGATTTGGTTGATAGCTGCAGGACTTATGAGGAAGATAATAATGCTCATTACAAGATTATCAGTGAGAAGAGGGGTAAGCACCAACAGAATCATGGTAAGCCTTATGATGCCCCAACTGGTAAAGGTAAATAGAAAGTTGCTCATGGACAGAGGACTAGTGGGAGAGATGCTCCTGCTGGTGTGATTTGCTTTAAGTGTGGAAAACCTGGGCACAAGAGTAATGTGTGCACTGCTGAAGTGAAGAGATGTTACTATTGTGGTAAGAACGGACATGTTGTATCTGAGTGTGAACATAAGGATGTGATTTCTTTCAATTGTAGAGAGGAAGGGAATATTGCTAGTCAGTGTCCGAAACCGAAGACGGCTCAGTCAAGTGGTAAAGTGTTTGCTTTGGTTGAGGATCATACATCTGCTGAGGACAGACTTATCAGAGGTACATGTTTCATTAATAGTACTCCTTTAATTACTATTATTGATACTGGTGCTACGCATTGCTTTATTACTGTTGATTTTATTAAAAGATTGGGTCTTATGTCGTCTTCTTTGAATGGAGAAATGGTCGTTGATACTCCAGCCAAGGAGTCGGTGACTACTTCTTTTGTGTGTTTGAAGTGTCCCTTGTCGATCTTCAACAGAGACTTTGTTGTTGATTTGGTTTGTTTACCGTTAAGAGGTTTGGATGTGATTTTGGGTATGAACTGGTTAGATCATAACTATGTTCATATTAACTATTATGACAAGTCGGTGAAGTTTTCTACTCCTGAAGAAGAGGAAGATGGTATGTTGTCTGCTAGACAGTTGAGGAAGTTAATGCAAGAAGAAGTGAAGATGTTCTCGTTGATGGCCTCGCTATCTGTAGAGACTCAAGTTATAATTGAGGAGTTGCAGGTGGTGTGTGAATTTCCTGAAGTTTTCCCTGATGAGATTCCTGATGTACCGTCAGAGAGGGGAGTTGAATTTGTTATTGATCTTGTACCTGGTACCATACCTGTGTCTATGGAACCATACATGATGTCTGCATCAGAGTTGTCAAAGTTGAAGAAGCAATTGGAAGAGTTACTTGAGAAGAAGTTTGTGAGACCAAGTGTATCGCCATGGGGAGCTCCAGTGTTGTCAGTAAAGAAGAAAGATGGAAGTATGAGGCTTTGTGTTGATTATAGACAGCTGAATAAAGTGACGATTAAGAACAAGTATCTGCTTCCAAGAATAGATGACTTGATGGACCAATTGGTGGATGCCCGTGTGTTTGGTAAGATTGATTTTAGGTCGGGTTACCATCAGATTAAAGTGAAGGATGAAGATATTCAGAAGACGGCTTTTAGAACGCGTTATGGACATTACGAGTATTCGGTGATGCCTTTCGGTGTTACTAATGCGCCGGGAGTATTCATGGAATATATGAATCGTATATTTCATACTTATTTGGATTGGTTTGTAGTGGTGTTCATTGATGATATTTTGATTTACTCTAAGTCAGAAGAAGAGCATGTTGAACACTTAAGAGTAGTGTTGCAAGTTTTGAAAGAGAATAAGTTATATGCAAAGCTATCCAAGTGTGAATTTTGGTTGAAAGAGGTTAGTTTTCTTGGTCATGTGATTTCAAGTAGTGGCATTGTTGTAGATCCGTCGAAGGTTGATGTTGTGTTGCAATGGGAAACTCCAAAGTCAGCTATTGAGATTAGAAGCTTCTTGGGATTAGTTGGTTATTATAGAAGGTTTATCGAAGGGTTTTCTAAGTTTTCACTTCCGTTGACTAAGTTGACTTGTAAAGGTAGAGCGTTTGTATGGGATGTTCAGTGCGAAGAAAGTTTTACAAAATTGAAGAAGAGGTTGACGTCGGCTCCGATTTTGACGTTGCCTAATCTAGGAGAGTCTTTTGTGGTGTATTGTGATTCTTATAAGATGGGTTTAGGAGGTGTGCTTATGCAGAATGGTAAGGTAGTTGCTTATGCATCAAGGCAGTTGAGGACTCATGAGAAGATCTATCCTACGCATGATTTAGAGCTTGCTGCTGTTGTGTTTGTATTGATGATTTGGATGCATTATCTATATGGTTCTAGATTTGAAGTGTTTAGTGACCATAAGATCTTAAAGTATTTATTTGATCAGAAGGAGCTGAATATGAGGCAACAAAGATGGTTGGAATTGTTAAAGGATTATGATTTCAGTTTGAATTATCATCCAGGACAAGCGAATGTGGTAGCTGATGCGTTAAGTCGAAAGACTTTACATATGTCAGCAATGATGATTAAAGAGTTGGAATTGATTGAGCAGTTCAGGGATATGAGCTTAGTTTGCGAGGTTACTCCGCAGAGTGTTATGTTGGGTATGTTGAAGATTAATAATGAATTTTTAGACATTATCAGAGAAGCTCAAAAGTTGGATGTGAAACTAGTAGATTTTATGGTTGGGACTGATCAATCTGAGAATAGTGATTTTAAGCTAGATGAGCAAGGTGTGTTGAGGTTTCGTAATCGTATTTGTATTCCTGATGATGCTGAGATGAAGAAAGTGATACTTGAGGAGAGTCATAGAAGTAAGTTGAGTATTCATCCAGGAGATACGAAGATGTATCAAGATTTGAAAGGTTTGTTTTGGTGGCCTGGAATAAAGAGTGGCGTGGCTCGGTTTGTGTATGCATGTTTGACTTGTCAGAAGTCGAAAGTTGAACATCAGAAGCCTGCAGGATTGATGCAACCGTTGGAAGTTCGAGAATGGAAATGGGATAGCATTTCAATGGACTTTGTGACGGGGTTGCCTAATACTTTAAGAGGGCATGATTAGATTTGGGTGATTGTTGATAGGCTTACGAAGTCAGCTCATTTTATTCCTATTAACATCAGTTTTCCAGTGTCGAAGTTGGCTGAGATTTATATTAGTGTGATTGTGAAGTTGCATGGTGTTCCTTTATGCATTGTGTTAGATAGAGATCCAAGATTTACTTATGATTTTTGGAGAAGTTTGAAAGAAGCTTTGGGTTCTAAGTTGAGGTTGAGTTCAGCGTATCATCCTCAAACAGATGGTCAGACTGAATGAACGATTCAATCGTTGGAAGATTTTCTGAGGGCATGTGTTCTCGAGCAGGGAGGTTCGTGGGATACTTATCTTTCATTGATAGAGTTCACTTATAATAACAGTTACCATTATAGTATTGGGATGACACCTTTTGAGGCGTTGTATGGTCGAAGATGTAGAACTCCTTTGTGTTGGCATGAATCTGGTGAAAGTGTAGTACTTGGACCTGAAATTGTTCGTGAGACTATCGAGAAGGTGAAGTTGATTCGAGAAAAGATGAAAGCTTCACAGAGTAGACAGAAGAGTTATCATGACAAGCGAAGGAAGGATTTAGAATTTCAAGTTGGTGATCATGTGTTTTTGAGAGTTACACCTGTGACTGGTGTTGGGCGAGCATTGAAGTCTAAGAAGCTCACTTCTTGTTTTATTGGACCGTATCAGATTTCAGAGAGAGTGGGGAATGTTGCTTATAGAGTGGCTTTACCGCCTAATCTTTCAAATTTACATGATGTGTTTCATGTGTCGCAACTTCGGAAGTATATTTCAGATCTATCTCATGTGATTCATATGGACGATGTGCAAGTACGGGATAATCTTATGGTCGAGACGATGCCTGTACGGATCGCGGATCGTGAAATGAATACTCTGAAGGGAAAAGAGATTTCCTTGGTTAAAGTGGTTAGGCTAGGAGTCGCTGGTGAAAGCATGACTTGGGAGTTGGAGAGCAAAACGCGAGACTCCTATCCTGAATTGTTTGAATGAGGTAAATTTTCGAGGACGAAAATATTCTAAGTGGGGGAGAGTTTAACGCCCGTAATTTAATTAATTATTTAATTAAATTATTTTTGGAATATTTTGTGAAGATGTGTTATGATTAATTGGATTTATTTTATTAAGTGGAGAAATAATATTATAATTATATTATTATGTGGTGGAATAATATTAGAAGTGTAATGTTATTTAATATGGGCTTATTTTGAGAGAATAGAAGTAATAAGGGGGTGTATTGGTTTTAAGCCCAATAAGGAATAATAGAATAATAGGGTTATTTTATTATTTGTTAGAAGGAATAGAAAGAAAGAGGCAGTAGAAGAATAAGGATTTTGAAGAGAACGTGAAGCTGCTGGAAATAGTAGAAAAACGGCAAGAACGAGAATTCAACCTAGAAATTGTAGAGCGACCTTCAATCCAAGGTAAGGGTGGGGTTCTGACTTTATAATTGGGTTCATGATGTTTGATATGTGGGGTTAGAGGTGATTGTTGTTTTGTTCTTGAATTGGATGTATATGATGATGTATGTATGATGGAGATTTGATGAATTTTAGATGAATAATGATGTCATGATGCCGTTTAATCGATGTAGTATTATAGGTTAATGTTAGGTGATGAATTACCATGATTATAATAAGGTTTGTAGGGCTGTAATATGATTCCCGTAGTGAAAATACAGAGGAAATCGCAGAATTACGCAGGAAGGGTCAATATGTGTCGACCTCAAGCTTGATGCGTCGATCCATGGGCGATGTTAGACTCAGGATGAGTCGATACAAAAAGGGCTTGCGTCGATGCATGAGAGTTGCAAGACTCCGGATGAGTCGATCGGTGAGGTGCATGTGTTGATACATGCTGTGTATGGAACCAGAATGAGTCGATCCATAGGGAGGATGCGTCGACTCATGTTGTGCAGATGGAGCAGTACGCGTTGATCCAAAGGGTTATGCGTCGACCCATAATGTTTGATTTTTGACAGATTCAGTTTTAAAGTACTGTAACTTGAGTTTTAGGATGCTGTTTGAGATATCGTTCGAAGTGTTGAATAGCTAACGCGATGAACTTTATTCCAGAGAATTAAAATGATGAATAAGAAGTATAATCCTAGTAGTAAATTTTAGGATTTAGAATTAATTCCCGTGTTGATCCTTGTGCTGGTTTTTGAACAGAATGATGAATATGAGATGTTTAGAGGCTGTTGTTAGAATTATGACATTAGGATTAATGACAGTAACGATGTAAAATTTCATAATAATAATATGGATTACTGTAGTATTAATATATAGCTGAGTGGTTAGCGAGAAGTTATCAATGATGTTGTGTTGAAGATTTATAATTAATAAATGATGTTTAATAAATTGTTTTGATGATATGAGATGTTGATGACGAGACGTTGAGATGTTTTTGAGATGCTGATTATCTGAGATGTTTTTGAGATGTTGTTAATTGAGATGTTTTGAGATGATTTGAGATGTTTTTGACTTGGGTGTTGTTATTACATTCATGATCGTGTCACATACATTTCATATTTGAGATGGAGCTCATGCTCGTTGAGATGGCCTGGATTGGAAAATTTTGACATGAAGGCTATGCCTTGTTGATGCCTCTATTAATTGGAAAGTTTTTGAGATGGGAGTTCTTCTCCAATGGTACCACATGCATTTGCATGGTATTGAGTCGCATTATACGATTTCATAAAGAAGTGTATTTTGATGCTGATGAATGTATATTATTGATGAGTTTGATGTTGTTTTTGAGATGAGAAGTGGTGATGTTGTTGATCTAACTTAATATATTAATTATCATGCACTTTATTGTATTGTTAGATATCTCACCCTTCTGTTTGAATGTTGCCCTTATGTTGGTAACATGCAGGTAATCGAGAGTGAAGGCTGTATACCTTCAGTAGTTTGAGTCAGTGTCATTGCTCTGATATGTAACACTCGGGGGATGAACGTTTGCTGATTTTTGATTGTTGATTTTCAGTTGTTGAACTTTAAATTGATTATTATTAAATATGAGATGTTTCTAAGTTGCTGTTTTGTTAGAGATGTTATTAAGAATTCCGCTGCGTAGATGTTGATTTATTTGATTAAAGATGTTATGTTGATGGTTCATCCGATGTTTGAAAAAGTGTTATATATCCACGATGAATGCAATGAATTTTGTTAGAAGAATTTGTGACGTCCCGATTCATTTGTGTGATACGATGGGAAGAACTGACTGTTTTTTGGAATGCTGGTTTGTGTTTTGCGTTTGTTTTCGCAAAATGTCGCGGTAAGCAAGAGTCGCCATCGACTTTTATTTTATCCAACAAGGAAAGGAAAAAAGCACAGAAAAATTCCTTTTTCGAGATATTTCTCGGGTTTGGGGGGTAGATTATAGAAAGGGAATGTATTAGCACCCTTTCTATCTGTGGTTATCCACGGGCTCTTAGGTACTTTCTCAATTGTTTTCAAAATATTGCTTTCTTTGTGCTTGTGGGTTTGAAAAAAGTTTTTGTTTGAAAACTTGGATTTAACTCTTGCTTCTGTCCTCAAGAGTATATGAAGTGTTTTGAAAACTTTGTTCGAAAAGTGTAAGTGTGAAGAGTTTTTTTTTGTTTTTGAAAGAGAAAGTACTTAAGAACCATCTACCTACTCGAAAAAGGAATCGTTCTATGCTATCTTCCTTTAGACAATGCTATCCCACTATTGATGAGTAGGTAGCACCGTCGTTGGAGTTTAAGGGTCAATTCGATTTAGGGACTTACGGTCACCAAAGCAATGTTAGGACGCCTTAGCGGTAACCCTAATGTCTTAGATCATTTGTTTGAGGCAATCATATCTGAGGAAACCGTTTCGAGGCAACTATGATCTTTGGACAAGAGGACGACCGCTAAAATGACCTATACTCAATGACCGTGTACGAAGGCAACCAAGTGGGGTGTACCCTAAGAGTGCGCATGTGCGAGTGTGTCGTTTTCAGTTAATTTTATCTTTGTACATGTTAATGGTGATCTATGTTGATTTTAGGTTAAACATTCATTCTTGTCATGCATCCCTATAATCAAACATCTAACAGTTATATTTTGCGGAAAATAAATTACGGAAATTAAATCACAAGGCATCGGGTATTTACATCGCCAAAAGCAACCCTTTGAAATTTAAATGCGGAAAAATAAATAAAGCGATAAAAATAATTAAATGGTCCTAATTATCTATTACATTCCAGGAACAAGTACAATATTGAATAAATAGATCGCGTGCGGAAAATTAAATCGGGTGCGAGTTTAGGGTTTTGACCCCTTTTGTTAAAGAGAAGTTTTTTTTTTGGTTGTTTTTGAATTAAGAAAGAAATTACCTAAGTTAATTATTAAATTAATAAATTAATTAATTAATTATGAAAATAAATATTTTTGGGTTTTTTTTGGTATTTAAAGAAATAAAATAAAATAAATTAATGTTAGTAAAAACCTAATTAAGTCTAATTATTTTTAACTATTTACAAAAGATATATTAAAGTTATTTCTAATTAATAGCCTAAATTAATTAATAAATTTGTTAATAAAAATTAAAATTTGATTTTATGAAGAAAATATTTTTGTGGTTTTTAATTTTAGAAAAAAGAATTTTGATTGGTTAATAATTAAATAGAAATAATAACTAAATAATTAAAAAAAAACAAAATAAATAAAATATAGAGAGAGAGGGGTATGGGCCTGCTTTGGAGTGTTTGGGAAGCACTTCTAAGGCCCATTTGAATCTGGACTCGTTTGACTTCTGAGATCCCTTGCGCGCATGTTGACTTGACTCCATGGTAGACCATCAACCTGGATCACCAGATCTGGCCTTTGGCCATCTGGCTGCTGGACATGTGAAGGCATATGGTGAGCTGCACTCTTAGATTTGCACCTGATTACATGAAGGAGAAAAATAACAAAGAGAATGGGGGACCTGGGATTCGAACCCAGGTCCTGTTGGTCATTGGCAAGCACGCTTACCACTTGGCTATTGTGTTCCATTTGTTAATTATATACAAAATAATAATAATAATAATAATAATAAGAGGAAACAAACTAATATGCCAGCACAACAAAATTAAGCGCGCCATGTTTGAATGGGCGAATCATGCTTCGCCACGCATCATCTTCAACCCTCATCTGTAGCTAAAAACCTGTAAAAACTTATAGCTACAGACACAAGCCGTCGCTACAAGTCGCGCCTCCTCCAAAATTTGCTATAGGCCATGGAAATAAATTCTAAGGGCAGGGTTGTGCTTGTCTCATCATCCCGATCACAACCATGCCCTTCTCGACAGCCAATTTTTCCTGCAATAGAAATACCCAAAAACAAACCACAAAACCCTAGCTATGGTACCTCACAGCATAGGCCACATAAATAAAATTAGATAATGCAGAATGCTTAGAAACTTGACGAGGATTATGAATATGCAAATAGTTTGTACAAAAGATGCATGAATAATGATTTGCAAATTCAAATGCAGAGCTATGTAATGTGATGCTTACAGCGCTATAGGAGGTTGAAAAATGTGTGCTTTTGATCCCAGAAGGTTGAGTGAATACCCAGCAATCGATTAGGATAGCTCTTTGCTTCTGAAAATCTCTCTTGCTATGATTTTGAATTCTCACCTTTTCACCACTTTTTTCAAGTTTTGTTCTCTTATGCTTGCAGCCTCCAACCTTTGTAATCGTTCCTTAAGCTTCCTTATGTATGATAGAATGTATTAGGTTAACAAATATGCCTTGAATCTTTGCACATCAATGCCATGGGATTTGATTTGATCCACCATTACTAAACCTTCCAAAATTGTCAAAACTCAATATTTTTGCACATGGAATGCTTGATACGAGTTTTATACCCTTGATGATGATGGTTCAGTCCTGAAATAGCCAAAAAGAGATCAAGTAATCAATATTTGGATTTTATTTGATTTAATTTGATTAAAAATGAAATAATTCAATAAAAAATCAAATAAAATAATAAATTTGGTAAATGGACACAAGGCTGGAGCTAGGACACGTGTTCAATGGGGCAAGATCAAATCAAGTGGAAAAGAATGGGCCCATTTGACAAAATTTGAAGTTTTGGGGATAGATGACTTTTGGTAATTTTACGAAAATGCCCAACTTCAACGATGCATAACTTCTTCAATTTTTCACTTTTGGAGCTGTTCTTGGACTTTCTAGAAATCTTGAGATGTCCTATAACCATCACTTTTGGTATCATATCATTTTGATATTCCATGCTCAAGTTATAAGCTTTGGAAAAAAAGGTGTTTTTGTTGACTTTCAAAAATGACCTATAATGTCCAAATTTGTAACTTTTTGTGAGTGCATTTATTGATTTTGGGGTATGAAGATGAATTGTAGGAAATTTCATCCTCTTCAAAATGAGCTTTGTATGGGTCATTTATCACAAAGTATGAGAAAGTTATGCTTGGTCAAAGTTGGTTTGACTTTTCCTACAAAACCCTAATTTAGCAACTTTTGAGTCTTGATGAATTTTGAGCAATCCTTGATAAATCATGATCAACCCTTTATCAAATGATGAAATATCCTTCAAATGAAGAATGTTGACAAAAAATCTTGAGGTTTGACTGTTTATAGGTCACAGTTGACTTTTGCCCTAGCACAGTCGATTTTTGGACCCTTTGAGCAATTGACTGAGCAAACTTCTTCTGCAAGGCTTGAAATTTGTCATGGACGACCTTGAGAACATATTAGGAAATTAGGGAGCATTTGAGATCATTTGGACTCAAGGATCTTGATGCAACACAAAACCCTAATTTGGGGTTGACTGCCTTAGGAGATGATTTGTCTGACCCACTCTTGAGCAAACTAGAGCAACTTGGAGATTTTTCTTACAATGTTTTGAGAAATATGAGAGGGCAAATTTTGGGGTACAACAGCTTCCCCTGTTCAATCTTCTTAAACCTGAGGATATAGATTGGCTTTCGTGCCTTTCGTGATCCGAAGGTGGAAGATGATTGAACACTAGAGTGCCCAGAAATTTGCACTCGCATGACGTGGTATCAGCCTTGTGATGTCGGGAATGGGCTTACAGATGCCATTTGGAGATTGTTGATAGGAGGTCTTCAACTGGAATAAGAATCAGGGAGATCTTAGCGTCGATCTGACTGAACCAAAGAAGGTCTTGGATTAACTTTGACTGGATAAGAATCAGAAAAATCTTATAATCGATTTAACTGAGCCAGACGAAAGTCTTGGATTAACTTTGACCGGATAAGAATCAGAAAAAATATTAGAATCGATTTAATTGAACCAGACGAAATTCTTGGAATATCTTCAACTGGAATAAGAATCAGGGAGATCTTAGCGTCGATCTGACTGAACCAAAGAAGGTCTTGGATTGACTTTGACTGGATAAGAATCAGAAAAATCTTAGAATCGATTTAACTGAACCAGATGAAAGTCTTGGAATATCTTCAACTGGAATAAGAATCAGGGAGATCTTAGCGTCGATCTGACTGAACCAGAGAAGGTCTTGGATTAACTTTAACTGGATAAGAATCAGAAAAATCTTAGAATCGATTTAACTGAACCAGACGAAAGTCTTGGAATATCTTCAACTGGAATAAGAATCAGGGAGATCTTAGCGTCGTTCTGACTGAACTAGAGAAGGTCTTGGATTAACTTTGACTGGATAAGAATCAGAAAAATCTTAGGATTGATTTAACTGAACCAGACGAAAGTCTTGGAATATCTTCAACTGGAATAAGAATCAGGGAGATCTTAGCGTCGATCTGACTGAACCAGAGAAGGTTTTGGATTAACTTTGACTGGATAAGAATCAGAAAAATCTTAGAATCGATTTAACTGAACCAGACGAAAGTCTTGGAATATCTTCAACTAGAATAAGAATCAGGGAGATCTTAGCGTCGATCTGACTGAACCAGAGAAGGTCTTGGATTAACTTTGACTGGATAAGAATCAGAAAAATCTTAGAATCGATTTAACTGAACCAGACGAAAGTCTTGGAATATCTTTCTGAGGAATCTGCTGAAACAGCCCTCAATAGATGTAGTTTTTGAGGGGACTACCAGGTCATATAAGTAGTCAACGGTGTTTATTGATTCGTCTTTCCAGTGAAAAGGTAAAGAGTTAGTCATATGCAATGTCATGATGTATGAAATGCATGATATATATCAAGCAATGATGCTCTCAAAATAAATGAGATTGTGTGGTATGATGCGTATATGCCTGTATCATGATGTATGGAAATGTAATGTTTCTAGCTGGGGAAAATAACTCCCAGATAGCTGCTGAAGAATAGAGCTGGATTCTTCGTTTCTGCTGGGGATGACAAACGAAGAGAATAAACCTGCAGGAGAGGATGACTCTGTTGGGGGAATAAACTGATGAGGAGATTACTCTGGGGAAGAGATGTTCTGCTGAAGATTCCACTGATAAATTCCGTCAGGATGAATTATCGTTGCTGGTGATATCGAATCCTATTAGGGGATTGAATTCTTGTTTGTGAAAGGAAAGAAATCCGCTGGGGATGATCTTTGGTTGCGACTTCTCTGGGAATAACCTTTTATACTCTTATGGGGATAATCCTTTGAGTTCTGCTGGGAATGATCCTTTGAACTCGGCTGGGGAGATTTATTTTTGTACTCCGCTGGGGATAAACTTCCAGAGTCTAGTGGGGATGATTCTCCCAACTCCGTTAGGGAAGCTCTTTCAAACTGCGCTGGGAAAATTTTAACTCCATTGGGGATATCTTGTACCCTGCAGGGGAGCATTCTTATACTCCGTTGGGGAATATTAAGACTGTCGGGGATATCAAGCCTTTTTAGTGCTGATGGTAGATAGACTCTACTTGGGGAGAATATTACCGATTCATTCACAGTTGCAAGTCTCAGCTGGGGAGAGCTATCATTATTGTCTTACTCTGCGGGGAGTGAAAGTACCTTGTTCATATTCTTCAGCTGAATCTACCTTGTACCTGGTGGACAGAGCAACTGTACAGCTTGGGCAATTTCATTGCCCCTGTTTCTAATATTACCCGTAATCGTCTTTTGTTTTGCTCGTAAATATTTATGAGCAGCAATAAATGTCAAATGCATATATCAAAAATGAACATTGGACGTTCTTTTCAAAACAAAACAGATAAAGGAAAAACAGTTTGAAATTTGTCTGAAAATGAATTTGTATTGATTTTGAAGTTTGGCCTGTAAAATAGGCGTTTTTGTACAAGAGGCTGACGTCCTAGTAGGAGAACGCCGCCGAATAAATAGAATTTACACAATTTGTGAAAAACTAAACAAAACAGCTATATGAATAATCCCACTGGGTTCCAACTCTGCTATTGCCTTTATGTTCTCGAGCATCACATCATTTTGCCACTTGGTTGAAGGTGAATCAGATTGATTAACGCTGTCCGAGCTTGATAGTTGATACCGAAGTCTGACTACAAGGTGATCCAATGAGACATAGTGTTACGCTTTTATCCCAAATTATTTCCCAGACCGCCCTTTCGGGTTTTCAGTCCACCAGGATACCCATTTTTGCCCAAGCCGCCTTTTCAGGTTTTCGACTTACCGGGTGTACATATTTTTTCATTTTCATCCCTTATTTTTGCCCGAACCCTTTTGATTTACCGGGAAGCCCTTATTTTTTCCTAGGCCGGTCAACCTAGCGGGTCTTTGATTATGCATAGTATTTTTTCACTATGTCTGCATTAACGGGGTGAGGTAGGTCGTCACCATCCATGGTGGTTAGAATCATAGCTCCTCCTGAGAAAATGTTCTTAACCATAAATGGCCCTTCATAAGTAGGGGTCCATTTGCCCCTGGGATCACCTTAAGGCAGGATAATGCGCTTGATAACCAGGTCCCCAACTTGATACTCTTGTCATCTAACTTTCTTGTTAAATGCCTTGATCATCCGCTTTTGGTACGTCTGACCATGACAAATGGCAGTAAGTCTCTTTTCGTCGATTAAGTTCAGCTGATCAAGCCGGGTCTGAATCCAGTCATCTTCGCTCAAACCTGCATCATTCATGATCCAAAGAGAGGGTATCTGAACTTCAATGGGCAAGACTGCTTCCATGTCGTAAACCAAAGAATAGGGTGTTGCCCCTGTTGACGTTCGCGCTGAGGTACGGTACCCATGAAGAGCAAATGGTAACATCTCGTGCCAATCTTTGTATGTCACTGTCATCTTCTGCACAATCTTCTTAATGTTCTTATTAGCCGCTTCTACAGCCCCATTCATCTTCGGCCGGTAAGGAGAAGAGTTATGATGTTGTATCTTAAACTGCTTGCAGAGCTCAGTGATCATCTTATTGTTGAGATTGGTACCATTGTCTGTAATGATCCTCTCTGGTACACCGTATAGACAAATCAGATTATGCCGAATAAACCGTGCCACTACATTCTTGGTTACTGTAGCAAAGGAAGCTGCTTTAACCCACTTTGTGAAGTAATTGATAGCTACCAGGATGAAGTGATGCCCGTTGGATGCCGTAGGTCTGATCTCGCCGATCATATCAATGCCCCACATTGCAAAAGGCCAAGGTGCCGTCAAGACGTTCAGAGGTACTGGAGGTATGTGCATGTTATCATCATAGACTTGGCACTTGTGACATGTCCGAGAATGATGATAACAGTCGGCTTCCATAGTGGACCAATAATATCCCGTCCGTAGGATTTTCTTTGCCATGGTATGTCCACTGGAGTGAGTTCCGAAAGTACCTTCATGTAAATCTGCCATGATTCTTTCTGCTTCATTCTTATCCACACAACGCAGTAAGGTCGAATCATGGTTACGCTTGTAAAGGATACCATTGCTGATGAAGAATTTTGCTGTAAACCTCCTCAGAAATTTCTTGTCATTAACAGATGCACCCTCGGGGTATTCCTGAGCCTCAAGATACCTCTTTACCTCATGAAACCAGGGTTTATCTGCTACCTCTTCTGTCTCAATGTCACAGCAATGTGCAGGTTCGTCCAACCTTTCAATGATAATCCGGGGAGCTTCGTTATCCCAATTGACTTTGAACATAGAAGACATTGTAGCCAGCGCGTCCGCTAACTGATTCTCCTCTCTCGGGAAGTGTTCAAAGGTTATCTCTTCAAAAAGGGGAAGCAAGGTCAACACATACTCCTTGTAAGGAATAAGATTAGGGTGTTTCATATCCCACTCGCCTTTAATCTGACTGATCACGAGAGCGGAATCTCTGAAAACACTTAGAAACTTAATCCTTAGGTCAATTGTTGCTCGAAGACCCATGATGCATGCTTCATACTCCGCCATGTTGTTGGTGCAGTTGAAACATAGTCGGGCGATGAACGGAGTATGAGAGCCCTTAGGAGATACGATCACGGAGCCAATGCCATTGCCCAAAGCATTCGAAGCTCCATCAAAGTACATAGACCATCGGGATCCTTCCTCAGGTCCTTCATCCGGTCCAAGTGTCTCACAGTCAGTTACTAGCATGACATTCTCATCCGGAAATTCAAAGTTCATAGACTGGTAATCATCCACTGCTTAATGTGCCAAATGGTCTGCCAACACACTTCCCTTGATTGCCTTTTGGGTCATATATTGGATGTCATACTCAGTCAAGATCATCTTCCATCTCGCTATTCTTCCGGACAAAGCAGGCTTCTCGAAGATATACTTGATTGGGTCCATCTTCGATATCAATAGAGTAGTGTGAGTCAGCATATACTGTCTCAGCCGGCGAGCAGCCCATGCCAAAGCGCAACATGTTTTCTCGAGAAACGAGTATCGAGTCTCGCAGTCGGTAAACTTTTTGCTAAGGTAATAAATAGCATGCTCTTTTCGGCCAGACTCATCATGCTGACCCAGCACACACCCCATTGAGTTGTCGAGTACTGTTAAGTATAAGATCAAAGGTCTCCCTTCAACTGGAGGCATCAGAATAGGTGGCTCTTGGAGATACTCTTTGATCCTTTCGAAAGCGGCCTGACATTCATCATTCCATCGTACCACTTGATCTTTCTTTAGTAACTTGAAGATTGGTTCACAAGTAGTAGTCAGGTGCGAGATGAATCGGGCAATGTAGTTCAAACGTCCCAAAAAGCCTCTGACTTCTTTTTCTGTTCTGGGAGCTGGCATTTCCTGTATAGATTTCACCTTTGCAGGATCCACTTGAATACCTTTATCGCTTACAATGAAACCCAGCAGCCTACCGGACCTCACCCCGAAGGTGCACTTGTTTGGGTTTAACCTCAGCTTGTACAACTTCAACCTGTCAAATAGCTTCTGCAGATGGTTAAGATGTTCTTCCTCAGTCTGGGACCTTGTAATCATATCATCGACGTATACCTCAATATCATGATGGATCATGTCATGAAACAAAGCAACCATGGCACGCTGATATGTTGCCCCAGCATTCTTCAATCCAAAAGGCATGACCTTGTAGCAAAAGGTACCCCACTGAGTAATAAAAGTTGTCTTATCCATGTCTTCGAGAACCATTTTAATCTGATTATAACCGGAGAAACCATCCATAAAGGAGAATACCTTATCCTGAGCGGTGTTTTCAACCAGAACGTCGATATGAGGTAGAGGAAAATCATCCTTGGGACTCGCCCTGTTCAGATCCCTATAGTCAACACACATTCGAACCTTACCATCCTTCTTCGGTACAAGAACCACGTTGGCCACCCACTGTGGGTAAGAAGTAACTGCTAGAAAACCGGCGTCAAACTGTTTCATTACTTCAGCCTTGATCTTCTTAGACATCTCTGGGCGCATTCGGCGGACCTTCTGTTTCACTGGAGGACAGTCTTCCTTGGTAGGCAGGCGGTGAACCACAATATCGGTATCCAACCCAGGCATATCTTCATAAGACCAGGCAAAGATTTCAACATAGTCACACAGCATCTGAATCAACCGTTGCTTCACACTAAGCTCCATATTTGCACCGATCCTGACCTCTTTCTTGTCTATCTCTGTACCCAGATTCACTAATTCCACCAGCTCTTCGTGCGGCTGAATAACCCTCTCTTCCTGAAGTAACAGTCTTGCAAGTTCACCAGGCACTTCGCAATCATCTTCACCTTCGTCTTCGGCTAAGTTGATCGGACTTTCGAAGTCATAACTGGCAGTAGCATAGTCGTTACCAGTGAGATCCAGAGTGGATGTAGACCTGTATATGTGAGTGTGTGTAAAATAGCTGTTTTGCAATATGTAATAAAAGAAAAACAAGGAGCGCAAGATTTGAAATGCAAAAAACGTCCAATGCTTTTATTAATGATATATGTAGATGACACACATAAAGCCCTCACAAAATGAAGCCACGGTGCCCCGGGTAAGACATCGGGCCATAGAGTTTAAAACATTGTCTGTTGCAAATTCAAAACAAAAGTCTCATTACTGGGTGATAACTGAAACATGCATAGAATCCTTCGTTGTCCAGTTGCTTAATCCACCATCGGCAGTTGGGTATATCCAACTGACAATATCAAACTCTTCATCATTGTCATCCCTGATAGCATTCACCCTTGCATCTTGTTTAGGCATTTCTGGTGCTCCGAACTCGATCTCCTTAGCATCAATCAGGTCTTCCACTTTGTTCTTCAAGACCCAACAATCATCTATATCATGCCCCGGGCTATCAGAGTGAAAGGCACAGCAGGTATTAGGATTGTACTTAGGCGATGCAGTGTTGGGATTCTGCGGAGCCTCCCTTGGAGTTACTAGATTGGTTTTCAATAACTGCGGCAGAATCTGAGACAAAGTCATGTTGATATGGGTGAATTGCCTTCGAGGTCTCTCAGCCTTTTGTTGATTGTTGTGCTGAGGAGCCCCAACAGGTCTTGAAATGACAACCGCATTAACAGTTTGGTGGCGTTCAGGTCTATTCTGGCTTTTCGAACTATAAATAGCATTGGACTCCTTCTTAAAAGGATTTTTCTCGGTGCTCGATGAAGCACCCTTTTGTATTTTACCAGACTTAATACCATCCTCAATCCTTTCCCCGGTCATGATCAGCTCCATAAACCCGGACGAAGAACTTCCAATCAGATAGTTGAAATACAGACCAGACAAGGTCCCCAGAAACATATCCACTAGCTCCCTATCAGCCAAGGGTGGTTGCACTCTTCCAGCGAGATCCCTCCACTTTTGAGCATAATATTTGAAACCTTCACCCGCTCCCATAGACATACCCTGGAGTTGGGTACGCGTGGGAGCAAGGTCGACATTATATTGGTACTGCCTGTAGAAAGTAGCAGCCAAATCTTCCCAACTGTGGATACTGGCTCCTTCTAACTAGTAAAACCACTCAAGCTGAGTCCCTGAGAGACTATCTTGAAAGAAGTGGATCCATAGGTTCTTATCTGCGGTGTACGGCTGAATCTTCCTTACATACGACCGGAGGTGAAGTTTCGGGCAAGAAACTCCGTCGTATTTAGCAAAGGCCGGTGCTTTGAATTTGTGGGGAATAACCACCCCAGATGACAGACCCAGATCTCCAAAGTCCAGACCAGGCACCTTCTGAACTTCCATCGCACTCAACCGGTCTTCCAGTTGCTTGTATCTATCCTCAGCCGGAGGATACTGGTCTTCGTCGAAGTCTGTCTCGTTGTCTGAAACCACAGGGCTAGGAGCCCTCCTTTCTTCCTGACTATCTTTCCCTCCAGATGAGGTGGTCAAATCAACTTCATCTCGTAGCCTGTTTCCAAACCTGTGACCTGTGTTAAACATGACTGTCTTCTTCTTCTTCTTCTTCTTCTTCTTCTTCTCTTTCAGAAAAAGGGTCTTCAGACCTTGCTCACCCTTAGCTAGATTCATGAACAATTCTTGAAACTGGGCGTTTTGAGCCTGCAGAGCCTTGATTGCTTGTTCAGTCGATGGTTCAGAAGACATGATGCTGAAATAAACAGCGAAGAAGATGAGGAAACCTGTAAGGGTACTTGTTATGAGGTGCATGGAATGAAATGCGTATGATATGATTTCAAAGACATCAAGAGATTCAAATTCGTAAACAAGAAATGAAACACACTTTTGTTAGATAAACTTTGAAATTAATTGTTCAAAAAATTGCCCTTAAGGCGTTACAAGAAAGGAAATACTGAAAAGTAAATAAAACTGGAAGTAATCAAAGGACATCAACGCTCCCATGGTCATTTTCCTTTAGTGTTGACATAGTCATTGATGATTTGCTCTTTCTCCAACTTCCTAATCAACTTCTGGATCTTTCACTCTTGCTCGTGATACTTTTCTCTATAAGTATCCCGCTCTTCCCTTAGCTGCATCCAGGACCTCTTCAATACCCCAACGTCAGTAGGCATGCAAGGGTAGAGGATGGCAGGAAGAACCACCTCTTCATTAGCAACTTCAACAATGATAGGCAAGACGGCTTCATACGGCATTCCCAGCTTTTGGGCACGAATGCGAACCCATCTGAGATATGGCTCCATCGAAAGTGAAGTCTTTGGGCCTAGCTCGTGTGAATCAGATCTTTGAACTCTATCCCAAGCCCTTATGAATCTGCGGCGTTGTTCGTCACTATCCCCTTGAAAATCAAAGATTATGCTAGGCATTAGCAGCTCATGAGGCCCTTCCCTTCTGGCTCGCCCAAACTGACGTAGGGCCAAGCACGGATTATAAGTAATTCCTCCATGGGTTCCTATCAGTGGAACATTGGGGTATTCCCCACAGCGATCAATAATAGCCACCTCGTCCATACCTTTAATAGTCCAGATGATGTCATTGTGAGAGAGAGAGAGAGAGAGAGAGACATAACCCTTTAAGCCCAGCCCATGCCTTCTTTGTTCTTCAGAACTGATTTGGGAAGGTGAGAAATAAACCACCTTGCCAATAATGGAGCACAGCACATCAAGGTTCCCCATTTTCGATCAGTACGGGCATAGAGCTGATGAAGAATGTCACCCAAGAGGGTCGGTACATGATTACCAGAGATGAAGATTTTTACCGCATTCACATCAACAAAGGAGTCAGTTAGGAAACAATACCAAGCCATATATCAGAAAAGCCAGAATATCTTCGAATGCCTAAAAGTCCAGACTATCCCAGAAATGATTAGCCTTACCAACCAAGAACTTAGTCAGAAAGCCCTTTGCTCCACTACGAGTTTTCTAATTAGCCATTACCTCATCCTTTGTCATATGAAGGGCTGAAGCAATCTCTTCTGGCCTAAGGATCTTCTCCCAACCTGTGAACGGGGTTTGTTCCAAAATAGAGATACCGAGTAGATCAGATAACTCTTCCAAGGTAGGGACCAACTGGTAGTCCTGAAAAGTAAAGCAATGGTGTAGTGGATCTAAGAACTGGACTAGGACACTCATCATCTGCTCGTCCGATTTGGAAGTGACCAAACCCAAGAGGTGACCATGTCTCCTGATAAAGGAGGTAGTATCAGATATCTTTGCAACCAACTCTTTAAGCATAGTGGGAACCTGGACAAAATTGATCCAGATGGTGTTCTTACGCATAGGTGCCATGACCTATAAAACAGAACAAAGATGAATCCCTCCTGTCTTTGAAATAGGTTAGTCCAATGCAAGATGTATGCAATGTTATGATGTCATGATGTCATGATAGAAAGCACACCACAAGTATCCACAAATAGCAAACATGGTAAAGGCACACAAGTCACAGAGAGAGCCCTTAGATTTCAGGCTGGCAAGGAGCTTAGGTACTACCCTCTTTCAGTTCAGTTGGTTTAAACCTGTCCTAAAAATAGTAACTGGGTTCTAGAGGATCTCAATATCACTGACTACCCTCGATCGGTCATAATTCCAGTTTAGCAACCTTTTCTTGCAGCCGGAATCATCACGAGAGTTTAGTCTCAATGAGTGTAGCATACTGCTACTGTTCTATGGCCAAGTTGGTCAATTTAAAGGTTCTAAGGTCAGTTGGTGCTTCATGACCCCTTAGAAGACCCACATTCTCCTCGTTCCAACATAAGGGATATCGGTACAAACTAAAGTGCCACACCAACATAGCTACTTCTTCAACCGTATCGGTCTATGCCGTACAGTTCTCTCATAGTTTATTGCTACTTACCTAAAGGGTATCCCCAGATCCGGGTTAGTATCTATAGTAACTCTGATTCAAGCCCACAAATATAAAGCATACAAAGCAAACAATTGAAAACACAATGATCTAGTCCTAAGGTACACCCCACTTATAAGCTCCCCAACAGAGTCGCCAGTTCTGTGATACGGTGGGAAGAACTGACTGTTTTTTGGAATGCTGGTTTGCGTTTTGCGTCTATTTTCGCAAAATGCCGCAGTAAGCAAGAGTCGCCACCGACTTTTATTTTATCCAACAAGGAAAGGAAAAAAGCACAGAAAAATTCTTTTTTCGAGATATTTCTCGGGTTCGGGGGGTAGATTATAGAAAGGGAAGGTATTAGCACCCTTTCTATCTGTGGTTATCCACGGGCTCTTAGGTACTTGCTCAATTGTTTTCAAAATATTGCTTTCTTTGTGCTTGTGGGTTTGGAAAAAAAATTTGTTTGAAAACTTCGATTTAACTCTTGCTTCTGTCCTCAAGAGTATATGAAGTGTTTTGAAAACTTTGTTCGAAAAGTGTAAGTGTGAAGAGTTTTTTGTTTGTTTTTGAAAGAGCAAGTACTTAAGAACCATCTACCTACTCGAAAAAGGAATCGTTCTATGCTATCTTCCTTTAGACAATGATATCCCACAATTGATTAGTAGGTAGCACCGTCGTTGGAGTTTAAGGGTCAATTCAATTTAGGGACTTACGGTCACCAAAGCAATGTTAGGACGCCTTAGCGGTAACCCTAATGTCTTAGATCATTTGTTTGAGGCAATCATATCCGAGGCAACCGTTTCGAGGCAACTATGATCTTTGGACAAGAGGAAAACCGCTAAAATGACCTATACTCAATGACCGTGTACGAAGGCAACCAAGTGGGGTGTACCCTAAGAGTGCGCATGTGCGAGTGTGTCGTTTTCAGTTAATTTTATCTTTGTACATGTTAATGGTGATCTATGTTGATTTTAGGTTAAACATTCATTCTTGTCATGCATCCCTATTATCAAACATCTAACAGTTATATTTTGCGGAAATTAAATTACAAGGCGTCGGGTATTTACATCGCCAAAAGCAACCCTTTGAAATTTAAATGCGGAAAAATAAATAAAGCGATAAAAATAATTAAATGGTCCTAATTATCTATTACATTCTAGGAACAAGTACAATATTGAATAAATAGATCGCGTGCAGAAAATTAAATCGGGTGCGAGTTTAGGGTTTTGACCCCTTTTGTTAAAGAGAAGTTTTTTTTTGGTTGTTTTTGAATTAAGAAAGAAATTACCTAAGTTAATTATTAAATTAATTAATTAATTAATGAAAATAAATATTTTTGGTTTTTTTTTGGTATTTAAAGAAATAAAATAAAATAAATTAATGTTAGTAAAAACCTAATTAAGTCTAATTATTTTTAACTATTTACAAAAGATATATTAAAGTTATTTCTAATTAATAGCCTAAATTAATTAATAAATTTGTTAATAAAAATTAAAATTTGATTTTATGAAGAAAATATTTTTGTGGTTTTTAATTTTAGAAAAAAGAATTTTGATTGGTTAATAATTAAATAGAAATAATAACTAAATAATTAAAAAAAAACAAAATAAATAAAATATAGAGAGAGAGGGGTATGGGCCTGCTTTGGAGTGTTTGGGAAGCAATTCTGAGGCCCATTTGAATCTGGCCTCGTTTGACTTCTGAGATCCCCTACGCGCATGTTGACTTGACTCCATGGTAGACCATCAACCTGGATCACCAGATCTGGCCTTTGGCCATCTGGCTGTTGGACATGTGAAGGCATATGGTGAGCTGCACTCTTAGATTTGCACCTGATTACATGAAGGAGAAAAATAACAAAGAGAATGGGGGACCTGGGATTCGAACCCAGGTCCTGTTGGTCATTGGCAAGCACGCTTACCAATTGGCTATTGTGTTCCGTTTGTTAATTATATACAAAATAATAATAATAATAATAATAATAAGAGGAAACAAACTAATATGCCAGCACAACAAAATTAAGCGCGCCATGTTTGAATGGGTGAATCATGCTTCGCCACGCATCATCTTCAACCCCCAACTGTAGCTAAAAACCTGTAAAAACTTATAGCTATGGACACAAGTCGTCGCTACAAGTCGCGCCTCCTCCAAAATCTGTTATAGGCCATGGAAATAAATTCTAAGGGCAGGGTTGTACTTGTCTCATCATCTCGGTCACAACCATGCCCTTCTCGACAGCCAATTTTTCCTGCAATAGAAATACCCAAAAACAAACCACAAAACCCTAGCTATGGTACCTCACAGCATATGCCACATAAATAAAATTGGATGATGCAGAATGCTTAGAAACTTGATGAGGATTATGAATATGCAAATAGTTTATACAAAAGATGCAGGAATAATGATTTACGAATTCAAATGCAGAGCTATGTAACGTGATGCTTACAACGCTATAGGAGGTTGAAAATGCGTGCTTTTGTTCCCAGAAGGTTGAGTGAATACCCAGCAATCGATTGGGATAGCTCTTTGCTTCTGAAAATCTCTCTTGCTATGATTTTGAATTCTCACCTTTTCACCACTTTTTTCAAGTTTTGTTCTCTCTATGCTTGCAGTCTCCAACCTTTGTAATCGTGCCTTAAGCTTCCTTATGTATGATAGAATGTATTAGGTTAACAAATATGCCTTGAATCTTTGCACATCAATGCCATGGGATTTGATTTGATCCACCATTACTAAACCTTCCAATATTGTGAAAACTCAATCTTTTTGCACATGGAATGCTTGATACGAGTTTGATACCCTTGATGATGACGATTCAGTCCTGAAATAGCCAAAAAGAGATCAAGTAGTCAATATTTGAATTTTATTTGATTTAATTTGATTAAAAATGAAATAATTCAATAAAAAATCAAATAAAATAATAAAATTGGTAAATGGACACAATACCGAAGCTAGGACACGTGTGCAATGGGGAAAGATCAAATCAAGTGGAAAAGAATGGGCCCATTTGACAAAATTTGACGTTTTGGGGATAGTTGACTTTTGGCCATTTTGCAAAAATGCCCAACTTCAACAATGCGTAACTTCTTCAATTTTTCACTTTTGGAGGTGTTCTTGGAATTTATAGAAATCTTGAGATGTCCTCTAACCAACCCTTTTGGTCTCATCTCATTTTGATATTCCATGCTCAAGTTATAAGATTTGGAAAAAAAAGTGTTTTTGTTGACTTTCAAAAATGACCTATAATGTCCAAATTTGTAACTTTTTGTGAGTGCATTTATTAATCTTGGGGTATGAAGATGGATTGTAGGAAATTTCATCCTCTTCAAAATGAGCTTTGGATGGATCATTTCTCATAAAGTGTGACAAAGTTATGCTTGGTCAAAGTTGGTTTGACTTTTCCTGCAAAACCCTAATTTAGCAACTTTTGAGTCTTGATGAATTTTGAGCAATCCTTGATGAATCATGATCAACCCTTGATCAAATGATGAAATATCCTTCAAAATGAGAATTTTGACAAAAAATCTTAAGGTTTGACTGTTTATAGGTCACACTTGACTTTTGCCCTAACATAGTCGATTTTTGGACCCTTTGAGCAATTGACTGAGCAAACTTCTTCTGCAAGGCTTGAAATTTGTCATGGATGACCTTGAGAAAATATTAGGACATTAGGGAGCATTTGAGGTCATTTGGACTCAAGGATCTTGATTCAACACAAAACCCTAATTTGGGGTTGACTGCCTTATGAGATGATTTGTCTGACCCACTCTTGTGCAAACTTGAGCAACTTGGAGATTTTTCTTGCAATGTTATGAGAAATATGAGAGGGCAAATTTTGGGGTACAACAATTTGTATGATTGAAATTTTATAACTCTGATTTATCTATGTAAATTGCTGGGGTAGAATTGGGGTGTTACACTAATCGATACTTAAAGCGCTCTCGCCCTCTTTAAGATTGATGTCCCATTTTTACTATCTGGTTCGACCCCTACGCTCTCGCAGTGCCGACTCAAACCTTAGTTATATTCCCACTCTCGTGGAAAAATCATATTAAATAACCTCTCACTTTCGTGACAAAGCTAATTAAATTAAATATAAAAACTAAAAACCGAAACAAGATTTTTGAAACAAATAATTAAGCCAGCTTCCTTACCGAGTCCCATCGGAAACGACGGTTCTCACATATCGAACTCAAAACTATTTAGCTAGACATATTGTTAAATGAAAGCGAATTAAACATAACAAGTGCAATTAAGAACGACATGGTAAATAAATTAACAATGATAAACGAAAATAATAATAATAATAAAGCAATAAAAGGAAACCTATAAAAGTTGGAAAAAATTGTGAGACTTGAAATAAAGATGAAACTGAAATAAATTCTATTAAAGCAGCAAGATTTGATCCAAGCATTACACAGATTGTAGGCCTAATACTAATGGTGTGGTATTTCTCCGATGTGAGAAACTACCACTTTTACAAAGTGATTTCTGCCTAAAACTATGAACAACGCTTCCGTGCACAAACTTGGATGCCCAAACAATGAATGCTAGGTCCTTTATATAGTGATAAATGCTGGAAGTTATCATGTGAGAGGTAGTGGATATAATGGAGATCATGGTCTGAGAAGTTGAGAAAATCATGGGGTGAGTAGGTTTGTAAGTACTAACATTGAGAGAGCCACAAAACAAAACATAATGAAAATGTGGCAAGAGAAAATGAGTCGTGGAAAGGGCCACACCACCCATGGCGAGGGCCACACCATGAGATTCTGTGGTGAGGGCCACACCACCTGTGGCGAGGTCCACAGGTTGAAAATGTTATTTTTCTACTCTTTTTCTCGTTTCTTCCATTCCTCTCAGTTTCTTGGTTATTTCTCGCTCTTTTTCACATGGAATCTTTGTGTAAGCATGTACATGAAATAGAATAGAAATATCTACATAACACGATGAAAATGAACAAAAATGAAACTAAGATGCATGAGAGTTAAGTTGAATAAACAATATAATTTTGCGTTATCAGATCACCAGCTTGGAATCACCTCTTATTTCAACTCTAGTTTCCCCCAATTCCAATAAAGCTTCAAGTCCTACTATCAAAGCTTCATATTCTGCTTCTTTATTCGAACAAGAAGGCCCTTTAATTTTATACTTGAACTTGGTTGGAATTTTATCAGGAGAAATAATCAAGATTCCAACACCAGTTTCTTCTTTGTGAGTTGAACCATCGAAAAATAGTTTCCAAGGTTCTAGTTCCATATAATCTTGAGGAACTTCGACCATTGCATGCTCAACTATGAAATCAAAGACCATTTTAACTTTCATAGCTTTTAAAGGTAATAAATCCAAGGAGTGCTCAGTTATGGCAAGTGCCCATTTGCAAATTCGACTGTGCAAAATTGTCCTAGAAAGCATAAGTTTGATGACATCGAAATGAGAAGAAAAATACACATCAACAGGCTTTATATAATATTTTAGTTTGGAACAAGAGAAGTACAAACAAAGACATAATTTTTCTATAGTACCATATCTAGTTTATGCATCATTTAACACTCGACTGAGGTAATAAATGGCTCTTTTGAAACCATTATCGTCCTCTTTTGCAAGAATACTACCTATAGTTGCATCAGTCACCAAAATATACAACATCGTACACTTATTTCTACAAAGAGGTAGCAAAATATGAGGGTATACAATATATTCATTGATCTTGTCGAACTCTTCTTGATGCTCTTGCTTCCATTCAAATCCTTCTTGTTTTAAGCGCGGAAGAGGAGAGAAAGCCTGGGTACACCCACTCAAGTTTGAAATAAATCGCCTCAAGAATTTTATCTTCCCAAGTAGTGATTGCAATTCTTTCTTTATTAATGGCGCTTTAGTCTCCATGATGGCTTTTTTTGTTTAGATTTATCTCTATACCTTTATTATGGACCAAAAAGCCTATGAAATCTCCAGCCTGCACAAATAAGGCACATTTAAGGGGATTCATCTTCAAGCCATGTTTCCTCATTCTTTTGAATGATTGGCGAAGGTGATTCATGTGATTTTCGTCTGATACAGATTTTATCACTATGTCATCAATATAAAATTGCATAAATGTTTCGATGAAATCATGAAATATTGTACTCATTATTGTTTGATAAGTTTCCCCAGGATTTTTTAAACCAAAAGGCATGACCTCCCATTCATAGGTTCCTAATGTCCCGGGGCATCGAAAAGCTGTTTTGGGTATGTCTTCTTCAGCAATAAAAATCTGAGTGTATCTAGAATATCCATCAAGCATACTAGAGTATTTGAAACCTACGGCTAAATCAATTAACATTTCTGCCACAGGCATTAGATACTCGTCTTTGGGGGTTACTGCGTTTAAATTTCAAAAATATATGCAAACCCTCAAAGATCCATTTTTCTTAATAACAAGAACTATATTTACAATCCATTCGACATACCTTGTGGCCCGAATGAACTTGCAACGGAGGAGTCTTTCGATATCTTCCTTAATCTTCAAGAGCACTTCTGGCATAATACTTCTGGGAGCCTGCTTGATGGGCTTCTTGCCATCCTTGATAGGCAGCTTTAGTTCGACCAAGTCTCTACTTAAACCAGGCATTTCGTTGTAGTCCCAAGCAAAGAAATCCTTGTATTATTTTAGTAATTGGATTACTCTTGTTTTTACTTCTGGGCTAAGCTTAGCACTGACGTACTTGGTCTTTTGAAGTCCCATCACTAGATCAACTTCTTCGAGTAGATCTTGTGCCCTCATCTTTACATTTGGTTCTACAAGATCTTTCTCAAATCCCAAAGACTCTTCATCATAGATCACATCCAGCCTCTGGTCATTCCTTTATTTGATACGGTGGCAGAACCGACTATTAAATACTGGTTTGCATTTTTTGTTCGCAAAATGTCGCGGTAAGCAAGAGTCGCCATCGACTTTTATTTTATCCAACTGGAAAGGAAAAAAGCACAAAAAAATTCCTTTTCGAGATTTTGAGTACGGGGGGTAGATTATAGAAAGGGAAGGTATTAGCACCCTTTCTATCCATGGTTTTCCATGGGCTCTTAGGTACTTGCTCATCATTTAAAAATTGCTTGTGTGTGTTTGTTTTGAAAAGTTTGTTTTACTTCGTTTTAACCCTTGCTTTTGTCTTCAAGAGTGTTACGAAGTGTTTTTGAAAACTTTGTTTATAAAAGTGTAAGTGTGAAAAGTTTGTTATGAGCAAGTACCTACTAGCATCTACCTACTCGAAAAAAGAATGTTTATGTTCTTGCTTCCTTTAGACAACGTTATCCCACTATTTAATGAGTAGGTAGCACCTTCATTGGAGTTGTAAAGGGTCAATTCGAAAGGGACGTACGATCACTAAAGCAACGCTAGGACGTCTTAGTAATAACCCTAATGTCTTAAGATCATATTCGAGGTAACATTTTCGAGGCAAACTTTTCGAGGCAACATTTCTGAACGGGACTTTTGATCTTTGTTTAGACAAGAGAGCAACCACTAAAAGACCTTATACTTAATTATTGTTTACCGAAGGCAACCGAAGTGAGAGTATACCCTAGGAGTGCGCATGTGCGAGTGATTCAATTTCAGTTATTATCTTTGCACATTTAGGGTTTGCTAACCGTTTTAAAATTAACATACATTTTTGTCATGCAACCCTATTATCATACATCTAACAATTAACATTTGCGAAAATTAAAATGCGGAAAATAAAGCTAAGCTATTACAAGGCTTCGGGGAGGGGGATTAATTACATAGCCAAAAACCCGCAAAAACGATAAATAAGCGAAAAGTCCTAATTAAACTATTACATCCCATGAGCAGTTACATTAATATTTGCCAAAAAATAATAAACACGCGATGAATCAAGAATAGGAAAAATTAGGGTTTTGACCCCGTCTAAACCTAATTAAAGGAAAAATCATTTTTTGGTTGTTTTTGATTACTTTAAGAAAAATAAGGTTTTAAAATTAAATAAATACAAACTTAATTACTAATTGAATTAAATTAAGAAAAATAATTTATTTTGACCCATTTTTGTATTTTTTGTTATTTTAAGAAAATAAATTAAATTAAATTAAACAAGTCCTAATTTCTAATTTGTTTTAATTTATTTACAAAACAAATTAAAGTTACCCTAAAATTAAATTACACTAATTAAATTAATTTTTGATAAAATAAAATAATAAAAAAAAACTAAATCTAATTTGATGAAAATAATTTTTATGAGTTTTTTTATAAAAAAGGAATTAATTTTTATGTGAGAAAGTAATTAAAATCATTAAATAAAAGAAAACATAAAAAGAAAAGAAAGAGGGAAATGGGCCTGGCATGTTGGCAATTTGAGGGGTGCCAATAGCAGCTTTTGGGCCCAAAAAAACCTTGATCCACGTTGACTTCTCAGATCCCATGTTGCAAGTTGACCAAGGTGCATCATAGTCATCCACATGATGGGCGTTAGATCTGGAATATGGACATCTGGTCGGTTGTGCATTGAGGATATATGGTGGACATCCTAGAAGCCTGCGCATAGAAACATGTATAGAAAAATAATATTGAAGACCAAGGGAACCTGGGGATCGAACCCAGGCCCTTCAGCTTTTTCTCTCTCCCACTGACCAACCCTGCTAGCGTGCTTTGTTGTACATCATATAACAAATAATCATTATATTAAAAACACAAAACGCCAATTGTACAACGCGTGAATTTTTTAATGGACGAACCAGGGGGTGCCACGCCACCCTTCTTCTTCCTCTCTCCGTTGGTAAAAGTCAAGGACTTTTACCTACAGACTAAGGTCTGTAGTTATAACCCTGCGTGTTTCCAGAATCATCTACAAGCATGATAAACGAAATCTAATGCCACAGACGAATTCGTCTTGGCCTTGTGAACATCATGGTACCTCTCTTTTGGGCCAATTTCACCTGCATAAGAAAATCCCAAAATGAGCACAGAAAACCTAACAATGGCATATCTCTGTATTGTTAGCAAAAATGCAATTAATCATTACCAACAGCTTGCAAATGTTTCGCTGAACCGGAATATATAAAGAATTCATGCTACAAATGCCAAAATAATGATATTGGATTTCAAGAAAATGCCAAGGTCGTGAGACACTTACAATGAGTTTTGGTGCACAAAATGCTTGCTAAGGATTGGTATGGACTCCTTGAACACCCAAGAGGCGAATGAGATCGCTTGGAAGGCTTGAGAATGCCTAGAACTATGAAATCAGATCCACACTTTTCTTAATTTTTTGAAAGTTTCTCTCCATGCCTCTAACCCTTGTGCATTTGGTCTGCAAACGTTCTATATGCAGTCTTGAGTGAATTAGGTTTATAAATTTGTTTCAAATCTTCTTCAATTAAGGTGATTGATCAAGATTTGATTCTCTTGTAAATCTTTCCAAAACAAGCCAAAAATCAATCTTTTTGTGTACAAACATGCCTTGCACGATTTGATCTCCTTGCCAGGTATTCATGGACCTGAAATGTGCACAAAATCTCAAGGTTTAAATGATTTTGATATTTTGATGATTTTATTTTGATTTAATTTGATTTAATTGAAATAAAAATCAAAATAAATGACAAAAATAAAATAAAGGCAAGTGGGAAGGGTCATGGCTCGTGGACCATGTTACAAACTCAAGACAAGCACAAAAAGTTGGGCCCATTTGACAAAAATTGCATTTTGAGGCACATTTGACTTTTGGCAATTTTGCAAAAAAAGGTCAACTTCACCAATGCATAACTTCCTCTATTTTGACTCTATGAGGGTGTTCTTGGACTTTTTAGGAAGCTTGGGATGTCCTCTAAGCAAACCTTTTGGTCTCATATTAATTGGGTCTTCCATGTTCATGTATGAAGCTTTGATGAAAAATGTGTTTTTGTTGACTTTTCAAAGTAACCTATAATGTCCAAATTCATAACTTCTTGTGAGTGCATATTTTGAACTTGGGAGCAGAAGATGAATTGTAGGGTATTGCATCCTCTTCAAAATGAGATTTGTATGGGTGATTTCTAATAAGGTATGAGAAAGTTATGCTTGGTCAAAGTTGAGTTGACTTTTCCTACAAAAACCCTAATTTGGCAACTTTTGGGTTTTGATGAATTGTGAGCAATCCTTGAGGAATCATAATAAACCCTTGATCAAATGATGAATAATACTTCAAAATTAGAATTTTTACCAAAAATCTTGAAGTTTGATTGTATGTGGGCCACAATTGACTTTAACCCTATCATAGTCGATTTTCAGGCTTTTGAGCAATTGACTGAGCAAACTTTCTCTGTAAGGCTTCAAACTTGACATGGATGATCTTGAGAACATATTAGGACAATGGTGAGAATTTGAGACCCTTTGGACTCAAGCATCTTGATGCAAACTGAAACCCTAATTTGAGGTAGACTGCTTTTAGGAGAGGGTTGGTCTGGTCAACCCTTGGACTTCCTTGAGCAATTTGAGGACCTCACTTGAAATGTATTGAGAAATATGGGAGGGAAAATCTAGGGGTAAAACATCTGCCCCTGTTCAATCTTCTTAAACCTGAGGATGTAGATGGGCTTGTCTTCCTTTCGTGATCCGAAGGTGGAAGATGATTGAACACTAGAGTGCCCAGAAATTTGCACTCACATGCAGTGATATCCGTCTTGCGATGTCGGAAATGGGCTTGTAGATGCCATTTGGAAGTTGAAGTCAGAATATGGGCTTAAAGATGCCATCAGAAGAAGTGTCGATCGCATAAGAGATTCCTTTGCGAGAGCCCGTATACCTGTCGTTGAGGAGGACTTTGTTGGGGAATGTTGGTCTATATCCTAAGAGAAATAGAGCTTTAGGAACTTCAGTTGTCCGTTATTCTACTGGGGAATCATC
Organism: Vicia faba; assembly: GCA_948472305.1. Lineage (NCBI taxonomy): Eukaryota > Viridiplantae > Streptophyta > Magnoliopsida > Fabales > Fabaceae > Vicia > Vicia faba. The sequence continues at coordinate 385,574,496 of OX451735.1, read as the reverse complement.
TCTTGGTTGAAGAGGTGAAAATGAACTACTATCTGGTCGTGCTCCAGGCTTCACAGTAATTTGTTGAGGAAAATAAGATCGACTGCTATCTGGTCATGCTCCAGGCTTCATAGTGACTTTCTGGGGGGATGAGATTAAACTTGCTATTTGGTCGTCTTCCAGGCTTCACAATGTCTCATACTGTTATCTGGTCGGGTCTAGGCTTCAGTGTATTTTGCTGTTATCTGGTCGAGTCCAGGCATTGCAGCGTCCTATACCATTATCTGGTCGAGTCCAGGCTTCACGGTATTTGGAGAAATCAAGATATTATCCGTTCGAGTCTGGGCTTCATAACTTGAATGTAAGGTGTACCACTATCTGGTCGAGTCCAGGCTTCATGGGGCTTTGCTATTATCTGGTCGAGTCCAGGCTTCACAACATCCTATACCATTATTTGGTCGAGTCCAGGCTTCACGGTATTTGGAGAAATCAAGATACTATCCGGTCGAGCCCGGGCTTCATAACTTGAATGTAAGATGTACCACTATCTGGTCGAGTCCAAGCTTCATGGTGCTTTGCAGAGATCAAGATGCTATCCTGTCGAGTCCGGGCTTCATAGCTTGAATGTAAGATGTACCACTATCGGGTCGAGTCCAGGCTTCATGGTGCTTTGCTTTTATCTGGTCGAGTCCAGGCTTCACAATGTCCTATACCATTATCTGGTCGAGTCCAGGCTTCACGGTATTTGGAGAAATCAAGATACTATTTGGTCGAGTTCGGGCTTCATAACTTGAATGTAAGATGTACCACTATCTGGTCGAGTCCATGCTTCATGGTGCTTTGCAGAGGTCAAGATACTATCCTGTCATTAAATAAAAGAAAATATAAAAAGAAAAGAAAGAGAGAAATGGGCCTGGAATGTTGGCAATTTGAGGGGTGCCAATAGCAGCTTTTGGGCCCAAAAAAACCTTGATCCACGTTGACCTCTCAGATCCCATGTTGCAAGTTAACCAAGGTGTATGGTGGACATCCTAGAAGCCTGCACATGGAAACATATATAGAAAAATAATATTGAAGACCAAGGGGACCTGGGGATCGAACCCAGGCCCTTCAGCTTTTTCTCTCTCCCACTGACCAACCCTGCTAGCGTGCTTTGTTGTACATCAAATAACAAACAATAATTATATTAAAAACACAAAACGCCAATTGTACGACGCGCGAATTTTTGAATGGAAGAACCAGTGGGTGCCACGCCACCCTTATTCTTCCTCTCTCCATTGGTAAAAGTCAAGGACTTTTTTCTACAGACGAAAGTTTGTAGCTATAGCCATGCGTGTTTCCAGAATCACCTACAAGCATGATAAACTAAATCTAATGCCACAGACCAATTCGTCTTGGCCTTGTGAACATCATGGTACCTCTCTTTTGGGTCAATTTCACCTGCATAAGAAAACCCCAAAACGAGCACAAAAAACCTAACAATGGCATATCTCTGTATTGTTAGCGAAAATGCAATTAATCATTACCAACAGCTTGCAAATGTTTCACTGAACCAGAATATAGAAAGAATTCATGCTACAAATGCCAAAATAATGATATTGGATTTCAAGAAAATGCCAAGGTCGTGAGACACTTACAGTGAGTTTTGGTGCACGAAAATGCTTGCTAAGGATCGGTATGGACTCCTTGAATACCCAGGAGGTGAATGAGATCGCTTGGAAGGCTTGAGAATGCCTAGAACTATGAAATCAGATCCACACTTTTTCTTGATTTTTTGAAAGTTTCTCTCCACGCCTCTAACCCTTGTGCATTTGGTCTGCAAACATTCTATATGTAGTCTTGAGTGAATTAGGTTTATAAATTTGTTTCAAATCTTCTTCAATTAAGGTGATTGATCAAGATTTGATTCTCTTGTAAATCTTTCCAAAACAAGCCAAAAATCAATCTTTTTGTGTACAAACATGCCTTGCACGATTTGATCTCCTTTCCAGGTATTCATGGACCTGAAAAGTGCACAAAATCTCAAGGTTTAAATGATTTTGATATTTTGATGATTTTATTTTGATTTAATTTGATTTAATTGAAATAAAAATCAAAATAAATGACAAAAATAAAATAAAGGCAAGTGGGAAGGGTCATGGCTCGTGGACCATGTTACAAACTCAAGACAAGCACAAAAATTTGGGGCCATTTGACAAAAAGTTTGTTATGAGCAAGTACCTACTAGTATCTACCTACTCGAAAAAAGAATGTTTCTGTTCTTGCTTCCTTTAGATAATGTTATCCCACTATTAAATGAGTAGGTAGTACCGTCGTTGGAGTTGTAAAGGTTCAATTCGAAAGGGACGTACAATCACTAAAGCAACGCTAGGACATCTTAGTAATAACCCTAATGTCTTAAGATCATATTCAAGGTAACATTTCCGAGGCAACCTTTCCGAGGCAACATTTCTGAACGAGACTTTTGATCTTTGTTTAGACAAGAGAGCGATCACTAAAACACCCTATTCTTAATGATCGTTTACCGAAGGCAATCGAAGTGAGAGTATACCCTAGGAGTGCGCATGTGCGAGTGATTCAATTTCAGTTATTATCTTTGCACATTTAGGTTTTGCTAACCGTTTTAAAATTAACATACATTCTTGTCATGCAACCCTATTATCATACATCTAACAATTAATATTTGCAAAAATTAAAATTCGGAAAATAAAGCTAAGCTATTACAAGGCTTCGGGGAGGGGGACTAATTACATAGCCAAAAACCCGCAAAAATGATAAATAAGCGAAAAGTCCTAATTAAACTATTACATCCCATGAGCAGTTACATTAATATTTTCCAAAAAATAATAAAGGCGCGATGAATCGAGAATAGGAAAAATTAGGGTTTTGACCCCATCTAAACCTAATTAAAGGAAAAATCATTTTTTGGTTGTTTTTGATTACTTTAAGAAAAATAAGGTTTTTAAATTAAATAAATACAAACCTAATTACTAATTGAATTAAATTAAGAAAAATAATTTATTTTGACCCATTTTTGTATTTTTTGTTATTTTAAGAAAATAAAATAAATTAAATTAAACAAGTTCTAATTTTGAATTTTTTTTATTAATAACCATGTATTTAAAAAATATTTCGCAAATAACTGGGTTTCGGAAAAAATTACGCAAATAACCATGTTTGAGATGGCTCCACAAAGGAGGAGCCATCTCAATTGGCTTAGGGCATAAGATGAACAACACGTTATTTGAAGTATGAAAAATGTATAACCAAAGAAGAGACTTACAAATGCAGCAATGTTTTCCCTTGTGCCTCTGTGAGTATCGCCCATTGTTAGAATAGCCATTGTTCAGAATGCTTGAGAGTATGAAAGACTTAGGAAGAGATAGAGAGTATGATAGACTTAAGAAATATTTCGTAGCAGAGAGTGAGAGTTGTGTGGGTGTGAGAGATGTTTCATAAGGTATGTATTTATAGGCAAATAAGTTTGATGTAGTGGTTGCTTGTGCTTGCATGCCTGCGAAGTGTCACATTTGCATGCTTAGGGGGTTACACATATGCATGCATGCATTTACAAAAAATGTAAGGTGTCACTCTTGCAGGCTAGGTGGAAGCCCATGCATGTATCACGATTGGACAGTAAGGTAGGCGCCATTGGACTTGGCGAAAGAGTACAAAAATGAATGGTGTCGCCACCCCATTTGGCGAATAAGAGGTGTCATTTATTATAGCATAGGCTCAGGCTACGTGACAGCCTTTGGGATTCCTTTCTTTATTGCATGCAAGGCCATTGGAGTTGATGGGTGGAGTCTTACACAAAACATGTATGTGTGCAGAATAGGGCCAGGATAGGTGGCAGCTGTTGTACCCCAAAATTTGCCCTCCCATATTCTCCAAGAAATTGCCAAGTCAAGCTGCAAAATTCCCCAAGGGTTGCACAGTGCAAAGGTCTCCTATACAGTCAAAACTAGGGTTTGTGTTCTGGTCAAGAAAATGAAGTTTTAAAAGGCCCAATCAAGTCTCATATGCCTACAAATATGGTCAAGTATCCTCATATCAAGTTTCAAGGCATTCAGCATAAAATTGCACAGTCAAAAACCCTAATTGCACTACAGTCAACTGTAGGGGCAAAATGGTCATTTGACAGTCAAAAGTTCAAATTTTTGGTCAACATATCATTTTGAAGCCACAAACATCATTTGATCAATGCTTGATCATGATTCTCAAAATTTGGCTCAGAAATCATCAAAGATGCAAAAGTTTCCTTATTTGGACAGCTGAAAAAGTCAACTGAAATTGACCAGGGCATAACTTTCACATGGATTATCAGAAAAATTCCATCCAAAGCTCATTTTGAAGAGAAAGACATTTCCTACAACTCATCTTCATACCTCAAGTCCAAGAAATGCTCTCACAAAAAGTTATCAATTTCAACATTATAGGTCATTTTCAAAAGTCAACAAAAAGGGACTTTAAGTCAAAGGCCATAACTTGAGATTGGTAAATCAAAATTACATGGGACCAAAGGCATTGGTTAGAGGACTCAAAGACATTTCCAAAATGTCCAAGAACATGAGAAAAGCTTAAAAATTGAGCAAGTTATGCCTTGTGGAAGTTGGGAAATTTTTGGATATTTTGAAAAGTCAACATTGGTTCAAATGACCTAAAATTGCTAATGGGCCCATTTTTCTTCCATGATTCATCATTCTAAGCATATGCACGACCACTTGGCCCAAAGGGAAGTATTTTCTCATTTTTTATTTATTTATTTGAATTTTTATTTATATTAATTCATTTAAATCATTTAAATATATGAAAAATATTTAATTCACCCTAACCAATCTTTTATACATGTTTTATGCTCAATATTTCGTGCCTAGCCAAATAAGGAAAGAATTGGAGCAATTGGATATGATTTGAATCAAATGCACATGGAAAAAGATATGAAAAGATCCTTAGAAAATCAATTATCAAAAACAATGAATGCCATGGATTTGATTGGTTTTTCTTGACCTAATAGACTCCATACAAATGCTGGATCACAACCCTAATCACAAGAGACACGCAGCTGCTTAGAAACATAAGAATCAAACTTGAAATTTTCTCTAAAGAACTCAAAACTGAAATCATTGTTACAGGTCGATTCAAAGCACAAAACCTGTTTCAATAGCTTCCTCAAGGTTTCCTGAACACATTCCAATCAAAAACATCCATTCAAACTCCAAGAATTGGTAACATGAACCGGAACTGCATCAAGAAAAATTCACAATCGTGCATCATGATTCACGCATCCTTTGCATTTTTTATTCATTGATTCATGTTCATTATGAGATTCTAAAGCTAACCATTATGTTTAATTGAATTATTATGTTGTATACGAGATTTCGCCATGTTTGATTTCTAGGGTTTGCAGAGTTCAAAATTAGGGATTTCAAAACAAGACAAAATTGGAACCCATGAGTCATACCATTCGCTTCAGCGTACTCAGGCGATTCCAAACCAACCCTCGCGCTCAATTTATGAGTGCCTGAGGACTAATCGCTATTTTTCAATAGCTGGCCTAAGAAAACGCCATAAAAACTGTTGCTTTTGTTTTTGTATTACAGGGATGAGGAAGAAGATGGAGTCGTGGCATAAGCTGGTTGGTCTGTTTGAAAATTGGCGCGCGGACCCACTAACATTTTGCTTTTCTTTTATATTATTTATTTGTTACTAATATATCAAACGCGTTGACATGGCTCAGTGGCACAGGTGTTGATTGGTGATGCTAGTGACCTGGGTTCGAACCCCAGGTCTATGTTCTTTCAATATTATTTTTCAATCCATTATCACATGCAGGCACCATACTGAGAACCATCATAGTCCTTCATCATCTATCCACCCACGTGTACACTGAGATCAAGCCAAGGGCAGAGATTGGGAGAGCACCATAAACTCAGGTCAACATTGTTACACGCTACTCAAAAAAGTCAAACGGACCTGAAGCTTGTTGGGCCAGAATTTCACAATCATACCTCCATATTGGGGCCTGAACCCCCCCTGGTTTGCAAATTCTATATATTTTCTTTATGTTTTATTTTCAATTATTGTTTTATTTGTTTTATTGTTTTGATTTAATTAATTATTTTCACAAAATACAAAAAATGCCTAAAAATAAGAAAAGATAAAAAAATATAATAAATAATTTTTATTTCTAATATTTTCATAAATAAATGCATGTAAATAAATTTAGTTTAAATTAGGGTTTGCAATATTAATTCTTTTCATAAAAAATCTAAAAAATGTAGAAATAGGTTTAATTAATGTTTTATTCCTTTTTTAATTTTTCTTTTTTCTCATAATAATATTTATTTATTTTATGTATTTTTATAATCAAATTTTGCATGAAAATATCTTAGGTTTAAATTAGGTTAAAAACTTCAACATTTTTCTTAATAAATTAAAAAATAACTAGAATTAGGGTTTGCCTTTTATTTTAATTTTAATTAATTCTTTTTCTATTAAATCTTAAAATACATAAAAATATCAAAAAAAAAACAAAAACAATTTCTTCTCTTAAATTAATTAATTCGTGTAATTTAATGTTTGCAAAAGGGTCCAACGCCCTCGTTTCGATTTAATTTCGCATATTTATTTTTATTTTGCTTAAATAATTATGTACCTCTCCCGAAGCCTTGTAACGTTTTAATTACTTCTCGCATCTTTTAATTCTTTTAATTTCTTTATTTTCCGTCAAATCGGGTCCTGGTTAATTTTGGCGATGTGGACCCGCGCCATTTGTAATAGCTTTAGATTTACTTTTCCTCGCAATTTTTAACTGTTAAACAAAGCATGCAAGAATGAATGGCCTTAAATAAAATCAAGCGTAGAACACCAATAAACATGACAAGACAAATACAAATGAAAACGACACACAAATCGCACACACCACCCCTAGGGTACGCCTCACTGTTGCCTTGCCTCGAAAGGTGATCGTCGAGTAGAGGATGTCTTAGTAAGTCCTCATGATCCGGGAACCTGGCATGAGGGTAGCTTCTAAGGTGTCTTCCTATTGCTCTGGTGATCACCATGTCCCGAACCTCGAATTGACCCGAATACCTCCAACGGTGGTGCTACCTACCTCTCAATGGTGGGATGGCACTACTTTAAAGGACATCTACACAGACGAATTCCTTAGGGTAGGTAGACGACTCGTGGATACTTGCTCTAATTCAAAACAAAACAAACTAAAAATACTTTTCACACCGACACCTTTTCAAAAAGCTTTCGAAAGCAATTTTTCAAACACTCTTGAGGACCGATACAAGAGTCGAACTGGAATTTTCAAAGAAACTTTTTTAAAACCCACATTGAAAAGCAAACAAACCATTTTGGAAACACAATGAGAAAGTATCTAAGAGCCCATGGATAACCATGGATAGAAAGGGTGCTAACACCTTCCCTTTCTATAATCTACCTCCCGAACCGAGAGCAATCTCTTTAAGGAATTTTTCTGTGCTTTTGTCCTTTCCATTTGGAGAAAATAAAAGACGGTGGCGACTCTTGCTTCCGCGAAATTTCGCGAACCAGCGTTAAACAGTCAGTTCCAGATCCACCGATCACAGAACTGGCGACTCTGCTGGGGATATCTTTATAAAGTGAGGTGTACCTTAGGGCTAGTTCATAACTATGTTTTCACTTGTATTGATTTGCTTGCTTTACTATTGTGGGTTGCATCGGAGTTACATAGATCCTAACCCGGATCTGGGGATACCCTGTTTAGGTAGCATAAGATGTGAGGGACCTGTCCGGCGTAGACCGACACGGGTGAAACAGTGGCTACGTTGGTGTGGCACCTTGGTCTGTACCGATATCCCTTGTGTTGCAACGAGGAGAATATGGGTCTTCTGAGGAGTCATTAAGCACCAACAACCTTAGAACCTTAATTGACACAACTTGGCCTTTAGAATTGTAGCAGTACGCTACGCCCATTGAGGCTAAACTCTCGTGATGGTTCTGGCTGCAAGAAAAGATTGCGATGCTGGAGTTATGACCGATTGAGGGTAGTCAATGATATTGGGATCCTCTAAGAACTCAGTTACTTTTGATTAGGACAGGTATGAACCAACAAACTGAAAGAGGGTAGTACCTAGACCTCATGCTGGCCTAAACTTTAGGGGCTTGCCTTGTGTGACTTGTGTGCCTTACCATGTTTGCCTTTGTATCTGTATATGGTGTGCTTTATCATAACATCATAGCATCATGAACATTGCATGCATCCTGCATAAGGACTGACCATTTCAAAGACAAGAGGGTTTCATCTTTGCTCTGTTTTGTAGGACATTATGATGCCTGTACGAAGGAATACTATCCGGTTCAACTTTGTTCGTTCACCTGAGTTGCTTGATGAGTTGGTTAGAAGAATTCCAAACACCACTTCCTTCATTCAGAGGCATGGTTCTCTTCTCGGTTTAGTCACTGCAAAGCGGGATCAACAGTTGATGAGTGTTCTGACCCAGTTCTATGACCCTCTGTACCAGTGCTTCACCTTTCAAGACTTCCAGCTGGTCCCTACCCTGGAAGAGTTCTCTGATTTGCTTGGTATCCCCATCTTGGATCAGACTCCCTTTACTGGTTGGGAAAAGACCCTCAGGCTTGAGGATGTTGCTGCAGCTCTTCCTTTGACCCATCAAGAGGTAACAGACAATTGGGTAACTAGAAGCGGAGTTAAGGGTTTCTTGGCCAAGTTTTTGATTGGTAAAGCTAACAATTTCTGGAATGACCTGGACTTTAGGGCATATGAAGACATCTTGGCTCTCCTAATCTATGGGTTAGTCCTGTTTCCTAATCCTGACAACTTCATCAATGTCACTGCCATAAAGATCTTTATGTCTCAGAATCCTGTGCCCACTCTCTTGGGTGACATCTTGCAACAACTTCATGCCCGTACTACCCGAAGACGAGGAACCCTATGGTGTTGTATCCCTTTGTTGGTGAGGTGGTTTATTTCGCACCTCCCTAAGTTCATACTGAAGAATCAAGAAGGAAGAGGTTGGGCTCATAGGTTAATGTCTCTCACCGATAAAGACATCATTTGGACTTGCAGAGGTTTGGATGAGATAGCTATTATTGATCGATGCGGGGAATACCCTAATGTTCCTCTGATTGGTACTCAAGGAGGGATCTCTTACAATCCATGTCTAGCACTCTGTCAGTTTGGAAGAGCAAGAAGAGCAGGCCCCCATGAGATGTTGGTGCCTCACATCAGTTTTGAATTTCAGGTGGATAGTGACGAGCTACGTCGTAGGTTCATCAAGGCTTGGGACAAAGTTCATAAAGCTGACCCACAAGAGTTAGGGCCAAAGACTTCTTTACCTATGGAAGCCTACTACAAAAGGGTTCGCATCCGTGCTCAGAAGTTAGGTATGCCATATGAAGCTGTCAGACCCATCATTCTTGAGTGTCCTGATAAAGATGGTGTTCCTCCAACTGTCCTTCCTCCTCAGATACCTACTGATTATGAGACATTGAAGAGATCTTGGTTGCAACTGCAAGAAGAGCGGGATTCTTACCGAGAAAAGTTCAACGAGCAGGAATTAAAGATCCAGAAGCTGACAAAGCAGTTGGAGAACGAGAGAGCTCTGAATGCCTACATCCGTACTGAGAAAAGGAGACCATGGGATCAATAAGGAGCTCCAGATGGGCTTTTACAGTTTTATTTCCTTTCCAGTATTTCCTTTCATGTAACGCCTAAGGGCAACTTGTTGAATAATTTCAGTTGCAAAGTTGAATCTAATGAAGTGTGTTCTTTTTTTTTTTGTTTACAAAGTTGACTCCCGATTGTCTTTGAAAACATAAATCATACGCATTTCATACATCATGTGCATAGCAGGTTTTTCCCCTTTTCAGGTTGCTTACAGTTCTTCGCTGTTTATTTCAGCATCATGAATACCGACTCTGCATCAACTAAGACATCAATCAAGGCTCTTCAGGTGCAGAATGCACAATTCCAGGAATTAATCAAGGGTCTGGCTCGAGGCCAAGAAGAACTGAAGGCTATGCTCCTGAAGAAGGAGAAGAAGAAGAAGAGAAGAACTGTTCTGTTCAACTCGGGCCGAAGGTTTAACAATACTCTGCAACAGAAAGAGGCTGGTTCTTCTGTTGACAAGAATTCTCCTCAGGCAGAAGCAAGGGTTCCTAGTCCGGTAGTCTCCGACAACGAGACAGATTTTGATGAAGAGCAGTACCCTCCTGCAGAAGACAGATATAAGCAACTGGAGGATAGATTGAAGGCTATGGAGGTTCAACAGGTACCTGGGCTGGATTTTGGAGATCTGGGTTTGTCAACTGGTGTGATCATCCCTCACAAGTTCAAAGCACCATCCTTCTCTAAGTACGACGGGGCGTCTTGTCCCAAGCTGCATCTAAGGTCCTATGTTCGGAAAATTCAACCGTACTCTGCGGATAAGAATTTATGGATCCACTTCTTCCAGGAGAGTCTTTCAGGGACTCATCTCGAATGGTTCTATCAGCTGGATGGGACCAAGGTTCGTAACTGGGAGGAGTTGGCTACTGCTTTCTACAAGCAGTATCAATATAATGCCGACCTTGCCCCCACACGTACCCAACTCCAGGGTATGTCGTTAGGTGCAAGCGAAGGTTTTAAGGAGTACGCTCAGAAGTGGAGAGACCTGGCTGGCAGGGTGCAGCCACCATTGACTGATCGGGAATTGGTAGACATGTTCTTGGGGACCCTATCTGGGCCGTTTTTCAACCATCTCATTGGGAATTCTTCTGCTGGGTTCACTGATTTGATCTTGACTGGAGAGAGAATTGAAGCTGGGTTAAAATCTGGAAAAATTCCGAAGGGTGCATCATCCAGTTCTGAGAAGAAACCCTTCAAGAAGGAGTCTAGTGCCGTATATGGTTCTAGGAAATCAGAGAGACATGAGCACCGCCAATCTGTCAGTGCGGTAATGATTGCTAAGCCTGCTGCCGCTCCTCGGCCAACTAATCCCCAAAAAGTTGAAAGACCCCGGAGAGAATTCACCCGCTTAAGCATGACTTTGTCGCAGATCCTGCCACAGTTGCTCTCGACCAACTTAGTGACTGTCAGGGAGGCGCCGAAGTTCCCAAATACTGCATCTTCTAAGTACAACCCGAATGCTCGTTGTGCCTACCATTCAGATAGCCCGGGGCATTCTACTGATGACTGTTGGGCGTTAAAAAATAAGGTGCAAGACCTTATCGACGCAAAGGAGATACAGTTCGAAGCACCTGCGAAGCCGAATGTAGTTACTGCTCCTATGCCTCAGCATGGGGTAAATGCTGTAGATGAAGATGTTTATGCCATTTCTGTGGATGATCTAGCCACTCCTCTGAAGACTGTCAAAAAGAACCTGCTGCTGGCCGGTTTATTTCCGGGTTGCAGTGAGGGTTGCCTGTTCTGTGATGTGTCCCTATCTGGTTGTCCCTTGCTAAAATTAGGCATCCAAAGCCTAATGGATAGCAAGGAGATTCTGTTTAAAAAGTCTGCTGTTCAGTTGATTCCGATGGAAGAAGTTTCTGTGGTGACTATTTTCAATAATCCAATCCCGGCTCTCCCGAAGAAGCCCGTTCAAATCATGACCGTTGCACCTGTTATTATCACCGTTCCGGGACCCCTGCCCTATGTATCTGATAAAGCTGTCCCTTGGCACTATGTGGCAGACGTGTACGTAAATGGGATTAAACAAGAGTTCAACGCTGGCGCCAGCATTTGTGACATCACTGGCCCAGCCAAAGTTACCCGCAGTGGCAGGCTCTTCTCGCCTGACATTGCACCGCCTGCTGCCCAAAGACCGCTCCTGATAACTCCTACAAGTGTACATGTTCCTGCTGCTGATCCAATTGTGTCTCCTGCTTCCGAGTCATCCAAGGCCCGGGGCAAAGGAGTTGAGGTTGAGCCTGCCCAGATGGAGGCACCTGTACCCATAACTGCTGAGGCCTCCCAACAAGAGATGGAGGAGATTCTAAAAATTATAAAGAAGAGTGACTTCAATGTTGTGGAACAGCTGGGGCATACGCCCTCTAAAATCTCCATGCTCTCTTTATTGCTGTGCTCCGAGGCCCATGCCAAGGCCTTAATCTCATTCCTCAAGACGGCCCATGTACCACATGAGACATCTGCAGTCCAGTTCACTGATTGCGTAGCAAATTTGACGGCAGACAATGGCTTGGGTTTCTCAGATGCTGACTTGACCGCAAAGGGAAGAGACCATAATGATGCTCTGCATGTCTCTATTGAATGCAGGGGCACTACCTTGGCACATGTGCTGGTGGACACGGGGTCTTCTTTGAATGTGCTACCCAAGAAGGCTTTGGACCGTTTAGATTGTGAAGGTCTGGAATTAAAACCCAGCAATATCATCGTCAGGGCCTTTGATGGTTCAAAGAGGATGGTCCATGGAGAGGTTGACATTCCGATTCGTGTGGGCTCTCAGGTGTTCGACTCCACTTTTTATGTGATGGACATCCGTCCATCTTACTCTTGTCTATTGGGTCGACCTTGGATACATAAGGCTGGGGCAGTAACATCTACCTTGCATCAGAAGCTGAAGTACCCCGTCAGAGGGAAGATCGTCACTGTGCAGGGAGAGGAAGAATATATGGTGAGCCACCTGAACTCCTTCAGGTACATTGAGATGGATGGGGAGTTTATTGAAACCCCCTTTCAGCATTTCGAGGAGGTGTTTCCAATTGCAGCAACAGCAACAGAAGAAGGTGTTCCTTTGAAGATGGCTTCCCTAAAGGACGCCCAGGCCGTGGTTCAGAAGGGTGAATGTGCCGACTGGGGCAGGCTCCCAGATTTCACACAGAAGACTGATAAACTTGGGTTGGGTTTTACTACAGAAGGTCAGGAAGCTATGAGGAAAGCGAAGATCGGAAGACCTCCGATATTTATTAAAAGTTCAGGAGTGAATGCTGTTGGGGAAGACCATGAAGTGGACGAGGCTGAATTCAATAGCTGGATCTATCCAACGGCTGAAGGCGGGTTGAACAATTGGACTGCTAAGGACCATACTCCTGTTACCTTTGTGACGCAGTAATAAATTTCTTTGTTTCGTTATTTTGTAATAAACAATGATAAACTCTATGGCCCGGTGTCTTACCCGAGGCACCGTGGTTCTATTTGTGAGGGCATACAAATTGTCATTTCATATATCATGAATGAAAATCTTGGACGTATTTTTCGCATTGCAAATATTGTGCTCCTTTTCTGTCTTTCTTTTCCTTTACATAATTTTCAAAACAGCTGTATTTACACACACACTCACTCATACAGGTTTCAATCCACTCTGGATCTCACTGATAACAACTCTGCTACTGCCAATTATGACTTCGAAAATCCGATCAACTTAGCCGAAGACGAAGGTGAAGATGATTGCGAAGTGCCTGGCGAGCTTGCAAGACTGTTGCTTCAGGAAGAGAGGGCAATTCAACCCCATGAAGAGCCAGTGGAAACCATAAACCTGGGTACTGAGGCAGACAGAAAAGAGGTAAAGATTGGTGCCAACCTAGAGCTCAGCGTGAAGCAACGGTTAACCAAGATGCTGCATGATTATATGGAGATCTTTTCCTGGTCCTACGAAGACATGCCCGGGTTGGATACCGACATTGTGGTCCATCACTTGCCAACTAGGGAAGACTGCCCTCCAGTTAAGCAAAAGGTCCGTCGGATGCGTCCAGAGATGTCTGAGAAGATTAAAGCCGAGGTCATGAAACAATTTGATGCTGGGTTCCTTGCAGTGACTTCTTACCCTCAGTGGGTTGCTAATATGGTGCCGGTACCTAAGAAGGACGGTAAGGTCAGAATGTGTGTCGACTATAGGGATCTAAACAGGGCCAGCCCCAAGGATGACTTCCCTTTACCTCACATTGATGTCCTTGTTGATAATACAGCTCAGCACAAGGTATTCTCTTTCATGGATGGCTTTTCAGGTTACAATCAGATCAAGATGGCACCTGAATACATGGAAAAGACTACATTCGTCACTCAGTGGGGCACCTTCTGTTACAAGGTCATGCCGTTTGGGTTGAAGAACGTTGGGGCAACCTACCAACGTTCCATGGTCGCCTTATTTCATGACATGATCCATCATGAGATAGAGGTGTATGTTGACGACATGATCGCGAGGTCCCAGACTGAGGAAGAGTATCTAGATCATCTGCAGAAGTTGTTTGACCGGTTGAAACTATACAAACTGAGATTGAACCCGAACAAGTGCACCTTCGGGGTAAGATCAGGAAAATTGCTAGGCTTCGTGGTCAGTGACAAGGGAATTCAAGTGGACCCTGCTAAGGTCAAAGCTATTCAAGAGATGCCAGTTCCTAAGACAGAGAAGGAAGTCAGAGGCTTTTTAGGACGCCTGAATTACATTGCTCGCTTCATCTCACATCTGACTGCTACTTGTGAGCCAATCTTCAAGCTGCTGAAGAAAGATCAGGTAGTACGTTGGAACGATGAATGTCAGGCTGCTTTTGACAGAATCAAAGAGTATCTTCAAGAACCACCTATCCTTATTCCACCGGTTGAAGGGAGACCTCTGATACTATACCTGACAGTGCTTGACAACTCAATGGGGTGTGTGCTGGGGCAGCATGACGAGTCTGGCCGAAAAGAGCATGCCATTTATTACCTTAGCAAAAAGTTTACCGACTGTGAGACCCGATACTCACTGCTTGAGAAAACTTGCTGCGCTTTGGTATGGGCTGCTCGCCGGCTGAGACAGTATATGCTGACTCACACTACCTTGTTGATCTCAAAGATGGATCCTATAAAGTACCTATTCGAAAAGCCTGCTCTGTCTGGGAGAATTGCAAGATGGCAAATGATCTTGACAGAATACGACATTCAGTACACAACCCAGAAAGCCATCAAGGGAAGTGTATTGGCAGACCACCTGGCACATCAAGCTGTAGATGACTATCAGTCTATGAACTTCGAATTTCCGGATGAAAGCATCATGATAGTAACTGATTGTGAAGTACCTGGACCGGATGAAGGACCTGAACCAGGATCCCGATGGTCTATGCACTTTGACGGAGCCTCCAATGCTTTGGGAAATGGTATCGGCGCCATAATCATATCACCTCAAGGTACTCATACTCCACTCACTGCCCGGCTATGTTTCAACTGTACCAACAACATGGCAGAGTATGAGGCGTGCATCATGGGTCTTCAAGCTGCGATCGACCTAAGGATCAAATTTCTAAGTGTCTTCGGAGATTCCGCTCTTGTGATCAACCAGATCAAAGGAGAGTGGGATACGAAACATCCAAACTTGATTCCCTACAGAGAATGTGTGTTGACCCTGATCCCGCACTTTACAGAGATAACCTTTGAACACTTCCCGAGAGAAGAAAATCATCTAGCGGACGCGTTAGCTACAATGTCTTCAATGTTCAAGGTCAAATGGGATAATGAGGCTCCCCGGATCATCATCTGGAAACTGGACGAACCAGCATACTGTTGTGATCTCGAAAATGAATTGGTGACTGAGAAGCCTTGGTACCACGAAGTGAAGAGAT
Source organism: Vicia faba (assembly GCA_948472305.1). Classification (NCBI taxonomy): domain Eukaryota; kingdom Viridiplantae; phylum Streptophyta; class Magnoliopsida; order Fabales; family Fabaceae; genus Vicia; species Vicia faba. The sequence goes on along the minus strand of OX451735.1, from coordinate 385,558,971 downwards.
ATCTGGAAGCCCAGGAATACCCTGAAGGGGCCTCTATCAATGATAAGAAATTCCTGAGAAGGTTCGCGGCCAAGTTCTTCCTTAGCAACGACATCTTGTATAAGCGAAACCATGATTCAACCTTATTGCGTTGTGTGGATAAGACTGAAGCAGAAAGGATCATGGAAGAGCTGCATGAAGGGACCTTTGGTACACATTCCAGTGGACACACTATGGCTAAGAAAATCCTACGGGCAGGATATTACTGGTCTACAATGGAAGCTGACTGTTATCAATATTCCAGGACATGCCACAAGTGCCAGATTTATGCAGACAAGGTGCATGTTCCTCCAGTTCCCCTGAATGTTCTGACTGCGCCTTGGCCATTTGCAATGTGGGGCATAGACATGATCGGCGAGATTAAACCTACGGCATCCAATGGACATCGCTTCATCCTAGTGGCGATCGATTACTTCACGAAGTGGGTTGAGGCAGCATCCTATGCTACGGTAACCAAGACTGTTGTGGCACGGTTCATTCGGCACAACCTGATCTGTCGATACGGCGTCCCCGAGCGGATTATTACAGACAACGGTACCAATCTAAACAATAAGATGATCGCTGAGCTCTGCGAACAGTTCAAGATACAGCACCACAATTCTTCTCCTTACAGACCAAAGATGAATGGGGCTGTAGAAGCAGCAAATAAGAACATCAAGAAAATCGTGCAAAAGATGACAGTGACCTATAAAGATTGGCACGAGATGTTACCGTTCGCTCTGCATGGGTACCGTACCTCAGCTAGGACGTCAACTGGGGCAACTCCTTTCTCTCTGGTTTATGGTATGGAGGCAGTCTTACCGATCGAAGTGCAAATACCCTCTCTCCGGATAATGAAGGATGCAAATCTGAACGAAGATGATTGGATCCAGACACGACTTGATCAACTCAACCTCATTGACGAAAAGAGACTTGCTGCTATCTGTCATGGTCAGACGTATCAGAAACGGATGATCAGGGCATTTAACAAAAAGGTCAGACCACAGGAATATCAAGTTGGGGATCTGGTAATCAAGAGAATCATCCTTCCTCAGAGTGATCCAAGGGGCAAATGGACCCCTACGTACGAAGGGCCATTTGTGGTTAAACATGTGTTCTCAGGAGGAGCAATGATATTAACCAATATGGATGGTGACGACCTTCCTCACCCCGCCAATGCAGACATAGTAAAAAGATACTACGCATAAAAAAGACCCGCTAGGCTGACATGCCTAGGCAAAAATTAGGGCTTCCCGTCGAACCAAAAGGGTTCGGGCAAAATGAAGGGATGAAAATGAAAAAAATCTGTACACCCGGCAAGTCGAAAACCTGAAAAGGCGGCTTGGGCAAAAATGGGTATCCCGGTGGACTGAAAACCCGAAAGGGCGGTCCAGGCAAAAATTAGGGATAAAAGCGTAATAGTATGTCTCATTGATCACTTTGCATCCAGAATCCGGTATCTACATCAAGTTCAGACGGCATAAATCAGTTAGCTTCACCTTCAACCAAGGTCATCAAGTGATGAGACGCTCGGAGTTATAAAGGCAATAGTAGAGTTGAAACCCAGTGGGATCATTCATTTCACACAGCTGTTTTATTTTCTTTTGTACAAAACTTGTATGAACTCTCTTGTTCAGCGACGTTCCTCTTACTAGGACGTCAGCCTCTTGTACACAAAACGCCTATTCACAGGCCATTCAAAATCAATACAAATATATTTTCAGTTAAACGTGCCAAGTGTTTTTTCTTTTTCTGTTTTGTTTTGCGAAGAACGTCCAAGGTTCAATTTGTGATATATGCATTGACAATAGTTTGCTAACTCATAAATATTTGCATACGAAACAAAGGAATCAATTACAGGTGACACTAGAAACAGGGGCAATATAGAGTTGTCTGACAGTCTAATTGTTCTATCCTCCAAGGTACCAAGGTAGGTTCAGCTAAAGAACATAACCAGTACGTCTTAATTCCCCAGAGATTGATTCAGCAAAACCATGCATTCTTCTCCAAGCTATATTATCAAATCTTAAGGAAGTTGGGTATCCTCCAGCAGATCTCAACATTCCCCAGCAGCACACATATTCATAACAAGCATCCCTGGCAGTCTGGACCTAAAGATTGTTCCCCGACAGTATACCAAACATTCAAAGGAATCACTTTCCCCGTATATCAAAACTCCCCAGAAGAGTCCAATCCAGTTTCCCCAGGAAAGTTGGAACTCATATCCCCAAGCAGTAAGCTTATCCCCAGTAGATTCTGGAAGCTTATCCTTCGCAGAGCACGAACGCGTCTCCCGGCTTTAGTCAAAGAGTTATTTTCTTAACAGGATATAACTGGGTTATCCTCAGCCAAAAGCCACGGAAAGAGCGTCCTCGACAAAGTCTTCCTATCCCCAGCGAAGTCTATCAATACTCCCAATACAACAAGTATACTCAGCAAATTACTACTAACAACATTCAGCAAAACATCTCTATCCCCACAGAGTATTGCTTCCCAGCATGGTCGCTAGAGTATCTTTTCTCCCCGCAGAATCTTCCATTTGCCAAGTTTATTCCGCAACGGAGTCATCTTCTCCTACCGGTATTCTTGCAGTTATCATCCCCAGCGGAAGCAAAATCTATTCCTCAACATCAGCCCAGGATACGACTTCCCGGCACCTGTCAAGGATTCACTTTCCTAGACAAAAACATACATAAAACATCACATACATCATTATAACATGCATAGACACATCATATCATACAAATCTCATTTATGTTGAGAACATCATTGCTTGATCCATGTCATGCATTGCATATGTCTGACCTTTACCTTTCAGGAAAGAATCAGCGAAATTCTCAATGATATTCCAAGACCTTGTCCGGTTCAGTTAAATCGACCCTAAGATTTTCCTGATGCTTATCCAGCCAAAGGCCTTCTCTGGTTCAGTCAGATCGACCCTAAGATCTCCCTGATGCTTATCCAGTTGAAGATTTCAAGACCTTGTCCGGTTCAGTTAAATCGACCCTAAGATTTTCCTGATGCTTATCCAGTCAAAGGCCTTCTCTGGTTCAGTCAGATCGACCCTAAGATCTCCCTGATGCTTATCCAGTTGAAGATATTCCAAGACCTTGTCCGGTTCAGTTAAATCGACCCTAAGATTTTCCTGATGCTTATCCAGTCAAAGGCCTTCTCTGGTTCAGTCAGATCGACCCTAAGATCTCCCTGATGCTTATCCAGTTGAAGATATTTCAAGACCTTGTCCGGTTCAGTTAAATCGACCCTAAGATTTTCCTGATGCTTATCCAGTCAAAGGCCTTCTCTGGTTCAGTCAGATCGACCCTAAGATCTCCCTGATTCTTATCCAGTTGAAGATATTTCAAGACCTTGTCCGGTTCAGTTAAATCGACCCTAAGATCTTCCTGATTCTTATCCAGTCAAAGGCCTCCTCTGGTTCAGTCAGATCGACCCTAAGATCTTCCTGAGTCTTATCCCAGTAGAAGACACTCAAGATTTTTCTCAACAAGCGTTGTTGAAGTTAAAGTCGCCCAAGGTTCTCTTACCATTCATACTAAGACAGTAACCATCCCTGGTTCATTCATCGCTGTTTGAAGCTCCAGACTCAGCTCCTGTAACCAGTCAGGACACATCTATACCAAGCATCTGAAAACCAGCTCCTGCAACGTGTCAGGTACTCATTTGTTCTTTTGCAGGTATGCAGGTTCTCGCTAAGGAATCTCTTACGCGATCAACATCCAGATGGAATCTATAAGCCCATCATCCTATTCATCCATCTCTAAATGGCATCTATAAGCCCATTCCACCACACTGCCATTATGTGAGTGCAAATTTCTGGGCACTCTAGTGTCCAATCATCTTCTACCCTCGGATTACGAAAGGCACGTCAGCCAATCTGCATCCTCAGGTCTAAGAAGATTGAACAGGGGCAACTGTTGTACCCCAAAATTTGCCCTCCCATATTCTCCAAGAAATTGCCAAGTCAAGCTGCAAAATTCCCCAAGGGTTGCACAGTGCAAAGGTCTCCTATACAGTCAAAACTAGGGTTTGTGTTCTGGTCAAGAAAATGAAGTTTTCAAAGGCCCAATCAAGTCTCATATGCCTACAAATATGGTCAAGTATCCTCATATCAAGTTTCAAGGCATTCAGCATAAAATTGCACAGTCAAAAACCCTAATTGCACTACAGTCAACTGTAGGGGCAAAATGGTCATTTGACAGTCAAAAGTTCAAATTTTTGGTCAACATATCATTTTGAAGCCACAAACATCATTTGATCAATGCTTGATCATGATTCTCAAAATTTGGCTCAGAAATCATCAAAGATGCAAAAGTTTCCTTATTTGGACAGCTGAAAAAGTCAACTGAAATTGACCAGGGCATAACTTTCACATGGATTATCAGAAAAATTCCATCCAAAGCTCATTTTGAAGAGAAAGACATTTCCTACAACTCATCTTCATACCTCAAGTCCAAGAAATGCTCTCACAAAAAGTTATCAATTTCAACATTATAGGTCATTTTCAAAAGTCAACAAAAAGGGACTTTAAGTCAAAGGCCATAACTTGATATTGGTAAATCAAAATTACATGGGACCAAAGGCATTGGTTAGAGGACTCAAAGACCTTTCCAAAATGTCCAAGAACATGAGAAACGCTTAAAAATTGAGCAAGTTATGCCTTGTGGAAGTTGGGAAATTTTTGGATATTTTGAAAAGTCAACATTGGTTCAAATGACCTAAAATTGCTCATGGGCCCATTTTTCTTCCATGATTCATCATTCTAAGCATATGCACGACCACTTGGCCCAAAGGGAAGTATTTTCTCATTTTTTATTTATTTATTTGAATTTTTATTTATATTAATTCATTTAAATCATTTAAATATATGAAAAATATTTAATTCACCCTAACCAATCTTTTATACATGTTTTATGCTCAATATTTCGTGCCTAGCCAAATAAGGAAAGAATTGGAGCAATTGGATATGATTTGAATCAAATGCACATGGAAAAAGATATGAAAAGATCCTTAGAAAATCAATTATCAAAAACAATGAATGCCATGGATTTGATTGGTTTTTCTTGACCTAATAGACTCCATACAAATGCTGGATCACAACCCTAATCACAAGAGACACGCAGCTGCTCAGAAACATAAGAATCAAACTTGAAATTTTCTCTAAAGAACTCAAAACTGAAATCATTGTTACAGGTCGATTCAAAGCACAAAACCTGTTTCAATAGCTTCCTCAAGGTTTCCTGAACACATTCCAATCAAAAACATCCATTCAAACTCCAAGAATTGGTAACATGAATCGGAACTGCATCAAGAAAAATTCACAATCGTGCATCATGATTCACGCATCCTTTGCATTTTTTATTCATTGATTCATGTTCATTATGAGATTCTAAAGCTAACCATTATGTTTAATTGAATTATTATGTTGTATACGAGATTTCGCCATGTTTGATTTCTAGGGTTTGCAGAGTTCAAAATTAGGGATTTCAAAACAAGACAAAATTGGAACCCATGAGTCATACCATTCGCTTCAGCGTACTCAGGCGATTCCAAACCAACCCTCGCGCTCAATTTATGAGTGCCTGAGGACTAATCGCTATTTTTCAATAGCTGGCCTAAGAAAACGCCATAAAAACCGTTGCTTTTGTTTTTGTATTACAGGGATGAGGAAGAAGATGGAGTCGTGGCATAAGTTGGTTGGTCTGTTTGAAAATTGGCGCGCGGACCCACTAACGTTTTGCTTTTCTTTTATATTATTTATTTGTTACTAATATATCAAACGCGTTGACATGGCTCAGTGGCACAGGTGTTGATTGGTGATGCTAGTGACCTGGGTTCGAACCCCAGGTCTATGTTCTTTCAATATTATTTTTCAATCCATTATCACATGCAGGAACCATACTGAGAACCATCATAGTCCTTCATCATCTATCCACCCACGTGTACACTGAGATCAAGCCAAGGGCGGAGATTGGGAGAGCACCATAAACTCAGGTCAACATTGTTACACGCTACTCAAAAAAGTCAAACGGACCTGAAGCTTGTTGGGCCAGAATTTCACAATCATACCTCCATATTAGGGCCTGAACCCCCCCTGGTTTGCAAATTCTATATATTTTCCTTATGTTTTATTTTCAATTATTGTTTTATTTGTTTTATTGTTTTGATTTAATTAATTATTTTCACAAAATACAAAAAATGCCTAAAAATCAGAAAAGATAAAAAAATATAATAAATAATTTTTATTTCTAATATTTTCATAAATAAATGCATGTAAATAAATTTAGTTTAAATTAGGGTTTGCAATATTAATTCTTTTCATAAAAAATCTAAAAAATGTAGAAATAGGTTTAATTAATGTTTTATTCCTTTTTTAATTTTTCTTTTTTCTCATAATAATATTTATTTATTTTATGTATTTTTATAATCAAATTTTGCATGAAAATATCTTAGGTTTAAATTAGGTTAAAAACTTCAACATTTTTCTTAATAAATTAAAAAATAACTAGAATTAGGGTTTGCCTTTAATTTTAATTTTAATTAATTCTTTTTCTATTAAATCTTAAAATACATAAAAATATCAAAAAAAAACAAAAACAATTTCTTCTCTTAAATTAATTAATTCGTGTAATTTAATGTTTGCAAAAGGGTCCAACGCCCTCGTTTCGATTTAATTTCGCATATTTATTTTTATTTTGCTTAAATAATTATGTACCTCTCCCGAAGCCTTGTAACGTTTTAATTACTTCTCGCATCTTTTAATTCTTTTAATTTCTTTATTTTCCGTCAAATCGGGTCCTGGTTAATTTTGGCGATGTGGACCCGCGCCATTTGTAATAGCTTTAGATTTACTTTTCCTCGCAATTTTTAACTGTTAAACAAAGCATGCAAGAATGAATGGCCTTAAATAAAATCAAGTGTAGAACACCAATAAACATGACAAGACAAATACAAATGAAAACGACACACAAATCGCACACACCACCCCTAGGGTACGCCTCACTGTTGCCTTGCCTCGAAAGGTGATCGTCGAGTAGAGGATGTCTTAGTAAGTCCTCATGATCCGGGAACATGGCATGAGGGTAGCTTCTAAGGTGTCTTCCTATTGCTCTGGTGATCACCATGTCCCGAACCTCGAATTGACCCGAATACCTCCAACGGTGGTGCTACCTACCTCTCAATGGTGGGATGGCACTACTTTAAAGGACATCTACACAGACGAATTCCTTAGGGTAGGTAGACGACTCGTGGATACTTGCTCTAATTCAAAACAAAACAAACTAAAAATACTTTTCACACCGACACCTTTTCAAAAAGCTTTCGAAAGCAATTTTTCAAACACTCTTGAGGACCGATACAAGAGTCGAACTGGAATTTTCAAAGAAACTTTTTTAAAACCCACATTGAAAAGCAAACAAACCATTTTGGAAACACAATGAGCAAGTATCTAAGAGCCCATGGATAACCATGGATAGAAAGGGTGCTAACACCTTCCCTTTCTATAATCTACCTCCCGAACCGAGAGCAATCTCTTTAAGGAATTTTTCAGTGCTTTTGTCCTTTCCATTTGGAGAAAATAAAAGACGGTGGCGACTCTTGCTTCCGCGAAATTTCGCGAACCAGCGTTAAACAGTCAGTTCCAGATCCACCGATCACAGCAGCCTATGGGGTTTCATAAGCCCATGCATGTATCACGATTGGATAGTAAGGGAGGTGCCATTGGACTTGGCGAAAGAGTACAAAAATGAATGGTGTCGCCACCCCATTTGGCGAATAAGAGGTGTCATTTATTACAGCATAGGCTCAGGCTACGTGACAGCCTTTCGGATTCCTTTCTTTATTGCATGCAAGGCCATTGGAGTTGATGGGTGGAGTCTTACACAAAACATGTATGTGTGCAGAATAGGGCCAGGATAGGTGGCAGCCTATGGGGTTTCATAAGCCCATGCATGTATCACGATTGGACAGTAAGGGAGGCGCCATTGGACTTGGCGAAAGAGTACAAAAATGAATGGTGTCGCCACCCCATTTGGCAAATAAGAGGTGTCATTTATTACAGCATAGGCTCAGGCTACGTGTCAGCCTTTCGGATTCCTTTCTTTATTGCATGCAAGGCCATTGGAGTTGATGGGTGGAGTCTTACACAAAACATGTATGTGTGCAGAATAGGGCCAGGATAGGTGGCAGCCTATGGGGTTTCATAAGCCCATGCATGTATCACGATTGGACAGTAAGGGAGGCGCCATTGGACTTGGAGAAAGAGTACAAAAATGAATGGTGTCGCCACCCCATTTGGCGAATAAGAGGTGTCATTTATTACAGCATAGGCTCAGGCTACGTGACAGCCTTTGGGATTCCTTTCTTTATTGCATGCAAGGCCATTGGAGTTGATGGGTGGAGTCTTACACAAAACATGTATGTGTGAAGAATAGGGCCAGGATAGGTGGCAGCCTATGGGGTTTCATTATTGCATGTAATATTATTGGCAGCCTTGGGGGGTTGCATCCCTTACTTAATTGAAATTTTTAGCCTTACGTTTAACATAACATTGATTCACATAATCTGTCAAATCTTCCAACCTTTGAATCAGTCATCAAACCTTCAAACATTCCAGCATTCATACCTTCATACAATCAATAAACCTAAAACATTCCAACCTTCAAACCTTAAAACAATTCTACGCAATGGCCTCTTCACCACAATTTGTCGTCAAAGCACATTTCAACGGTGAGACATACATTTGTCCCACAGTTGGGTTTTTGTTTAGAAACACCGACAACGTTCGATTTCTCTTAAACGGGAAAGCCAATTTCTCGTACTTCAAGAAAAGATTGGAGGCCAAACTTGAACGAGGCCCGGTATCACAGATATTTTATCAGAATCCAGTTTTTTTTGGAAACAACCAAGTAATTTTTTATAAGGTTGAAGTTCAAGATGACGAGGATCTCCAGAACATGATTTCCAGCCATGTCTATTCTGGATACGGCTCTATTGAGTTGTACGTTTTGCTTCAAGAGCCTCCGGTGACACAGGAGGTTGATCCTTTGGAGAATGAACAAGATGAGGTAGATGCAGTTGATGATGAAGAAGAAGATAACGAGTTAGAGTTTGATGAAATGGTGAACGATGATTCTGACGATGATGGCATCCCAAGTATTCCTACAGACAAAATCTACACACCACCTCCGCACATGACAAACTTCAACATGGGCGAAGATGAACCTTCTACTGACTTATTTTTCAAACCGTATATGCAGTCGGATGAAAATTTAAAAGAGAAGGACAAGTTTCGTAACAGAGAGGAATGCATCAGGGCCATTAAAAATTTTCACATGCTCAACTCGGTTGATTTTAAGGTGGATCGTGTCAACCCGGAAAGGTACAAGATCAAGTGTGTCCACCCTGACTGTATGTTCAAGCTGACCGCATCATACAGATTAAGGGGTGACTGCTGGGTCATAGGTTCCATGACTACCCACACTTGTGTAAGTTCCACTCAATCACAGGACCACCGAAAACTCAACCATGATCTAATCTGTCAAGAAATCCTACCCCTGGTCAGCAACGACCCATCTTTGAAGGTGAAAACAATCATCTCCCACATCACCACAGTTTTTAACTACACTCCGTCTTACCGTAAGGCGTGGTTAGCAAAGACTAAGGCAATTGAAAGGGTGTACGGAAACTGGGAGGAGTCATACCGAGAACTTCCCCGCTACCTGAATGCACTCAAGACATATTCTCCAGGTAGTGTTTATGTTCTGGAAACATTGCCAGCGTACGCCCAAGATGGTAGTCTACTGCATGGCAACGGAATATTCAGTCGCGTGTTTTGGGAATTTCAACCATGCATCACAGGGTTTGCATCATGCAAACCAATTCTACAAATTGACGGTACTTGGTTGTATGGGAAGTACAAAGGCACGCTATTGATGGCAGTTGCACAAGATGGCAACAACAACATTTTCCCCGTTGCGTTTGCCCTTGTCAAGGGGGAGACCGGTGGTGCTTGGAGCTTTTTCCTGAAAAATCTTCGGACACACGTGGCTCCTCAACCAGATCTCTGTTTGATCTCGGACAGACATGCCTCCATTGAAAGTGCCTACAATAATCCAGCAAATGGTTGGCATGACCCTCCTTCTACGCATGTCTATTGCGTCAGGCATATCGTCCAGAATTTCTCGAGGAGGTCAAGGACAAAACATTGAGGAAAGCGGTTATGAATGCGGGATATGCATTGACACAACCCACATTCAAATATTACCGCAACGAGATCCGTTTGTCTAATCCAGAAGCCGGTATGTGGATCGACAATATTTCGGTCGAAAAGTGGACTAGGTCATACGACAATGGCCAAAGATGGGGGCATATGACAATGAATCTTATTGAATCAATGAATGGGGTATTCAAGGGCATAGGAAACCTCCCAATCACTTCCTTGGTAAAATCCACGTATTTTAGGATGGCTGCGTTATTTGCCAAAAGAGGTGAAATGTGGTATGCGGTGTTGCAATCAGGACAACTATGGAGTGAAAGTTGCATGAAATACATTAAGGCTGAAAGTGCTAAAGCCAACACTCACATGGTTACACGGTTTGACCGACACAGCCACAACTTCATTGTGAAAGAGACAATCGACCACAATGAAGGCCTGCCAAGACAAGAATACAGGGTCATTTTACCTTCTCAATGGTGCGATTGTGGCAGGTTTCAAGCATTTCGTATGCCTTGCTCTCATGTCATTGCCGCTTGTGCTCATACCCATCAAGACGCGCTTCAACTGCTGTCAAACGTTTACAAATCTGAAACGTTGCTCACTGTTTACAACAACAACTTTCCTTTGGTGGAAAAACCGGATTATTGGCCTGAATACAACGGCGATATAGTTTGGCACAATGACCAAATGCGAAGGAACAAGAAGGGTCGTCCCAAAAGTAGGCGCATCACAACAGAAATGGACGATCTTGACAGGTTGGAAAGAAAGTGTAGTTTATGCCGTCAGGTCGGACACAATCGCAAAAACTGTCTGAATCGGGCGTCTGGCTCGACCATATAAATATTGTAATACAATAAATCTTTTCAATATTTGTGTTGTAAACATTAGGGTTTTCCGTTAATAAAACTGTTAACACAATTTAGGAAATTAAATATAGGAAATTACATTAGGGTTTTCGCGTACAACAATGATTAACGATATTCAATCTAGGAAATTACAACTGTTAACACAATTTCATCTGACCCATGCATCATCAGCATTACATCACTGTCTGTTTTGACTTCCTCCAACCACACATTAGGTCTTCCTGTCGCATGCGAGGTTGTTGTTCGTTTTCGCTGGATCCTTCGAATTTTTTCCCCCTCCGCGATGTCTCCATCTATCCACCGCATCAACTCCCGCTTCAGACGCTCCATGGAGTGAATGTGCCAGAATTTCATTTTCATCCCAGGTTTAGTGGCGGAGAATATAACGTAACCATCTCTGCTAAAAATCATAGGCGACGTCATTACGCAAATAACGGAGTACAAAATAAAAATACAGTGCGAGAAAGTGTGAGAAATTTCGAAGAAACGGACGAATTATTTATAAAACAGAATTTTGCCCTAGTTTTGCCCTAGGCGCCAAGTGAGATGGCGCCTCCTCTCATTTTTAAGGAGCATGCGCCATCTCACTTTGCTAAAAGCCAAGGGAGGCGCCAAGTGAGATGGCGCCTAGGGCAAAACCCTAGGTGCATGCGCCAATTGAGATGGCTCCTCCTTTGTGGAGCCATCTGAAACATGGTTATTTGCGTAATTTTTCCGAAACCCGGTTATTTGCGAAATATTTTTTTAATACATGGTTATTAATAAAAAAAATTCTCTAATTTCTAATTTGTTTTAATTTATTTACAAAACAAATTAAAGTTACCCTAAAATTAAATTGCACTAATTAAATTAACTTTTGATAAAATAAAATAATAAAAAAAAACCTAAATCTAATTTGATGAAAATAATTTTTATGAGTTTTTTTTATAAAAAAGGAATTAATTTTTATGTGAGAAAGTAATTAAAATCATTAAATAAAAGAAAACATAAAAAGAAAAGAAATAGAGAAATGGGCCTGGCATGTTGGCAATTTGAGGGGTGCCAATAGTAGCTTTTGGGCCCAAAAAAACCTTGATCCATGTTGACCTCTCAGATCCCATGTTGCAAGTTGACCAAGGTGCATCATAGTCCTCCAAATGATGGGCGTTAGATCTGGCATGTGTACATCTGGTCGGTTGTGCATTGAGGATATATGGTGGACATCCTAGAAGCCTGCGCATGGAAACATGTATAGAAAAATAATATTGAAGACCAAGGGGACCTGGGGATCGAACCCAGGCCCTTCAGCTTTTTCTCTCTCCCACTGACCAACCCTGCTAGCATGCTTTGTTGTACATCATATAACAAATAATCATTATATTAAAAACACAGAACGTCGAATGTACAGCGCGCGAATTTTTGAATGGACGAACCAGGGGGTGCCACGCCACCCTTCTTCTTCCTCTCTCCATTGGTAAAAGTCAAGGACTTTTACCTACAGACTAAGGTCTGTAGCTATAACCCTGCGTGTTTCCAGAATCACCTACAAGCATGATAAGCGAAATCTAATGCCACAGACCAATTCGTCTTGGCCTTGTGAACATCATGGTACCTCTCTTTTGGGCCAATTTCACCTGCATAAGAAAACCCCAAAACAAGCACAGAAAACCTAACAATGGCATATCTTTGTATTGTTAGCAAAAATGCAATTAGTCATTCCCAACAGCTTGCAAATGTTTCGCTGAACCAGAATATATAAAGAATTCATGCTACAAATGCCAAAATAATGATATTGGATTTCAAGAAAATGCCAAGGTCATGAGACACTTACAGTGAGTTTTGGTGCACGAAAATGCTTGCTAAGGATCAGTATGGATTCCTTGAACACCCAGGAGGCGAATGAGATTGCTTGGAAGGCTTGAGAATGCCTAGAACTATGAAATCAGATCCACACTTTTCTTGATTTTTTGAAAGTTTCTCTCCACGCCTCTAACCCTTGTGCATTTGGTCTGCAAACATTCTATATGTAGTCTTGAGTGAATTAGGTTTATAAATTTGTTTCAAATCTTCTTCAATTAAGGTGATTGATCAAGATTTGATTCTCTTGTAAATCTTTCCAAAACAAGCCAAAAATCAATCTTTTTGTGTACAAACATGCCTTGCACGATTTAATCTCCTTGCCAGGTATTCATGGACCTGAAATGTGCACAAAATCTCAAGGTTTAAATGATTTTGATATTTTGATGATTTTATTTTGATTTAATTTGATTTAATTGAAATAAAAATAAAAATAAATGACAAAAATAAAATAAAGGCAAGTGGAAAGGGTCATGGCTCGTGGACCATGTTACAAACTCAAGACAAGCACAAAAAGTTGGGCCCATTTGACAAAAATTGCATTTAGAGGTACATTTGACTTTTGGCAATTTTGCAAAAAAAGGTCAACTTCACCAATGCATAACTTCCTCTATTTTGACTCTATGAGGGTGTTCTTGGACTTTTTAGAATGCTTGAGATGTCCTCTAAGCAAACTTTTGGTCTCATCCTAATTGAGTCTTCCATGTTCATGTATGAAGCTTTGACAAAAAAAAGGTGTTTTGGTTTACTTTTCAGAGTGACCTATAATGTCCAAATTCATAACTTCTTGTGAGTGCATATTTTGAACTTGGGAGCTGAATATGAATTGTAGGGAATTGCATCCTCTTAAAAATGAGCTCTGGATGGGTCATTTCTAATAAGGTATGAGAAAGTTATGCTTGGTCAAAGTTGAGTTGACTTTTCCTGCAAAAACCCTAATTTGCCAACTTTTGGGTTTTGATGAATTGTGAGCGATACTTGAGGAATCATGATCAACCCTTGATCAAATGATGAATAATACTTAAAAATTAGAATGTTGACCAAAAATCTTGAGGTTTGACTATATGTGGGCCACAGTTGACTTTAACCCTATCATAGTCGATTTTCAGGCTTTTGAGCAATTGACTGAGCAAACTTTCTCTGTAAGGCTTTAAAATTGACATGGATGATCTTGAGAACATATTAGGACAATGGTGAGAATTTGAGACCCTTTGGACTCAAGCATCTTGATGCAAACTGAAACCCTAATTTGAGGTAGACTGCTTTTAGGAGAGGGTTTGTCTGGTCAACCCTTGGACTTCCTTGAGCAATTTGAGGACCTCACTTGAAATGTATTGAGAAATATGGGAGGGCAAATCTCGGGGTACAACAGCTGCCCCTGTTCAATCTTCTTAAACCTGAGGATGTAGATGGGCTTGTCTTCCTTTCATGATCCGAAGGTGGAAGATGATTGAACACTAGAGTGCCCAGAAATTTGCACTCACATGCAGTGATATCCGTCTTGTGATGTCGGGAATGGGCTTGTAGATGCCATTTGGAAGTTGAAGTCGGAATATGGGCTTAAATATGCCATCAAAAGAAGTGTCGATCGCATAAGAGATTCCTTTGCGAGAGCCCGTATACTTGTCGTTGAGGAGGACTTTGCTGGGGAATGTTGGTCTCTGTCCTGAGAGAAATAGATCTTTAGGAACTTCAGTTGTCCGTTATTCTACCGGGGAATCATCTCTTGGTTGAAGAGGTGAAAATGAACTGATATCTGGTCGTGCTCCAGGCTTCACAGTAATTTGCTGAGGAAAATAAGATCGACTGCTATCTGGTCGTGCTCCAGGCTTCACAGCGACTTTCTAGGGGGATGAGAGTAAACTTGCTATCTGGTCGTCTTCCAGGCTTCACAATGTCTCATTTTGTTATTTGGTCGGGTCCAGGCTTTAGTGTCTTTTGCTGTTATCTGGTCGAGTCCAGGCATTGCAGCGTCCTATACCATTATCTGGTAGAGTCCAGGCTTCATGGTATTTGGAGAAATCAAGATATTATCCGTTCGAGTCTAGGCTTCATAACTTAAATGTAAGGTGTATCGCTATCTGGTCGAGTCCAGGCTTCATGGTGCTTTGTTGTTATCTGGTCGAGTCCAGGATTCACAGCGTCCTATACCATTATCTGGTCGAGTCCAGGCTTCACGGTATTTGGAGAAATCAAGATACTATTCGGTCGATTCTGGGCTTCATAACTTGAATGTAAGATGTACCACTATCTGGTCAAGTCCAGGCTTCATAGTGCTTTGCAGAGATCAAGATACTATCATGTCGAGTTCGGGCTTCATAGCTTGAATGTAAGATGTACCACTATCTGGTCGAGTCCAGGCTTCATGGTGCTTTGCTGTTATCTGGTCGAGTCCAGGCTTCATATCATCCTATACCATTATCTGGTCGAGTCCAGGCTTCACGATATTTGGAGAAATCAAGATATGATTCGGTCGAGTCCGGGCTTCATAACTTGAATGTAAGATGTACCACTATCTGGTCGAGTCCAGTGCTTCATGGTGCTTTGCAGAGATCAAGATACTATCCGGTCGAGTCCGGGCTTCATAGCTTGAATGTAAGATGTACCACTATCTGGTCGAGTCCAGGCTTCACAGCGTCCTATACCATTATCTGGTCGAGTCCAGGCTTCAAGGTATTTGGAGAAATCAAGATACTATTCGGTCGAGTCCGGGATTCATAACTTGAATGTAAGATGTACCACTATCTGGTCGAGTCCAGGCTTCATGGTGCTTTGTAGAGGTCAAAATACTATCCGGTCGAATTCGGGCTTCATAGCTTGAACTTTGTGAGAATTTGATTGTATCTTTCCCTGAAAGGTAAAATGTTAGTCGTATGTAATGTCATGATGCATGACATGTATCGAGTAATGATGTTCTCAAAATAAATGAGGTTGTGTTGTATAATGCATATGTGTATGCCATGATGTATGGATATGAAATGTTTTTATGATGTTCTCTAGTTGGGGAAAATAAATCCCAGACTGCCGCTGGGGAGTACAAAGAGTTCTGCTTGCTGGGGATAATGACCGAAGATGATTCGAGAATAAATTGGCAGGAGAATAACTCGGCTGGAGAATAAACTGGCGAGAAAATGCCTCTGTGGGGAAGAGAAATACTCTGTTAGAAGATCTGCCAATTTGGAGAAAACCTCGGCTCGGGATGAATTATTGTCGTTGGTGATAATGAATCCTTGTTGGGGACTGAGTTTCTGCTTGTGGAAGAAATAAAACCCACTGGGGATAATCTTCTAGTGCTGGTGATAGATAAACTCTGCTTGGGAGAATTTTGCCGACTCATTTGCGATTATGAACTTCGGCTGGGGAGAGCTAACACCACTGTCTTTAGATACCTTTTACCCTGTGGGGAGTGTATGTACCTTTAGTACTATTCTCAAACTGGCTCTGTCCCTGTACCCGGTGGGTAGAGCAACTATAAGGTTTGGACATTTTTTGTTTTCCCCTGTTCCTGGAATTGCGAGTAATTGTCTTTTGTTTCGCATGTAAATATTTATGAGCAGCAGTTATTTTCAAATGCATATATCAAAAATGAATCATTGGACGTTCTTGCAAAACAAAGCAGAAAAAGAAAAACAAATTTTTTTGAAATTTATTGTAAAATGAATTGTATTAATCTTTGAAGTTAGCCTATAATAGGCGTTTGTACAGAGAGGCTGACGTCCTAGTAAGAGAACGCCGCCGAAAGATAGAAATTATACAATTTGTGAGAAAAAAAAGAAAAACAGCTATGCGAACAATCCCACCTGGTTCCAACTCTGCTATTGCCTTTATATCTTCGAGCATCTCATCACTTTGCTACTTGGTTGAAGGTAAATCAGATTGATTGGCACCGTCCGAGCTTGATAGTCGACACTGAAGTCTAGTTGCAAGGTAATCCAATGAGACATAGTGTTACACTTTAATCCCTAATTTTTGCCTGGACCTCCCTTTCGGGTTTTCAGCCCACCGGGATACCATTTTTTGCCGAAGCCGCCTTTTCAGGTTTTCGACTTGCCGGGTGTACAGTTTTTTCATTTTCATCCCTTACTTTTTCCCGAACCCTTTTGGTTCGTCGAGAAGCCCTTATTTTTGCCTAGGCCAGTCAACCTAGCGGGTCTTTGATCATGCGTAGTATTTTTTCACTATGTCTGCATTGACGGGGTGAGGAAGGTCGTCACCATCCATGGTGGTTAGAATCATGGCTCCTCCTGAGAATATGTTCTTAACCACAAATGGCCCTTCGTACGTGGGGGTCCATTTTCCCCTGGGATCACCTTGCGGCAGTATGATGCGTTTGATCACTAGATCCCCGACTTGATATTCTTGATACCTGACTTTCTTGTTAAAAGCCTTGATCATTCGCTTTTGATACGTCTGACCATGACAAATAGCAGTAAGTCTCTTTTCATCGATTAAGGTTAGCTTATCAAGCCGGGTTTGGATCCAGTCATCCTCGCTTAAACCTGCATCCTTCATAATCCGAAGAGAGGGTATCTAGACCTCAATGGGTAAGACTGCCTCCATGCCATACACCAAATAATAGGGTGTTTCCCCTGTTGACGTTCGTGTTGAGGTACGGTACCCATGAAGAGCGAATGGTAACATCTCATGCCAGTCTTTATATGTCACCGTCATCTTTTGCACAATCTTCTTGATGTTCTTGTTAGCTGCTTCAACAGCCCCATTCATCTTTGACCGATAGGGAGAAGAGTGTGATGCTGTATCTTAAACTGTTTGCAGAGCTCGGTGATCATTGTATTGTTGAGATTTGTA
The DNA here is from genome assembly GCA_948472305.1 of Vicia faba. Taxonomy (NCBI): domain Eukaryota; kingdom Viridiplantae; phylum Streptophyta; class Magnoliopsida; order Fabales; family Fabaceae; genus Vicia; species Vicia faba. Next base: position 385,541,211 of record OX451735.1, on the reverse strand, counting down.
CCGTTGTCTGTAATGATTCTCTCTGATATACCATATCGACAGATCAGATTGTGTCGGATAAAGCGCGCCACGACGTTCTTGGTTACTGTAGAAAAAAAAAGCTGCCTCAACCCACTTCATAAAATAATCAATTGTTACCAGAATGAAACGATGTCCGTTGGATGTAGTAGGTATGATCTCGCCGATCATATCGATGCACCACATTGCAAAGGGCCAAGGTGCTGTCAAAACATTCAGAGAAACTGGAGGTACATGCACCTTGTCAGCATAGACTTGGCACTTATGACAGGTTCGAGAATGCTGATAACAATCGGCTTCTATAGTAGACCAATAATATCCTGCTCGTAGGATTTTCTTTGCCATGGTGTGTCCACTGGAATGAGTTTCGAAGGTACCTTCATGTAACTCTGCCATAATCCTTTCTGCCTCGCTCTTGTTCACACATCGCAGTAAGGTTGAATCATGGTTACGCTTGTAAAGGATACCATTACTGATTAAGAACTTCGCAACGAACCTTCTCAAAAACTTTTTATCATTAACAGATGCACCCTCGGGGTATTCCTGAGCCTCAAGATACCTCTTTACCTCGTGAAACCAGGGTTTATCTGCTACCTCTTCAGCCTCGATGTCATAATAATGTGCGAGTTCGTCCAACCTCTCGATGGTAATTTGGGGAGCTTCATTGTCCCACCTGACTTTGAACATAGAAGACATGGTAGCTAGCGCGTCCGCTAACTGATTCTCCTCTCTGGGGAAATGTTCAAAGGCTATCTCCTCGAAGTGTGGAAGCAACGTCAATACATACTCTTTGTAAGGAATAAGATTTTTGTGCTTCGTATCCCACTCGCCTTTGATCTGACTGATCACTAGAGTGGAATCTCCGAATACACTCAAGAACTTAATCCTTAGGTCAATAGCTGCTTGAAGGCCCAGGATGCATGCTTCATACTCTGCCATATTGTTGGTGCAGTTAAAACATAATCGGGCGGTGAACGGAGTATGACAGCCTTCAGGAGATATAATCACAGCGCCAACGCCATTACCCAATGCATTTTAGGCTCCATCAAAATACATAGACCATCAGGATCCTTCCTCCGGTCCTTCATCCAGTCTAGGTTCTTCGCAGTCGGTCACCAACATGATATTCTCATCCGGGAACTCAAAATTCATGGATTGGTAGTCATTCACAGCCTGATGTGCCAAATGATCTGCCAATACACTCCCCTTGATTGCTTTCTGGGTTGTGTATTGGATGTCATACTCAGTCAAGATCATCTGCCATCTTGTTATTCTTTCGGACAAGGCATGCTTTTCGAATATATACTTGATTGGATCCATCTTTGATATCAATAAGGTAGTGTGAGTCAGCATATATTGTCTCAGCCGGCGAGCAGCCCATGCCAAAGCGCAACAAGTTTTCTCGAGCAATGAGTATCGGGTCTCACAGTCGGTAAACTTTTTGCTAAGGTAGTAAATAGCATCCTCTTTTCGGCCAGACTCGTCATGCTGCCCCAGCACACCCCATTGAATTATCCAGCACTGTCAAGTATAAGATCAAAGGTCTTCCTTCGACTGGAGGCATCAGAATTGGTGGCTCTTGGAGATATTCTTTGATCCTTTCGAAAGCGGTCTGACATTCATCATTCCATTTCACCACTTGATCTTTCTTCAGCAGCTTGAAGATTGGCTCACAAGTAGCAGTCAAATGTGAAATAAATCGGGCGATGTAGTTCAGACGTCCCAAAGAGCCTATAACCTCCTTTTCTGTGCTGGGAGTCGGCATCTCCTGTATGGCTTTTACCTTGGCAGGTTCCACCTGAATACCTTTATCACTAACGACGAAACCCAACAGCTTACCTGACCTTACCCCGAAGGTGCACTTGTTCGGGTTCAACCTTAGCTTATACATCTTCAACCTGTCAAATAGCTTCTGTAGATGGTCAAGGTGTTCTTCTTCAGTCTGGGACCTTGCGATCATGTCATAAACATAAACCTCAATCTCATGGTGAATCATGTCGTGGAACAAAGCGACCATGGCGTGCTGATAAGTTGCCCCAGCATTCTTCAACCCAAAAGGCATTACCTTGTAACAGAAGGTGCCCCACTGTGTAACGAAGGTTGTCTTCTCCATATCTTCGGGAGCCATCTTAATCTGATTGTAACCAGAGAAACCATCCATGAAGGAGAAGATCTTGTGTTGTATGGTGTTGTAAACCAAAACGTCAATGTGAGGTAGTGGAAAGTCATCTTTGGGGCTCTCCCTGTTCAGATCTCTATAGTCTATGCACATCCGTACTTTACCATCTTTCTTAGGCACCGGAACCACGTTGGCAACCCACTGCGAATAAGAAGTACAGCTAAAAATCTGGCATCAAACTGTTTCATGACCTCAGCTTTGATTTTCTCATACATTTCAGGGCGCATACGGCGAACCTTCTGCTTTACCGGAGGACAGTCTTCTTTGGTTGGCAGGCGGTGTACCACGATATCAGTGTCCAAACCAGGCATATCTTCGTAAGACCAAACAAATATCTCAACATAGTCACGTAGCATTTGTATTAACCTCTATTTGACACTAGGCTCCAGATTCACACCTATCTTAACCTCTTTTCTGTCTTCATCTGTATCCAAGTTTACTGATTCAACTGGCTCTTCATGAGGTTGTATGGCCCTCTCTTCCTGCAGTAACAGTCTAGCAAGTTCTCCAGGAACCTCACAATCATCCTCACCTTCGTCCTTAGCTTGGTTGATCAGATTTTCAAAGTCATAACTGGCAGTATCAGAGTCGTTATCAATGGGATCCAGAGTGGATATGGATCTGCATTATGATATGTGGGTGTGTGTAAGAGCATAGCTATTTTATTTAAAGTGGGAGACAGAAAAGAAAAATAAGGAGCGCAAAATTTGTAATGCAAGAAACGTCCAATGCTTTATTAATGATATATGAAAATGACAAATAATAAGCCCCCACAAGCAAGGCCAAGGTGCCTCGGGCAAGGCACCAGGTCGTAAAGTTTCAAACTATTTATTAGAATTCTTAAAACAAAAGTCAATTACTGTGGAATAAAAGAAACAGGTATGAAGTCTTTCGCCATCCAGTTGCTCAAGCCATCATCGGTTGTAGGGTAGATCCAACTGCTGATATATGAATCCTCTTCATTATCTTCAATTGTATTCACTCCTTTATTACTGATGTGTAGAGGAGGTCTTCCAATCCGTGTGCACCGAACAACCCTTTGAGCCTCTGCAGTAAAGCTCAAACCAAACTTGTCAGTTTTGTGTGTGAAATCAGGGAGCTGACCCCAATTCGCATACCCACCTTTTTCAATTACAGCCCTGGCATCCTTGAGATAAGCCATCTTCATCAGAGATTTATCGGTAGAAACTTCAGCTGACGCCAAAGTCTGGGGGACTTCTTCAAAGCTCTGACATGGAGTTTCGATGAACTCCCCATCCATCTCCACATAACAAAAGGAATTGAGATGACTCACCATATACTCCTCCTCACCTTGTACTGTGACAATCTTCCCTTTTTCCGATTATTTCAGCTTTTGATGGAGCGTAGAAGTCACTGCCCCAGCCTTATGAATCCAAGGACGACCCAGCAAGCAAGAATATGATGGTCTGATGTCCATTACATAGAAAGTGGATCCAAAAGTCTGAGAGCCCACTTTAACAGGGATGTCCACTTCCCCATGTACCATCCTTTTAGAGCCGTCGAAATCCCTAACCATAATATTGCTCGGTTTTAGAATCAAACCTTCACAGTCCAGACGGTCTAATGCTTTCTTTGGCAAAACATTCAACGAGGAACCAGTATCTACCAGTACATGGGCCATAGTAGTGCCCCTGCACTCGATCAAGATGTGCAGAGCATCATTGTGATTTCTTCCTTTAGCAATCAGATCTGCATCTGAGAAACCCAACCCATTGTCGACAGTCAAACTAGCTACACAGTCTTTGAATTGATCGACAGAAGTTTCCTGTGGCACATGTGCAGTCTTGAGGAATGCAATTAGAGCCTTTGCATGAACTTCAGAACATAGCAATAAGGACAACATGGAGATTTTTGACGGGGTCTGCCCCAGCTGCTCGACTACGTTGTAGTCGCTCTTCTTGATAATCTTCAGAATTTCCTCTATCTCTTGTTTAGAGGCTTCCAACACAACCTTTCTAGGTGCTTCCATCTGGGCAGGCTCACCTGTGGTTTCTTTGCCCCGAGTCTCAGATGGATCAGCGACAGGAGTGATAACTGGAGTAAGAATTAGAACAGTAGCTGATGTACTGGCAGATGGAATGACAACAGGCTTTTGAACAATCGGAGGGGAAATCTCGAGAGAAAAGAGACTTCCACTTCTGGTGACCTTGCTTGCCCCGACAATATTACTGACATTAGTATCAGCTTCCTCATTTTTAAAGTCTTGTTTAATTCTATGGTAATACATATCAGCCCCATAGTGCCATGGGACAACCTTGTCTGAAGTGTATGGGATAGGACCAGGAATAGTAATGATCAACGGAGCGAGTCTTGGAACGGGTGTAATCCTAACAGACGTTCTCGAGGAAGCCTTGGAAGGATTGGCGGAAATGGTTATGATGGCATCATCTTCAATCGGAACTAACAGAATCATAGTTTTCTCAAACAGGATCTCTCTATTATCTATCAGGCGTTGAATACCTGATTTCAACAAGGGGAAACCAACAGGCAGAATTGAACAAGTGTGGCAACCTTCGCCATAGCCTGGAAATAAACCGGCCAACAATAGATTCTTCTTAACTGTCATCAAATAAGTAGAAATCTCTTCCACGAAGGTCACAAATAAATCATCGTCCACAGCATTTACTCCATGACCATGTTTGGGCATAGGGGCAGTTATGACGTTGGGCTTCTCTGGAGCATCAAACTCAACTTCTTTAGCCTCGATCAAGTCTTATACTTTGTTTCTCAAAGCTCAACAGTTGTTTGTATCATGACCTGGGCTATCGGAGTGATAGGCGCAGCGAGCATTCGGGTTATATTAAGGAGAAGTGGTGTCGGGATTCTTCGGGGCCTCCCTCAGAGCTAACAGGTTGGCCTTCCATAACTGTGGTAAAATTTGAGACAGGGGCATATTGAGCGAGTGTACTGTCTCTGTGGTCTTTCCACCCTTGGTTGATGGTTGCATTGTGGAGCAACTGTGGGCCTTGATATCACTACCGCATTTACCGCTTGACAGTGTTTAGGTCTGCTCTGGCCCCTTGGGCTATAGACTGCACTAGCTTCTTTTTTTCCGGTGAAAGGCTTCTTCGCTGCACTTGATGAAGTATCCTTCAGTATCTTACCACTTCGGATACCAGCTTCTATTCTCGCTCCAATCAAAATCAATTCAGTAAACCCAGATGATGAACTGCCGATCAGATGATTGAAAAATGGACCAGATAATGTCCCCAAGAACATGTCAACTAACTCTCGATCAGACAAAGGGGGTTGAACCCTAACAGCCAAATCTCTCCACTTTTGAGCATAGTCCTTAAAACCTTCACTTGCACCCATGGACATACTCTGAAGTTGAGTACGCGTGGGAGCGAGGTCGGCATTATACTGGTACTATCTGTAAAAAGCAGCAGCGAGGTCTTCCCAGTTTCGGATGTTGGCTCCTTCCAATTGATAAAACCATTCAAGCTGAGTCCCTGACAGACTATCTTGAAAGAAATGCACCCACAAATTTCTATCAGCAGTGTGGGGTTGGATTTTCCTGACATACGAGCGGAGATGGAGTTTTGAACAAGACACTCCATCGTACTTGGAAAAAACTGGAGCTTTGAACTTGTGAGGGATCACCACTCCTGATACCAGTCCTAAATCTCTGAAATCCAAACCGGGGACCTTCTGAATCTTCATAGCACTCAGACGGTCTTCAAGTTGCTTATACCTATTCTCAGTAGGAGGATACTGTTCTTCATCATAATATGTATCGTTATCAGAGACTACCGGACTGAGACCCTTTTCTTCTTCTTGGTCTTCCTCTCCTTTGGATGAAAGAGACAAATCAGTTTCCTATCGCAATCTATTCCCAAATCTGTTACCCATATTCAGGAGAACCACCTTCTTCTTCTTCTTCTTTTCTTTCAGGATAAGAGTCTTCAAATTCTCTTGCCCTTTAGCCAAGTTCAAGAACATCTCTTATAATTGGGCATTTTGTGCCTGAAGAGCTTTGATGGCTTGATCGGTAGGTGTTTCGGAAGACATTTCATGTTGAAATAAACAGCGAAGGAGATGAGAAACCTGTACTGATACCTGTAATGATTTGCATGAAAATGGGATGCGTATGTAATGATTTCAAAGACTTTGGGAGATTTAAATTTGCAAACCAAGAAATAAACAAACTTTATTAGATTAAACTTGTAAAAGGTTCAACAATGCCTTTAAGGCGTTTACAACGAAGTAAATAAAAAAACAAATCTAAACTAGAAAAAGCAAAAAATCAAAACTCCCATGGACGCTTCCCCTTCGTGCTGACGTAGTCATTGATTGTCCTTTCATTCTCAAGTTGCCTGGTGAACTTCAAAATCTTCCTTTCTTGCTCATGATACTTCCCTCGGTAGGTATCCCTCTCCTCTCTCAACTGAATCCAGGATCTCTTCAATGCCCCAAGATCAGTGGGCATGTATGGATAAAGGGCTGTATAAGGAACGCCCTCTTTATTGGTAGGCTCCACAATCACTGGCAACACAGCTTCATAAGGCATCCCAATCTTCTGGGCTCGAGCTTGGACCCACTAGAGATAAGGCTGCATAGGGAGAGAAGTCTTTGCTCCTAGCTCTTGAGGGTCAGACCTGTTCACCATGCCCCAAGCTCGTATAAACCTTCGGTGATGCTCGTCAACGTCCCCCTTATAGTCAAATGCAATATCTGTAAGAAGTAGCTCATGAGGACCGTCTCTCCGGGCACGACCGAATTTTCGCAAAGCTAAACAAGGACTGTAGGTTATTCCCCCTCTGATTCCAAGCAATGGGTCATTGGGATATCCCCCGCAACAGTCAATGACAACAATGTTTTCCATACCCTTAGAACTCCAAAGAATTTCTGTATAGGCAAGGGACATTATTCTGTAGGACCATCCTAAACCTTACTCATTCTTCAACACGGACTTGGGGAGGTGTAAAATAAACCACCTCACCAGCAAAGGCATGCAACACATGAGGGTCCCTCTTCTACGCACAGTACGAGTGTAGAGGGCATGCAAAATATCACCCATAAGAGTAGGCACAAGATTGCGAGACAGGAAGATCTTAACCGCATTCACATCTATGAAGGAATCTGGATTCGGGAAAAGAACCAAACCATAGATAAGGAGAGCCAGAATGTCTTCGAAAGCCTGAAGATCCAAACTATCCCAGAACAGCTGAGCTTGATCTATCATAAACTTAGCTAAGAAACCTTCAACCCCGCTTCGTGTCTCCCAGGTGGATACTACATCAGCCCGTTTTAGATGCAGAGCTGAAGCAATGTCCTCTGGCCTAGGAGTCTCTTCCAAACCTGTGAAGGGCTCTGCTCAAGGATGGATATGCCCAATAAGTGAGAAAACTCTTCCAAAGTAGGAACCAGCTGATAATCCAGGAAGGTAAAGCAATGATGTACATGATCGAAGAACTGGAAAAGCACACTCATCATCTGCTCATCAAGCTTTGAGGTAACTAGGCTAAGAAGATGACCATGTCTCTTAATGAATGATGAAGTATCAGAAACTCTCGAGGCTAAATCTTTGAGTTGAGCAGGTATTTGCACAAAGTTAACTCAGATGGTGTTTCTGCGCATGGAAGCCATAATCTGCAAAACAGAACAAAGATAAATCCCCTCGGTCTTTGAAATGGTTAGTGTAATGAAATATGCATGCTATGTTATGATGCATGATGTCATGATAAAGCACACAACAGGTATAGTAGATAACAGACATGGTGAAGGCAAACAAGTCACACAAGAGCCTTTAAGTCTCAGGCTTGCATGGGGTCTAGGTACTACCCTCTTGAATTTCAGTTGGTTCGACCTGTCCTAATAATAGTAATCGGGTTCTAGAGGTTCTCAATATCACTGACCATCCTTCATCGGTCATGGTTTCAGCTCACGCAATCTTTTCTTGCGGCCGGAACTATCTCGAGAGTATGGTCTCAATAAATGTAGCATCGAGTATCAACCAGTTCTCAGCTCTATACCGAGGCCGGCTATCTCACTACTTTCTAATGGCCAAGTTGGTCAATTATAGGTTCTAAGGTCAATTGATGCTTAACAATGCCACACAACAGACCCGTATTCTGCATAAGGGATACCGATACCAACCAATGTGCCACATCAACATAGCTACTGCTTCTACCATATCGGTCTATGCCTTACAGTTCCCTCACATTTTATTGCTACTTACCTACAAGGTGTCCCCAGATCCGGGTTAGGATCTATAATAACTCCCAATACAAAACCCTCAAGAGTAAAGCAATCAAGTCAAACAACAGAAGCAAATATGATGAACTAATCTGAAGATATACCCCACTTATCCTTCCCCAGCAGAGTCGCCGGTTCTATGATACAGTGGCAGAACCGACTGTTAAATACTAGTTTGCATTTTTTGTTTGCAAAATATCGCGGTAATCAAGAGTCTCCACCGACTTTTATTTTATCCAACTGGAAAGGAAAAAAGCACAGAAAAATTCCTTTTTCGAGATTTTGAGTACGGGGGGTAGATTATAGAAAGGGAAGGTATTAGAACCCTTTCTATCCATGGTTTTCCATGGGCTCTTAGGTACTTGCTCATCTTTTAAAAATTGCTTGTGTGTGTTTGTTTTGAAAAGTTTGTTTTACTTCGTTTTAACCCTTGCTTTTGTCTTCAAGAGTGTTACGAAGTGTTTTTGAAAACTTTGTTTATAAAAGTGTAAGTGTGAAAAGTTTGTTATGAGCAAGTACCTACTAGCATCTACCTACTCGAAAAAAGAATGTTTATGTTCTTGCTTCCTTTAGACAACGTTATCCCACTATTTAATGAGTAGGTAGCACCGTCATTGGAGTTGTAAAGGGTCAATTCGAAAGGGACGTACGATCACTAAAGCAACGCTAGGACGTCTTAGTAATAACCCTAATGTCTTAAGATCATATTCGAGGTAACATTTTTGAGGCAAACTTTTCGAGGCAACATTTCTGAACGGGACTTTTGATCTTTGTTTAGACAAGAGAGCAACCACTAAAACACCTTATACTTAATGATTGTTTACCGAAGGCAACCGAAGTAAGAGTATACCCTAGGAGTGCGCATGTGCGAGTGATTCAATTTCAGTTATTATCTTTGCACATTTAGGGTTTGCTAACCGTTTTAAAATTAACATACATTCTTGTCATGCAACCCTATTATCATACATCTAACAATTAATATTTGCGAAAATTAAAATGCGGAAAATAAAGCTAAGCTATTACAAGGCTTCGGGGAGGGGGATTAATTACATAGCCAAAAACCCGCAAAAACGATAAATAAGCGAAAAGTCCTAATTAAACTATTACATCCCATGAGCAGTTACATTAATATTTGCCAAAAAATAATAAACGCGCGATGAATCAAGAATAGGAAAAATTAGGGTTTTGACCCCGTCTAAACCTAATTAAAGGAAAAATCATTTTTTGGTTGTTTTTGATTACTTTAAGAAAAATAAGGTTTTAAAATTAAATAAATACAAACTTAATTACTAATTGAATTAAATTAAGAAAAATAATTTATTTTGACCCATTTTTGTATTTTTTGTTATTTTAAGAAAATAAAATAAAATAAATTAAACAAGTCCTAATTTCTAATTTGTTTTAATTTATTTACAAAACAAATTAAAGTTACCCTAAAATTAAATTACACTAACTAAATTAATTTTTGATAAAATAAAATAATAAAAAAAACCTAAATCTAATTTGATGAAAATAATATTTATGAGTTTTTTTATAAAAAAGGAATTAATTTTTATGTGAGAAAGTAATTAAAATCATTAAATAAAAGAAAACATAAAAAGAAAAGAAAGAGGGAAATGGGCCTGGCATGTTGGCAATTTGAGGGGTGCCAATAGCAGCTTTTGGGCCCAAAAAAACCTTGATCCACGTTGACTTCTCAGATCCCATGTTGCAAGTTGACCAAGGTGCATCATAGTCATCCACATGATGGGCGTTAGATCTGGAATATGGACATCTGGTCAGTTGTGCATTGAGGATATATGGTGGACATCCTAGAAGCCTGCGCATGGAAACATGTATAGTAAAATAATATTGAAGACCAAGGGGACCTGGGGATCGAACCCAGGCCCTTCAGCTTTTTCTCTCTCCCACTGACCAACCCTGCTAGCGTGCTTTGTTGTACATCATATAATAAATAATCATTATATTAAAAACACAAAACGCCAATTGTACAACGCGTGAATTTTTTAATGGACGAACCAGGGGGTGCCACGCCACCCTTCTTCTTCCTCTCTCCGTTGGTAAAAGTCAAGGACTTTTACCTACAGACTAAGGTCTGTAGCTATAACCCTGCGTGTTTCCAGAATCATCTACAAGCATGATAAACGAAATCTAATGCCACAGACGAATTCGTCTTGGCCTTGTGAACATCATGGTACCTCTCTTTTGGGCCAATTTCACCTGCATAAGAAAATCCCAAAATGAGCACAGAAAACCTAACAATGGCATATCTCTGTATTGTTAGCAAAAATGCAATTAATCATTACCAACAGCTTGCAAATGTTTCGCTGAACCGGAATATATAAAGAATTCATGCTACAAATGCCAAAATAATGATATTGGATTTCAAGAAAATGCCAAGGTCGTGAGACACTTACAGTGAGTTTTGGTGTACAAAATGCTTGCTAAGGATTGGTATGGACTCCTTGAACACCCAAGAGGCGAATGAGATCGCTTGGAAGGCTTGATAATGCCTAGAACTATGAAATCAGATCCACACTTTTCTTAATTTTTTGAAATTTTCTCTCCACGCCTCTAACCCTTGTGCATTTGGTCTGCAAACGTTCTATATGCAGTCTTGAGTGAATTAGGTTTATAAATTTGTTTCAAATCTTCTTCAATTAAGGTGATTGATCAAGATTTGATTCTCTTGTAAATCTTTCCAAAACAAGCCAAAAATCAATCTTTTTGTGTATAAACATGCCTTGCACGATTTGATCTCCTTGCCAGGTATTCATGGACCTGAAATGTGCACAAAATCTCAAGGTTTAAATGATTTTGATATTTTGAGGATTTTATTTTGATTTAATTTGATTTAATTGAAATAAAAATCAAAATAAATGACAAAAATAAAATAAAGGCAAGTGGGAAGGGTCATGGCTCGTGGACCATGTTACAAACTCAAGACAAGCACAAAAAGTTTGGCCCATTTGACAAAAATTGCATTTTGAGGCACATTTGACTCTTGGCAATTTTGCAAAAAAAGGTCAACTTCACCAATGCATAACTTCCTCTATTTTGACTCTATGAGGGTGTTCTTGGACTTTTTAGAAAGCTTAAGATGTCCTCTAAGCAAACCTTTTGGTCTCATTTTAATTGGGTCTTCCATGTTCATGTATGAAGCTTTGATGAAAAATGTGTTTTTGTTGACTTTTCAAAGTAACCTATAATGTCCAAATTCATAACTTCTTGTGAGTGCATATTTTGAACTTGGGAGCAGAAGATGAATTGTAGGGTATTGCATCCTCTTCAAAATGAGATTTGGATGGGTGATTTCTAATAAGGTATGAGAAAGTTATGCTTGGTCAAAGTTGAGTTGACTTTTCCTGCAAAAACCCTAATTTGGCAAATTTTGGGTTTTGATGAATTGTGAGCAATCCTTGAGGAATCATGATAAACCCTTGATCAAATGATGAATAATACTTAAAAATTAGAATGTTTACCAAAAATCTTGAAGTTTGATTGTATGTGGGCCACAGTTGACTTTAACCCTATCATAGTCGATTTTCAGGCTTTTGAGCAATTGACTGAGCAAACTTTCTCTGTAAGGCTTCAAACTTGACATGGATGATCTTGAGAACATATTAAGACAATGGTGAGAATTTGAGACCCTTTGGACTCAAGCATCTTGATGCAAACTGAAACCCTAATTTGAGGTAGACTGCTTTTAGGAGAGGGTTTGTCTGGTCAACCCTTGGACTTCCTTGAGCAATTTGAGGACCTCACTTGAAATGTATTGAGAAATATGGGAGGGAAAATCTAGGGGTACAACACCTGCCCCTGTTCAATCTTCTTAAACCTGAGGATGTAGATGGGCTTGCCTTCCTTTCGTGATCCGAAGGTGGAAGATGATTGAACACTAGAGTGCCTAGAAATTTGCACTCACATGCAGTGATATCCGTCTTGCGATGTCAGAAATGGGCTTGTAGATGCCATTTGGAAGTTGAAGTCAGAATATGGGCTTAAAGATGCCATCAGAAGAAGTGTTGATCGCATAAGAGATTCCTTTGCGAGAGCCCGTATACTTGTCGTTGAGGAGGACTTTGTTGGGGAATGTTGGTCTATATCCTAAGAGAAATAGAGCTTTAGGAACTTCAGTTGTCTGTTATTCTACTGGCGAATCATCTCTTGGTTGAAGAGGTGAAAATGAACTACTATCTGGTCGTGCTCCAAGCTTCACAGTAATTTGTTGAGGAAAATAAGATCGACTGCTATCTGGTCATGCTCCAGGCTTCATAGTGACTTTCTGGGGGGATGAGATTAAACTTGCTATTTGGTCGTCTTCCAGGCTTCACAATGTCTCATACTGTTATCTGGACGGGTCCAGGCTTCAGTGTATTTTGCTGTTATCTGGTCGAGTCCAGGCATTGCAGCGTCCTATACCATTATCTGGTCGAGTCCAGGCTTCACGGTATTTGGAGAAATCAAGATATTATCCGTTCGAGTCTGGGCTTCATAACTTGAATGTAAGGTGTACCACTATCTGGTCGAGTCCAGGATTCATGGGGCTTTGCTATTATCTGGTCGAGTCCAGGCTTCACAACATCCTATACCATTATCTGGTCGAGTCCAGGCTTCACGGTATTTGGAGAAATCAAGATACTATCCGGTCGAGTCCGGGCTTCATAACTTGAATGTAAGATGTACCACTATCTGGTCGAGTCCAGGCTTCATGGTGCTTTGCAGAGATCAAGATACTATCCTGTCGAGTCCGGGCTTCATAGCTTGAATGTAAGATGTACCACTATCGGGTCGAGTCCAGGCTTCATGGTGCTTTGCTTTTATCTGGTCGAGTCCAGGCTTCACAATGTCCTATACCATTATCTGGTCGAGTCCAGGCTTCACGGTATTTGGAGAAATCAAGATACTATTCAGTCGAGTCCGGGCTTCATAACTTGAATGTAAGATGTATCACTATCTGGTCGAGTCCATGCTTCATGGTGCTTTGCAGAGGTCAAGATACTATCCTGTCATTAAATAAAAGAAAATATAAAAAGAAAAGAAAGAGAGAAATGGGCCTGGAATGTTGGCAATTTGAGGGGTGCCAATAGCAGCTTTTGGGCCCAAAAAAACCTTGATCCATGTTGACCTCTCAGATCCCATGTTGCAAGTTAACCTAGGTGCATTATAGTCCTCCAAATAATGGGCGTTAGATCTAGCATGTGGACATCTGGTCGGTTGTGCATTGAGGATGTATGGTGGACATCCTAGAAGCCTGCACATGGAAACATGTATAGAAAAATAATATTGAAGACCAAAGGGACCTGGGGATCGAACCCAGGCCCTTCAGCTTTTTCTCTCTCCCACTGACCAACCCTGCTAGCGTGCTTTGTTGTACATCAAATAACAAACAATAATTATATTAAAAACACAAAACGCCAATTGTATGACGCGCGAATTTTTGAATGGAAGAACCAGTGGGTGCCACGCCACCCTTCTTCTTCCTCTCTCCGTTGGTAAAAGTCAAGGACTTTTTTCTACAGACGAAAGTTTGTAGCTATAGCCATGCGTGTTTCCAGAATCACCTACAAGCATGATAAACTAAATCTAATGCCACAGACCAATTCGTCTTGGCCTTGTGAACATCATGGTACCTCTCTTTTGGGCCAATTTCACCTGCATAAGAAAACCCCAAAACGAGCACAAAAAACCTAACAATGGCATATCTCTGTATTGTTAGCAAAAATGCAATTAATCATTACCAACAGCTTGCAAATGTTTCACTGAACCAGAATATATAAAGAATTCATGCTACAAATGCCAAAATAATGATATTGGATTTCAAGAAAATGCCAAGGTCGTGAGACACTTACAGTGAGTTTTGGTGCACGAAAATGCTTGCTAAGGATCGGTATGGACTCCTTGAACACCCAGGAGGTGAATGAGATCGCTTGGAAGGCTTGAGAATGCCTAGAACTATGAAATCAGATCCACACTTTTTCTTGATTTTTTGAAAGTTCCTCTCCACGCCTCTAACCCTTGTGCATTTGGTCTGCAAACATTCTATATGTAGTCTTGAGTGAATTAGGTTTATAAATTTGTTTCAAATCTTCTTCAATTAAGGTGATTGATCAAGATTTGATTCTCTTGTAAATCTTTCCAAAACAAGCCAAAAATCAATCTTTTTGTGTACAAACATGCCTTGCACGATTTGATCTCCTTTCCAGGTATTCATGGACCTGAAAAGTGCACAAAATCTCAAGGTTTAAATGATTTTGATATTTTGATGATTTTATTTTGATTTAATTTGATTTAATTGAAATAAAAATCAAAATAAATGACAAAAATAAAATAAAGGCAAGTGGGAAGGGTCATGGCTCGTGGACCATGTTACAAACTCAAGACAAGCACAAAAATTTGGGGCCATTTGACAAAAATTGCATTTTGAGGCACATTTGACTTTTGGCAATTTTGCAAAAAAAAGGTCAACTTCACCAATGCATAACTTCCTCTATTTTGACTCTATGAGATTGTTCTTGGACTTTTTAGAAATCTTGAGATGTCCTCTAAGCAACCCTTTTGGTATCATATTAATTGAGTCTTCCATGTTCATGTATGAAGCTTTGACAAAAAAAGGTGTTTTTGTTGACTTTTCAAAGTGACCTATAATGTCCAAATTCATAACTTCTTGTGAGTTCATATTTTGAACTTGGGAGCTGAAGATGAATTGTAGGGTATTGCATCCTATTCAAAATGAGCTTTTTATGGGTCATTTCTAATAAAGTATGAGAAAGTTATGCTTGGTCAAAGTTGAGTTGACTTTTCCTACAAAAACCCTAATTTGGCAACTTTTGGGTTTTGATGAATTGTGAGAAATCCTTGAGGAATCATGATCAACCCTTGATCAAATGATGAATAATACTTCAAAATGAGAATGTTGACCAAAAATCTTGAAGTTTGACTGTATGTGGGCCACAATTGACTTTAACCCTAGCACAGTCGATTTTCAGGCTTTTGAGCAATTGACTGAGCAAACTTTCTCTGCAAGGCTTGAAAGTTGACATGGATGATCTTGAGAACATATTAGGACAATGGTGAGCATTTTAGACCCTTTGGACTCAAGCATCTTGATGCAAACTAAAACCCTAATTTGAGGTAGACTGCTTTTAGGAAAGGGTTTGTCTGGTCAACCCTTGGACTTCCTTGAGCAATTTGAGGACCTCACTTAAAATGTATTGAAAAATATGGGAGGGAAAATTTTGGGGTACAATACTTTAGAAAGGTGCTTCTTTGTCTGGGGGTTTTGGCTTAAATTGTACCTGAGGCCCCTTCGCATGGATATCTTCATTTTTGGCTTCAACAACTATATATGTTACTTCGGCCTCTAAAGCGGCTTTTAATTTATTTTCGGTTAGATAAGCCGAAATATTTCCAAAAAATCTAGACTCAGACATGGTCAATGTCTTCATCAGTCCAACCTGTTGGAATCCTGGGACGCCTTTAACTTTGCCTTCCTCTCTCGTAATTTCCCTGTCCCAGTGGAACCCATGAGTTGGGTGTAAAGTCAGGAAATATAAGGCATTTTTGTTGGGTGAGTAGGCTTTACCAGTTGGGTTTCATGGCCTTATTTTGGCCAAGTTTCTATCAAAGTTTCTTCTATCTACATGGTTGATTTCTGCCATATAGTAAATCTGGTCTACTTCAACATTCTCAACTATCCCATCTTCCCTCCAGATTTCTATTATCTGGTGCATCGAAGAGGGGAATACTCCTATGTCGTGGATCCACTCTCGACCCAGTAGCATGTTTTAATTCATCTTTGTCTCAATTACCATAAACATAGTAGGTTTGGTGATTGAGCCCACGGTAATATCTATTTACACCACACCCAATGTGTGCCCTATTTTTCCTTCATAATTAGACATCACCATGTTGTTTGGCTTGATGTCTGTGTCGAACATCCCAATTTTTTTCAACATGAATTGAGGCATCAAGTTTACTTTTTCCCGACCATCAACCAAAATCTTGTTGATTCCAACTCCTTTCGCCTTTCCTCTTATAAATAGAGGCTTAAGGTAATTCTTTATTGACTGGTCAAGACGCTCGAAAAAAGTGTTTTGCTTCTCCATAACACCATTGTTCATGATATAGTAACAAACAGGTTTGTGCCTAGCCATTTCGGCCTCATCCTCTTCTCCAGAATCCTCCACTTCCATGACTTGTTCATATTCATGTGGAAGTACACACACTAAATTGCAATTGACATTAAGTGAATATTCCTTATCTGATTTGAAATCGTCTGTCATCACATCATCATTATTGGTTGGACATCTTTGGTCTTATTCTCCAATTGACTCCTTCTTGGGCAGAAAAAGTTTCCTTTTGATTGGTTGTTTCTTTTCAGTAATGTTCGTTGGGAGACACTAATTGCTGCTTGACTCCCCTATTTCCTTTTCTACTAATTCTTTTTTAGCCTTCTTAATCCTCTAGTGCCCGCGCCACTGAGTTCTGGTCATTGGATTCTTTCCTTTGTAATTATCATATCTAGATGTTTGTTGTCTTGATATCTGGAATTCTTTCTGTGAGCAATTGGTGATCCTCTTCCCAGCTTGAAACGCTTCCGTTTTTCTTGTCCTGCTCCTCTATTTTCAATGGGCCTAATCCACTTATGTATAGGGATGTTTGCTGGAAGTTTGAAGATAACCCTTCAATTTTCTTTAGGATATGGGCTATCAGCTCTTCTTGGAACTTCTATCTTGTCAAAAGTAAAACTGCAACATTGACTTCTCTAACTACATGTGATTCTGGTGTAATGTGTAACGCCCTGTTTTATTTAATGTATATTATATTAATATTTTCGAATTACCGTTTGACGTTTATTTTTGCGATGAGAATATTTATATTAACTGGTATAACTGTTAATATATTCAGCGACGTTTTATTCGGACCGGTAATTATTTTATTCGGTCCGGTATTTATTTTGAGGGACCGGTAATTATTTTGTTCGGTTCGGTTTTTATTCTGTTCGGTTCGGTAAAATATTATTCGGACCGATATTTAATTATTTGGAGTTATTTTAATTATTTGGGTTAATAATATTATTTAGTATTATTAGTGTTATAATTACTAGTAAGACCAATGGCTTTTTGGGTAAATTGCTAGCTTATGTCTTATTCTAAGCAAACCAAACACTTGTTTTATGTCATAAAACAAAAACACACATAGAGACTTTGAGAGCTAGAGAAAGTCTTGGAAAAGAGAAGAACAAGAAGAACACAAAGCTTGGGTTTTGGGTTGGTTGGAAGAACAAGAATCATTTCAAGCATTTAAGATAAGGGGTTTGATTTTCCAATGCTTATAGTTAGGGTTTGATTTGGTATATTTTGATTTGGGGTTTAGGGTATTAGTTTCACTACTATGTTGTGTAGAAATTAGTTGTGTTGTTGCTAAAAAAAAAATTAATGATAGATTTAGTTTTGTTGAGGTTGTTGATGAATTGATGAACATTGGACGAATTAATAATGTAATAAGTAGTAGAAGAATGGAATAGGTGAGGCTGTAAGGTAAAAAAAAGTGCCGCTCGACATTGTTCTTGCTATTAAGAAAAACGCAAGATGGTGGGAGGAGGGAGTGTCGTGGGGCCCTCCATAAGTTGTTTCATTTGGCTTTTGGCTCATTTTCCTTTTTACTGTGCGTGTCATGTTTTGTTAAGAGAACATCTTGAATGAATACTAGTTGGATAGTTATAATATCCAGTAGCTAGCACATGTAGCATATACTACTTCTTCATTCCACTTTCCTTTGCTTTTCACGTGAAACTTTTAAGGGGTGTGCCTAGTTTGGTTACCTTTGGAAGTAGTAGAAACTTGCTTAGCATATGAAGTAATATAGACAGTAACCAGGCAGTACATTTAAATATTATGTTAAGTAGTATCATTGTACATGTTTAGGAAATACTTTGAATTGAATAATGATATAGCAATAGTTATGTGAAGTAATAAGTAATATTTTGGTACTGCATATTAACAATAACAGAACAATACAGCCTCCTATTACAGTAGCAGCAGTATGAATAATTAGGACAAATCCAATTTTGTACAGGAACTTTCAGTTAAATGATAAAAACTAAAATATGACATAAGTTAGCCTATTTAATTTGGAACCCGATTATGTTTCGATTTCCCGATTTCGACAATTTCGGTGACTGAGCAAGTTGCTCCGAATTTAACGAAAATTGACGTGCTAGTTAATTTTAACATGTAGAACGTCGTGGTGAGGTTAGTTTTTCGAGATTACGAGTTTTTAATGGAGCGACCCAAAATAAGTCAAATTACAGTTAAGTTGAAATGGATTGTGTTTTAGTCGGTTTAAGTCACGTATGGACAATCCGATTGCGACGTTAATGATTATGATTGGTGCCGATTATTATGAATGATTTTCGCAACGATTATTGATGTTTGACTATTTTTCCGTGTTTGAAATTTAGTGAATTATTTGATAATGATGTGGTGTAATTAAATATGATGTTTGCAACGGTTTATTTATAATGAATACTTGATAATATGCGATGCGATGATATGTTTATCTTGATGTGGATAAATATGGCGACGTGGGTTTTATACCAATTTTGATATGCGATGATGAAATTTTGTTGTGTCGAGTTTGTGATGTCGTGTTGTCGAGTCACATACATTGCATTGGCGACGAGGGCTTTTATGCCAAGCGACGAGGGCTTTTATGCCAAAGCGACGATGGGCTTTTATGCCGAATGTCCCTAATTATGGACAAAGCGACGGGTACCACATGCATAACATAGTCGTGTCTCATGGAGTCAGTTATGTTTATGTTTGAGTCTTTTGGCGTTGAGTTTTATTTGATGGCTTATGACGAATTGTGATGTTATATGATACTTTGTTTGTGATGATTTTTGTGTTGAACATAAAGTGAATATATGTAATGAACTCATGATGAGTAAGCGATGAATACAACATGACGGTAAAACGACGGTATGAGTTATGGCGATGGAGTTTATGTTTGTTTTGATATGATTATGGTGATTATGTGATGAAATTAAAGTGTTGATTTTATACACTAAATGATGATTTTAAAGTACGTGAGATTTGATAATTGTTGACATATTCTTATTAACCTATATCATTTATGATTCCAAAACTATTTATATATTTTTATCATGCCTTTAATTATATGTTTTGGAGTATCTCACCCTTTACTTGTTTCGCCGTTGCCTTTATATTGGTAACGTGCAGGTGATCCGCGAGGATGATGAGGATTAGCTCGAGTCTGTTTATTTTGAATCGCTCTGCTCGGATAGTAGTAACACTCGGGATTTGGGCGACGTTATTATTTTGATAGGATAGTTTATGTATATTATCCTATGAATTTATGTATTGATGATAACATGATGATATGTACATTTTGTGAACATATCCGTTGTGCTATGAATATTCATATGTTTATATGATGATTGGTGATATGAATCGGTATATCCGACTTTTGATTTTGTGATGTGCATTATAATGCAAAGTGATGAAAAACACGAATATGTGATACCTCAATTTATGTTTGGATGAAATTTTGAAACTCTGATTTTATTATTAATTACGAGGGGTAGAATTGGGGTGTTACATTAGTGGTATCAGAGCAGGTCGGTCTGTCCGGCCAAGTTGTTGAGTTTGTTGTTATCTAACAATCAAGTATTGTTATTTGTTGATTCTAATCCTTGTTTTGTTTTGAGCAGAAGTTGTTATTGCTGGAAGGAACACTGGTAGGAATGATGAGGCTCTTGCTGCTGCTATGCAGGCAATGGCTCAGGCTTTCCAAAACCCGCCGAATGCTGACGAGAACGCTGGGTCTCGTAGTTTGGAAACCTTCCAAAGAGAGAATCCTCCTACTTTCCAAGGAAAGTATGATCCTGAAGGTGCTTTGGTGTGGCTGAAGGAGATTGAAAGAATCTTCCGTGTGATGGATTGCACTCATGTGCAAAGGATCCGTTATGGTACTCATAAACTAAGTGTTGAAGCAGATGACTGGTGGGTTGAAACCCGTCAGAGGCTTGAGGTTGCTGGTGAGTAAGTGACATGGGAAGTTTTCCGAAGGGAATTCATGAGGAAGTATTACCCGGAAGATGTTCGGGGAAAGAAGGAGATAGAGTTCCTTGAGCTGAAGCAAGGAAGCATGTCTATCACTGATTATGCTACAAGGTTCACTATGTTGGCCAAGTTCTATCCGCATTATGATGGGCCGAATGGCGAGTTCTCTAAATGCATCAAGTTTGAAAATGGTTTGCGTCCTGAGATTAAGAAAGCTGTTGGTTATCAGAAAATCCGTGTCTTTTCGGATTTGATTGATAGTTGTAGGATCTTTGAGGAGGACAGTAATGCTTATTATAAGATTATGTCTGATAAGAGAAACAAAGGTCAGCAAAGTCGTGGAAAATCGTATGATGCTCCAGATGGTAAAGGGAAACAGAAATTGTTTCAAGGGCGAAGAACTAGTGGGGGAGATGCTCCTGCTAGTATTGTTTGTTACAAATGTGGGAAACCTGGCCACAAAAGTAATGTTTGTCGAAGCGATGTTAGAGCTAAGGAGAATGAGGTTAGATGTTTCCTATGTGGAGAAGTGGGCCATATGACTCGCGATTGTAGACATAAGGATGTGGTCTGTTTTAATTGTGGCGAGGGAGGTCACATTAGTGCTCAATGTAAGAAGCCTAAGAAGACTCAAGGAGCAGGAAAGGTGTTTGCTTTGTCGGGTGCTCCGACAGTAAACGAGAATGGTCTTGTTCGAGGTACTAGTTTCATTAATAGCTTTCCTCTTATTACTATTATTGATACTGGTGCTACTCACTGTTTTATTGCTGTTGATTGTGTAAAGAGATTGGGTCTTACTTTGTCGTCTCTGGATAGAGATATGGTGGTAGAAGTTCCGGCTAAGGGAACGGTTACTACTTCTTTTGTGTGTGCAAGTTGCCCTTTATTAATATTTGATAGAGACTTTGTGGTGGATCTTGTTTGTTTACCGCTTGTCGGGTTGGACGTGGTTTTAGGTATGGACTGGTTAAAAGCTAATTATGTCCATATCAATTGCTATGACAACACTGTGAGGTTTTCTTCCTTAGTAGAAGAAGAACAATCTAGTTGGTGTCGATGAAGCAGTTGAATGAGTTCATGAAGGATAAGGCGTTGGTTTTCTTGTTGATGGCGACTCTTTCTGTGGAGAGTCAAGCTGTGATAGCAAACTTTCTGGTAGTGTGCGATTTTCCCGAAGTATTCCCTGATGAGATTCCTAGTGCACCTCCAGAAAGAGAAGTTGAATTTTCTGTGGATCTTATCCCTGGTACCAGGCCTATCTCTATGGCACCATACAGGATGTCTGCATCCGAGTTAGCAGAATTGAAGATCCAATTAGAAGATTTGCTCGAGAAGAAGTTTGTTAGACCTAGTGTGTCACCGTGGGGAGCTCCTGTGTTATTGGTGAAGAAGAAAGACGGCAGCATGAGACTTTGTATTGATTATCGTCAGTTGAATAAAGTGACTATCAAGAATAGGTATCCACTTCCTAGAATTGATGATTTGATGGACCGATTGGTTGGTGCTCGCATGTTTAGTAAGATTGATTTGAGATCGGGTTACCATCAAATAAGGGTGAAAGAAGAAGATGTTCAGAAAACTACTTTCAGGACGAGGTATGGACATTACGAATATTTGGTGATGCCTTTCGGTGTCACTAATGCACCGAGAGTATTCATGGAGTACATGAATCGTATATTCCATCCTTACTTGGATCGTTTTGTGGTTGTTTTCATCAATGATATTCTGGTTTATTCTAAATCGAAAGAAGAGCACGCAGAACATTTGCGCATCGTGTTGGAAGTTCTGAAAGAGAAGAAGCTTTATGCTAAGTTGTCAAAGTGCGAGTTCTGGTTAAGTGAAGTGAGCTTTTTGGGGCATGTCATTTCTGGGGATGGCATTGCAGTTGATCCTTCTAAAGTTGATGATGTGTTGAGATGGGAAACTCCTAAGTCTGTTACTGAGATTAGAAGTTTCTTAGGATTGGCTGGTTACTATAGAAGGTTCATTGAAGGTTTTTCTAAGTTGGCGCTTCCTTTGACAAAGTTGAATTGTAAAGGAGCTGCGTTTGTGTGGGATGTCAAGTGTGAAGAAAGTTTTGTCGAATTGAAGAAAAGGTTGACAACGGCTCCGATCTTGATTCTACCTAATCCTAAAGAACCATTTGTTATTTATTGTGATGCTTCTAAGATGGGTTTAGGTGGTGTACTTATGCAAAATGGCAAGGTGGTTGCTTATGCTTCTAGGCAATTGAAGATTCATGAGAAGAATTATCCTACGCACGATTTGGAGCTTGCAGCAGTTGTTTTTGTGCTTAAGATTTGGAGGCATTATCTTTATGGTTCTAGATTTGAAGTATTTAGTGACCATAAAAGTTTGAAGTACTTGTTCGATCAGAAAGAGCTTAATATGAGGCAAAGACGGTGGCTTGAATTGTTGAAAGATTATGATTTTGGATTGAATTACCATCCTGGTAAAGCTAATATGGTGGCCGATGCTTTAAGTCGAAAGACTTTGCATATGTCACTTTTGATGGTGAAAGAGTTGGAATTGATTGAGCAATTTAGAGATATGAGTCTTGTAGTAGAAGTGACGCTGAAGAGTGTTATCTTGGGAATGTTAAAGATCAATAATGATTTCCTTGATAGTGTTAGAGAAGCTCAGAAGCTTGATGTGAAACTTGTTGATTTGTTGGTTGGTATTGGACAAACTGAAAATGAAGATTTCAAGTTAGATACTCAGGGTGTTTTGAGGTTCCGTGATAGGATTTGTATTCCCGATGATATGGATTTGAAAAGAATGATCTTGGAAGAAAGTCATAGAAGCAATTTGAGTATTCATCCCGGAGCGACCAAAATGTATCAAGATTTAAAGAAACTATTTTGGTGGTCGGGCATGAAGAGAGAGGTAGCTCAGTTTGTTTATGCTTGTTTGACTTGTCAGAAGTCTAAAGTGGAACATCAGAAACCTGCAGGGTTGATGCAACCGTTAGAGATTCCAGAATGGAAATGGGATAGCATTTCTATGGATTTCGTAACGGGGTTACCCAATACACCAAGAGGATACGATGCGATTTGGGTGATTGTTGATAGGCTTACGAAGTCGACTCACTTTATTCCTATTAACATCACTTATCCCGTATCGAAGTTGGCGGAAATTTATACGCATGTGATTGTGAGATTACATGGTATTCCTTTGTGTATTGTTTCGGATAGAGATCCGAGGTTTACTTCTGAATTTTGGAAGAGCTTGCAAGAGGCTTTGGGTTCAAAGTTGAGGTTGAGTTCGGCTTATCATCCTCAAACTGATGGTCAGACGGAAAGGACGATTCAATCGTTGGAAGACTTGTTACGTGCTTGTATTCTTGAACATGGTGGTTCATGGGATACATACCTTCCTTTGATTGAGTTTACTTATAACAATAGTTTTCATGCTAATATTGGAATGGCACCGTTCAAGGCTTTGTATGGTCGGAGGTGTAGAACTCCTTTATGTTGGCATGAGTCGGGCGAAAGTGTGGTGCTTGGACCAGAATTGGTTAGAGAGACTACTGAGACGGTGAAGATGATTAGAGAAAAGATGAGAATCTCTCAAAGTCGACAAAAGAGTTATCATGATAAAAGGAGAAAAGACTTGGAATTTCAAGATGGTGATCATGTATTTTTGCGAGTTACTCCTACAACCGGCATTGGGCGAGCATTGAAGTCGAAGAAGCTAACTCCTCACTTTATTGGTCCTTACCAAATTACTAGTAAAGTGGGAAAATTGGCTTATAGAGTGGCGTTGCCGCAAAATCTTTCGAACTTGCATGATGTGTTCCATGTGTCGCAACTTCGGAAGTATGTTCCGGATCCTTCACATGTGATTGAGATGGATGATATTCAAGTGCGAGACAATCTTACGGTGGAGACGATGCCATTAAGGATCGAAGATCGTGAGATGAAGTCTCTTCGTGGCAAGGAGATATCCTTGGTTAAATTTGTTTGGATAGGAGCAGCTGGTGAAAGTGCGACGTGGGAGTTAGAAAGCAAGATGCGGGATTCCTATCCCGAGCTTTTCGAGTCAGGTAATTTCGAGGACGAAACTTTTATAAGTGGGGGAGAGTTGTAACGCCCTGTTTTATTTAATGTATATTATATTAATATTTTCGAATTACCGTTTGACGTTTATTTTTGCGATGAGAATATTTATATTAACCAGTATAATTGTTAATATATTCAGCGACGTTTTATTCGAACCGATAATTATTTTATTCGGTATGGTATTTATTTTGAGGGACCGGTAATTATTTTGTTCGGTTCGGTTTTTATTCTGTTCGGTTCGGTAAAATATTATTCGGACCGATATTTAATTATTTGGAGTTATTTTAATTATTTGGGTTAATAATATTATTTAGTATTATTAGTGTTATAATTACTAGTAAGACCAATGGCTTTTTGGGTAAATTTCTAGCTTATGTCTTGTTCTAAGCAAACCAAACACTTGTTTTATGTCATAAAACAAAAACACACATAGAGACTTTGAGAGCTAGAGAAAGTCTTGGAAAAGAGAAGAACAAGAAGAACACAAAGCTTGGGTTTTGGGTTGGTTGGAAGAACAAGAATCATTTCAAGCATTTAAGGTAAGGGGTTTGATTTTCCAATGCTTATAGTTAGAGTTTGATTTGGTATATTTTGATTTGGGGTTTAGGGTATTAGTTTCACTACTATGTTGTGTAGAAATTAGTTGTGTTGTTGCTAAAAAAAAATTAATGATAGATTTAGTTTTGTTGAGGTTGTTGATGAATTGATGAACAATGGACGAATTAATAATGTAATAAGTAGTAGAAGAATGGAATAGGTGAGGTTGTAAGGTAAAAAAAAAGTGCCGCTCGGCATTGTTCTTGCTATTAAGAAAAATGCAAGATGGTGGGAGGAGGGAGTGTCGTGGGGCCCTCCATAAGTTGTTTCATTTGGCTTTTGGTTCATTTTCCTTTTTACTGTGCGTGTCATGTTTTGTTAAGAGAACATCTTGAATGAATACTAGTTGGATAGTTATAATATCCAGTAGCTAGCACATGTAGCATATACTACTTCTTCATTCCACTTTCCTTTTCTTTTCACGTGAAACTTTTAAGGGGTGTGCCTAGTTTGGTTACCTTTGGAAGTAGTAGAAACTTGCTTAGCATATGAAGTAATATAGACAGTAACCAGGCAGTACATTTAAATATTATGTTAAGTAGCATCATTGTACATGTTTAGGAAATACTTTGAATTGAATAATGATATAGCAATAGTTATGTGAAGTAATAAGTAATATTTTGGTACTGCATATTAACAATAACAGAACAATACAGCCTCCTATTACAGTAGCAGCAGTATGAATAATTAGGACAAATCCAATTTTGTACAGGAACTTTTAGTTAAATGATAAAAACTAAAATATGACATAAGTTAGCCGATTTAATTTGGAATCCGATTATGTTTCGATTTCCTGATTTCGACAATTTCGGTGACGGAGCAAGTTGCTCCGAATTTAACGAAAATTGACGTGCTAGTTAATTTTGACGTGTAGAACGTCGTGGTGAGGTTAGTTTTTCGAGATTACGAGTTTTTAACGGAGTGACCCGAAATAAGTCAAATTACGGTTAAGTTGAAATGGATTGTGTTTTAGTCGGTTTAAGTCACGTATGGACAATCCGATTGCGACGTTAATAATTATGATTGGTGCCGATTATTATGAATGATTTTCGCGACGATTATTGATGTTTGACTATTTTTCCGTGTTTGAAATTTAGTGAATTATTTGATAATGATGTGGTGTAATTAAATATGATGTTTGCAACGGTTTATTTATAATGAATACTTGATGATATGCGATGCGATGATATGTTTATCTTGATGTGGATAAATATGGCGACGTGGGTTTTATACCAATTTTGATATGTGATGATAAAATTTTGTTGTGTCGAGTTTGTGATGTCGTGTTGTCGAGTCACATACATTGCATTGGCGACGAGGGCTTTTATGCCAAGCGACGAGGGCTTTTATGCCAAAGCGACGATGGGCTTTTATGCCGAATGTCCCTAATTATGGACAAAGCGACGGGTACCACATGCATAACATAGTCGTGTCTCATAGAGTCGGTTATGTTTATGTTTGAGTCTTTTGGCGTTGAGTTTTATTTGATGGCTTATGACGAATTGCGATGTTATATGATACTTTGTTTGTGATGATTTTTGTGTTGAACATAAAGTGAATATATGTAATAAACTCATGATGAGTAAGCGATGAATACAACATGACGGTAAAACGACGGTATGAGTTATGGCGATGGAGTTTATGTTTGTTTTGATATAATTATGGTGATTATGTGATGAAATTAAAGTGTTGATTTTATACACTAAATGATGATTTTAAAGTACGTGAGATTTGATAATTGTTGACATATTCTTATTAACCTATATCATTTATGATTCCAAAACTATTTATATATTTTATCATGCCTTTAATTATATGTTTTGGAGTATCTCACCCTTTACTTGTTTCGCCGTTGCCTTTATATTGGTAACGTGCAGGTGATCCGCGAGGATGATGAGGATTAGCTCGAGTCTGTTTACTTTGAATCGCTCTGCTCTGATAGTAGTAACACTCGGGATTTGGGCGACGTTATTATTTTGATAGGATAGTTTATGTATACTATCCTATGAATTTATGTATTGATGATAACATGATGATATGTACATTTTGTGAACATATTCGCTGTGCTATGAATATTCATATGTTTATATGATGATTGGTGATATGAATCGGTATATCCGACTTTTGATTTTGTGATGTGCATTATAATGCAAAGTGATGAAAAACACGAATATGTGATACCTCAATTTATGTTTGGATGAAATTTTGAAACTCTGATTTTATTATTAATTACGAGGGGTAGAATTGGGGTGTTACATAATGGACTCGTTCATATTCTTATGAAGCCTTTCGATCGTAGACAACACTGGGCTTTTATTTCGAGAGATTACACTGGGATATCACTTCTCTAACTACATGTGATTACAGTCAGCGGGATGCCCCAGTTTTTTTCTTAAGTCTCCTTCATAGGTTTTGACTTAATGGGCTTTTATTTCGAGAGATAATGACTGCATGTCTTGATGATTATAGGGAACCATCACCGTCTTTTGTTTTGGAAGGACGTCTTTGATGCCATTCATTGTGCACCTGGATTAACTGAGAAAACTACCCTGCCCCAGGTTGTGATTAATGGTTTTAATTTGTGAAAAGAAAAACTCCTACTTCTTTGGCTCAAAGGGGTTGACTACAGATTATCTTCCTTATAACTCCACTGTTTAGGATTTGAAACAACGCCTGTACATCGTCAGCGGGGTCTGTTCAAAAGCATATTGTAGATATTTTGATATCATTTTCGTCATCCTCCCTCTAAAGACTCAGAGTTTTTAATCGAGAGTTGAATATCACAAAAGGAAATAAGAACACATTTTTGAAATAGTGAATACGAATGAATTGATTCAAAACAGACATATGCAATGTATTGATAAAGTAACAGAGTTTGACATGAATAGATGTTCGAACAATCAAAAGAAAATTGCAAATTGAAAATTCTAATGAACAAAAGCCTCTTCGTCTGATCTTGTCACTTCGGATACCAGCTTCTACTCTCTCTCTCTCCAATCAGAATCAATTCAGTAAACCCAGATGACGAACTGCCGATCAGATGATTGAATATGGACCAGATAGCGTCCCCAAGAACATATCAACTAACCCTCGATCAGATAAAGGTGGTTGAACCCTGCCAGCCAAATCTCTCCACTTTTGAGCATAGTCCTTAAAACCTTCACTTGCACCCATGGACATACTCTGAAGTTGAGTACGAGTGGGAGCGAGGTCGGCATTATACTGGTACTGTTTGTAAAAAGCAACAGCAAGGTCTTCCCAGTTTCGGACGTTGGCTCCTTCCAACTGATAAAACCATTCAAGCTGAGTCCCTGACAGACTATCTTGAAAGAAATGCACCCACAAATTTCTATCAGCAGTGTGGGGTTGGATTTTCCTGACATACGAGCGGAGATGGAGTTTTGGATAGGACACTCCATCGTACTTGGCAAAAACTGGAGCTTTGAACTTGTGAGGGATCACCACTCCTGATACCAGTCCTAGATCTCTGAAATCTAAACCAGGGATCTTCTGAACCTCCATAGCACTCAGCCGGTCTTCTAGTTGTTTGTATCTATCCTCGGCAGGAGGATATTGCTCATCATCAAAATCAATATCATTGTCAGAGACTACAGGGCTGGAGCCCTTTTCTTCTTCTTGGTTTTCCCCATCCTTGTACAAAGAGATCAGATCAGCTTCATGTCGCAACCTATTCCCAAATCTTTTACCCATACTCAGAAGAACCATCTTCTTCTTCTTTTTCTTCTTCTCCTTCAGAATGAGAGTCTTCAAATCCTCTTTCCCTTTAGCCAAGTTCAAGAACATCTCTTGGAATTGGGCATTCTATGCCTGAAGAGCTTTGATGGCTTGATCGGTAGGTGTTTCAGAAGACATTTCGTGCTGAAATAAATAGCGAAGGAGATGAGAAACCTGTAATGATACCTGTAATGACGTGCATGACAATGGGATGCGTATGTAATAATTTCAAAGACTTTGGGAGATTTAAATTTGCAAACCAAGAAATAAACAAACTTTATTAGATTAAACTTGTAAAAAGTTCAACAATGCCCTTAAGGTGTTTACAACGAACTAAATGAAAAACAAATCTAAACTAAAAAAGCAAAAATCAAAACTCCCATGGACGCTTCCCCTTCATGCTGACGTAGTCATTGATTGTCCTTTCATTCTCAAGTTGCTTGGTGAGCTTCAAGATCTTCCTTTCTTGCTCATGATACTTCTCCCGGTAGGTATCTCTTTCCTCTTTCAGCTGAATCCAGGATCTCTTCAACGCCCCAAGATCATTGAGCATGTAAGGATAAAGAACCGTGTAAGGAACGCCTTCTTCATTGGTGGGCTCAACTATCACTGGAAACACAGCTTTGTAAGGAATCCCAAGCTTCTGGGCTCGAGCTCAGACCCACTGGAGATAAGGCTGCATAGGGAGAGAAGTCTTTGGTCCTAGCTCTTGAGGGTCATACCGGTTCACCATGCCCCAAGCTCGTATAAACCTTCGGCGATGCTCGTCAACATCCCCCTTATAGTCAAATGTAATATCTGTAAGAAGTAACTCATGAGGACCGTCTCTTCGGGCATGACCGAATTGTCGTAAAGCTAAACAAGGACTGTAGGTAATTCCCTCTTTGATTCCAAGCAATGGGACATTGGGATATCCCCCACAACGATCAATGACTGCAATGTTTTCCATAGATTTCGAACTCCAAAGAATGTCTGTATGGGCAAGGGACATTATTCTGTAGGACCAACCTAAACCTTCCTCATTCTTCAACACGGACTTGGGGAGGTGCAAAATAAACCACCTCACCAGCAAAGGCATGCAACACATGAGGGTCCCTCTTCTATGCACAGTACGAGTGTAGAGGGCATGCAAAATATCACCCAAAAGAGTAGGTACAGGATTGCGAGACAAGAAGATCTTAACCGCATTCACGTCTATGAATGAATCTGGATTCGGGAAAAGAACAAAACCGTAGATAAGAAGAGTCAATATGTCTTCGAAAGCCTGAAAATCTAAACTATCCCAGAACAGCTGAGCTTGATCTATCAAAAACTTAGCTAAGAAACCTTCAACCCCGCTTCGTCTCTCCCAGTTGGATACTATATCAGCCCGTTTTAGATGCAGAGCTGAAGCAATGTCTTCTGGTTTAGGAGTATCTTCCAAACCTGTGAAGGGCATCTGCTCAAGGATGGATATGCCCAATAAGTGAGAAAACTCTTCCAAAGTAGGAACCAGCTGATAATCCGGAAAGGTAAAGCAATGATGCACTGGATCGAAAAACTGGAAAAACACACTCATCATCTGCTCATCCAACTTTGAGGAAACCAAGATAAGAAGCTGACCATGTCTCCTAATGAATGAAGAAGTATCAGAAACTCTCGAGGCTAAATCTTTGAGTTGAGCAGGTATTTGCACAAAGTTAACTCGGATGGTGTTTCTACGCATGGAAGCCATAATCTGCAAAACAGAACAAAGATAAATCCCCTCGGTCTTTGAAATGGTTAGTATAATGAAGTATGCATGATATGTTATAATGCATGATGTCATGATAAAACACACAACAGGTATAGCAGATAATAGACATGGTAAAGGCAAACAAGTCACACAAGGGCCCTTAAGTTTCAGGCTTGCATGGGGTCTAGGTACTACCCTCTTGAAGTTCAGTTGGTTTCAACCTGTCCTAATAATAGTAACCGAGTTCTAGAGGTTCTCAATATCACTGACCATCCTCCATCGGTCATGGTTTCAGCTCACGTAATCTTTTCTTGCAGCCTGAACTATCTCGAGAGTATGGTCTCAATGAGTGTAGCATCGAGTATTAACCAGTTCTCAACTTTACACCGAGGCCGACTATCTCACTACTTTCTAATGGCTAAGTTGGTCAATTATAAGTTCTAAGGTCAGTTGATGCTTAACGACACCACGCAGTGGACCCGTATTCTCCCCGTTTCTCCATAAGGGATACCGGTACCAACCAATGTGCCACATCAACGTAGCTACTGCTTCAACTGTATCGGTCTATGCCATACAGTTCCCTCACAGTCTATTGCTACTTACCTACAAGGTGTCCCCAGATCCAGGTTAGGATCTATAGTAACTCCCAATACAAAGCCCTCAAAAGTAAAGCAATCAAAGCAACACAAGAGAAGCAATTTATGATGAAATAATCCTAAGGTATACCCCACTTATTAATGTCTCCAGCATAGTCGCCAGTTCTGTGATACGGTGGAAGAACCGACTGTTTTGAAAAATGTTGGTTTGTGTTTTGCGTTTGTGTTCGCAAAATGTCGCAGTAAGCAAGAGTCGCCACCGACTTTTATTTTATCCAATTAGAAAGGACAAAAGCATAGAAAAATTCTTTTTTCGAGATTTTGAGTACGGGGGGTAGATTATAGAAAGGGAAGGTATTAGCATCCTTTCTATCTGTGGTTTTCCACAGGCTCTTAGGTACTTGCTCATCTTTTAAATTGCTTGTGTGTATTTGTTTTGAAAATTTTGTTTTACTTCGTTTTAACCCCTATTTCTGTCCTCAAGAGTGTTACGAAGTGTTTTGAAAACTTTAGTTTGAAAAGTTTGTTTGAAAGTGTATGGTGTAAAAGATTTGTTGTTTTGAGCAAGTACCTAACAGTTATCTACCTACTCGAAAAAAAGATTATTTATGTTCTTGTTTCCTTTAGACAGTACTATCCCACTATTAATGAGTAGGTAGTACCGTTGTTGGAGTTGTAAGGGTCAATTTGAAAGGGACGTAATGGTCATTGAAGGAAACATGTAAGGATACCTTAGCATTTCGAAGGGACTGTCATCATATATTCGTAGACAACATCGAGGGACAAGATAATTTCTCGTAGGCAATTCGAGGGACAGTAAGGGACTATGATCTTTATGATGACTTTAGATTGAGGGTCTTTTGCTAAGGGTATCCCTACGTTCGAGGGACATGACCATTATTTTCCGAGGCAACCAAGTGAGGTATACCCTAAGGGTGCATATGTGCAAGGTGTGTTATGTTCAGTTATTTTAGTCTTGTGTTAAGTTTGCTAATGTTTGATTATTCTTGTCATACAATCCTATTAGTCATACATCTAGTAGTTAATAATTACAGTAATTTAAAAGTGCAGAAATATAAAACCTAGCTATTACAAGGCTTCGGGGAGAGGGATTATGTACATATCCAAAACTGGGGGGAAAAATAAATAAAAGTGGTAAAGGTCCTACTAATCATCTATTACATCCCAATATAGAGTTACAATAATAAAATGAAGTGCGGAAGAATAATAACACACAAATTTGAAAAGACGTCTAAAAATCCTAAGATATAAAAAAATATTTTTGTTGTTTTTTGTTTTAATTTGTAAAAATGGTTTAAGTTAAAAAATAATTGATCTAGATCTATATTTAAAAAAAAATTATTAAAGAAACATGAAATTTAAATAAAAGAAATTAATTCTATGTTTTTTTGGTATTTTTGTTACGAAAAGGAAAATGAATTAAAATGAAATTAAACCTAAGTTCTATTAATTTTAATTTTTTAAAAAAAGTTAAAGTGTTTAGTTAATTAATTTACCAAAATTAAAATTTAATTAAGAAAAAATCCTAAATCTATTTTTATGTGATTTTTATATTTGTTTATTGATAAAAAAAAGGATTAAAAGAAATAAATGAAATGAATAAAACAAGAAAATAAAGATGGGCCTAGTAGCAAAAGTAAACAGGGGGTGCAATCATCAGAAATCCCTAGGCCCGAATCTTCGAAAGCTTCATACTCTAACTATGGTGTTTTTTTATTCTTGCGTGGAACCTATGATTCAACCATCCATAATTGTTCTATATAAACTCAAACAAACGTTAGCATCCCATAAAATGTGATTAAAATTAGAGATTTGAAGTTTAAAATTTTACCAAACTCGTGTTGTCAAATGGGGGCGTGCTAGGCGTGTGATGGATTGCTCTTGGGCCTTGTAAGACTCCTGAGGACTTTAAGAGGATGGTTTGAGGCTTGATGTTGTAAGTACGAAGTGCGCCTAAGAGGGGGGGGGGGGGGGGTGAATTAGGTACTTTAGAAAATTCTGGTTTTTAGTGATGATGGTTCTTATTTTTCTGGTTATAAGTGAGTTTAGGAAAACTTAAAAATGCAGAAAAATAAAGAGACACGGGCGATATATCCTGGTTCCCCTCACAGTCCGAGAGTACTCCAGTCCCCTTTCAACATGAAAGAAATTTCCTTATTGTGGCAAACTTAAACAAGAACTACCAACCAAACCAAGAGCAATCCTCTTGGATTTTCACTAAGTTACCTATGAGAACAATCCTCTCAATGTAACTACACTTGTATCCAACAACTTGGAAAGACAAGATTTCAACAAAAACACTTAAACTTAATTCCAACAATCCTGGAAAATAAGTAAGTAAATATCAATTTGTGAGTTTGAGTGAGTAGAGTAATATTGATCACTTAGAGTGATTTGACAATGTATAATCTTCTTCTTCCAATAATAATATTGTACAAAGACTCAAGATATATTTGCTCAAAGTTTTCTGTTTGTTAATGTATGAAAATATGCAGAAAACTTATGCATGAAAATGAAGAATGCTTGAGTTTGTATTTTGAAAGTTCAGAAAATATTTATTGAAGAAAGTGTTAGATCTGGATTTGAAATTGAATATTTATATGTTCATAACACCTTTTTGAAACATCATGAAGATCTGGAAATGTATCATGAACAAATGCCAAGTTTAAATGAAAAGATGTAATGAAAAGGCATGATGAAAAGGCATGAACAAAGTTGCTATTTTTCAAATTCGTGCAGTATGCAATCGATTGCACCCTTGGTGTAAATCGATTGCACAAGGTTTTTAACAACTATTTTTTCAAAATCTTTAAGAGTGCAATTGATTGCACTAACAATGTAATCGGTTGCATGCAAAGTCAGTAGCAAAATTAACTGAGTGCAATCGATTGCCCTTGCAATGTAAATCGATTGCATGAGTAACATAAGCAAATGTTTTGAGAAATTTAAGTATGCAATCGATTGCATAGGCAATGTAAATCGATTGCACATAGAAACAGAAGCAAAAGATCTGAAATTTTGAGGTGTGCAATTAATTGCATGCAAGAGAAAAATGAAATTTTATCTTTGAAAAGCTTGAGTAATGATTATTAAACATTTCTTTTTCATTTTTGAGCATCTATATCTTAAGATCAAAGTAGATAATATTATTGTACCTTTAAAGTTATTGAGAGCTTTGAATGAAGATATTATCCTTAGATGCTTAGATGCTTTGAGCTTTGATCACAAATATTTTCCTTCTTTGTTATCCATGGTTTGTCTTCATCAAAACAAAAGCTTATATGTGAAGCTTGATTTTACAGATGTCAATTGAGAGAGACCGGAACCTCGAGATATGACTTGCACCAATTCTTTGATTTATGGAGAGCTTTTTGATGAGCTTTTAGAGAGCTTTTTGAAGAGATTTTTGAGAGCTTTTAGAGAGGAATTTTGTGTCTTTCAAGCTTGTATGGCTCTATATTTATAAAGGAGAATGAGGAGACAAGAAAGCATGGAAAGAATCTCCCTTATAATGTTGTGTTTTAAGACCATGATCAAAAAATTTTAAAAATGCCATATTTAATGATTTTATGCCATTTTCACATGTGGATGAACTTGGACATATTTGAAGGGTTATTGCACGAAATCAATTGACATAAACCAGCATAAAATTTGCTCAAAATAGATTCACATCAAAATTTACATTATTTCTATTATTTATTTATTTAATTCTGAATTTTAATGAATAAAATATCAAAATAAATAGCATAAATAGTAGAAAAATGTATGGATGGGCTTAGAGATCATGGACCATGTTAGGAATGAGTTTCAAATTTGAAAAGATAGGCCCATTTGGAAAAAATCCATGTTTGGTCAATATTTGCTTCATGCATTTTTTCAAAAATTGGTCAACTTTGACAATGCATATCTCTCTCAATTTTAACCCTATGTGGGTGTTCTTAGAATTTTAGAAAGTTCAAGATGTCCTCTAAACAACCCTTTTGGTCTCATCTCAATTGAGTCTTCCATGTTCATGTATGAAGCTTTGACATAAAAGGTGTTTTTGTTGACTTTCCAAAATGACCTATAATGTCCAAATTTATATCTTCTTATGAGTGCATATTTTGAACTTGGGAGATGAATATGGATTGTAGGGAATTTCATTCTCTTAAAAATTAGATTTGGATGGGTCATTTCTGATAAAGTATGAGAAAGTTATGTTTGGTCAAAGTTGAGTTGACTTTTCCTACAAAACCCTAATTTAGCAACTTTTGGGTTTTGATGAATTGTGAGTAATCCTTGAGGAATCATGATCAACCCTTGATAAAATGATGAATAATACTTCAAAATGAGATTTTTGACCAAAAACCTTGAAGTTTGACTGCATGTGGGCCACAGTTGACTTTTGCCCTAGCACAGTCGATTTTCAGGCCTTTGAGCAATTAACTGAGCAAACTTTCTCTGCAAGGCTTGAAACTTGACATGGATGATCTTGAGAACATATTAGGACAATTATGAGCATTTGGGATCTTTTGGACTCAAGCATCTTGATGCAAAATGAAACCCTAATTTGAGGTAGACTGCCTTATGAGAGAGTTTGTCTGGTCAACTCTTGGACTTTCTTGAGCAATTTGAGGACCTCACTTGAAATGTATTGAGAAATATGGGAGGGAAAATTTTGGGGTACAACAATAGCAAAAGAGGATTGTTGGCCTGCATACGAAGGGGAAATAGTTTAGCACAATAATCAAATGCGAAAGAATAAAAAGTGTCGTCCCAAAAGAAAACGTATCACAACCAAAATGGACGCGCTTGACAAGATAGAAAGAAAGTGTGGTTTATGCCTTCAGGTTGGACATAATCGAAAAAATTATCTCACTCGTGCTACTAGCTCGACAACATAAAATTTGTATGCACCTTATCTGCATTTTTTTAAGATCTAATCGAAACATTTTTTCATTAAAAAAAATTATTACAACATACCAAACGCAAACAAAAAGTAAAATGACATCACAACTAAAACAACAATAACACGGGATAAAACAAAAAAAAGATGTCATGATAAAACAACAACACATACGCCGGACAACAAAAACATCAATAACACGATAAAATATCTAAGAAATTACAATCGTCAAAAATAATTTCATCGGTCTCGTGCATCATCACCATTATGTCTTTGTCTGTTTTGATTTCCTCCAACCAACTTTGAGGTTTTTCAATGGTAAGTGAGATGACCATTCTTCTCCTATGAATCCTTCTAATTTATTTGTCATCTTGTATTTCCCGTCTAACCATCAGATCAACTCTCTTTTAAGACGCTCTATGGGATGGATGTGCCAAAATTTCATTTTAATTGGGGATTTAGTAGCCGAGAAAAAATATATTCGTCTCTTTTTAAAATCATCTTAGATGTCATGATGAAAAAATTAGAGAGAGAGTGATAAAATGAATAATGAATGGAGGAGAATGGGAGTTTTATTTATAGAATACACAGATACATGTAGGAGTCAGATGAAATGGCGTCTTCTCTTAAAATTATAGTGCATGCGCCATCTCATATGGCTTAAAGGTAATGCATGTGTCATGTAGGATGACACCTACAAGCTAATTTAGGTGGAAGTGTCATCTCATATGACTTCTCTTTGTTAGTGTTTCCTAAAACATGATTTTTTGCGTAATTTTCTTCAAAAATTAATTATTTGTATTTTTTTTCAATACCTTATTATTTGGAGAAAAAAAATCCGCATATTTGTTCACAAAACCATTGATGAATCAATAACCATAATTCAGGAGTACATAATATTAAATTTTAAATAATAATAAAATCTAATTACATAATGATATTTCGAATGACATAGGCTTAGAAAACAGATTTATGAGGGATATCCCTCATGGTGGAAGCCAAAACAACAATAAGTATTGTTAAATATGTTTTTTCTTCTTATAAATATTTTAATTCTTTTTAATTTCTATAAAAAATAATATATTTTAGTCTCTACAAAATTTTTATGCAAATATTTTTAGTTTTTATTGTTTTTTAAAATTCTGAAAAATGTTTAATTATCTTTAAATTTTTAAGTTTTTGAATAATTTTTTTCGTATATATTTAAAATATTATAAAAAGTTTCTTTACCAAATTTTAAAATTTTTTTAAATAAAAAAAATTAAATATGAATTTTTTAAATTTCTAAAGATAATGAGAAAAGTAATGAAAATTTTGATATAGAAATTAAATTTTGAATTCTTTTTTCGAAAGAATTTTCTATAACATTCTAAACATGTCTGTAAAATAATTATTTAAAAATACACATTGATTTAACAACAAAAATTAAAACTATGCGCATAATAATTTTTTAGAGACCAAAACATATTTTTTTTATAGAGACAAAAAATAAAAATTTTATAATTTTATAGAAATCAAAATTATATTTAAACCCTAATAAATATATCAAATCTACCCATAAATATAAATATGATTTAATGTTTCCTAAAATTTAAGAGAAGTTCATTGTAAAGATTTAAGCATGGTGTGATTGAGGCTAATGTAGAAATAAGGCGGAGGTAAAGAGTACATTTGCATATTAATTTGGGTTATTAGGATAAAATATGAATGGTCTTTTTAATTATGAAGTTAAATACATTGAAGAAACAACTGTAATAAATAGAGATAGTTTGATTTTTTGAGAGATTGATTTGAGAAATACTGCCTCCTTCATTTCATATTATAAGAAAAATTTACTTTTTTAATTTATTAAATAATTAATATATTTGATCTCTAGATTTATTAAATAATTAATATATCTGATCTCTATATAGATCAAATATATTAATTATTTAATAAATTTAAAAAGTAAATTTTTCTTATAATACGAGATAAAATGAATATAAATTAAAGTTAATTTATTGAAAAATATATATGAAAAAAATGTTGATATATTCACCAAATCTATAAATTATATTACCAAATATAAGCGGTTGAGAGAAACACTTAGTCTTTTATATATATATATATATATATATATATATATATATATATATATATATATATATATATATATATATATATATATATATATATATATATATATATATATATATATATATATATATATATATATATATATATATATATATATATATATATATATATATATATATATATATATATATATATATATATATATATATATGAGTGTGACTAAATCAAAATGGGAGAAATAATTCAATCTAAAATTTGTAAAGTGTAATGTGTTATGAGGTATATTTGGGCCATGAGATATGTGATCCCATTAACAAACAATATATGATGTTATTGCATACTAAGTAATCAAGATTACAAGTTAAACCAAATATATTATAATATGGTAGTTTTGGAGTGTTGTGTAGTGCCTAAGCAATTGAGTGAGATAGAGGTTAGATTGTAAATTAATCCCTTAAATAGTCATAAAAAGTTTAGTTATCACATCAAAATATCTCTTTAATAAAGCTTTATAACATCTTTCTCTTTAATAAATGGCTCATTTTACGATGATAAATCTTAATAAATCGGTTACATAAGAGAGCACGTTTTTCTTTTTTCTTTTTTGATTTCAACTATTTAGCAGAGTTATTGATCTAAAATAATAATAATAATAAACCCCGCTAATATTTATCAACATTAAAAAAATTTGAAAAAAAACCTTTGAAATAGCGGTTTTTTTTTACTCCCACAAAATAATTTGCTAAAGTTGGTAAAAAACTCCCACGAACTTAGTCAAAAACCAAAAAAAAAATGTCTATCATAAGAAATAACGGTTAGAATAAAGAATTCAAGAAACATGATTTTGTGAAAAGAAGAAGAAGAAGAGAGAGAGAAAGAAATTGTGAGTTAGTTAAGTGTAACTAACTTTCTAACTGAATGAATTATTATTGCTCTGCACTATTGATTACAAACATAATGACCTTTTATATAGGCAAAATATCTAGGTCCAAATACACATGCTAAAAGCCCAAATAACTACATAACAAGAATTAATCAACTAACACACCCCATTAATTCATGTTATCAAGACTTCTCATCCATATGTCTTTCTTTAACTCTTCGAACCTCACTTTCTTCAAAGGTTTGGTGAATATGTCAGCTAGTTGCACTCCTGTCTTGCAATGTTTTATTTCAAGCTTCCCTTTGTTGACTCGATCCCTCAGAAAATGATATATTCTTTCAATGTGCTTACTTCGACCATGACACACTAGGGGATTCGTAAGATTTATAGCTGACTTGTTATCAACAAACAACTTCATCTTTGATTCCATTATTATGAGTTCTTCAAGTAGCATTTCGACCCATGCTGCTTGGCATGCATCATATGATGCAACCACATATTCTGCTTCGCATGATGACAAAGCCACAATGCTTTGTTTCCTCAAACTCCAGGAGATTTGAGCTCCTTCGATCATGAAAATATATCATGCAGTACTCTTCTTTTCGTCTTGATTTCCACTGAAGTCTGAGTCAGTGTATCTATGAACTTCAACATCTGAGTTGTTCTTCGATTTCTTAGGTAACAACACACCATGATCAATAGTTCCCTTTATGTATCTCAACACCCTCTTTACTGCAATGAGATGACATTCTTGAGGCTTCTCCATAAATCTACTCAACAATCCTACACTTTGGCAGATATCTGGTCTAGTATTGCAAAGATACCTCAAGGATCCAATGATTTGTTTGTAAAGGGTCGAACTTACAAACTCATCATTTGATTCCTTTTTCAGCTTTGCTCCAGTCTCTAATGGAGTAATAGTTGCCTTACAGTTGCTCATATTGAACCTCTTCAGTATATATTGAGCATACTTCATTTTATGCAAGAAAACTCCTTATTCGATGTTGTTGAATTCTATTCCCAGGAAATAGGAGAGATTCCCTAAATCAGACATTTTGAATTCCTGCATTAACTTTGACTTTACCTTCGTTATCTCAACTTCGTCTGCTCCTGTAATGAGTAAGTCATCAACATAGAGACATAAAATGATTTGATTGACACTTTCGACATCATTTACATACACTCCATATTCAGAGACACACTTTGTGAAACCTGCTTCGATTAGGAAGCTATCTATCCTTTTATTCCAAGCTCTAGGAGCTTTCTTCAAACCATATATAGCCTTTCTTAATCTGTAAACTTTCGACTCCTGCCCTTTGACGTCGAAACCTGGTGGTTGAGTAACGTAGACTTCTTCTTCCAGTGGACCATTCAAAAACGCTGACTTTATATTAAGTTGGTGCATTTTCCATCCTCTACATGCAGCTATCGAAACAACAATCCTGATTGTTTCGATTCTTGCAACAGGAGCATATACTTCATCGAAGTCAATCCAGGTTTTTGTAGAAAACCTCTGGCCACCAGTCTTGCCTTATACTTTGCAATCTCACCATTTGGCCTTTGTTTCACCTTGTAGATCCATTTCACATCGATTGGTTTCTTGTTGGTTCTTTCGACAAGCTCCCAAGTCTTGTTCTTCTCAATGGCTCTAAGTTCTTCTTTCATGGCTTCACACCAATTCAAATTGCTCAAAGCTTCACCCAAATTAATTGGTTCTACTTCAACCATCATCATGGCTTCTTCGATTAAGTCACCATCTGCATAGATTGCTTGATCTGGAAACCTCTCATATCCAATCAGTCTAGTCGACTCAGTTCTTGTTCTTGTGGATCTTCTTTCATTCTGCATAGGTGGTTCTTCATTTCGACTTTTCGAAGCTTCATTATGTTCATCTTCTTCGAACACAGTTATGACTGTGTCTGATTCTTGTCGAACTGAACTTCGAATCCAATCCCACCCTTTGCTTTCATCTACCATAACATCTCTACCGATCACTAGTTTATCTCCGATTGGTGAATACAACTTGTATGCACCAGTCAAATGATAACCTATGAGCACTATGACTTCACTTTGATCATCCATCTTCTTTCTCAATTGTTCAGGTACATGCCTGAAACACATTGATCCAAAAACTCTAAGATGACTTATATTTGGATTCGATCCTGTCCAAGCCTCATGCGGTGTCTTTTCGACCATCTTCTTTGTTGGGCATCTATTTAGAATGTATACTGCTGTCGAAGCTGCTTCGGCCCAAAAGCTCTTAGGCATATTCTTAGCTTTCAACATACGTCTCGTCATGTTCAGTACACTTATATTATTTCGCTCAGCTATGCCATTATGCTGGGCGGTATAGGGTGCAATAACCTCATGCTCTATACCTTCCTCATTGCAAAATCTAGCAAATTCAGCAGAATTATATTCACCACCACCATCAGATCTTAACTTCTTTAATTTCCAGCCACTTTGTTTCTCATCATGCAACTTGAACTTCTTGAACTATGTAAATACCTCACTCTTTCTCTCAATAAGGTGAATCCACATATGTTTGGTGAATTCATCAATGAAAGTAAGGAAATACATGTTACCTCCATTAGACTTTACTTCAAAGGGGTCCACATACATCTGAATGAACCAACTCCAATTTTTGCCTTGATCTTATAGGCAAGTCACGTTTGAACGCCTTCCTTGCCTGTTTGGATTTGCAGCATTCCTCACATATCTGCATTGGTTCCTTCACATACGGCAACCCGAGCACCATTCTTTTCGTATTGAGCATACATAAACTATTGAAGTTTAGATGTCCATACCGTGATGCCATAGCCAATTCTTGTCTTCTTCTGTAGTTAAAGCAAGACATTTGTGATTTTATGTGTTGATTTCAACCTTGAACATTTTGTTCTCCGCCAATGGTGCTTTCATTATTAGCCTCCCATCAGCCCTATATACCTTCATTTGATTATTCTCCAACTTCATATTGAAGCCTTTTGCAAGTAATTGACCTACACTTATCAAGTTACTTGTCATCGAAGGTACATATAGAACTTCAGTGATAGTAGCCTTTCGACCATCCTTTCTGATAATCGAAATATCTTTTTTACCACCTGATTTGATATGTCCGCCATCTGCAAACTTTATCACCTTTTCGACTGACTCATCTAACTTGGTAAACCAATTTTTATTTCCAGTCATGTGGTTGCTGAATCATGATTGCAATGCTTGTTCAACTGCCTTCTCTCTTTCTGAGTTTCTCTGCTGCAGCCTCATTTCGGGAGCCTCCAATGAAGCTTGAAGTTCTTCCAATTTCATCTCAGATATATTCTTGGCCTCTTCAATTGTTACAACAAAGTAATCAAAATATGTAATTAGAAATCTCAATATCTTTTCTATCTTTTGCAGATTCGTAAGCGCTTCACCACACGCCTTCATCTGTTTTGTTAGCGTCAACACTATTGAGAAATATGCAGAGATAGATTCATCCTCTTTCATCTGAAGCATCCCGTACTGCTTTCTTAGAGTCTGCAACTTTACCTTCTTCAGTTTCTCATCTGCACCATACAAAGATTTCAGCTTTTCCCAAGCTCCTTTTGTTATTTCTTCTTCAATTATCTTCTCGAATATATCACAATCCACACCGTGGTGAATCAAGAACAACACCTTGCCATCTTTCTTCCTCTGATCTTTGTGCACATCTTTCTAGGCTTCCATAGGATCTGCTTCTAGTTATGATATTCCATAATTCAAGATTTCTACGACATCTTGAAATATGAAAATAACCTTTATTTGCGCAACCCACCGTTGATAGTTTTCACCTTTGAAAACCGGTAGATTCGCTGGAAAATGTATTGATGTTGTTGATCTGTTTGCCATTAGATTCTCTCTAAATCACAAACAAGCTCTTGATA
Organism: Vicia faba; assembly: GCA_948472305.1. Taxonomy (NCBI): domain Eukaryota; kingdom Viridiplantae; phylum Streptophyta; class Magnoliopsida; order Fabales; family Fabaceae; genus Vicia; species Vicia faba. The sequence continues at coordinate 385,498,236 of OX451735.1, read as the reverse complement.
CCAATTTGTTGGAACAAAGGATTCAAGAAAGATGATTTTATGAAAACAACAACAAGAAGAAGAGAGAGAGAAAGAAATTGTGAGTTAGTTAATTGTAACTAACTTTCTAACTGAATGAATTATTATTGTTCTGCACTATTGATTACAAACATAATGACACTTTATATAAGCAAAATGTCCAGAATCAAATACACATGCTAAAAATTCAAATAACTACATAATAAGAATTAACCAACTAACAACACCTTAATAAACATTTTGTAAATAATATAGTTTGTATTTAATCAACATCTACTTCGTAGTAGTGCATTGATAAAATTATGGATACTAAATTTCTAAGTTTGATTTTTAGATACGGAAAACTATTTTTGCATTGTTTTTATTTTAATTATCTTTTGTATTTATACAACTTTAAAAGTGATCACAGAAAAAACTAAATAAATAACCTTTCACTTTCAAGAAAAAATTAAACGGTACGTATTTATTCAGCATTTTTTTTTCTTATTTTTATTTATCTTAAATTATTTATTCCTTTAAAATATCAATGTGATATTTATTATTAATTTTTATTAATTTATTCGTATTTATTATATTTATTCTACTATTTATTATTAATAAAATTAATTTAATAAATATATTTATTTTATTATTAAAATTAACATAATTAATTATTTTATTTAAAAACTGAAAATCTTAAAGAGAACATCTAATACTAGACCGAAGGAGTACCGTATATTTAAATTTGTCACAAAGTAAAGAACACTTCAATATTCCAAATTTTTCTTTTACCAAAATAAAATTTGTAGTTTTGTTTGACACCCCTCCACTATCATTGATATTCTCTTCAGCTACCAACAACAGCCACTTCAAACACCACTCTATTTATGGGAACAAATTGTCTCCCGTGGAATAAAAACTGGACAAAATGAAGTGGTATCATCTCAGCCATTCATTTATTTTAATGATAGATCAAAGGCTACAATTAAAACACTTATATAAATTGTCATTTTAAACTATTTCATTTCCCTCCATTTTCACTTCTTCTTCTTTTCACGTCTTATTATTTTTCTGTAATATATATTGAAACCCTTTCACTATTCTTCCATACCAACAACTAATCATCTAAACACAAATTTATAATATTGATTTAGTTATCATGTAAGCTTTGGTTGATTGGATATGGAAGTTCTCTATTGATCGTTATCGTGTGCTTTTTGGTTGATGTCATTGTCGTGTTTTATTTGTTGAAAGTAATTTCTTGTGTCGAAGGAGTTTGTTCGACAGAGACAAGGGAGTGTCGAAGTAGATGTGTCAAAAATGCTACACACATATTTGATTTGTTTTAGATTTAGATAGATTTGATTTAGATCTAAAATAGATAGATTTGATTTAGTACTAAAATATGGCTTTTATAGTTTTGGAATTTGACTTAGGAGCAAGCTAACCTAAATCTATAAATAGAGGGAGTAACCCCTAATTTTGAAATTAACTCAATTCATTGTAATCACTGAATTTGCAATTGCAAGTGATTAATAAAGTTTTCCACAGTTTGTGAGCAGAGATGAACTCTGCAGAAAATAATTGTCTTCTTTCTTTTATTTTCTTTTCTCATAATTCATTGTCATTGTGTGGTGATATCAATCTTATTCATCAAGATTGTTAGAAATTCATCATAAATATTTAGTGGATTTCCAACATCTGGTATCAGGAGCTCGGTTAATTGATTCAAGGGAAGTATCAATCAAGAACGATTGAGGAAGAAGAAGAATTCACGATGGTGAGTTATGAGAATGCAAATCATCCAACAACTCTACCAATTCTGAAAGTAGACAACTATGAGAATTGGTGCAAACAGATGAAAATTTTATTCAGGTGTCAAGATCTTTGGGATCTTGTAAAGGATGGATTGGAAGCGCTTGGAGAAAACGCTTCAAAAGAAGAAAAGAAGGAACACATAGAACCTGAGAAGCTGAGTTATAAAGCACTATTTGTAATTCATCAATGTCTGAGTCCAGAAAATTTTGAAAAAGTGAGTGATTTAGAATCTGCAAAAGAAGCTTGGGAGGTTCTTGAGAAGTCTTTTGGTGGTGCAGAAAAGGTGAAAGAAGTGAGGTTACAAACTCACAAGAGAATGTATGAATTGCTTCAGATGGAAGATAGTGAGAACATATATGATTTCTTCACTAGGGTTACAAAACTAGTGAATCAAATCAAGGCATGTGGAGAAACATTAACAACAAGAGCTGTTGTTTCGAAGATCTTGAGATCTTTGGCTCCTAAGTTCGACCACATGGTGGTGGCTAAGAAGAGGTGAAAGACTTGTCGAAATTGACAAATGAAGAACTTCAATGGATGCTTGAATCTCATGAACAAAGAATGACTGAAAGAGCTGCAGGTAAGTCGAAGAGTGATGTGGCTTTGCAGACATATTCAGGAAAAGAAATCAAAGGCAAAGGAAAGTGGTTCGACACAGGTAGAGGCGGCTACAACAAATCGACTGGTAGAGTAAACCAGAACGAAGGAAACATGTCGAATCATAGAAGACCATACCAAGGCAACCAAAGAGGTGGTGTTGTAAATAGAGGAAGAGATGGTGGTCAAAAACCTGACAAGAGTCACATTCAATGTTACAATTGTCAAAAGTATGGTCATTATTCGAGTGATTATCCAGAAAAGCGAAATAATCAAGAAAGTGATGCAAAGTTTGCAAAATATGAAGAAGAAGAGATGATGCTGATAGTCACAACAAGAGATGAAGATAGATTCAAAGACCAATGGTACTTGGACTCAGGATGCTCATCACAAATGTCTGAAAGGAAAGACTGGTTTGTCAACATAAAGCCCTCAATGAAAAATATGGTAAAATTCGTAAATGACAATACCATAGCAGCTGAAGGTATTGCCGATGTTATGATTATCATGAAAGATGGCAAGAGGTCAGTAATTTCCAATGTGTTGTACATACCAGGCATGAAGAGCAATTTGCTCAGTATATGACAGTTGGTCGAAAATAATTATCAAGTGTCGATCGAAGATAAGATGATGAGAGTCATCGACGCAAATGGAAGATTAATCTTGAAGGCTCTTATGTCTCAGATTAGAACCTTCAAGATCAAACTAAATATGTTGGAGCACGAGTGCCTTTCGACTGCAACTAGCAGAGATGAATGGATATGGGATTATCGACTAGACCATCTCAACTTCAGAGGCATCAGAGATTTGAAGAGAAGAAATATGGTTTCAGGATTTCCAGAAATTGACATTCCAAATGAGGTATGTGAGGAATGTCTGTAAGACAAGCAGCACAAGAATAGCTTCATAAAGGATGCAGGAAGCGGGTTGAAGGTTATTCTTGAAGTCATATACTCTTATGTATGTTGACCAATCCAGGTGGATTCGATGGAAGGTAACAAATACTTTTTTACATTCATAGATGATTTTAGTCGAAAGTTGTGGACTTACCTGATCAAGAAGAAAAGTGAAGTGATCGAGGTATTTGCCAAGTTTAAGTCTATGGTCGAAAGACAAAGTGGTCAAAAACTCAAAGTTTTGAGAAATGATGGTGGTGAAGAGTAAGTGTCGAAAGACTTCGACATGTTATGTGAAAAGGAAGCGATTGTGTATAAGGTGGTGCCACCCTATACTCCACAGCATAATGGAAATGTAGAAAGGAAGAATCGAACCATCATGAATATGGTGAGAAGTATATTGAAAGGCAAGAATTTACCTAAAGAGTTTTGGGGTGAAGCTGTGTCGACTGCAACATACATTTTGAATGGATGTCCTACGAAGAAGCTATAAGGAATTACTCCATAAGAATGTTGGTCTAGTGTGAAGCCTAGCTTGAGTCATCTGAAGGTATTTAAATCTATTATACATAGACATGTGCCATATCAGTTGAGAAGAAAACTTGATGACAAGTCGAGTCAAATGATTCTAGTTGGATATCATTCGACAGGAGGTTACAAGTTGTTCGACTCAGTGAACAAGCAGATTATGATCAGCAGGGACATGATCATAGATGAGTTTAAAGAATGAGATTGGACTGAAAATGTCAAGAAAGATTTAGTAGGAATCCTACTTGAAGAACTAGAAACTCAAGTCAAAAGAGAAGTTCGACAAGAGAAACCAGCTGTTATAGATCAACCAAGTACAAGCAGACCTCAAAGAGTAAGACGCATACCTGCAAGATTTCAAGATTGTGTGATTACATCAGATGATGTGATAGATAATGAAGGTGAGTTGGTACATTATGCTTTCTATGCAGATGTCGAACCTGTCAATGCAGCTGAAGCATTAAAGGATTCGAAGTAGGTGAAAGCAACGAACGAAGAAGTCCAGTCTATCGAAGACAACAACACTTGGTCACTTGTCGAATTTCCTCAAGGCAAGAAGGAATTGATGTCAAGTGGGTATACAAATTGAAAAAGAATTCCAAAGGGGAAGTAACTCGACACAGAGCAAGGCTTGTGGCGAAAGGATTTCTACATAAAGAAGGAATAGACTTTGATGAAGTTTTTGCACTTGTTAGGATCGAAATAATCAGGTTGGTTGTTGGTCTAGCAAAAATAAATAGATGGCACATATGTCAGATGGACATGAAGTGTGCATTCCTGAATGAACCCTTAGATGAAGAAGTTTATGCTAAATAACCAGTTAGGTTTGTGAAATATGACGAAGAGAGAAAGGTGTACAGGCTGCATAAAGTCCTGTATGGATTGAAACAAGCTCCAAGAGCTTGGAATAAGAAAATTGATAGTTTCCTAAGAGAGAAGGAATTTGTGAAGTGCACAACTGAACATGGAGTATATGTAAGAAGAAGAAATTGTGAATTTCTTATACTAGGTCTCTATGTTGATGATTTATTGATAACAGATAGCTCCAAAAGTGAGACCGAAGACTTCAAAGGTGATCTCAGTAAGGAATTCGAAATGTCTGATCTGAGTGAGATTTCATATTTCCTTGGCATCAAATTCTACAAGAGCAGTAGAAGTTTGATGATGCATCAAAGAAGATATGCAGGAGAAATTCTCAAGAGATTTGAGATGGAAGAATACAACTCAACTTCGACACATGCAGAACCAAGACTGCAAATGTCGAAAGATGCAGATGAAGATGATGTCGACCCAACCCAATACAGAAGACTTATTGGGTTATTGAGAAGGCCTGGCTTAACATATAGTGTAGGTATGGTAAGTAGATTCATGCAGAAGCCAAAGGTATCACATATAGCAGCGGTGAAGAGGATACTAAGGTATCTCAAAGAAACTCTCGACTATGGAATTTTGTTTTCTGCAGCTGATAAAGAAAAAGAATGCAAGTTAGTGGGATACACTGATTCGAGTTGGTGTAGTGACACTAAAGGTCGAAAATCAACAATAGGATATGTGTTTAAGTTAGGTGGTGCACTAGTTACTTGGAGTTCAAGAAAGGAACCAGTAGTGACTGTGATACGGTGGCCAGAACCGAACTATTTTGAAATGCTGGTTTGCGTTTTGCATTTGTGTTTGCAAAATGTCGCGGTAAGCAAGAGTCTCCACCGACTTTTATTTTATCCAACAAGGAAAGGAAAAAAGCACAGAAAAAAAATCCTTTTTTGAGATATTTCTGAGTACGGGGGGTAGATTATAGAAAGGGGAGGTATTAGCACCCTTTCTATCTGTAGTTACCTACGGGCTCTTAGGTACTTGCTCATCATTTTAAAATTTCTTCTGTGTTTATGTGATTTGAAAAGTTTTGTTTTACTTCAATTTAACTCTTGCTTCTGCCTTCAAGAGTGTTACGAAGTATTTTTGAAAAGCTTGTTTGAAAAGTGTGTAAGTATGGAAAAAGTTTGTTTGTATTGAGCAAGTACCTACTAGCATCTACCTACTCGAAAAAAGAATTTTTCTATGTTTGTTTCCTTTAGACAGCGCTATCCCATTATTAGTGAGTAGGTAGCCCTGTCGTTGGAGTTTGAGGGTCAATTCGAAAAGGGACGTACGGTCACTAAAGCAATGTTAGGACGTCTTAGTAATAACCCTAATGTCTTAAGATCAATAATCGAGGCAACAATTCTGAGGCAACTTTCCGAGCGGGACTTTAATCTTTTGGACATGAGGACGACCATTAAAGCATCCTATACTCAAGGACCGTTTACCGAAGGCAACCGAAGTGGAGTATATCCTAGGAGTGCGCATGTGCGAGTGATTCAATTTCAAATTATTATCTTTGCAAATTTTAGGGTTATCTAACTGTTTTAAAGTTTTACATACATTCTTGTCATGCATCCCTAATTCATACATCTAACAGTTAAATATTTTGTGGAATTTAAAGTGCGGAAATTAAACTACGCTATTACAAGGCTTCAGGTATTTACATAGCCAAAAACAAACCCTTAAAAAATAAAGCGGTAAATAAAAATAAAAGATCTAATTAAACTATTACAACTTGTGAGCAATTACATTAATATGGTAAAAATAATAATAAAGTGCACGCGATGAAATTTAGAACGAGAGCGAACTAGGGTTTTGACCCCGTCTAACCTAATCGAAAGAGAAAATATTTTTGTTGTTTTTTAGTTATTTTTAAGAAAAGAATTAGGCTTTAAAATTAAATACACAATTAATTAGCTAATTAAATTAATTAATAAAAATAAATAAATGGCCTATTTTTGTGTTTTTGGTTATTTTTTTTGTAGAAAATAATTTTAAATTAATTAAAAAAAACCTAAAAAACCTAATTAATTTTAATTAGTAAAAAAATGTTAATTTTGAAAGAAATTTAATTAAAATACATAAATCCTAATTAATTTTAATTAATAAAAAAAAGGTTAATTTTGAAAAAAAATTTAAAAAAATATACAATTAATTAACCTAAAAATTAAATTATGTTTTTTTGTAAAAAAAAAAGGTTTGTGAAAAAAGTTGTGTGGTTAAGTGAATTTAAGATTGAAAAAGACAAATTGGTTAGAAACCAAAAACCAACAATGAAATTAAAAACCTAAAATTAAATTAAAACCTAAAATTAATTATTCGAGTTTAGGAGGAAAAATCAAAAGTTTGTGAAAAATGTTAAGTTTTTATGAAAAAGATTTTAAACAGAAAGAATAAAAAATAGATAAAAGGATAAATAGAAAGGAAGAAAACCAAAACCAATAGGGGTGAGTGTTGAACCCACGCCCTTAACCTTCTCAGGATGTCTGCCTCGCCGTGTATTGGTGTCATGTGTTGGCTGTTCTGTTTTGGCCATTTGTGTTTTAGCCCACGCCCTTAACCTTCTCAGGATGTCTGCCTCGCCATGTATTGGTGTCATGTGTTGGCTGTTCTGTTTTGGCCATTTGTGTTTTGGCCTCAATGTTTTGTAATGAACCTGCATGAGACCCTGTCTAAATCTGCAGTGTTGAATCTCATGAACACGCATGAGACCCTGTCTAAATCTGCAGTGTTGAATCTCATAAACACATTAAATGAATTATTATATATCATGACATACAAATAAAGCCAATATATGAAAAAAAATTAATGTTAAAACCGATATGACATGTATGAATGATTATACCCTTTTGATAATGGAGATCAAACCATCCTTATCCTTATTGGAGAAATAGTGAGATGAATGCTTCTATGCCCTTTTGATCATGGAGATCAAACTAGTCTTACCCTTACTGGAGAGTTCTTGAAAATTTTTGATATTTTGACAGCGTTGTGGCAAATGTTTTTTTTGTCCCTTCCTGTTTGTGTGAAAAGAATGAGATTATATAATGGAAATTAGAGAGAGAGAAAATGGGCTTTGAATGTGCAATTGAGCCTCCAATATTCACTTGAGTTCGTCACGTTGCAGGCTAAATCGAAGGGGATTAAGTGCACTTTTTGAAGTTGAAATGTGAAAACAAAATGTAGCCGACATCGAGAACTAACTTCTGTCCGAAAATGAGCTCAATCGGATAAACAGTGAATTAGTTATGAATTTTTGAAGTTTCAACTCAGACAAACTTATTTTGAGCTCTAGTGTCGATTCTGACACGTTTTTTAATAAAAAACTGGTATTGATCGGAGTATAATATGGTCTAGACTTTTGAATAAAATTTGTAGATCTCTGAGTCAGTGACCTTGTGTAAAAATATGAGCCCAATCCGATAAAAATTGACCGAGTTATGAATTTTCGAAGTTTCGACCCATATAAAATAATATTTAACATTCAGAATTTTCGGCACGTCACGTGTACTCTGAGAATAAAACGAAGGCCTTTTGAATACTGTTAGAACTCAATACCTTCTGTGAGAACTTAGCCAACTCAATTTTTGAAATTTTGGCGCTGGAACCAGCTCGATACGATGAAAATCAACCAAGTTATGATTTTCTGAACATGACGCAAATAAACTTCTGTCACAAATTTTTTGTACGAAAATACTTGATAAATTCGCATTTTTGAAGACCTTCTGATCGAAATTAGCTTCCAACTGTGAGAGATGAAAACATAGATAACACCAAGACGGAATTTTGGCCACCGGAACGGGTTCAAAATGAACCACAATTTTTAAAGTTATGAATTTTTTAGCGCCTAAAAACTGCACTTTCAGCACACTTTTTCACCATATTTGTTCGAGAAAACTCACACATTCGGAGACCTTCTTTAAAGAATTGACTCTTGAGCCGAACCTGAATTTGAGAATACGTTATCAAAGATATCTTGGCGAAAGAACACCTGAATATGACGCGCCGGGTTAGACTTGTGAATCTTTGAACCCCGAATCGTTGTAAAACGGCGAACCTATCTTCAGCACGGAAAATACTCTAAAAATATCCAATGACGAAATAAACGTCACTTGTAACCTGAAGAAGCTTGATAAATATACCTTTATTCCATAACCATAAAACCAATAATATGTGTGTATGAAAATAGGGCAAATTTTGGGATACAACAGCTGCCCCTGTTCAATCTTCTAAAACCTGAAGATTTAGATTGACTCGTCTGCCTTTCGTGATCTGAAGGTGGAAGATGATTGAACACTAGAGTGCCCGGAAATTTGCACTCGTCTGTAATGATGCTTGACTATGTAGGTAGTATCGGGAATGGGTTTACGGATGCCATTTGGAGGAGATAACGGGAGGTCACCGAAGATGGGCTTAAAGATGTCATCTAGAGGATGTTGATTTCCCGAGATATTCCTTTGATGAGAATTCCTGTTCCTATCGTTGAGGAGGAATCTTCTGAGGAATGTTGGTCTCTGTCTTGGGAGAAACACAATTTTAGGAGCTTCAGTTGTCCGTTAATCTATTGGGGAATTAACTCCGGCTTGAGGAAGTGGAAGTGAACTGCGTATCTAGTCGTGTATAGGCTGTGTTGTACCCCAAAATTTTCCCTCCCATATTCCTCAAGATTTGTCAAGAATCATCTCCAAATGGTTCAAGATTGCTCAAGGATTGTACAGTCAAATCACCTCCTAAGGCAGTCAATTCAAAATTAGGGTTTTGTGTTGCATCAAGGTCCTTACATCCAAATGGCCTCAAGTGCTCCCCAATGCCTTAATATGTTCTTAAGTTCATCCATGACAAATTTCAAGTCTTGCAGAGAAACTTTGGTCAGTCAATTGTTCAAGAGACCCAAAAACGACTATGCTAGGGCAAAATTCAGTTGTGACCCAAATACAATCAAACCTCAGGATTTTTTGTCAACATTCTCATTTTTAAGGATAATTCATCATTTGATCAAGGGTAGATCATGATTCATCAAGGATTGCTCAAAATTCATCAAGATTCAAAAGTTGCTAAATTAGGGTTTTGTAGGAAAAGTCAACTAAACTTTGACCAAGCATAACTTTCTTATACTTTATGAGAAATGACCCATCCAAAGCTCATTTTGAAGAGGATGAAATTTCCTATAATCCATCTTCACACCCCAAGATCAAGAAATGCTCTCACAAAAAGTTACAAATTTGGACATTATAGGTCATTTTTGAAAGTCAACAAAAACACCTTTTTTTCCAAAGCTTATAACTTGATAATGAAAGATCAAAATTAGATGATACCAAACGGGTTGATTAGAGGACATCACAAGGTTTCTAAAAAGTCCAATAACACCTCCAAAAGTTCAAAATTGAGGAAGTTATGCATTGTTGAAGTTGGGCATTTTTCCAAAATTGCCAAAAGTCAACTATCCTCAAAACTCCAATTTTTGACAAAAGGCCCTACTTTTTTCCATTTGATTCAGTCTTGTCATGCCACACACGTGTCCCATCCTTAATTTCATGACCAAACATTTTTTTTTTATATTTTATTTCATTTTTATTGATTTAATTCATTATTAATCAATATTAAATCAAATAAAATCTAAAAATTATTGAAATGGGATCTTTGTGATTTGTACAGCTTGCAATTATCATTATTCACTCAATCAAATCGTGCCAAGGCTCATTCAAGCACAAAATCTCAGATTTGGCTTATTTTTGGAAAGGTTAACAATGGTGGTCAAACAAATCTTCCATCTTCAATGCACAAGGATATTGGCCCAACTCTTAACCTAAAATCATTCTATTATACATACACAAGCCACACAAACCTAATTGACGACCTAAGAACTGCTAAAACGGCCAAACCAAAAACTGAAAAAGCTTGGAAAAAGAGAGAGATCGAATTCTTGGTTAGAGCTTGCTTCAATCAAAAATATCAACGTGGTGTTCTTGCTTGCAATCTCCTGAAGCCATAGCAACCAGAACCGGACCTTAAGACCCCCTGAAACGCACTGTAAGTTGTCACGATTATGGCTCCGAACATGATATCGTAAAACCACTTCCTTGCATCCTCTTGCCAATATTTTTGTATAATCATGCTTGCCTTTAAATTTCCATTCATTCTGCATCGTTCAATTGCTTTTTTCTAGCCCATAACTCCCTACCCGAATCTAGGGTTTTGGAGGTTTCCATTTGGGGTTTCGTTTTGCAGGGACAATTAGGATGAATCTTGGCCATGGTTGAACTCAGGAGGAAGAGGCGACACATCCATGTGCTTGGATGGGATTATTATGGCCTAAAACGCATTTTTGAATCGCCCCACGGATCTTCCTGCAGATAAAGATCCGCAGGTAACAAAACCAGAATTTCGTTGGAGAAGACGACCACACGTCGCCCTCTCATTGGTCTATTTGAAAAACGCGCGCTTTATTTTTTTTATTTACAGCGTTTTGTTTGTTTTCATATATAATAGTTTCTTCTTATTATAATAACAAAGAAGCAGCACAATTGAGTTGGCAAGCAGGTTGAAGCATTATCCCTTGGGACCTGGGTTCGAATCCCAGGTCCCCCAATATTTGTTATGATTTTGTTTCAGATTATCCCATGTATCATTCAAGGCGTGGACCATCATACTCTGCCCAGATCTCAAACGCCAGGTGGCTATAAAGCAAATCCATTGGTCATGAATGAGGGACCACCATGGTCTCAGGTCAGCGCACGCATAGCAAATCACAAAAGTCAAGCAGGCTGGACGAAAGTGGGCCTCAAAAAACTGCTGATCAAACACCCTCTTTGGGCCCAGACCCCCTGAGTTTGCCTTTTTTTATTTTCTTTCATTATATTTTTTTATTTACTTGATTTATTTTCTGAATTAATTACTAACAAAAATAATTAACATTTTCTTAATAAAATCAGAAAACAAAAAATATAATATTTTTATTTATTAAATTTAATTTAATTAGTATACTTTGTAAATAAATATTAACATAATTTGTTTAGTTTTAATTAGGCATAATATTAATATTTTTGCAATAAATTAAAATTGGTGTAGAATTAGGTTTTTAATGTATTTAATCATTTTTTTCCGCTTAAACATTCAAAAACCCAAAAAATATTTCTTTTTATTAATTAATTAGTTTAGGTTTAATTTAATTCAAAATAACAAAAAAATCTCTTTCTTTCCGAAAAAGGGTCAAAACCCTAAAAAACTCTCCGATTCAATTTTTCTCGCGCGTATGATTTTTTTTTATTCATATTTTTTATCCAATAATGTAATTGTTCCGAGGATGTAATAGTTTTAAACTTAGGACCTTTTACCGCTTTATTTACTTTTCCGCATTTACTTTTTCAAGGGTTTGTTTTTGGCGATGTAAATACCCGACGCCTTGTAATAGCTTAGTTTTATTTTCCGCAACCATTAACTGCTAGATGTATGAATAATAGGCTACGCATGACAAGATCTATCTTAACTTAAAATCAACCGTAGCTCACCATAACATGTACAAAGATAAAATAACTGAAAATTGACACATTTGCACATGCCACTCCTAGGGTATGCCTCACTTGGTTGCCTCGAACGTGGTCATTGAGTATAGGAAGTTTTAGAGGTCGCCCTCTTGTCCAAAGATCATAAGTTTCCTCGAAACGGTTGCCTCGGATAAAATGATCTAAGGCATTAGGGTTACCGTTAAGGCGTCCTAACATTGCTTTAGTGACTACATGTCCCTTAATCGAATTGACCCGAAAACTCTAACGACGGTGCTACCTACTCCTTAATAGTGGGATAGCACTGTCTAAAGGACATTTGCACAGTTTAATTCCTTTTGAGTAGGTAGAGGTTCTTAGGTACTTTCTCTTTCAAAACAAAACAAATTTTTCGCACTTACACTTTTCAAACAAAAGTTTTCAACAACACTTCATACACTCTTGAGGACAGAAACAAGAGTTAAATCGAAGTTTTCAAACAAAACTCTTTTCAAAACCCACAAACACAAGAAAAGAAAACTTTTGAAAACATAGTGAGCAAGTACCTAAGAGCCCGTGGATAACCACGGATAGAAAGGGTGTTAACACCTTCCCTTTCTATAATCTACCTCCCGAACCCGAGAAACATCTCGAAAAGGAATTTTTCAGTGCTTTTGTCCTTTCCTTGTTGGATAAAATAAAAGACGGTGGCGACTCTTGCTTACCGCGACATTTTGCGAAAATAAACGCAAACGCGAACCAGCATTCCTAAACAGTCAGTTCTCATTCCCACCGATCACAGAACTGGCGACTCTGCTGGGGACTCCTAAATAAGTGAGGTGTACCTTAGGAATAGATCACTTGTGTTTTCAATTGTATGCTTTGTATGCTTTAAATTTTGTGGGTTTGTATCGGAGTTCTATAGATCCTAACCCGGATCTGGGGATACCCTTTAGAAGTAGCAACAAACTGTGAGGGAACTGTGCAGGGTATACCGACATGGTTGAAACAGTAGCTACATTGATGTGGCACTTTGGTGAGTACCGGTAACCCTTGAGTCAAGTCAAGGAGAGTACGGGGCCGCCGCATGGTGTCGTGAAGCATCAACTGACCTTAGAACCTTACTTGACCATCTTGGCCTTTTCAGGAGTAGTGAGATGATCGACTTTGGTGCAGTCCGAAGTTGGTAGATACTCGATACTACACTCATTGAGGGTTATTTTCTTGGAATATTTTGGTCGCCAGTTAAGTGGCTAAATCAAAATAATGAACATAGAAAACAATCCAATGATATTGAGCTCCTTAGAACCCGGTTACTATTTATAGGACAGGTTTTGAGCCAACTAAACTCAAGAGGGTACTTACCTATGAAACCTCATGCAAGCCTGAAATCTAAGGGCTCTTTCGTGTGACTTGTGTGCCTTCAAACTTGAACTACTTGCACATTCTTGTTATCTGACAACATGAGTTCCTTGCAGGTTTTGTTTACAGTCCTTAGCCAATAATTTGGACTTGTTGCAGGGCTTACATACAACATCTGACACTTTTGCTCAAACGCATAGCATACACATTATAACATCATGCTCTAACATTTCCTTAACCATTTCAAGGATCTCAAGGGTCTGTGATGCAGGTTATGGTAAATCAAAAGTCTAGCAAGGGGCAAAGGGGATTTATTTTCCTCTAGCCAAGGTTGTTTAGAAATCAAAGCACGATAACTTAGGTCAGGGGCTATGACCCACTCGATATGATGAGCCTGACTCTTGAAGAAGGACTCTCAGCAACATGAAGTTCCTTCAATCAAGCTGCAAAATTCAAATTCTAACAAGTTTCTTTGTTTACCCCATGAGATCCTTGAAAACATTGCATACATATATCATACATATCATTGCATTACAGGTACCATTACAGGTCTCTTATCTTCTTCGCTGTTTATTTCAGCAATCATCATGTCTACCGAACCTTCCACTGAGCAAGCTATCAAGGCCCTCCAGGCCCAGAATGCCCAGTTTCAAGAGTTGGTCATGAGCCTAGCTAAGGGTCAGCAGGACTTGAAGACCCTGATTCTGAAAGAGAGGAAGAAGAAGAGGAGGAGGACCGTCCTGTTCAACACCGGACGCAGGTTTGGAAATGGACTGCAGAATGAGGTTGATCTGACCACCTCATCTCGAGGGAAGGATAGCCCACAAGAAAGGAGGGCTCCTAACCCTATGGTCTCCGACAACGAGACGGACTGTGATGAAGAACAGTATCCTCCTGCTGAGGATAAGTACAAACAGCTGGAAGACCGTTTGAGCGCTATGGAGATACAGAAGGTGCCCGGTCTGGACTTCGAAGATCTAGGTCTATCCTCTGGGGTGGTGATTCCCCATAAATTCAAGGCACCCGCCTTTGCCAAGTATGACGGAGCTTCCTGTCCAAAGCTGCACCTCCAGTCATATGTGAGGAGGATCCAACCTTACACTGCTGACAAGAACTTGTGGATCCATTTCTTTCAAGACAGTCTTTCAGGGACTCAGCTTGAGTGGTTCTATCAGTTGGATGGAGTCAGTATCCGCAGCTGGGAAGATTTGGCTACTGCGTTCTATAGGCAGTACCAGTATAACTCCGACCTCGCTCCTACGCGTACCCAACTCCAGAGTATGTCAATAGGGACGGGTGAAGGATTTAAAGAGTATGCTCAGAAATGGAGAGACCTTGCCGGAAGGGAGCAACCACCTTTGGCTGATCGTGAACTTGTCGATATGTTTCTGGGGACCCTGTCTGGTCCATTCTTTAACCATTTGATTGAAAACTCTTCATCCGGGTTTACAGACCTTATCTTGACTGGGGATAGAATTGAAGCTGGCATCAAAAGTGGGAAGATTCAAGAAGCTACACCTTCTGATGCTCAGAAAAAGCCTTACAGTGGGAAGAAAGAGTCCAATGCTATGTACAGTCAAAAGAGTCGTCGTGACCAACACATAGGGGCAGTCTTGATCTCTGGTTCTGCGTCACACCGACAACAGCAAAAGGGAAATCAACGAAGGTCGGACGAGCCTAAAATACAGTTCACCAACATCAACATGCCATTGTCACAAGCATTGCAACACATGTTGAAGATGAATCTGATTAAGGTGATAAACCCTCCTCCGAACCCTAAGACTTCTTCTCCTAACTACAACTCAGATGCAAGGTGCGCTTATCATTCCGGTAGTCCGGGGCACGATACTGACGATTGTTGGGCGCTGAAATACAAGATTCAGAATATGATTGACACTAAGGAGATCGAATTCGAGCCTCCTGAGACTCCTAATGTGATCACTGCTCCCTTGCCAAAACATGGCTAGGATTGAAAGCACTTTTGTTCATTTGAATTCTGAAGTTGTATTTTTCTTTGCTTATTCAAACAATTATCATGTCAAACTCTTTTATTTCATTAATGCATTACACGTGTCTGTGTTGAATTAATTGTTTTCACTATGCTTGAAATTGCTTCATATTTCCTTTTTGTGATGTTCAAACTCTCGATTAAAAAATTCTAAGCCTTTGGAGGGAGGATGACGAAAACGATACCACGATCTTTACAGTATGCTTTTGAACAGACCCCACTGATGAAGTACAGACATTGTTTCAAATCCTAAACAGTGGAGTTATAAGGAAGATAATCCCTCGTCAACCCCTTCGAGCCAAAGAAGTTGGAGTTTTTTCTTTTCACAAATTAAAACCCTTAATTATAACCTGGGGCAGGGTAGTTTTCTCAGTTGATCCAGGTGCACAATGAATGTCATCAAAGAAGTCCTTCCGAGACAAAAAGACAGTGATGGTTCCCTATAATCATCGGGACAGGCAGTCGTTATCTTTCAAAACAAAAGCCCAATAAGTCAAAACCTATGAAGGAGACTTACAAAACTGGGGCATCCCGCTGTCTGTAATTACAAAAGAAACAGTTCAGGCAAAAAGACAGGGATAATAAAATCGAAAAGAAAGTGGTCCTACAAACCCTCAACAAAACAAAAATGACTGTCTGTTCAAAATAAACTGTCAGTATCCGAACTATCACTGGTATATCAGAGCAAAGACTCAAACAAGATCCAATGCACGGTTAGCTGAGTTTAGGATCGAAGAACATCACGAAGAACGGGTGGGTACAAATAAATTTTGAGCCTTTATCCTTTGTTTCTTAAACCGTGAACCAGGCCACGTTATAACCCTTAAAAGTCCTAGCTGAAGCACGGGTTAGTTCGAAAGCATACTGTTACAAAAAGTATCCTGACTCCTGTAGGGCTTGCTGTAAAATCCTGAGTTGACATCACATTTTACAAAAATTCACTTGTTCTATTGAAAACTGCATTTTCAAAAAACTTCAAGACAGACATAAACTTTGCATTCTTAAAATAACATTGTTTGCATATGACTATTTGTTCAAACAACAGAGAAATTTGCACGACGAATATCCAATGAACAAAAACCTTCTCAATAAAAAGGATCACCTCAAGTGGAAGAAACACTTCCAACCAAGGGGCACGGCATGAGCTTTGTCCATCATCTGGGGCAGTTAAGTCAAGATTCAGAGAATCTCTCAAAGATGCCAAATAGCCAGGGGTAAATCTCCATCTGAGTCACTTGGGGCATTGGACATGAATTCCAGCAACGAATCTTGCATGATCAAACATCTTCTGGTGGTATGGCAACACAATACTATCGACAGTGACACCTCCCTACACTCTGAGAGCGTGACATAGTCAAAAAAGTACTACGCATAGTCAAAGACCCGCTAGGTCGACACACCCAGGCAAAAATAAGGGCTTCCCGGCGAACCAAAAGGGTTCGGGCAAAAATAAGGGATGAAAATGAAAAAATCTGTACACCCGGCAAGTCGAAAACCTGAAAAGGCGGCTTGGGCAAAAAAGGGTATCCCGATGGACTGAAAACCCGAAAGGGCAGTCCAGGCAAAAATTAGGGATCAAAGCGTACGGTTGTGTCCCGTCATCTCGTCACTTGCCTACCAGAAGAAGATTTGTCAATCGGCAGTTATCAAGCACCTCATAGGCCTTCTTCTCCCGCAGAAACTGGGGCAATAAGAATTGTCCGAACTGTACAAGCTGCTCGGTCCACCAGGTACCAAGGTAGATTCAGCTAAAGAATATGGCTAAGATACCTTCAATCCACGCGGAGTAAGACAGTAATGGTAGCTCTCCCCACTGAGACTTGCAACTATGAAGGAATCAGCAATACTCTCCCCCAAGCAGAGTTAGTCTACCGTCAGTCCCGAAAAAGCTCGGTATTCCCAGAAGGTCTTAATATTCCGCAGCGGAGTAAAAAGATATTCCCCAGCAAGAGTAAAGAGCATCCCCGACAGTCTTAATATTCCTCAACGAAATATAAGAATGTTCCCCGGTGGAATACCAGATACCCCTAGTGGAGCCATTTCCCCAGCACAGTCTAAAAAAGTTTCCCCAATAGAGAATTGAATCATCTTACCCAGTAGATTCTGGAAGCTTGTCCCCTGTAGAATACAAATGCATCTCCTCATCCAAATTCAGAGGTTATCCCCCACAAGAGTCTAACTGGGTTATCCTCAGCAAGTTGCAACTGAAAGACCATCCCCAGTGAAGTTCTTTCTATCCCCAGCGGAGTTCATCATCAAAATCCACGACATAGCTTATCAACGGGATCCCCAGTGGAGTTATCGTTAAAATCTCAGCAAAGCATCTCTTCCCACAGAGTAATTCCCCACAGAGTAATCTCTTCCCACGGAGTAATTCCCTGCAGAGTAATCTCTTCACCAGGTTTATTCCCCAACGGAGTCATCTTCTCCTACAGGTTTATTCTTGCAACCATCTTCGTGCGTCATCCCTAGTGGAAACGAAGAATTCAACCATACTCTTCAAACATCAGCCCATAATTTAACAAACTCCCCGACATTTGTCAAGGATTTATTTTCCCAAACGAAAATACATTCATAAACATTTCACATTTCATACCTCCTATTTACATACATGATAAAGTGCATACGACACGATCTCATTTATTTTTGAGAACATCATGACATCATGCATTTCATACATCCTGACATTGCATACAGCTAATGTTTTGCCTTTTCAGGAAAAGGTCAATCAAAAGATGATTACCATCAACCTTTGCAGTTCCAGATCAATACCTGTAACAAACCAGGAAAACATCTGTGGACGATTGATTGTAGATCAATACCTGTAACAAGCCAAGAAAGTTATCTACATGAAGAGATGAAAGATCAATACCTGTAACAAGCCAGGAAGACCATCTTTCTTTCTCAGGTCAGAGATCAATACCTGAAACCGGCCAGGACAGATATCTCCTCGACCAACCTTTTCAAGTCCCAGTTTAATACCTGTAGCAAGCTAGGAAAAACATCTGTGGACGACTGATTGTAGGTTAATACCTGAAACCAGCCAGGAAAACCACCTACACGAAGAGATTGAAAATTAATACCTGTAACAAGTCAGGAAAACTATTTTTCTTTCTCAGGTCAGAGATCAGTACCTGTAACCATCCAGGACAACTATCTCATCGGCCAACCTTTTCAAGTTCCAGATTAATACCTGTAACAAGCCAGGAAAATTCTGTGGACGACTGATTGTAGGTTAATACCTGAAACCAGACAGGACAATTATCTACTTGACCATCATGAAGCAACCCTACACCGGTTCCTTCTCTCTTTCAGATGAAGTTTTACACGGACTCATCATCAGGCAACCCTACACCGGTTCCTTCTCTTTCAGATACAGTTTTACATGGACTCATCATCAGGCAATCCTACACCGGTTCCTTCTCTTTCAGATGCAGTTTTACACGGACTCATCATCAGGCAACCCTACACAGGTTCCTTCTTTCAATTTACAAAATTACAATTCAACAATCACCTTTGGATGGCATCTTTAAGCACATCTCCAACAACTTCCTACCAACAATCTCCAAATGGAATCTGTAAGCCCATTCCTGATATCACAATGCTGATACTACATCATGCGAGTGCAAATTTCTGGGCACTTTAGTGTTCAATCATCTTCCACCTTCGGATCAACAAAGGCACGCAAGCCAATCTACATCCTCAGGTTTAAGAAGATTGAACAGGGGAAATTGTTGTACCCCAAAATTTTCCCTCCCATATTCCTCAAGATTTGTCAAGAATCATCTCCAAATGGTTCAAGATTGCTCAAGGGTTGTACAGTCAAATCACCTCCTAAGGCAGTCAATTCAAAATTAGGGTTTTGTGTTGCATCAAGGTCCTTACATCCAAATGGCCTCAAGTGCTCCCCAATGCCTTAATATGTTCTTAAGTTTATCCATGACAAATTTCAAGCCTTGCAGAGAAACTTTGGTCAGTCAATTGCTAAAGAGACCCAAAAATCGACTGTGCTAGGGCAAAAGTCAGTTGTGACCCAAATACAGTCAAACCTCAGGATTTTTTGTCAACATTCTCATTTTGAAGGATAATTCATCATTTGATCAAGGGTTGATCATTATTTATCAAGGATTGCTCAAAATTCATCAAGATTCAAAAGTTGCTAAATTAGGGTTTTGTAGGAAAAGTCAACTCAACTTTGACCAAGTATAACTTTCTCATACTTGATGAGAAATGACCCATCCAAATCTCATTTTGAAGAGGATGCAATTTCCTACAATCCATATTCACACCCCAAGATCAAGAAACTCTCTCACAAAAAGTTAAAAATTTGGACATTATAGGTCATTTTTGAAAGTCAACAAAAACACCTTTTTTTTCCAAAGCTTATAACTTGAGAATGAAAGATCAAAATGAGATTAGACCAAAAGGGTTGATTAGAGGACATCTCAAGGTTTCTAAAAAGTCCAAGAACACCTCCAAAAGTTCAAAATTGAGGAAGTTATGCATTGTTGAAGTTGGGCATTTTTTCAAAATTGCCAAAAGTCAACTATCCTCAAAACTCCAATTTTTGACAAAAGGGCCCACTTTTTTCCATTTGATTCAGTCTTGTCATGCCACACACGTGTCCCATCCTTAATTTCATGACCAAACATTTATTTTTTTATTTTATTTCATTTTTATTGATTTAATTCATTATTAATCAATATTAAATCAAATAAAATCTAAAAATTATTGAAAAGGGATCTTTGTGATTTGTACAGCTTGCAATTATCATTATTCACTCAATCAAATCGTGCCAAGGCTCATTCAAGCACAAAATCTCATATTTGGCTTGTTTTTGGAAAGGTTAACAATGGTGGTCAAACAAATCTTCCATCTTCAATGCACAAGGATATTGGCCCGATTCTTAACCTAAAATCATTCTATTATACATACACAAGCCACACAAACCTAATTGACGACCTAAGAACTGCTAAAACGTCCAAACCAAAAACTGAAAAATCTTGGAAAAAGAGAGAGATCGAATTCTTGGTTAGATCTTGCTTCAATCAAAAATATCAACGTGGTGTTCTTGCTTGCAATCTCCTGAAGCCATAGCAACCAGAACCGGACCTTAAGACCCCCTGAAACACACTGTAAGTTGTCACGATTATGGCTCTGAACATGATATCGTAAAACCACATCCTTGCATCCTCTTGCCAATATTTTTGTATAATCATGCTTGCCTTTAAATTTCCATTCATTCTGCATCGTTCAATTGCTTTTTTCTAGCCCATAACTCCCTACCCGAATATAGGGTTTTGGAGGTTTCCATTTGGGGTTTCGTTTTGCAGGGACAATTAGGATGAATCTTGGCCATGGTTGAACTCAGGAGGAAGAGGCGACCATATCCATGTGCTTGGATGGGATTATTATGGCCTAAAACGCATTTTTGAATCGCCCCACGGATCTTCCTGCGGATAAAGATCCGCAGGTAACAAAACCAGAATTTCGTTGGAGAAGACGACCACACGTCGCCCTCCCATTGGTCTATATGAAAAACGTGCGCTTTTATTTTTTTTTTTTACAGCGTTTTGTTTGTTTTCATATATAATAGTTTCTTCTTATTATAATAACAAAGAAGCAGCACAGTTGAGTTGGCAAGCAGGTTGAAGCATTATCCCTTGGGACCTGGGTTCGAATCCCAGGTCCCCCAATATTTGTTATGATTTTGTTTCAGATTATCCCATGTATCATTCAAGGCGTGGACCATCATACTCTGCCCAGATCTCAAACGCCAGGTGGCTATAAAGCAAATCCAATGGTCATGAATGAGGGACCACCATGGTCTCAGGTCAGCGCACGCATAGTGTTGTACCCCAAATTTTGACCTAAGATACCATCTCCCATCTGCACCATTACATTACAAGTGTTTTGATCTATTAATTTTTAAAATTCATAACTTTTTTCAGGCCGAGAGCTATTTATTTTGAACACTAAATTATTTAATCGATTCATGCTAAAACAATGTTTATTAATTATTTATTATCTTAAATTCAAATAATTGGAATTTGTTTTCAATTATTATATAATTTAAAGATGTATAGATAATAAAATAAATATTAGAAAAGAGGCGTATTAATCGTGCAGACAATATTTATTTATTATTCACTATCTTAAATTTAAATAACTGGAATTTATTCTCACTTATTACATAATTTAAAGATTTATGAATAATATAATAGATATTCGAAAAGTTCATTAATTGGTCAATAACGATTATTTAATTATTTATCCTTCTAAGTTAAAATAATTGAAATTCTATTTTAATTATTATAATTTAGAAAATTATGAATAATGAATTAAATAATTGAAACTATTAATTGATCAATGATATTATTTATTTATTTGTTTATTATTCTGGATTTAAGTAATTGAGATTTACTTTCAATTATTATACGATTTAAAGAATTGTAAACGATAAAATAAATAATTAGAGAAGGAGGAAACTAATTGGCAAATATTGGAATTTTATTCATTTTCTTCTAATTGTACAATTATTGTGTAAATATTGTATTTATTACAACAAATTTACAATAATAATTTTACAAAGTTAAAATGAAATAAAAATTAATCTAATGTTTCCTAATTCTAAATCTTCTATCCAATGTCTTTTGTCTGCTCACTTGATTTTACCTGCAAAACGATTAAAAGAAAATTAGAATTGAACAAATAATTGAAAGCAAAAAATTATTTAATGTTCATCATTAAAAGTAACGGCTGGAATCAGTTTATCCTTTTTTGCAAATCACGGGATTTCTCCCGGTTCACAAAAAAGGGAGGAATTTTTTATTTCATAAATGAATGCACAATTGTGAAACATGCACAAAATTCATTTCATTTTTAAAAGACTGCATAATTAAAAAATCCATTGCATTTTTCAAAGTCCCATGCACATTTCAAATATACACAGCATATGCAAGCAAACAAAATTCCAACGTAAACCCACAGTGCCATGCACATAGTAGAAGCCAAAACAATAGGCTCTACTGTTGCATTGGAAGTCAAAGAAAGATGCAGTTCAAAACCATTATGCAAGCAATAATATTTCCTCATTCATCATATTCCAGCTCTGTTACAATTTCAGAAAAAAAGCAGTACATCATTTAAATGTCAAATGGTACTTACGAGAGAGAAGAGAGATAGAAGTGTGGTTTTGCAGGTTTGGTTTAGGCAGGAAGAGATACAAGACAAACTGCAGTAACACAGTCAGTAGGAAGTAAAAACATGAAATAGGAATAGAGACAAACCATATGGAGCAGTAAGGGTGCAGAAGTAAAGAAATATTAAAAATATACCAAGCCCTCAACGTAAACCAAAAGGAAGAGAAAACTGTTATAACATAACAAAATCACACATATCAGAAGGAATCTATCTCCAAGCTATCAAAAAGAAAAAAGCAAGAAACCATTTTTCCTCAAGCCCTTCTAAACTGTTACTGCATAAACCAGAACCAAGACCACAACATGGCAAAAACCACAATAACCTGTTTCAGCCATTAGAAAACCTCACAAAACCTGATTGAGCCCTCAAGCCAATATCACCATTTCAAGACCAACAAAAGGATAAATCATTGAAACCATAAATATATGGCCAAAACCATTTCCTAAGCCATTTTAACCTGCTACTGCATTATCAAACCTGCCTACCACATCATCAAAACCATATATCAAAAACCATAAACATATGGCCTCAACCATTCAACTGCATTACCAACATACCGTCAACCTGTCATAAACCATAAGCCTGCATATTACCAAAACCTTATGGCCTAACAACGAAAACCCATGCCCCTGTTTCCATCAACCATACACCACCAACATACCATTAACCTGCAATAAACCTGCTGCATTACCATCATCAAAACCACATATCAAAACCTTCATGGCCTAAAACCTTTCCTACTGTATCAAAACATTTCAAAACCCAGCATGAACACCATAACCACAATGCAACTCACATGAAATTGTCCAAACTAGAAAGGCCTCAGAACTTGTCATCATAGGCTATCATAAGGCAACAGTAACAAAGCATACAGAAGTGAGAACGAAGGAGAAAACTAGTCAAAAAAGCATTTTTCAACAGTAGAGCTCAAACGTCCAAAACATTGAAGCATACAGTACCAAGGCAAAGGAAGAAGAGAAGGATCAAAGCCAAGGTAACAGGCAAGAAGAGAAGAAACAGAGTACCAGGATACCAAGCAAAGCAAGCTCACTTCGTCCGCGTTCCCTCACCGTCTTGGCCTCCGTCGCACTCCCCAACCTCCTCCTCCGTCTCCGTCTCTAGGTAATGATTTCTTTTCCCCTTTTTACTTCCATAATACCTCCAACAAGCCATAATAAGAATCAGAATCAAAACATAATCAAAATCAATGCATGCAAATATAACAAAATCTAACGAATAACACATTTTACCTTGAATCAATCGCCCTAACGCCTTGGCCGGAGGGAAGAGGAAGTTGAAGACCGCTGGTGGCCATGGCAGAGAGCTTGGAAGTGAACTCAGAAGCAAAGGCATGGAAAGATGGAGCGAAGACGAAGAAGACGATACACTAGGAGCGCCGTTTCTGTCCAGGAAAACCTTAACCCTAATTTACTTTCCCTAACTTTGTTTTAACCCCTAAAGAAACAAGTTATGATATGGGCCTCACCCTATTTTTGTTGCTAAAGCCCAACGAATTGCTCAGGCCACCCCCCTATCCTGCTTCTGGTACTTAAGCTTGGGCTTCCTAAAACCCCTTTTGGCCCATCTTGTTATTTCCTTTAGTTTGATTTAATAAATTAGCTTAATTCATTTTTTTTCTAATTAGTAGTAATAAGCAACCTTTTTATATAGTTAAATAAATATATTTATTCTTAATGGTATTAATAATTAATGAACAATTTTGTTATATTAATTAAGGCCTTTTATAAAATTAGTTAAAATACTCAATTTAGTATAGGCCATTAAGTCATCTTTTAATAATACTTTATATTAAAAAAGAAAAACATATTAAATTTAGAAACGTATGGAAATGAAAAATATTTTATTTAATTAATTCACTCGTTTTAGTTAATATCAAAACTCCAAAAAAATATATAAAAAATATAGAGACTTAAAAAACTAAAAAAATATTTTATTCCCCTTAATTAATTCTCATTTTTGCTTTTATCCATTTTAAAATGCGTAAAATGAAAGCTATTAAAAAATACTTTCTTTTCATTAATATTAAACAAAAAATCATAAAAATGCATTATTCACATCATTTAATCTATCATTTAATTATTGTTTATTTAATCATTATCCGCATAATTTTTCTGTTTATTTATTTCATATTTATTTGATTATTCTGTTTACGTTTAAATCCAAGGGAAAAACAATAAATTTGTTGACTTCATGTCCTCAAGTCTAATTGCGCGAACTTTCGCATTTCATTAAAACTTAGGATAATTTTTCCTCAAGTATTCAATCTTTTCAAAATTTATACCCTTTAAGCAAAAACTTCGACGTTAGGTCGTCGTATCTTCAAAAACCCGTTCGTACCCCTTCTCGGCCAAAACAATTCATTTTTCAATCAAGCGATCAATTTTTAAATAAACAGATATTTCAAAAGGTTCCTATAGAGTACTATAGATACATTGGGTGCTAATACCTTCCCATTGTATAACCAACCCCCG
Source organism: Vicia faba (assembly GCA_948472305.1). Classification (NCBI taxonomy): domain Eukaryota; kingdom Viridiplantae; phylum Streptophyta; class Magnoliopsida; order Fabales; family Fabaceae; genus Vicia; species Vicia faba. The sequence continues at coordinate 385,472,996 of OX451735.1, read as the reverse complement.
AACCATAAGATCTCTTTTCAAAACGCCTTGTATTTTACTTTTAAAAGTATTATTTTACATCGCATATTTAGGGTTTATTTCGCTCTTTTCCCTTTTCCCTTGGAAACAATAAAGCGCGGTGGCGACTCTTGCTTTTGTGAAGACGAATTAATCAATAATTCGATCTCCGATTTACCCCGCTACATTTTTTATCGCTACAGAATTGGCGACTCTGCTGGGGAAAGATTGACCTCTTGCTGGTCCATCCCTAAGTGGGTTAAGCCTAATTTGTCTTATCTGTTTTACTATTACTTGATTTGCTTGATTATATGTTTAAATTGGGGTGTTTGAGTTTTTTGCAAAGGACGAATCCTATACCCGGATTAAGTAACACTTAAGGAATAGGACGGGCGGTATAGTCATGTTAACTTTGAGGGAGTAATCCCGAAGAAGGAGGCATGAGATCCCCCACTCAATGGAAGGCCCTCTTGAACTTAATATTTGTTTACCGAGTAATCGGGAAGACATTATTATTTTCGACCTAGGAGCCCGAGAAGTTGAGGACCGTAGAACCCTAACCCATCTTGGCCTTTTTAGGTGTAGCGCGAAGACTATAACGGAGTAATTCGGAAGTAGTTGTTACGCGATGCTACGCTCGGACGAGTTTCTCTTGAGAATATTGCTAATTATTGAGTAATCAAGACGTTGGTATATCCGAAGGAGAGATGTAGACTCTGGGAACTCTTAGAACCTTGTCTTACAGGTGTGATTGAACCGTTAGTACATACCTTTGGGTGGGCTTTACCCTCGACTCCATGCTGAACGTTGAACCTTTGAACCCCATGTTTGCAAGCTTGTGTGTGACTGTTGCATTATCATTCATTCATGCATTCATCAACATCTTTGTGAAAAACTTGTTTTTCAAGGAACTTCGGAATGATTTTTGCAAACATCTCAGGTTATTATGGAACTTGGAAGGAGAAATACTCGAAGCTTTAGTTTCAAGGAGCCCGAGATTGAAGAACTGAAGAGTTTGATTCCGAAGATCGAGAGTCCGACGGATTTTCAGAAGAAATATGGGTCCATCGTATCACTCATGAAGCGCAAGATGAAGAAAGGCATCCTCAACACGTTGGTTCAATTCTATGACCCCTTGTACCGATGTTTCACCTTTCCGGATTATCAGTTGATGCCCACTTTAGAGGAGTACTCCTATATTCTTGGTTTGCCGATCGCCGACCGTGTTCCTTTTTCTGGATTAGAAGAGGAGCCCAAATCTCACGAGATAGCAGCCATCACCCACTTAAAGAAGTCAGAGGTAGAGGAGAACATGACTACGAAAGGGGGAATCCGGGGTTTGTCGGCGCAGTTTTTGTTGAAGAAAGCTCGTCATTTTGCTGAGATAAAGGATACTGTTGCCTTCGAAGACGTATTTGCTTTACTCGCATATGGTCTATTCTTATTCCCTAACGTTGATAAGTTTATGGATATCAACGCCATTAGAATTTTCCTGATTGGAAATCCGGTCCCTACGCTGCTGGGAGATACATACTACTCCATCCATCTTCGAAACTCTTATCAAGGAGGGATGATTATTTGTTGTGTACCGTTGCTGTATCAGTGGTACGTCTCGCATCTACCTGGGTCTGATGCTTTATGGGATCTCGAGAAGGGACCGCGTTGGGCGCCAAATATTATGGCTCTCACTCATTTCGACATCGACTGGTATAATCGAGTTTACCACGACGTGGAGATCATCGATAGTTGTGGTGCTTTTCCTAACGTACCTCTTCTCGGTACGAGGGGTGGAATCAACTACAACCCTGTTCTTGCGCGCTGTCAGTTCGGGTACCCGATGAGAGATAAACCAAACAACATCCATGTGAGTGGTTTCTTCCTTCAGAAAGGACAAGATCATCAGGCTGCTAAGAGGAAGATCGAAGGAGCTTGGCGCCACATCCATAGAAAAGGGAGAGATATGTTGGGACATAGAGGTGCCGTTTCTTTGGAGCCTTACCTACAGCGGGTCCGTGCTAGGGCTTGTGCTCTCAAGATGCCCTATAAACTTGAGAAGCCTTTATTCCCTGCCATTGCACCATCATTTATGGTTATCCCTATCGCGGATATAGGAGAGTACCAAGGAAATCTGGCTAGGATGAAGTCCGAGAGGGATGCTTGGAAGGAAACGTACCATATGTCTGAATATGAGAATCGAGTCCTGACTCGACAGTTAAAGGAAAAGGAGGAGTTGTTGTTTATTCAAGACGGCCGGTTCATTGATCACGATGAGAAGCTTCGTCAGAAGGATGCCTTGCTGAAGAAGTATGCGAGTGAAAGGAAGAGAAAAAGGGAAGGTTCGGTAAGCGTGGCTCTCGTTCCTAATCCACAAAAGGAAATCATCGATCGACTGATAGCTGAGAAGAAAGAGATGGAAGACTTTTACAAAGAGAAGATCAAGAAGCTCCGGTTACAGCTGGTGTTTGGTCCTTCATCTGGGGATTCCGAGTGATCTTTAGCTTTTAGTTTATTTTATTGATGTCATTGTGTAAAACTATGTAAAAGGGCTTCATGCTCCGAAGTTGTAATTTATTATTTTATTATGGGCTTCATGCTCCGAAGTTGTAATTTATTGTTTTATTATGGGCTTCATGCTCCAAAGTTGTAATTTTTTGCTTTATTTTAGATTTCATGTTTTAAAATTGTAATTTATCACTTTATTATGGATTTCATGTTTCGAAGTTGTAATTTATTGCTTTCATTATTGGATTTGTTATCCCAAAGTTGTAATTTACTGTTTTGATATTCCAAATTGTAAGTTGTAATTTATCGCTTTCGATTAATGGATTGAGTTTTTGTTGTTCCAAATTCCTTTACCATTGATGTATGCAAAATTATTAAAGTTCCTTGAAAGACTTTTAAAATGAATCATCATTTGCATCGCACATCATGCATCATTCCACATTCCATTTCACATGTTTTCTAGAGTCTCATCCTTGTTCTTTTAACATTCATTTACTCATTTACACTCATATCAGCATGCATATCCACATTTGCCATTGATTTTGGGTCGTACTTTGTTTGTTCAAACAATGTACATGTTTCTTTCCAAGTAGAAGGTTAACTTAGGCAGAAAATGTGCTTCCTTTCTAAATTCCCCAACTGAGCTAATCCTCGTGGATGATTTTGGATTCAGCTTACCTTGTCTATTTCTGGATAGGATGAATCCCCAGTCGAATTACTTTCTCATTGGGTAGAGTCTTGTTTGACTGTCTTCTCTCTGGGTTATTCCTGGAAAATTGTCGCCTCTTGCATAGGCTATCTCATTGATTTTCCCCAGTGAAGTTGTGACCTAGACAGATGGTGCATTTATTTTGCACATTTGAGTATGTGATCTCTCGGGAAGGATTGATTCATGTTTCTCTTTGACGAAGATTTATTTCTCTGCCAGTGTCATCGCGAGTTCCTTCTGGGTTATTCTTGGAAAACGACAAGCGGCAGCTCTTCACGAGCAACTTGTACGTTATTATTATCTTGTGGAAAACGACAAGCGGCAGCTCTTCACGAGCAACTTGTACGTTATTATTATCTTGTGGAAAACGATAGGCGGCAGCTCTTCACGAGCAACTTGTACGTTATTATTATTTTCGAAAAACGACAGGCGGCAGCTCTTCACGAGCAACTTGTACGTTATTATTATCTTGTGGAAAACGATAGGCGGCAGCTCTTCATGAGCAACTTGTACGTTATTATTATTTTCGGGAAACGACAAGCGGCAGCTCTTCACGAGCAACTTGTGCGTTATTATCTTGTGGAAAACGACAAGCGGCAGCTCTTCACGAGCAACTTGTGCGTTATCATTCACGATAAAATAAAAGATGGTGGCGACTCTTGCTTACCGCGAAATTTTGCAAAAACAAACGCAAACGCGAACCAGCATTCCAAAACAGTCAGTTCTCATTCCCACCGATCACAGGCTACATCGCGACCTACTAGGGAAAGGTGAAACTGATCGTGTTTGATAGGTCCGGGTCTTACAGTGTTGTGGACTACTGTCTAGAGATAAGAGAAAAGAAACCTGGATGGTAAGGTTATGAGAAGGAACCTGGATAGTAGGGCCTATGGGAAGGAACCTGGGTAAGGTTGCTTCGTGAGGAGTTTGGATAAAACTGCATCTGAACCGAGAAGGAACCTGGGTAAGGTTACTTTGTGAGGAGTTTGGGTAAAACTGCATCTGAACCGAGAAGGAACCAGGGTAAGGTTGCTTTGCGAGTAGTTTGGTTAAAACTACATCTGAACCGAGAAGGAACCTCAGTAAGGTTTCTTTGCGAGGAGTTTGGGTAAAACTGCATCTGAACCGAGAAGGAACATGGGTAAGGTTGCTTCGTGAGGAGTTTGGGTAAAACTGCATCTGAACCGAGAAGGAACCTGGGTAAGGTTGCTTCAGGATGAGTCTGGGTAAAACTACATTGGGAAATTGTAAGGAGGAACCTGGGTAAGGTTTCTTCAGTATGAGTCTGGGTGAAACTACATCAGGAAATTGTAAGGAGGAACCTGGGTAAGGTTGCTTCAGGATGAGTCTGGGTGAAACTACATCGGGAAATTGTAAGGAGGAACCTGGGTAAGGTTGCTTCAGGATGAGTCTGGGTGAAACTACATCGGGACCGAGAAGGAACCTGGGTAAGGTTGCTTCGGGATAAGTTTGTGTAAAACTTCAGGAGGAACCTGGGTAAGGTTACTTTGGGATACGTTTGTGTAAAACTTCAGGAGGAACCTGGGTAAGGTTACTTTGTGATAAGTTCGTGTAAAACTTCAGAATGAACTGGGGTAAGGTTACTTTGAGATAAGTTTGTGTAAAACTTCAGGAGGAACCTGGGTAAGGTTACTTTGTGATAAGTTCGTGTAAAACTTCAGAATGAACCAGGGTAAGGTTACTTTGAGATAAGTTTGTGTAAAACTTCATTCAGAAATATATGAGAAAGGACCCGTGTAAGATTTTTCAGGATAAACCCGTGTGAAGCTGCATTTAGGAGAAACCCGTGTAAGATTTCTTCGTGATGAATCCGTGTAAAGCTGCATTTGATCGTGCAGATAATTACTCTGTTTAGTTTCCGGAGTTAATTTTGAACTTGCTGGAAGTTGTTGATGATAACCATCTTTCCTGAAAAGGTACATGAGTAATCGTATATGATGCATGACATGCATTGTATGATGATGTTCTCAAAATAAATGAGATTATGTTGTATGCAATATGTATGCGCACGTCATGATATATGAATATGAAATGCTATTGTGGCACGTCCGAGTTTGGGAAAATAAATCCCTGACTGTTGTTGGAGAATAAAGAGTTTCGCTCGCTGGGGATAACAACCGAAGATGATTTGAGAATAACTTGGTCGGAGAATAATTCCGCTGGAGAATAAACTGGAGAGAAAAAAATGACTCTGTGGGGAAGAGATACTTTGTCAGAAGATCCGCTGATTTGGAGCAATAACCTCGGTTGGGGATGAATTACCGTTGCTGGCGATGATGAACTCTGTCGGGGATAAAATTTTTGTCTGTGGAAGAAATAAACTCCACCGGGGATGGTCTTCCATTGTTGGTGAAAGATGAACTCTTCTTGGGGAGAATTAACACCACTTATTTTGGATATTTCTTACTCTGCAGGGAGTGTAGATGTTACTGGGACGCATGCTGAGGATATGACAATGACTTCGCATCAAGACTTTTCTACCCCTGTACCTGCTGGAGAAAATGCCTGCGGAGGCCTTGTGGATTGAGTGTCATCCCAACTTATGAGGTGCTTGGTAACTACCGATCGGAATGATAAGTCTTCTTCTAGTAGGCAAGTGACAAGATGACAGGACATAGTCGTACGCTTTGATCCCTAACTTTTACCTGGACTGCCCTTTCGGGTTTTCAGTCCACCGGGATACCCTTTTTTGCCCAAGCCACCTTTTCAGGTTTTCGGCTTGCCGGGCGTACATATCTTTTTCATTTTTTATCCCTAATTTTTTCCCGAACCTTTTTGGTTCTCCGAGAAGCCCTTATTTTTTCCTAGGCCAATCGACTTAGCGGGTCTTTGTTCATGCGCAGTATTCTCTGACTATGTCCACGCTCTCAGAGTGTAGGGAGTTGTCACTGTCGGTAGTGTTGTGTTGCCACACTACCAGAAGATGTCAGTTTGATCATACAAGATTCGTTGCTGGAATTCATGTCCAATGCCCCCAAGTGATTCAGATGGGAATCTTCCCCTGGCTATTTGGCCTCTTTGAGAGATTCCTTGAATCTTGACTTGACTGCCCCAGATGATGGACAATGATCATGTCGTGCCCCTTGGTTGGAAGTGTTTTTCCACTTGAGGTGAACCTTTTTATTGAGAAGGTTTTTGTTCACTAGATATTCGTCATGCGAATTTCTCTACTGCTGAACAAATAGTCATATGTAAACAATAATATTTTAAGAATGCAACGCTTATGTCTGTCTTGAAATTTTTGAAAATTCATTTTTCAGTAAAATAGGCAAATTTTGTAAAATGTGATGTCAACTCAGGATTTATAGCAAGTCCTACAGGAGTCAGGATACCTTTTGTAACAATATGCTTTCGAACTAACCCATGCCTCAGCTAGGACTTTTAAGGGTTATAACGTGACATGGTTCACGGTTTAAGAAACAAAGGATAAAGGCTCAAATTTTATTTGTACCCACCCGTTCTTCGTGATGTTCTTCGATCCTAAACTCAGCTAATTGTGCATTTAGAACCCCAGTTGAGTTCTAGAATATTGTCCTTGATGTTCCGGTGATGGTTCAGATATTGACAATTTATTTTGAATAGGCAGTCATTTTTGTTGAGGGTTTGTAGGACCTCTTTCTTTTTTATTTTATTATCCTTGTTTTTTTCCTGAACTGTTTCTTTTTGTGATTACAGTCAGCGGGATGCCCCCGTTTTTTTTCTTAAGTCTCCTTCATAGGTTTTGACTTAATGGGCTTTTATTTTGAGAGATAATGACTGTTTGTCTTGACGATTATAGGGAACCATCACCGTCTTCTGTTTCGCAAGGACTTCTTTGATGTCATTCATTGTGCACCTGGATTAACTGAGAAAACTACCCTGCCCCAGGTTATAATTAAGGGTTTTAATTTGTGAAAAGAAAAACTCCAACTTCTTTGGCTCAAAGGGGTTGACTAGGAATTATCTTCTTTATAACTCCACTGTTTAGGATTTGAAACAACGCCTGTACCTCGTCAGCGGGGTCTGTTTAAAAGCATATTGTAGAGATTTTGATATCATTTTCGTCATCCTCCCTCTAAAGGCTTAGAGTTTTTTTAATCGAGAGTTGAACATCACAAAAAGGAAATCAATTTAAATATAGTGAATACGAATTGATTGATTCAAAACAGACATATGTAATGCATTGATAAAGTAACAAAGTTTGACATGAACAAATATTTGAACAATCAAAAGAAAATTACAACTTGAAAATTCTAATGAACAAAAGCCTCTCTTGTCAGAACTTGTCACTTCAAATAGTGAGTCTTGGAGGATTGACAGAAACATTCCAGTTGACCATCTTGTGTGAATTCCAATGCTCCTTCATCAATCAGGTTTTGAATTTTGTTTCTCAACGCCCAACAGTTGTTGGTGTCATGTCCAGGGCTGTTGGAATGGTATGCACATCTTGCATCAGGATTGTAGTTAGGTGAAGTAGTCTTGGGATTCGGATGAGGTCCTATCAACGTCACCAGGTTCATTCTCGACATGTGTTGTAAAGCTTGAGACAACAGCATATTGAGCTTGGTAAACTGCCTCTTGGGCATATCCGGCTTACTCTGACTAACCCGTTATTTTTGGCGAGGTTGTTGTTGGATCCTTGAGGTAGTAGCAACTTGGAGAGGTCCATTCTTCACCAAACCAAACCCTTGTCTTCTTAGAGGCCGATCAATGACTTGGTCCCCGACCTCGACCGTTTGCTTCATATTGTTGTATCTGTCTTGATGAAGCTGGTTGATAATGGTTCTCAGCTCTTCTTGTTCCCGGGCTAAGCTTTGGATAAAAGCCGTCTGCCCTAACATCTGAGTTCTCATTGCATCTACCTCAGCTTGCAGTTGTTCCAGCTGCTCGTCCTTATTGTTTTCAGGACTTTTCTTGACCAAGTTCCCAATGAGGAGTGTTTTCAACTCTTCCTGCCCCTTGGATAGGTTTAGGAATATTTCCCTGAACTGAGCTTCTTGAGTTTGCAGATCTCTATTGTGTTGTTTGAGAGCCATTTGCTGAAATAAACAGCGAGAACATGAGAGACCTGCTTATGCAATTATATGTATGATATGTATGCAATGTTTTCAAGGATCTCGCGGGGTAAACAAGAAACTGTTAGAATTTGTTTGAAGAAACTTCGTGTCGTTAAGAGTCCTTCTTCAAAAGTCAAGCTCACCATATCGAGTGGGTCATAGCCACTGACTCAAGTCATTGTGTTTTGATCTCTAGACGACATTGGCTAGAGGAAAATAAATCCCCTTTTCCCCTTGCTAGGCATCTGATTTACCATAACCTACATCACAAACCCTTGAGATCCTTGAAATGGTTAAGGAAATGTTAAGGCATGATGTTATGATGTGTATGCTACGTGTTTAAGCAAAAATGCGAGGTGATGCAAACGAGTAAACTTGGCAAGAAATCCAAGTTATTGGATAAGGACTGTAAACAAAACCTGCAAGGAACTCATGTTGTCAGATAATAAGAATGTGCAAGTAGTTCAAGTTTGAAGGCACACAAGTCACACAAACAGCCTTAAGTTTAGGCTTGCATGAGGTCTAGGTATTACCCTCTTAAAGTTCAGTTGGTTCAACTTGTCCTAGTAATAGTAACCGGGTTCTAGAGGTTCTCAATATCACTGACCATCCTCGATCGGTCATAGTTCCAGTTTAGCAATCTTTTCTTGCGGCCGGAACCATCTCGAGAGTATGGTCTCAATGAGTGTAGCATACTGCTACTTTCTATGACCAAGTTGGTCAATTATAGGTTCTAATGTCAGTTGATGCTTAATGATCCATTAGCAGCCCCATACTCTCCTTGTTCCTCCACAAGGGATATCGGTACCAACTAATGTGTCACACCAACATAGCTACTGCTTCAACTGTATCGGTCTACGCTGTACAGTTCCCTCACAGTCTATTGCTACTTACCTAAAAGGTATTGATCAGTGCATTTTGATGCACGTCCTTCCACGATTGTACTAATGCATTTCTTTAGTTTATTGTGTTTATTTTTATGTTTTAATATGTTTTGCTAATTTATTTTATTTTTGCATTTAATTAATTTTCGTATTTTATTTTCAGCAACTGCAGCTTTCGTGGAAAAATTCATAACTGGAGCTACGTGAATCGGATTGAGGCGTTCTAATATTGGTTGGAAAGATAAGAAAAAGACCTACAACTTTCTAGTTGTGATCAGATGCTGATTCGGGCTGTAGCAAGGTTGAAAAAGTCGTTGAAGTTGCAGCATTTTATATTTAAGTTTGGGTCATTTGTTTTGGGCCTGAGTTTTGTATCCGACCCAGTTGGGTTGTTTCTTTTTAGTTTTTACCTAGATGCTACAGAATTTTCGGATCCCATTCACTGTTCACGAAAAAGAGAAAGCTTTGTACAAATCGATGGAGAACTAAAACCTTTCTGACGGATTTACTGTACTCAGGTTCTAACTTTGAGATTGTTATAGCATTTGCAATTTAATTTCGATTCCTTTCAACTATGTTATGAGATTGTTGTTTGCTTAATTCGATTTTCATATAACATTGTTGATTTAATTTGATTGATAAATGTTCCCAAATTTTAATCGCGATTGACTTTGCTTAATTGTTAATTTGCAACACTTTTAACTGTATGCTTAATCCGGCCATAGGAACATGTATCTCATAGTGTCAATCGTGCTTGTTAATTGATACTTTAATCAAATAGGATAAAAACTTCGCTTAGGAGATTGTAATGTTAGCAGTCGATGATAGGTACGAACCGAGGCAGTGAATCCATTTGTTATAATCACTCATATAAAAAACAACTTATTTTATAATCACTTTTCATAATCAGCTTATTTGCCTAAAATCGAACCAAACCCCCCTTTAATTCGATTTCAGTTAGTTAATAATATTTCAAGAATCCTTGAGAATGATATTCGAGCCATTTGTCGCTATATTACCGTTTTACAAAATACTCGTTTTGATCCGCGCGCGACAGCGGATCAAATTGGCGTCGTTTCCGGGGATTCTTGATACTATTAACTAATTTTTGAGTCTTAGGTTTAGTGTTATCGTGTCTAGGTCCTAGTTCCCTTTCGGTTTAAGCCAATTCGCGTTTTGAGTCAAAATAGTAAAAAAAAATCAGTTTTTTTGAAAATTGAGTCCGATTTGAAATCTGCTCCGACCAGTTTATGCCAAAAAAATTACTGATCATTTGTCCCGTGCTACGGAGTAGTTACGGGACTTTGGTCTCAATTTCCCAAATTCATCATTTTCCTATTTTTTATGATTTATTTACTGTTTTCATAGAGTCGAAAAAAATTATCAAAATTCTATTTTTCGTCCATTAGAAGAATTTCGTGTTCAGTTTATTTTTTTGAAAAAAATTTAATGGTTTTCCTTCTTTGTGTTTGTTTTTGCTTTTAGGGACATTGTTGGTATTTTGGGCTTTGTTACCATTGTTGCGTATTAGTCCTGGCTACTAGTTCCTGCTGTCCTGAGCTTGTTGCTTTTGATCCAGAGGTAGAAGAACATTGCACACACAACGTAGGAGTGTCCAAGTTAACACTAGTCCACCACCCACAATTGAGTTTGAGTCTGAGTCTGATTCTGATTACTTGCACTATCTATTTGATTCTGATTCTGAAGTTGTTATTGATATGGCTGACCAAAGAACCTTAAGGCAATTGGATGCCCCTGATGTAAATTATAATGGCATGTGTATTGATTATGATGATGTTGCTGCTCCTTTTGAATTAAAATCGGGTTTAATACACTTGTTGCCCAAGTTTAGTGGTCTTGCAGGTGAGGATTCGCACAAACATTTGAAAGAGTTTCAGGTTGTATGCTCTACACCATCGAAGCCTGTAGGTATCACTGAAGATCACATCAAACTTCGAGCTTTTCCTTTTTCATTGCAGGGTGCAGCAAAGGATTGGTTGTACTACCTCAAGCCAAATTCAATTGCAAGCTGGAATGCGCTGAAAAAGGTGTTTTTGGAGCGATATTTTCCTGCCTCTAGAGCTGCCTCAATAAGAAAGGAAATTTGCGATATCAGACAAGGTAATGAGTCACTCACTGAGTATTGGGAGAGGTTCAAGCACTTGGTATCCAGCTGTCCTCAACATCAGATCACCGAGCAATTACTCATCCAGTACTTTTATGAGGGGCTGATACTGATGGACCGAAACATTCTTGATGCCGCTAGTGGTGGAGCACTTGTTGATAAAACTCAAGATGCTGCCAAAGCTCTAATAGAGAATATGTCTCTTAATTCTCAGCAATTTACCACTAGAGACAATTATGCGCAAAGCAAGGGAGTGAATCAAATTCAAGCTTCTTCTTCCAACAAAGCTTTATAGACCAGAATTGATGAGCTCATATCATTAGTCAAACAACTAGCAGTAGCAAAAACTCAAACATCAACTCTGTGTGGTATTTATACTTCCCCTGAGCACCCGACTGATACATGTCCCATTCTGAGATATGAATCTATCACTGAGCTGCCCCAAGCTTATGCAACCAACCTTTACAACCAAAATAGGTACAATAACATCCCTGACCTGTCCACCAACAAATATCATCCGAATTGGAGGAATCATCCCAACCTTCGATATGAAAATCCACAAACCAGCCAACAACAGAACCCACCTCAACTGGCTGCCCCTGCACCTTCCGGACCATCCCTAGAGGATCTTGTTAAACAAATGGCTGTCAACAACCTTCAGTTCCAACAAAGGACCGATTCTAGCATTCAGATCTTGAACACGCAAATGGGACAACTTGCTACTCAAATAAATAACATGCAAGCCCAAGGTTCAAACCAACTTCCAGCCCAAACGGTTGTCAATCCGAACGGTCCAAATGACAATGTAAGTGAAATTTATTTGCGATCTGGTAAGGTTACAAGATCAGCCCCTGAGGTAACATCTGAACCTTCTCTTTCTTTTCCTCCTTCTCCATCTTCTGTCCCTTCTTTTGTTGTTATGAATGAAACTGGAAAAAAATAAAGAAAGAGAGTATGTTCCACCAGTCCCCTTCCCACATAGAGTTTTGAAAAATAAAAAAGTTGATAAGGGGGACAACAAGATTTTAGATGTATTTAGAAAGGTTGTTGTGAATATTCCTCTTCTCGATGTGATTAAGCAGGTACCAAAGTATGCGAAGTTTATGAAAGACTTATGTACAAACAAGAGGCGGATGAAAGGAAGTGAGCGAGTAAACTTGGGACGGAATATTTCTACATTTATTCAGCCCAAGCCTTCATCCGAAAAGGTTGTAGGCGAGCAAAATGTTTTAGCCCTCACTACTCAGCTGTTGCCACAAAAGCAGAAGGATCCATGAACATTTGCTATCCCTTGTACCATTGGGGATAAGCAATTTGATAATTGTATGCTTGATTTAGGAGCGGGCATTAATGTGATGCCCACTTCTATTTATAATAACCTTTGTCTTGGTCCTTTGCAGCATACAAGTATAATCATTCAGTTGGCGAACAGGAGTAACGCCCGCCTCGCCGGTGTAGTCGAAGATGTCCTTGTTCAAGTTAATAATTTGATTTTTCCTGTAGATTTTTACATTCTGGACATGGAAGGAGAAACAAAGTCCAGCAAAGCTCCCATCATTTTAGGCAGACCATTCATGAAAACGGAAAAAAACAAAGATTGATGTTGACGATGGAACCATGTCCATGGAATTTGGTGACATTGTCGTAAAATTTAACATTTTTATGCCATGAAACATCCATTGAAGGAGCCTTCCGTTTTTCATATTGAATTAATCTCTAATTTGGTGGATGAAACTTGTTCTGAATTGTTTTCATTAGATTTTCCATCTTTATCTGCATTTGATGATGTTTATTCGCGTTCTGATTGTACTGACACTAACATATGTGTTGTATGTGCTGAGATTGATGCTGCCTTGCAGGCTGATGTGTTTTCTACAGGTGATGTTGCTTTCAATGAAGTTAATTATGCAGCGGGAGATCTTGACATCCCGGCTGCCCCAATCACTCCATCCATTGAGCAACCCCCATCCTTAGAGCTGAAACAACTCCCGGATAATCTGAAATACGCTTATTTGGAGAGTGATGAAAAATTACCTGTCATTATTTCTTCTAACCTTGATTTCGAACAGGAAAATAAGCTTTTACAGGTTCTGAAGAAACACAAGAAGGAAATCGGATGGACATTAGTCGACCTCCCTGGTATTAGTCCATCGATGTGCATGCACAGGATTTTACTTGAGGATGGAGCAAAAAGCAGTAAGGCAACCCCAAAGGAGGCTTAATCCTTTGATTCTTGATGTTGTGAAGAAAGAGGTAACCAAACTCTTGCAAGCAGGTATCATTTATCCTATCTCTGACAGTAAATGGGTAAGTCCAGTGCAGGTTGTGCCTAAGAAGTCTAGACTCACAGTGGTGAAAAATGAGAAGAATGAACTTGTTCCCACTAGAGTTCAGAACAGTTGGAGAGTTTGTATTGATTACAGGTGATTGAACCAAGTGACTAGAAAGGATCACTTTCCTTTGCCGTTCATTTACCAAATGCTTGAACGGCTAGCTGGTAAATCACATTATTGTTTTCTTGATGGTTTTTCAAGTTACTTTCAGATTCATATTACATCGGAAGATCAAGAGAAGACCACTTTCACTTGTCCCTTCGATACTTTTGCTTACAGGAGGATTCCCTTTGGTCTTTGCAACGCTTCTGGCACTTTCCAGCGATGCGTGATTAGTATTTTCTCTGAATTTATCGAAAATTGCATGGAAGTGTTTATGGATGATTTCACTATTTATGGTTCTTCTTTTGATGCATGTTTCAATAGTTTGAACGTAGTTTTGCAGAGATGCATCGAGACTGACCTTGTTTTAAATTATGAAAAATGCCATTTTATGGTTGAGCAGGGAATTGTTCTTGGTCACATAATTTCTGAAAAAGGAATTTCTGTTGACCCTGCTAAGATTGATGTTATTTCCACACTGTCTTACCCTTCTTGCGTTCGCGAGATTCGTTCTTTTCTTGGTCATGAAGGTTTTTACAAGCGTTTCATCAAGGATTTCAGCAAGATAGCTCTTCCGCTCTCAAACTTGTTGAAGAATGACGTCACTTTCAGCTTTGATGACAAATGCAAACAAGCATTTGACTTCTTGAAGAAAGCATTGACCTCCTCTCCCATCATCCAGCCTCCTGACTGGACCCTCCCTTTTGATATCATGTGTGATGCCTCTAATTATGCTGTTGGGGCTGTCCTTGCACAAAGAGTTGGCAAGGCTTCCCATGTTATTTACTATGCTTCTAGGACTTTAGATTCTGTACAGTCAAATTACACTACCACTGAAAAAGAACTTCTAGATATTGTTTTTGCTCTTGATAAATTCATATCATATTTTCTAGGTTCTAAGGTTGTTATTTTTACTGACCATGCAACTTTGAAGTACTTGTTGAAGAAGCCGGATGCAAAACCGAGATTGATTCGGTGGATGTTGTTGCTCCAAGAGTTTAATGTAGAGATTAAAGACAAAAGTGGAGCTGAGAACTTAGTAGCTGATCACTTGAGTAGAATTGAGCGAGATGAAGATCCTTTTCCCATCCAGGATGACTTTCCTGATGAGCAACTTTTACTTGTGCATGGTATTACTCCTTGGTTTGCTGATATTGTTAATTATCTTGTTGCTGGTGTTTTTCCTACAGGTGCATCCAGGTCACAGATTCACAAACTTAAGAGTGATGCCAAATATTATGTTTAGGATGATCCATATCTTTGGAAGTTTGGTAGTGATCAGGTAATTAGGAGATGTGTCCCTGACTATGAGATTGAATCTATTTTGAATTTTGCTCATTCATCTCAAGTCGGGGGACACTTTGGCCCTCAAAGGACTGTAAGGAAGGTCCTAGACTCAGGTTTCTTTTGGCCCACTATTTTTAAGGATGCTTTTGAGACTTTTCGCACTTGTAAAGAGTTCCAGATAGCAGGTACAAACATTACTCGAAAGAGTGAAATGCCTCAGCAACCGATGCTTTTCTGTGAAGTATTTGATGTATGGGGAATCGACTTCATGGGTCCCTTCCCTGTATCATTTAGTTTTCTATATATTTTACTTGTTGTTGATTATGTTTCAAAGTGGGTGGAAGCTATCCCCACTAGGACTAATGATTCTAGAGTTGTTGCAGACTTTGTCAGGTCTAATATCTTTTGCAGGTTTGGAATCCCGCGAGCTATCATAAGTGACTAAGGCACTCATTTCTGTAACCGCACCATGGAAGCTTTGCTCCAAAAGTATGGAGTTGTGCACAAGGTCTCTACTGTATATCACCCACAAACAAACGGGCAAGCTGAAATCTCAAACAGAGAGATCAAACAGGTTTTAGAGAAAATGGTGCAACCAAATAGGAAGGACTGGAGCCGCCGTCTAGAAGACGCACTTTGGGCTCAAAGAACAACTTTCAAGACACCCATTGGGATATCTCCTTATCGACTTGTTTTTGGTAAGGCATGTCATCTTCCTATAGATATAGAACACTGTGCTTACTGGGCGGTGACAATTTGTAATTTGGAGATGCAACAAGCAGGTATTAAAAGAAAACTCCAATTACAACAGCTTGAAGAGCTTAGACTAGAGGCTTATGAGAGCTCTAGGATTTATAAAGAAAAAACTAAGCACTTCCATGATAAGATGATTTCTAGAAAGGAATTCTCTGTAGGGCAACAGGTTTTATTGTATAATTCTCGCCTTAAGCTTATGGCTGGGAAACTTCGATCCAAATGGATTGGTCCTTTTGTTGTCATTAATGTTTTTCCTCATGGTGCAGTAGAAATTAAAAGTACAGGTACTGACAAAGTTTTCAAGGTCAATGGGCAGCGCCTAAAGCTTTTTCATCAAAGTGCAGTACCTGAAGATGTGAGCATAGAGGAGCTTTCTTTGGAAGCGCCTAACTACACTACAACTTGATCAAGGAGTTCTTATTCCTCTCTCTCAATTTTAATAACTGCGTCCTTTCATTGAGGATAATGCTTGTTTTAAATGTGGGGGAGGGAATCATTTTGTTTCTTTGCTTTTATTTTAATTTCAGTTGTTTTTTGTTAAAAAATTAAATAAAATGCATCTATTTGAAAGTTTTGGGTTGCAGACTAATTTGAGGTTATGTTTGTGGAGACTTGGGAAAAGCTCACAAGATCGGTATCGTCTTAACACAGTCTCCTGCATATGGAAATTGATTTGAATTCTTATTATGTATTAGCCTTGAATTCTCACTCTCTAATAGCTCTTGAGTAGTTTATTTCAGCAGTCAGCACCATCTCACACACTTTACGCAAGGAATCCGATGAATATAAGTGAGTGTTCCGGAAAAAAGTGTTTTAAAAAGAAAAAGAAAAAAAGGAATGCACCTTCTAAGTTTGGTGACTCTCACCCGGTCACTTAACCCAACGATCGTAGTGCCTACAAAATTTTTTTTCGAGAATAAGACTCGTTGTTAGTTGGTTCAGCGGTTTCTGGTGCTGAACTTGGTAGGGCGGATTACGGTTCGATCCCCCGCAACTGAAACTGAGTAACCAAAGGGTTATTCCATGTAAGTACCAGAACCCCGTGCAAAAAAGGATCAGAGTCACTAACCGGTCGCTTTGCTATGAGTGTGTGGAGATAACGGGCTTAATGTGATTGCGCTTGAATGAAAAAGAGCAAAAAGGAGGATGAGTAAGTTAGGCTTTTGCACAATAATATGATTCATATTGGTTTGTATATTCAGGAGGCAAGACTAGTGTTCCTACAATATCCTTAGTGTACGAGACTAGTACCTGTTGATGCAATCTTGACCGAAGATGAATTTGTAGCCTAGGATGAGTAATTGATGATGCTTTTGCGTTTCTTTTGATTGCATTTTGCTCGGAGTGCAAAAGTTCAAGTGTGGGGGAATTTGATCAGTGCATTTTGATGCACATCCTTCCGCGATTGTACTAATGCATTTCTTTAGTTTATTGTGTTTATTTTTATGTTTTAATATGTTTTGCTAATTTATTTTATTTTTGCATTTAATTAATTTTCGTATTTTATTTTCAGCAACTGCAGCTTTCATGGAAAAATTCATAACTGGAGCTACGTGAATCGGATTGAGGCGTTCTAATATTGGTTGGAAAGCTAAGAAAAAGACCTACAACTTTCTAGTTGTGATCAGATGCTGATTCGAGCTGTAGAAAGGTTGAAAAGGTCGTTGAAGTTGCAGAATTTTATATTTAAGTTTGGGTCATTTGTTTTGGGCCTGAGTTTTGTATCCGACCCAGTTGGGTTGTTTCTTTTTAGTTTTTACCTAGATGCTACAGAATTTTCGGATTCCATTCACTGTTCACGAAAAAGAGAAAGCTTTGTACGAATCAATGGAGAACTAAAACCTTTCTGACGGATTTACTGTACTCAGGTTCCAACTTTGAGATTGTTATAGCATTTGCAATTTAATTTCGATTCCTTTCAACTATGTTATGAGATTGTTGTTTGCTTAATTCGATTTTCATATAACAATGTTGATTTAATTTGATTGATAAATGTTCCCAAATTTTAATCGCGATTGACTTTGCTTAATTGTTAATTTGCGTCACTTTTAACCGTATGCTTAATCCGGCCATAGGAACATGTATCTCATAGTGTCAATCGTGCTTGTTAATTGATACTTTAATCAAATGGGATAAAAACTTCGCTTAGGAAATTGTAATGTTAGCAGTCGATGATAGGTACGAACCGAGACAGTGAATCCATTTGTTATAATCACTCATATAAAAAACAACTTATTTTATAATCACTTTTCATAATCAGCTTATTTGCCTAAAATCGAACCAAACCCCCCTTTAATTCGATTTCAGTTTGTTAATAATATTTCAAGAATCCTTGAGAACGATATTCGAGCCATTTGTCGCTATATTACCGTTTTACAAAATACTCGTTTTGATCCGCGCGCGACAGTGGATCAGGTATCCCCAGATCCGGGTTAGGATCTATAGTAACTCTGATTCAAACCCACAAAGATAAAGCAAACAAATCAAACAATTGAAAACAATATGATGAACTAATCCTAAGGTACGCCCCACTTATTAAATCCCCAACAGAGTCGCCAGTTCTGTGATACGGTGGCCAGAATCGGACTGTTTTGAAATGCTGGTTTATGTTTTGCATTTGTGTTTGCAAAATATCGCGGTAAGTAAGAGTCGCCACCGATTTTTATTTTATCCAACAAGGAAAGGAAAAAAGCACAGAAAAATTCCTTTTTTGAGATATTTCTGAGTACGGGGGGTAGATTATAGAAAGGGAAGGTATTAACACCATTTCTATCCGTAATTACCTACGGGCTCTTAGGTACTTGCTCATCATTTTAAAATTGCTTCTGTGTTTATGTGATTTGTAAAGTTTTGTTTTACTTCGATTTAACTCTTGCTTCTGTCTTCAAGAGTGTTACGAAGTATTTTTGAAAAGCTTGTTTGAAAAGTGTGTAAGTGTGGAAAAAGTTTGTTTATATTGAGCAAGTACCTACTAGCATCTACCTACTCGAAAAAAGAATTGTTCTATGTTTATTTCCTTTAGACAGCGCTATCCCACTATTAGTGAGTAGGTAGCCCCGTCGTTGGAGTTTGAGGGTAAATTCGAAAAGGGACGTACAATCACTAAAGCAATGTTAGGACGTCTTAGTAATAACCCTAATGTCTTAAGATCAATAATCGAGGCAACAATTCCGAGGCAACTTTCCGAGCGAGACTTTGATCTTTTGGACAAGAGGACGACCACTAAAGCATCCTATACTCAATGACCGTTTACCGAAGGCAACCGAAGTGGAGTATACCCTAGGAGTGCGCATGTGCGAGTGATTCAATTTCAAATTATTATCTTTGCACATTTTAGGGTTATCTAACTGTTTTAAAGTTTTACATACATTCTTGTCATGCATCCCTAATTCATACATCTAACAGTTAAATATTTTGCGGAATTTAAAGTGCGGAAATTAAACTACGCTATTACAAGGCTTCAGGTATTTACATAGCCAAAAACAAACCCTTAAAAAATAAAGCGGTAAATGAAAATAAAAGACCTAATTAAACTATTACAACTTGTGAGCAATTACATTAATATGGTAAAAATAATAATAAAGTGCACGCGATGAAATTTAGAACGAGAGCGAACTAGGGTTTTGACCCCGTCTAACCTAATCGAAAGAGAAAATGTTTTTGTTGTTTTTTAGTTATTTTTAAGAAAAAAATTAGGTTTTAAAATTAATTACACAATTAATTAGCTAATTAAGTTAATTAATAAAAATAAATAAATGGCCTATTTTTTTATTTTTGGTTATTTTTTTGTAGAAAATAATTTTAAGTTAATTAAAAAAAACCTAAAAAACCTAATTAATTTTAATTAGTAAAAAAATGTTAATTTTGAAAGAAAGTTAATTAAAATACATAAATCCTAATTAATTTTAATTAATAAAAAAGGTTAATTTTGAAAAAAAAGTTAAAAAAATATACAATTAATTAACCTAAAAATTAAATTATGTTTTTTTTGTAAAAAAAAAGGTTTGTGAAAAAAGTTTTGTGGTTAAGTGAATTTAAGATTGAAAAAGACAAATTGGTTAGAAACCAAAAACCAACAATGAAATTAAAAACCTAAAATTAAATTAAAATCTAAAATTAATTATTCGAGTTTAGGAGGAAAAATCAAAGGTTTGTGAAAAATGTTAAGTTTTTATGAAAAAAGATTTTTAACAGAAAGAATAAAAAATAGATAAAAGGATAAATAGAAAGGAAGAAAACCAAAACCAATAGGAGTGAGTGTTGAACCCACGGCCTTAACCTTCTCAGGATGTCTGCCTCGCCATATATTGATGTCATGTGTTGGCTGTTCTGTTTTGGCCATTTGTGTTTTGGCCCATGCCCTTAACCTTCTCAGGATGTCTGCCTCGCCATGTATTGGTGTCATGTGTTGGCTGTTCTGTTTTGGCCATTTGTGTTTTGGCCTCAATGTTCTGTAATGAACCTGCATGAGACTCTGTCTAAATCTGTAGTGTTGAATCTCATGAGCACATTAAATGAATTACTATATATCATAAAGTACAAATAAAGCCAATATATGAAAACAAAATTTAATGTTAAAACCGATATGACATGTATGAATGATTATTCCCTTTGGATCATGGAGATTAAACAAGCCTTACCCTTACTGGAGAAATAGTGAGATGAATACTTCTATGCCCTTTTGATCATGGAGATCAAACCAGTCTTACCCTTACTAGAGAAGTAGTGAGATGTGGGTTTGTAACAGGGATGGCTTGTTTATAGTGAGATGGGGATTTGTAATAAGGATTTCAAGGTTTTAGGGTTCTTGAAAGAATTTGATATTCTGACAGAGTTGTGGCAAAGGTTTTTTTTTGTCCCTCCCTGTTTGTGTGAAAAGAATGAGATTATATAATGGAAATTAGAGAAAAAAATGGGCTTTGAATGTGCAATTGGGCCTCCAATATTCACTTGAGTTCGTCATGTTGCAGACTAAATCGTAGGGGCTTAAGTGCAGTTTTTGAAGTTGAAATGTGAAAACAAAATGTAGCCGACATGGAGAACTAACTTCTGTCCGAAAATGAGCTCAATTGGATAAACGGTGAATTAATTATGAATTTTTGAAATTTCAGCTCAGACAAACTTATTTTGGGCTCCAGTGTCGATTCTGACACGTTTTTCAATAAAAAACTGGTATTGATCGGAGCATAATCCGGTCTCGACTTTTGAAGTAAAGTTGTATATCTCTGAGTCAGTGACCTTGTGTAAAAATATGAGCCCAATCCGATAAAAATTGACCGAGTTATAAATTTTCAAAGTTTCGATCCAGATAAAATGATATTCAGCATTCAGAATTTTCGACGCGTCACGCGTACTCTTAGTAAAAAACGAAGGCCTTTTGAATACCGTTCAAACTTAATACCTTCTTTGAAAACTTAGCAAACTCAATTTTTAAAATATTTGCGCTGGAACCTGCTCGATACGATGAAAATCGACCAAGTTATGATTTTCTCAACATGACGCAAATAAACTTCTGTCACAAATTTTTTGTACGAAAATACTTGATAAATCCGCATTTTTGAAGACCTTCTGATCGAAATTGGCTTCCATCCGTGAGAGATGAAAACGTAGATAACGTCAAGACATGATTTTGGCCACCGAAATAGGTTCAAAACGAGCCACGATCTTCAAGTTATGAATTTTTTAGCGCGTAAAAACTGCACTTTCAACACACTTTTCACCATATTTCTTCGAGAAAACTCACACATTCAGAGACCTTCTTTAAAGAATTGACTCTTGAGCCGAACCTGAATTTGAGAATACGTTATCAGAGATATCTTGGCGAAAAAACACCTGAATATGATGCGCCGGGTTAGACTTGTGAATCTTTGAACCCCGAATCGTTGCAAAACGGCAAACCGATCTTCAGCACAAAAAATACTCTGAAAATATCTATTGACGAAATAAACGTCACTTGTAACCTGAAGAAGCTTGATAAATATACCTTTATTCCATAAACATAAAACCAATAATATGCGTGTATGAAAAGAGGGCAAATTTTTGGGTACAACAGTGACATTATCATCATGCGAAGCATAATACATAGTTGCTTCTCTTTGTGCATGTCAAGCAACTTTGATGGTGAACTTGGTCGAAGAGATAACAGGGAAAGATCATGGAGCAATTATCATGAAGATCGACAACATATCAACTATCAATCTGGTGAAGAACCCAATAGCACATGATCGAAGTAAGCACAACAAAATGAGGTTCCATTATCTTCGAGAGTAGGTAGTAGATGGGAAGATGAATTTGGAACACTACAGAACTGAGAATCAAATTGCATACATCATGACGAAGGGTGTGCAGGTCAAAGTATTTTGAAGACTAAGAGCTATGATGAATGTAGATAGCTTAGACACAATGAATTAAGTGGTGTGTTGAAATTAATTCGTTGTATCGGAGCAGTTTGCTCGACAGATACAAGGGAGTGTCGAAGTAGGTGTGTCGAAAATGCTACACACAGATTTGATTTGTTTTAAATTTAGATAGATTTGATTTAGATCTAAAATAGATAGATTTGATTTAGTACCAAAATAAGACTTTTATAGTTTGTGGCTTTGCCTTAGTAACAAGCTAACCTAAATTTATAAATAGAGGGAGTAATCCCTAATTTTGAAATTAAGTCAATTCATTGTAATCACAGAATTTGCAGTTGCAAGTGATTAATAAAGTTTTTCACAGTTTGTGGGCAGAGAGAAACTCTGCAGAAAATAATTGTATTTTTTATTTTCTTTTCTCATAATTCACTGTCATTGTGTGGTGATATCAATCTTGTTCATAAAAATTAGTAGTAATTCATCATAGATATTTGATGGATTTCCAACATTATTGATCTCTGCTATGTGCTTTTGGTTAGTCGTTATTCTGCGTTGACTGTCTTCTTATGTTCTTTAGTTGACCTCATCTAGTGCTCTATTGATCCTCATTTACGTGTGTTGTACCCCAAAATATGCCCTCCCATATTTCTCAAGACATGTCAAGAATAATCTTCAAGTTGTTCAAAATGGCTCAAGAATGGGACAGTCAAATCACCTCCTAAGGCAGTCAATTCAAAATTAGGGTTTTGTGTTGCATTAAGGTCCTTACATCCAAATGACCTCAAGTGATTCTCAATGTCTTAATATGTTCTTAAGTTTATCCATGTCAAATTTCAAGCCTTGCAGAGGAAGTTTGGTCAGTCAATTGCTCAAGAGGCCCAAAAATCGACTGTGCTAGGGCAAAAGTCAATTGTGTCCCAAATATAGTCAAACCTCAATATTTTTTTGTCAACATTCTAATTTTGAAGGATAATTCATCATTTGATCAAGGGTTGATCATGATTCATCAAGGATTGCTCAAGATTCATCAAGATTCAAAAGTTGCTAAATTAGGGTTTTGTAGGAAAAGTCAACTCAACTTTGACCACGCATAACATTCTCATACTTTATTAGAAATGACCCATCCAAAGCTCATTTTTAATATGATGCAATTTCCTACAATCCATCTTCACACCCCAAGATCAATAAATGCTCTCACAAAAAGTTACAAATTTGGACATTATAGGTCATTTTTGAAAGTCAACAAAAATACCTTTTTTGCCAAAGCTTATAACTTGAGCATGGAACATCAAAATGAGATGATACAAAAATGGTTGATTATAGGACATCTCAAGGTTTCTAAAAAGTCAAAGAACACCTCCAAAAGTTCAAAATTGAAGAAGATACGCATTGTTGAAGTTGGGTATTTTTCCAAATTTGCCAAAAGTCAACTATCCTCAAAACTCCAATTTTTGACAAAAGGGCCCACTTTTTTCCACTTGATATAGTCTTGTCATGCCACACACGTGTTCCATCTTTAATTTCATGGACATTTATCTAATTTTCTATTTTATTTCATTTTTATTGATTTAATTCATTATTAATCAATATTAAATCAAATAAAATCTAAAAATTGATGTAATAAGATTCTTGTGGTCATTACAGCTTGCAAATATCATATAACACTCAATCAAATTCTTGCCAAGTCAAAACATGCACAAAATCTCAGATTTGATGCAAATTTGGCAACTTGTTAATGGTGACCAAAATCCAATCTTCCATCTTCAATGCATAAGGATTATGGCCCAAGTTTTGACCTAAACACATTCCATTATATGCACACAAGTGAGGCAGACCTAGAGGACGCACAAGGAACTGTTGAAACGACCAGAACAAGTTTAGAAAAAACCTTGAAAAAGTGGAGATCGAATTCTGGTTTAGAGATATTTACAAAGCAAAAGCTGGACATAGCTCCCTTGCCTGATATCCTGTGAAGCTGTAGCAATCAAAACCAGCCGTTGAGACCATCTGAAACTCACTGTAAGTCATCACGAAACTAGCTCTGAACATGGATTCCAAATCTCCAATTCTTGCATCTTTTCTTTAAAATCTTGGCATATTTATGTTTGTTGTTTGATTTTGAATGTTTTGGTATTATTCAATTGTATTTTTAGGACCTGTATCATGATGCCCGAACCTAGGGTTCTTGTTCTTGTTTTTTAGGCGTTTCTTATGCAGGATAAATTGAGACAAACAATGGTTATAGGAATGATCAGGAGGCAGAGACGAACACGTCTATGATCTTGGATAGCATTTTCATGGCCTGGAGTGAGTTTTGGAAGCAAGCCACGGATCTTCCCGCAGATAAAAATCCGCAGGTAAATAACCAGGGCGTTTGAGGAAGACGATCACGTGTCCTAGCTTCATTGGACCATTCAAATTATTAGCGCATTTTTCTTTTATTTCAAGCTTAGCATTTTATTTTGTATATAATATTTGTTTTCTATTTAACTAACGAATGAAGCAGTTTGGTTGAGTGGTTGGAGCACTGGCATGTGAGCATTGGGACCTGGGTTTGAATCCCAGGTCCCCCAAAACTTTGTTAAACTTTTTCTTCACGTATTCATACGCAGCGCTTAAAGTGTGGTGTACCATACGCCTCAAGGATCAACGCGCCAAGTGGCTTCAGGCCAAGATCCAAAGGCCAGAATTGCAGATCCACCATGAACCCTGGTCAATACACGCGTAGCAAACCACAAAGGTCAAACAGGCTGGAGCTTTTGGGCCTCAAAAATTGCTGATTCACACCCAAATTAAGCCCAACACCCCCCTGAGTTTGTTCTTTTGTTTTATTTTATTTTCATTATTTATTTTATTTTATTATTATTATCTTAATTAATTAATTAACCAATTAATTTTTTTCATAAAAAATCAGAAACAATAAAAATAATATTTTATTAATTCCGTTAATTTTATTATTTTATTTTTGTAAATAAACCATTAATTTATTTATTTAGTTTAGATAGGTTTAATAATAACATATTTTGCAATAAATTAAAATTAATTTAGAACTAGGTTTTTTTAATATTTTTTTAACCATTCTTATTTTATTTCCTTAATTAAATAAAAACCCAAAAATATTTTCATGTAATTAATTAATTCAATTATTAATTTAGACTAATTTTTAATTCAAAAATAACAAAAAATATGCTTTATTTAATAAAAAGGGTCAAAACCCTAGGACACTCCGATTTAATTTTCTCGCGCGCGTATTATTTTGATCCATATTTCAATATTGTAACTGCTTCGAGAATGTAATAGTTTTCAAATTAGGATTTTATTTATCGTTTTTATTTACTTTTCGCAATTTAATTTTTAAGGGTTTGTCTTTGGCAATGTAAATACCCGACGCCTTGTAATAGCTTAGATTTATTTTCCGCAATTTAATTTCCGCAACCATTAACTGTTAGATGTTTGAATAATAGGCAATGCATGACAAGATTAATCTTTAACCTAAAATCAACAGTAGCTCACCATAACATGTACAAAGATAATATAACTGAAAAACAATACACTCACACATGCCACTCTTAGGGTACACCTCACTTGGTTGCCTCGAACGTGGTCATTGAGTATAGGAAGTTTTAGAGGTCGTCCTCTTGTCCAAAGATCATAAGTTGCCTCGAAACGGTTGCCTCGGAAAAATGATCTAGGATATTAGGGTAACCGCAAAGGCGTCCTAACGTTGCTTTAGTGACCACATGTCCCTTAATCGAATTGACCTGAAAACTCCAATGATGGTGCTACCTACTCCTCAATAGTGGGATAGCATTGTCTAAAGGACATTTGCACAGTCTAATTCCTTTTTGAGTAGGTAGATGGTTCTTAAGTACTTGCTCCTTTTAAAAACAAAACAAAACTTTTCGCACTTACACCCCTTTCAAACAAAAAACTCTTTTCAAACCCACAAACACAAAGAAAAGTAAACTTTTGAAAACATAATGAGCAAGTACCTAAGAGCCCATGGATAACCACAGATAGAAAGGGTGCTAACACCTTCCCTTTCTATAACCTACCTCCCGAACCCGAGAAATATCTCAAAAAAGGAATTTTTCTGTGCTTTTGTCCTTTCCTTGTTGGGTAAAATAAAAGACAGTGGCGACTCTTGCTTACCGTGACATTTTGCAAAAACAAACGCAAACGCGAACCAGTATTCCAAAAACAGTCAATTCTCATTCCCATCGATCACAGAACTGGCGACTCTGCTGGGGATATTATAAGTGAGGTGTACCTTAGGATTAGATCACTATGTTTTCAATTGTATGCTTTGTATGCTTTAATTTTGTGGGCTTGTATCGGAGTTCTATAGATCCTAACTTGGATCTGGGGATACCCTTTAGGTAAGTAGCAATAAACTGTGAGGGATCTGTCCGACGTAGACCGACACGAATGAAGCAGTAGCTACGTTGGTGTGGCACCTTGGTCTGTACCGTTATCCCTTGTGTTGGAACAAGGAGAATATGGGTCTTCTAAGGAGTCATTAAGCACCAATTGACCTTAGAACCTTAAATTGACCAACTTGGCCATAGAACAGTAGCAGTATGCTACACTCATTAGGACTAAACTCTCGCGATGATTCCGGCCGCAAGAAAAGGTTGCTAAACTGGAATTATGACCGGTTGAGGGTATTCAGTGATATTGAGATCCTCTAGAACCCGGTTACTATTTTTAGGACAGGTCTTAACCAACTAAACTAAAAGAGGGTAGTACCTAAGCTCCATGCCAGCCTGAAATCTAAGGGCTCTTTTGTGTGACTTGTGTGCCTTTACCATGTTTGCCTTTTGTGGATACTTGTGGTGTGTGTTGTACCCCAAAATTTGCCCTCCCATATTCCTCAAAGATTTGTTAAGAATCATCTTCAAATGGTTCAAGATTGCTTAAGAGGTAGACAGTCAAACCACCTCCTAAGGCAGCTGAAATTAGGGTTTTGGTTCTTTCAAGGAATTTGGGGTTTTCAATGGTTAAATCAAGTCTCATAGGCCTACATACATCCTCAAGCACCTACATACCAAGTTTCAAGACTCACAGTGCCAATTTGCACAGTCAAAAGCCTCATTTGACCTACAGTCAACTGCAAGGGCAAAATGGTCATTTTGCAGTCAAAAGTCAGAATTTTTGGTCAACATCTTATTTTGAGTCCACAATCATCATTTGATCAAGTCTTGATCATGATTCCACAAGAATAGCTCAAAAATCATCAAGATGCAAAAAGTTATTATTTTTGGATAGTAGAAAAGTCAACTGTATCTTGACCAGGGCATAACTTTTTCATGGTTCATCAGAAAAATCCCATCCAATGCTCATTTTGAAGGGGATGACATTTCCTACAATCCATCTTCACACTCCAAGTTCAAGAAATGCTCTCACAAGAAATTATCAATTTTTACATTATAGGTTAATTTCAAAAGTCAACAAAAATGCACTTTGAGTCAAAGGCGATAACTTGGGATTGGTAAATCCAAATGACATGGGACCAAAGGCATTGGTTAGAGGACTTCAAGACCTTTCCAAAATGTCCAAGAACATGGTCATATGATCAAAATTGAGCAAGTTGTGCATTAGAGAAGTTGGGAAATTTTTATGAATTTGCAAAAGTCAACTTTGCTCAAAACACCTCATTTTTGCTAATGGGCCTCAAATCTCTTCTTGAAACTTCATCCATGGCCTATGCACGACCCATCAAGATTAATTGAATTTATTTTCTTGTTTTTATTGATTAATTGGATTTTTAATTAATATTAATTCATTTAATTAATTTAAATTGTAGGAAAATGCAAGATTTGATTTTTCAATCTTTTTGTGAAGCAAATATGGTCAAGATATGCTGGCAATTTCGTGCTCAAAATCAAAGATGCAAAATCTCCAAAATTGGCAACTTTGTTCAATCATGAAAATGCAAAAAGATTTGATTTTCAATCAAAGATCAAATCATCAATTCAATGGATTCTTGTTCAAGTTTTGACCTAATTTCATTCCTCTCTATATATGCAAGCAAACCCTGATGAAAAAAACGTGAAAAAAGGTTGCAGAAAGACCATAGCCAATTCAAGAAAATTCAAGAAAATTCAAGAAAATTGCAAACTGAATTTGGCATTCCAGGGTGATTCAAAAGGTTTTATTGATTCTAATACATTGAAGGAGGTCCCAGGGACAATTTGCAATTGAATTCACGTGCTAAAACTCAAGGAATCGATACCTACAGAACCACGGTTTGCATTTTTTTTCCAGAATCGTATTGCTTAATTCATGCATATTTAACATGATTTCTTGATTGTTTTGCATTGCTAGAGGTCATACCAAGCTGTTGGAATGGTTTAATTGCATTGAAACGCCATAAATCAAAAGTTTCCATGATCAATTTCTAGGGTTCTTAAGCTGTGAATTTGGGACTTTGCAATCCAGGAACAATTAGGACTAGTGATACATATGGTTGGAATCGTTGAACCAAGACGAACTCAAAGAACCCTTCGCGAAATATTTATATAAACCACAGTGCTAATCGCTATTTTCCTCGTAGCATATTGTGGGGGTTAAAAACCCCCGCTATCTAATGTTATATTTGCAGGGCAAACGGAGAAGATGACTAGGAGTTAGCCTCCCATTGGTTTATTCAAAAAAAGCGCGCGTTTACTTTTTTATTTACAGCGTTTTAGTTTGTTTCACATATAATAATTGTCTTTTATTCTAATATCAAAAGCATGCAAGTGGCGTAGTGGTTGGTGCGTTGGCTTGGAACCATTGGGACCTGGGTTCGAATCCCAGGTCCCCCAAACGTTTATTTGTTATTTTTCTTCAGGCGTTCTTGTGCAAAGCTGGCAAAGGGAGTCTACCATATGCTACTAATCTCAGTATGCCAAGTGGCTCCTGGCCAAATCTGAAGGCCAGGATTGAAGGACCATTGTACTCCTTAGTCAACACACGCATAGGCAAGCCAGAAAGTCAAACGTGGCTGGAATTGTTGGGCCTTCAGATTTCCAAATCAACCTCCTCTTTGGGCCAACACCCCCCTGGGTTCATTCTTTCTTTTCTTTTATATTTTTATTTTTTCCATTTAATTGTTTTATTATTAATAATTATAATTATTATTTTTACTAACCAAATTAATTATTTTCATAATAAAAATCAGAAAACCAAAAAAATATAATATTTTTATTATTTATTAATTTCACCCTTAATTTATTATTTTTGTAAATAAATGCATAATTAATCTATTTAGTAAATTAGGTTAACTTTAATATTTTCACAATAAATAAAATTAATATAGAATTAGGGTTTGATAATTTTAATCATCTTTTTATTTTATTTTATTTACCTTAAAACATAAAAAACTCAAAAAATATTTCTTTTATTAATTAATTAGTTTTAGGTAATTTAATTAAATGCAAAATAACAAAAACTTCTTTCTTTCTCAAAAAGGGTCAAAACCCTAAGAACTTCTCCGATTCAATTTTCTCTCGCGCATATTATTTTTGATCATTATTATGTATTTGCTCCGAGGATGTAATAGCTTTAATTAGGACTCTTTTTATCGCTTTCATTTAATTTCCCGCAATTTACTTTTTTCCAAGGGTTTGTTTTTGGCGATGTAAATACCCGACGCCTTGTAATAGTTTAGGTTTACTTTCCGCAACTATTAACTGCTAGATATATGTTAACTAGGCTATGCATGACAAGACTTATCTGAAAATTAAAATAAAAACGTAGCTCACCATAACATGTGCAAAGATAACTTAACTGAATCTTGACACACTCGCACATGCCACTCCTAGGGTACGCCTCACTTGGTTGCCTCGACGTGGTCATTGCGTATAGGGTGTTTTAGAGGTCGCCCTCCTGTCTAAAGATCAAAGTTGCCTTGGAACGGTTGCCTCGGATAAAAAAGATCTAGGACATTAGGGTTACCGCTAAGGCGTCCTACCATTGCTTTAGTGACCACATGTCCCTATAATCGAATTGACCCGAAAACTCCAAACGACGGTGCTACCTACTTCTCAATAGTGGGATAGTACTGTCTAAAGGACATTTACACAGCTTAATTTCTTTTGAGTAGGTAGAGGTTCTCAGGTACTTGCTCTTTCAAAACAAAAAATACTTTTCGCACCTACACTTTTCTGACAAAAGTTTTCAAACAACACTTCATACACTCTTGAGGACTGATACAAGAGTTAAATTGAAGTTTTCAAATAAACTTTTTTTTCAAAACCCACAAACACAAGAAAAGCAAAACATTTTTGAAAACATAGTGAGCAAGTACCTAAGAGCCCGTGGATAACCACAGATAGAAAGGGTGCTAACACCTTCCCTTTCTATAATCTACCTCCCGAACCAAGAAACATCTCGAAAAGGAATTTTGCTGTGCTTTTGTCCTTTCCTTGTTGGAGAAAATAAAATACGGTGGCGACTCTTTCTTACCGCGACATTTCGCGAACCAGCATTTCAAAACAGTCAGTTCTATTTCCACCGATCACAAAACTGGCGACTCTGCTGGGGACTTTATAAGTGAGGTGTACCTTAGGATAAGATCACCATGTTTTCAATTGTATGCCTGTATGCTTTAATTTTGTGGGTTCGTATTGGAGTTTTATAGATCCTAACCCGGATCTGGGGAATACCCTTTAGGTAAGTAGCAATAAATTGTGAGGGACCTGTCCGGCGTAGACCGACACGGGTGAAGCAGTAGCTACGTTGGTGTGACACCTTGGTCTGTACCGATATCCCTTGTGTTGGAACGAGGAGAATATGGGTCTTCTGAGGAGTCATTAAGCACCAACTGACCTTAGAACCTTAAATTGACCAACTTGGCCATAGAACAGTAGCAGTATGCTACACTCATTGAGGCTAAACTCTCGCGATGGTTCCGGCTGCAAGAAAAGGTTGCTAAGCTGGAGTTATGACCGATTGAGGGTAGTCAATGATATTGAGATCCTCTAGAACCCGGTTACTATTTCTAGGACAGGTCTTAACCAACTGAAACTGAAAGAGGGTAGTTCCTAAACTTCATGCTGGCCTGAAATCTAAGGGCTCTTGTGTGACTTGTGTGCCTTTACCATGTTTGCCTTTGTGAATACTTGTGGTGTGCCTTATCATACCATTGCATGCATCCTGCATAAGGACTAACTCATTTCAAGGATCTCAAGGGTTTGTGGTGCAGGTCATAATGAACCAAAAGTCTAGCAAGGGGCAAAGGGGATTTATTTTCCTCTAGCCAAGGTTGTTTAGAAATCAAAACACGATAAACTTGAGTCAGGGGCTATGACCCACTCGATATGGTGAGCCTAACTCTTGAAGAAGGACTCTTAGCAACATGAAGTTCCTTCAATCAAGCTGCAAAATTCAAATTCATACAAGTTTCTTTGTTTACCCCACGAGATCCTTGAAAACATTGCATACATATATCTTACATATCATTGCATTACAGGTACCATTACAGGTCATTTATCTTCTTCGTTGTTTATTTCAGCAATCATCATGTCTACTGAACCTACCACTGAACAAGCTATCAAGGCCCTCCAGGCCCAGAATGCCCAGTTCCAAGAGTTGGTTATGAGCCTAGCCTAGGGTCAACAGGATTTGAAGACTCTGATTCTGAAGGAAAGGAAGAAGAAGAAGAGGACCATCTTGTTCAACACTGGACGCAGATTTGGGAATGGACTGCAGAATGAGGTTAATCTGACTACCTCATCTGTAGGAAAAGACAGCCCACAAGAGAGAAGGGTTCCTAGTCCCGTGGTCTCCGACAACGAGACCGATTATGATGAAGAGCAGTACCCTCCTGCTGAGGATAAGTACAAACAGTTGGAGGACCGCTTGAGCGCCATGGAGATACAAAATGTGCCCGGGTTGGACTTTGGAGACCTAGGCTTATCCTCTGGGGTGGTGATTCCCCATAAGTTTAAGGCACCTGCTTTTGCCAAATACGACGGAGCCTCCTGCCCAAAGCTGCACCTCCGATCATATGTAAGGAAGATCCAACCTTACACCGCTAACAAGAATTTGTGGATCCATTTCTTTCAGGATAGTCTTTTAGGGACTCAACTCGAATGGTTCTATCAGCTGGATGGAGCCAGTATTCGTAACTGGGAAGATTTGGCTACTGCGTTCTATAAGCAGTATCAGTATAATTCCGACCTCGCTCCTACGCGTACCCAACTCCAGGGTATGTCACTAGGGATGGGTGAAGGATTTAAAGAGTACGCCCAAAAGTGGAGAGACCTTGCCGGAAGGGTGCAGCCACCTTTAACTGATCGTGAACTCGTCGATATGTTTCTAGGGACCCTGCCTGGTCCGTTCTTCAACCATTTGATTGGAAACTCTTCAGCCGGGTTTACAAACCTTATCTTGACTGGTGAAAGAATTGAAGCTGGCATCAAAAGCGGGAAGATTCAAGAAACTACACCTTCTGATACTCAGAAAAGGCCCTACAATGGAAAAAAAGAGTCCAATGTTGTGTCTGGTAAAAAGAGTCGTCACGATCAACATGTAGGGGCAACCCAGATCTCCGATCCCACGCCTGTTCAACAAAGACAGAGCAATAGGCGTAGAGTAAGATATCAAGAAAGGCAGTATACTGACATCAACATGCCCTTGTCTCAAGCGTTATAACAATTGCTGAAGGTGAAACTGACCACACTAAAGGATCCTCCTCAAAATCCTGATACTTCCTCTTCCAAGTATAACCCGAGTGTGAGATGTGCCTACCATTCTGACAGTCCTGGACATGACACCGACGACTGTTGGAGTTTGAAGAACAAGATCCAAGACTTGATTGATGCCAAGGAGATCAAGTTTGATCACTGATCCTTCACCAAATCATTGAAGGCTTTTGTTTCATTTGAATTTTCAAGTTGTAATATCTTTGTTATTCAAACAATTATTGTCATGGCAAACTTTTTTATTTCATTAATGCATCGCATATGTCTGTTTTGAATCAATCCATTCGTATTCACTATATTCAAATTGCTTTCATTTTTTTGATGATTCAACTCTCGATTAAAAAATTCTAAGCCTTTTGAGGGAGGAAGACGAAAACGATACCACGATCTTTACAGTATGCTTTTGAACAGACCCCGCTGACGATGTGCAGGCATTGTTTCAAATCCTAAACAGTGGAGTTATAAGGAAGATAATACCTAGTCAACCCCTTTGAGCCAAAGAAGTTGGAGTCTTTCTTTTCATAAATTAAAACCCTTAATCACAACCCGGGGCAGGGTAGTTTTCTCAGTTGATCCAGGTGCACAAATGAAGTCCTTCCAAAACAAAAAGACAGTGATGGTTCCATATAATCGTAAGGACAGTCAGTCATTATCTCTCAAAACAAAAGCCCAATAAGTCAAAACCTATGAAGGAGACTTACAAAACTGGGGCATCCCGCTGACTATAATTACAAAAGAAACAGTTCAGGCAAAAAAACAAGGATAATAAAAATAAAAAAGAAAGAGATCCTACAAACTCTCAACAAAAATGACTGCCTGTTCAAAATAAATTGTCAATATTCGAACCATCACTGGTATATCAGAGCAAAGACTCAAACAAGATCTAATGCACGATTAGTTGAGTTTAGGATCGAAGAACATCACGAAGAATGGGTGGGTACAAATAAAATTTGAGCCTTTATCCTTTGTTTCTTATACCGTGAACCAGGCCACGTTATAACCCTTAAAAAGTCCTAGCTGAAGCATGGGTTAGTTCGAAAGCATACTGTTACCAAAGGTATCCTGACTCCTGTAGGGCTTGCTGTAAAATCCTGAGTTGACATCACATTTACCAAAAAAAATTCGCTTATTTTATTGAAAACTGCATTTTCAAAAACTTCAAGACAGACATAAGCTTTGCATTCTTAAAATAACATTGTTTGCATATGACTATTTGTTCAAATAGCAGAGAAATTCGCACGACGAATATCTAGTGAACAGAAACACCTCCAGTCAAGGGGCACGACATAACCATTGTCCATCATCTGGGGCAGTCAAGTCAAGATTCAAGGAATCTCTCAAGATGCCAAATAGCCAGGGGCAGATCTCCGTCTGAATCACTTGGGGCATTGGACATGAATTCCAGCGACGAATCTTGCACGATCAAACATCTTCTGGTAATATGGTACCACAACAGACAGTGACAACTCCCTACATCCTGAGAGCATGGACATAGTCAGAAAATACTGCGCATAATCAAAGACCCGCTAGGTCGACTAGCCTAGGCAAAAATAAGGGCTTCCCGGCGAACCCAAAAGGGTTCGGGCAAAAAATAAGGGACAAACATGAAAAAATATGTACACCCGGCAAGTCGAAAACCTGAAAAGGCGGCTTGGGCAAAAAAGGGTATCCCGATGGACTGAAAACCCGAAAGGGAGGTCCAGGCAAAAATTAGGGATCAAAGCGTACGACTATGTCCCTTCATCTCGTCACTTGCCTACCAGAAGAAGATTTGTCAATCGGCAGTTATCGAGCACCTCATAGGTTTTCTTCTCCCGCAGAAACTGGGGAAATAAGAATTGTCCGAACCGTACAATCGCTCTGTCCACCCGGTACCAAGGTATTCAGCTGAAGAATATGACCAAGATACCTTCACTCCCCAAGAGTAAGACAATAATGGTAGCTCTCCCCACTGAGCCTTGCCACAATGAACAAATCAGAAATACTCTCCCCAAGCAGAGTTGGTCTACCATCAGCCCTAAAAAGGTTGGGTATCCTCAGCAAGTCAACAATACTCTCCCCCAAGCAGAGTTGGTCTACCATCAGTCCTGGAAAAGTTGGGTATCCCCAGAAGATCTTAATATTCCCTAGAGGAGTATAAAGATATCCCTCAGCAAGCATCCCCGACAGTCTTAATATTCCTCGACAGAAATATAAGATTGTTCCCCGGCGGAATACAAGATACCCTCAGTGGAACCATTTCCCAGCACAGTCTGAAAAGCTTCCCCAACGGAGTTGAATCATCTTCCCAGTAGATTCTAGAAGTTTGTCCCCTGCAGAGTACAAAGGTTATCCCCACCAGAGTCTAACTGGGTTATCCTCAGCAAGTTGCGACCGAAAGATCATCCCCATCGAAGTTCTTTCTATCCCCAACAGAGCTTATCAACGGATTCCCCAGCGGAGTTATCCTTAAAATCTCAGCGAAGCATCTCTTCCCCACAGAGTAATTCCCCGCAGAGTAATCTCTTCACCAGGTTTGTCCCCCAACGGAGTCATCTTCTCCTACCGGTTTATTCTTGCAATCATCTTCGTTCATCATCCCCAGCGGAAACGAAGAATTCAACATCATCCTCCAACAGCTTCGGAATTTATTTTCCCCCAGCTAAAACATCACATTTTCATACATCATGATACATGCATATACGCATCATATCATACAATCTCATTTATGTTGAGAACATCATTGCTTGATCCATATCATGCATTGCATATGACTGACCTTTACCTTTCAGTAAAGATGCAGTTAAGTTCTCAGCTTAGTCGAAGATCAGACCAGGTCTTAAATCTCAATCGGATTATCTTCGGTTGAAATTCAGATAAGGTTCTCAATCTCGACAGTTTCTCTACATCACAGGGTGGACAAGTACTATAACCTCAACGGTATACTCCATTGAGCACAAGTCAGT
Source organism: Vicia faba (assembly GCA_948472305.1). Lineage (NCBI taxonomy): Eukaryota > Viridiplantae > Streptophyta > Magnoliopsida > Fabales > Fabaceae > Vicia > Vicia faba. Next base: position 385,437,249 of record OX451735.1, on the reverse strand, counting down.
TCCTAGATCTTGATGTTCTCCTCTGTCATAGTACGAACCAGTTCTATAACCTCAGTGGTTTACTCCATTGAGCAAGAGATAGTTCAGATGTGACCCAGACATGGCGATATTCTGATACTTATTCCAGATTCCTTCTAGAGATAGTTCAGTTGTGACCCAGATATGGCGACATTCTGATACTTATTCCAGATTCCTTCTAGAGATGGTTCAGATGTGACCCAGATTTGGCGACATTCCGATACTTATTCCAGATTTCCTTTCAGAGACAGCTTAGAGATGCTCCAGACACGGATGCTATTCTATTGCTTATTCAGATTTCCTTTCCGAGACAGCTTAGAGATGCTCCAGACACGAATGTTATTCTATTGCTTATTCCATATTCCTTCCAGAGATAGTTCAGTTGTGACCCAGACATGGCGACATTCTGATACTTATTCCAGGTTCCTTCTAGAGAGACTCTATCATCAACCTTCTTAAGTTCCAGATCAACACCTGTAACTAGCCAGGAAATATCTGTGGACGACTGATTGTAGATCTATACCTGAAACCAGACAAGAAAGTTATCTACATTGAAGAGATTGAAGATTAATACCTGAAACCAGACAGGAAAACTATCTTTCTTTCTCAGGTCAGAGATTAATACCTGAAACCAGACATGAAAACTATCTCATCGGCCAGCCTTCTTAAGTTCCGGATCAACACCTGTAACTAGCCAGGAAATATCTGTGGATGACTGATTTTAGGTCTATACCTGAAACCAGACAGGAAAGTTATTTACATTGAAGAGATTGAAGATTAATACCTGAAACCAGACAGGAAAACTATCTTTCTTTCTCAGGTCAGAGATTAATACCTGAAACCAGACAGGAAAACTATCTCCTCGACCAACATTTCTCGAGTTCCAGATCAACACCTGCAACTAGCCAGGAAATATCTGTGAACAACTTATTGTAGATCTATACCTGAAACCAGACAGGAAAGTTATCTACATTGAAGAGATTGAAGATTAATACCTGAAACCAGACAGGAAAACTATCTTTCTTTCTCAGGTCAAAGATTAATACCTGAAACCAGACAGGACAACTATCTACTTGACCATCATGAAGCAACCCTACCCCGGTTCCTTCTCTTTCAGATGCAGTTTTACACAGACTCATCATCAGGCAACCCTACACAGGTTCCTTCTTTCAACCTACCAAGTTACAATTCTACAAACTACAGGTATGCAAGTTCTCGCTAAGGAATCTCTTACGCGATCGACACCCCTGGATGGCATCTATAAGCCCATCTCCACTCCTATCCATCATCTCTCCAAATGGCATCTGTAAGCCCATTCCCGATATCACATTGCTAATACTACACCATGCGAGTGCAAATTTCTGGGAACTTTAGTGTTCAATCATCTTCCACCTTTGGATCACGAAAGGCACGCAAGCCAATCTACATCCTCAGGTTTAAGAAGATTTAACAGGGGCAACTGTTGTACCCCAAAATTTGTCCTCCCATATTCCTCAAAGATTTGTTAAGAATCATCTTCAAATGGTTCAAGATTGCTTAAGAGGTAGACAGTCAAACCACCTCATAAGGCAGCTGAAATTAGGGTTTTGGTTCTTTCAAGGAATTTGGGGTTTTCAATGGTTCAATCAAGTCTCATAGGCCTACATACATCCTCAAGCACCTACATACCAAGTTTTAAGACTCACAGTGCCAATTTGCACAGTCAAAAGCCTCATTTGACCTACAGTCAACTGCAAGGGCAAAATGGTCATTTTGCAGTCAAAAGTCAGAATTTTTGGTCAACATCTTATTTTGAGTCCACAATCATCATTTGATCAAGTCTTGATCATGATTCCACAAGAATAGCTCAAAAATCATCAAGATGCAAAAAGTTACTATTTTTGGATAGTAGAAAAGTCAACTGTATCTTGACCAGGGCATAACTTTTTCATGGTTCATCAGAAAAATCCCATCCAATGCTCATTTTGAAGGGGATGACATTTCCTACAATCCATCTTCACACTCCAAGTTCAAGAAATGCTCTCACAAGAAATTATCAATTTTTACATTATAGGTTAATTTCAAAAGTCAACAAAAATGCACTTTGAGTCAAAGGCCATAACTTGGGATTGGTAAATCCAAATGACATGGGACCAAAGGCATTGGTTAGAGGACTTCAAGACCTTTCCAAAATGTCCAAGAACATGGTCATATGATCAAAATTGAGCAAGTTATGCATTGGAGAAGTTGGGAAATTTTTATGAATTTGCAAAAGTCAACTTTGCTCAAAACACCTCATTTTTGCTAATGGGCCTCAAATCTCTTCTTGAAACTTCATCCATGGCCTATGCACGACCCATCAAGATTAATTGAATTTATTTTCTTATTTTTATTGATTAATTGGATTTTTAATTAATATTAATTCATTTAATTAATTTAAATTGTAGGAAAATGCAAGATTTGATTTTTCAATCTTTTTGTGAAGCAAATATGGTCAAGATATGCTGGCAATTTCGTGCTCAAAATCAAAGATGCAAAATCTCCAAAATTGGCAACTTTGTTCAATCATGAAAATACAAAAAGATTTGATTTTCAATCAAAGATCAAATCATCAACTCAATGGATTCTTGTTCAAGTTTTGACCTAATTTCATTCCTCTATATATATGCAAGCAAACCCTGATGAAAAAAACGTGAAAAAAGGCTGCAGAAAGACCATAGCCAATTCAAGAAAATTCAAGAAAATTGCAAACTGACTTTGGCATTCCAGGGCGATTCAAAAGGTTTTATTGATTCTAATACATTGCAGGAGGTCCCAGGGACAATTTGCAATTGAATTCACGTGCTAAAACTCAAGGAATCGATACCTACAGAACCACGGTTTGCATTTTTTTTCCAGAATCGTATTGCTTAATTCATGCATATTTAACATGATTTTTTGATTGTTTTGCATTGCTAGAGGTCATACCAAGCTGTTGGAATGGTTTAATTGCATTGAAACGCCATAAATCAAAAGTTGCCATGATCAATTTCTAGGGTTCTTAAGCTGTGAATTTGGGACTTTGCAATCCAGGAACAATTAGGACTAGTGATACATATGGTTGGAATCGCTGAACCAAGACAAACTCAAAGAACCCTTCGTGAAATATTTATATAAACCACAGTGCTAATCGCTATTTTTCCTCGTAGCATATTGTGGGGGTTAAAAACCCCCGCTATCTAATGTTATATTTGCAGGGCAAACAGAGAAGATGACTAGGTGTTAGCCTCCCATTGGTTTATTAAAAAAAAGCGCGCGTTTACTTTTTTATTTACAGCGTTTTAGTTTGTTTCACATATAATAATTGTATTTTATTCTAATATCAAAAGCATGCAAGTGGCGTAGTGGTTGGTGCGTTGGCTTGGAACCATTGGGACCTGGGTTCGAATCCCAGGTCCCCTAAACGATTATTTGTTATTTTTCTTCAGGCGTTCTTGTGCAAAGCTGGCAAAGGGAGTCTACCATATGCTACTAATCTCAGTATGCCAAGTGGCTCCTGGCCAAATCTGAAGGCCAAGATTGAAGGACCATTGTACTCCTTAGTCAACACACGCATAGGCAAGCCAGAAAGTTAAACATGGCTGGAATTGTTGGGCCTTCAGATTTCCAAATCAACCTCCTCTTTGGGCCAACACCCCCCTGGGTTCATTCTTTCTTTTCTTTTTTATTTTTATTTTTGCCATTTAATTGTTTTATTATTAATAATTATAATTATTATTTTTACTAACCAAATTAATTATTTTCATAATAAAAATCAGAAAACCAAAAAAATATAATATTTTTATTATTTATTAATTTCACCCTTAATTTATTATTTTTGTAAATAAATGCATAATTAATCTATTTAGTTAATTAGGTTAACTTTAATATTTTCACAATAAATAAAATTAATATAGAATTAGGGTTTGATAATTTTAATCATCTTTTTATTTTATTTTATTTTCCTTAAAACATAAAAAACTCAAAAAATATTTATTTTATTAATTAATTAGTTTTAGGTAATTTAATTAAATGCAAAATAACAAAAACTTCTTTCTTTCTCAAAAAGGGTCAAAACCCTAAGAACTTCTCCGATTCAATTTTCTCTCGCGCATATTATTTTTGATCATTATTATGTATTTGCTCCGAGGATGTAATAGCTTTAATTAGGACTCTTTTTATCGCTTTCATTTAATTTCCCGCAATTTACTTTTTTCCAAGGGTTTGTTTTTGGCGATGTAAATACCCGACGCCTTGTAATAGTTTAGCTTTACTTTCCGCAACTATTAACTGCTAGATGTATGTTAACTAGGCTATGCATGACAAGACTTATCTGAAAATTAAAATCAAAACGTAGCTCACCATAACATGTGCAAAGATAACTTAACTGAATCTTGACACACTCGCACATGCCACTCCTAGGGTACGCCTCACTTGGTTGCCTCAACGTGGTCATTGAGTATAGGGTGTTTTAGAGGTCGCCCTCCTGTCTAAAGATCAAAGTTGCCTCGGAATGGTTGCCTCGGATAAAAAAGATCTAGGACATTAGGGTTACCGCTAAGGCGTGCTACCATTGCTTTAGTGACCACATGTCCCTATAATCGAATTCACCCAAAAACTCCAAACGACGGTGCTACCTACTTCTCAATAGTGGGATAGTACTGTCTAAAGGACATTTACACAGCTTAATTTCTTTTGAGTAGGTAGAGGTTCTCAGGTACTTTCTCTTTCAAAACAAAAAATACTTTTCGCACCTACACTTTTCTGACAAAAGTTTTCAAACAACACTTCATACACTCTTGAGGACTGATACAAGAGTTAAATTGAAGTTTTCAAACAAACTTTTTTTCAAAACCCACAAACACAAGAAAAGCAAAACATTTTTGAAAACATAGTGAGCAAGTACCTAAGAGCCCGTGGATAACCACGGATAGAAAGGGTGCTAACACCTTCCCTTTCTATAATCTACCTCCCGAACCGAGAAACATCTCGAAAAGGAATTTTGCTGTGCTTTTGTCCTTTCCTTGTTGGAGAAAATAAAAGACGGTGGCGACTCTTGCTTACCGCGACATTTCATGTACCAGCATTTCAAAATAGTCAGTTCTATTTCCACCGATCACAGTGTGCCTTTACCATGACATCATGACATCATAACATTGCATACATTTTTCATAAGGACTAACCTATTTCAAAGACAAGAGGGTTTCATCTTTGCTCTGTTTAGTAGGTCATCATAATGCCCATGCGTAGGAATACTATCTGGATCAACTTTATCCAAGTACCTACCCTGCTTAAAGATTTGGTTGTCAGGATTCTAGACACTACTTCCTTCATCAGAAGGCATGGTTCTCTTCTCAGTTTGGTCACTTAAAAATTGGACGAGCAAATGATGAGTGTTCTGGTCCAATTCTATGATCTACTGTACCATTATTTTACCTTCCAAGCCTTCTAGCTGGTTCCTACTCTAGAAGAGTTCTCTGAGCTGCTCGGTATCTCCGTACTGGAACAGACTCCGTTTACTGGATGGGAGAAGACTCTTAAGCCCGAAGAAATTGCTGCATCCCTTCACTTGACCAAGGAGGAGGTAATGGCTAACTGGGAGACTAGAAGTGGAGCTAAGGGTTTTCTGGCTAAGTTTTTGGTTGACAAAGCTAATTACTTCTGGGACAGCTCAGACTTCAAGGCGTACGAGGACATTCTGGCTCTCTTGATTTATGGGCTGGTATTGTTTCCGAATCCTGACACTTTTGTTGATATTAATGCCATCAAGATCTTCATCTCTCAGAATCCGGTACCCACTCTATTGGGTGATATCCTTCATCAGCTATATGCTCGTACTGCCCGAAAGCGGGGAACTTTGATGTGCTGTGCTCCTTTATTGTCGAGGTGGTTTATTTCGCACCTCCCTAAGTCCGTACTAAAGAACAAAGAAGGAATGGGTTGGGCTTATAGGGTGATGTCTCTTTCTAATAATGACATTATTTGGACTCTCAAAGGTATGGATGAGGTGACTGTCATTGATCGCTGTGGAGAGTATCCTAATGTTCCATTGATCGGGACCCATGGAGGGATTTCTTACAACCATATCTCAGATGGGTCCGCATCCGTGCCCAGAAGCTAGGTATGCCATATGAATCTGTCAGGCCTGTTACTCTTGAAGTTGCTAATGAGGAGGGGGTTCTTCCAACTATTCTCCACCCTTATATGCCCACTGATATTGGGACACTGAAGAGGTCTTGGATGCAGTTGAGGGATGAATGGGACTCCTACGAGAGAGGTTTAATGAACAGGAACAGAAGATCCAGAAGCTGACTAGGCAACTGGAGAACGAGCGGATCCTGAATGTTTATGTCCGCACTGAGAAGAAGAGACCATGGGAGCATTGATGGACCTTTGAGGATTTCTTTTACAGTTTTCATTTACTTTTTAGTATTTCCATTCTTGTAACGCCTAAGAGCAATTTGTTGAACAATTTAAATTTTGAAGTTTAAATCTAATAAAGTTTATTTCCTTTCTTGTTTACAAATTTGAATCTCGATTGTCTTTGAAATCATAAATCATACGCATTCCATCCCATGCACTCCATAAGCAGGTACCCTTTACAGGTCTCTTATCTTCTTCGCTGTTTATTTCAGCAATCATCATGTCTGCTGAACCTTCAACTGAGCAAGCTATCAAGGCCCTCCAGGCCCAGAATGCCCAGTTTCAAGAGTTGTTCATGAATCTGGCTAAGGGTCAGCAGGACCTGAAGACTTTGATTCTTAAAGAGAAGAAGAAGAAGAAGAAGAGGACCATCCTGTTCAATACCGGATGCAGGTTTGGAAACGGGCTGCAGAATGAAGTTGATCTGACCATCTCATCTGGAGGGAAAGATAGTCCACAAGAAAGGAGGGCTCCTAGCCCTATGGTCTCCGATAACGAGACAGACTATGATGAAGAACAGTATCCTCCTGCTGAGGATAAGTACAAACAGCTGGAAGACCGTTTAAGCGCTATGGAGATACAGAAAGTGCCCGGACTGGACTTCAGAGATCTGGGTCTATCATCTGGGGTGGTGATTCCCCATAAGTTCAAGGCACCTGCCTTTGCCAAGTATGACGGAGTTTCCTGTCCGAAACTGCACCTCCGGTCATATGTGAGGAAGATCCAACCTTACATTGCTGATAAGAACTTATGGATCCATTTCTTTCAAGACAGACTCTCGGGGACTCAGCTTGAGTGGTTCTATCAGTTGGACGGAGCCAGTATCCGCAGCTGGGAAGATTTGGCTACTGCATTATATAGGCAGTATCAGTACAACTCCGACCTCGCTCCTACGCGTACCCAACTCCAGGGTATATCAATAGGAACGGGTGAAGGATTTAAAGAGTATGCTCAGAAATGGAGAGACCTTGCCGGAAGGGTGCAACCACCTTTGGCTGATCGTGAACTTGTTTACATGTTTTTGGGGACCCTGTCTGGTCCATTCTTTAACCACCTAATTGGAAGCTCTTCAGCTGGGTTTACAGATCTTATTTTGACCGGTGAAAGGATTGAAGCTGGTATTAAGGCTGGGAAGATACAGAAGGGTGCCTCATCGAGCACCAAGAAGAAACCGTTCAAGAAAGAGGCCAGTGATGTCTACAGTTCGAGAAGACAGAATAGACCTGAACACGGCCAAGCTGTCAATGCGGTTGTTATTTCAAAACCTATTGGTGCTCCTCAGCATCACAATCAACAAAAGGATGAGAGACCTCAAAGGCAATTCACTCGTCTCAGCATGACTTTGTCTCAGATTCTGCCACAGTTGCTGAAGACCAATCTGGTGACCCTAAAAGAAGCTCCGAAGAATCCAAGTACCACATCACCAAAGTACAACCCTAATGCCCGTTGCACTTTTCACTCTGATAGCCCGGGGCATAATACGGATGATTGTTGGGCTTTGAAGAACAAGGTCCAAGACTTGATTGATGCGAAAGAGATCGAGTTCGGAGCGTCAGAGAAGCCTAAACAAGAGGCAGGGGTAAATGCTATCAGGGATGATGATGATGAAGATTCTGAATTTGACAGTTGGATTTATCCTACGGTCGACGGTGGACCAAGAAACTGGACAACAAAGGACTTCATCCCTATTACTTTTGTTAACCAGTAATGAACTCTTTGTTTTGAGCATGTAACAGACAATGTTTTGAAACTTTATGGCCCGGTGTCTTACCCGGGGCACTGTGGCTTCATTTGTGAGGGCTTTTGTGTGCCATTTTCATATATCATTAATAAAATCATTGGACGTTTCTTGCATTTCAAATTTTGCGCTCCTTGTTTTTCTTTATTATATATTGCAAAGACAGCTATTTTACACACACTCACATATACAGGTCCACATCCACTCTGGATCTCACTGGTAACGACTCTGCTACTGCCAGTTATGACTTCGAAAATCCAATCAACTTAGCCGAAGACGAAGGTGAAGATGATTGCGAAGTGCCGGGCGAACTTGCAAGACTGCTACTCCAGGAAGAGAGGACCATTCAACCACATGAAGAGCCGGTGGAATCAGTGAATCTGAGTACTGAGACAGACAAGAAGGAAGTCAAGATCGGTGCAAATCTGGAGCTTAGTGTGAAGCAGCGGTTGATTCAGATGCTGCATGACTATGTTGAGATCTTTGCCTGGTCTTACAAAGATATGCCTGGGTTGGATACGGACATTGTGGTTCATCGCCTGCCTACCAAGGAAGACTGCCCTCCGGTAAAACAGAAGGTTCGCCGTATGCGCCCAGAGATGTCTGAGAAAATCAAGGCTGAGGTTATGAAACAGTTTGACGCCGGTTTTCTAGAAGTGACTTCTTACCCTCAGTGGGTTGCCAATGTGGTTTCGATATCGAAGAAGGATGGGAAGGTTCGAATGTGTGTTGACTACAGGGACTTGAACAGGGCAAGCCCCAAGGATGACTTCCCTCTACCTCACATCGACGTTCTGGTTGACAATACCGCTCAGCACAAGGTATTCTCCTTTATGGACGGTTTCTCCAGTTATAATCAGATAAAAATGGCTCCCGAAGACATGGAGAAGACCACCTTTGTTACTCAGTGGGGTACCTTTTGCTACAAGGTCATGCCTTTTGGTTTGAAGAATGTTGGGGCAACGTATCAGCGTGCCATGGTTGCTTTGTTTCATGACATGATCCACCATGAGATTGAAGTTTACATCGACGACATGATTGTGAGGTCCCAGACTGAGGAGGAACACCTTGACCATCTACAGAAGCTGTTTGACAGGTTAAAGCTGTACAAGCTGAGATTCAACCCGAACAAGTGCACCTTCGGGGTAAGGTCTGGTAAGCTGCTGGGTTTCATCGCAAGCGACAAAGGTATTCAAGTGGACCCCACCAAAGTGAAAGCCATACAAGAGATTCCAACTCCCAAGACAGAGAAGGAGGTCAAAGGCTTTCTGGGACGACTGAACTACATTGCTCGGTTCATCTCGCACCTAACTGCTACCTGTGAGCCAATCTTCAAGTTACTGAAGAAAGATCAAGTGGTATGTTGGAATGATGAATGTCAGGCCGCTTTCGAAAGAATCAAAGAGTATCTCCAAGAGCCACCTATTCTGATGCCACCGGTTAAAGGGAGACCTCTGATCTTATGCTTGACAGTACTTGACAACTCAATGGGGTGTGTGCTGGGGCAACATGACGAGTCTGGCCGAAAAGAGCATGCTATTTATTACCTTAGCAAAAAGTTTACCGACTGTGAGACCCGATACTCACTGCTTGAGAAAACTTGTTGCACTTTGGCATGGGCTGCTCGCCGGCTGAGACAGTATATGCTGACTCACACTACTTTGTTGATTTCAAAAATGGATCCAATCAAGTATATCTTCGAAAAGCCCGCCTTGTCCGGAAGAATAGCAAGATGGAAGATGATCCTGACTGAGTATGACATCCAGTACACAACTCAAAGAGCAATCAATGGAAGTGTATTGGCAGACCATTTGGCGCATCAGGCGGTGGATGATTACCAGTCTATGAACTTTGAATTTCCGGACGAGAATATCATGTTAGTAACTGATTGTGAGACACTTGGACCGGATGAAGGACCTGAGAAGGGATCCCGATGGTCTATGTACTTTGATGGAGCTTCAAACGCTTTGGGTAACGGCATTGGAGTTGTGATCATATCCCCTAAAGGCTCTCATACTCCGTTTACCGCCCGACTATGTTTCAACTGCACCAACAATATGGCAGAGTATGAAGCGTGCATAATGGGTCTTCGAGCTGCAATTGACCTAAGGATTAAGTTTCTAAATGTCTTCGGAGATTCCGCTCTCGTGATTAGTCAGATCAAAGGCGAGGGGGATACGAAACACCCTAATCTTATTCCTTACAAGGAGTATGTATTGACGTTGCTTCCCCATTTCGAGGAGATAACCTTTGAACACTTCCCAAGAGAGGAGAATTAGTTGGCGGACGCGCTAGCTACGATGTCTTCTATGTTCAAAGTCAAATGGGACAACGAGGCTCCCTGGATCATTATTGAAAGATTGGACGAACCTGCACATTGTTGTGATCTTGAGACTGAAGAGGTAACAGAAAAGCCCTGGTATCATGAGGTGAAGAGGTATCTTGAAGCTCAGGAATATCCCGAGGGTGCATTTGTTAATGATAAGAAGTATCTGAGGAGGTTCGTGGCGAAATTCTTCATCAGCAATGGTATTCTTTACAAGCGTAACTATGATTTGACCTTACTACGTTGTATGGATAAGAATGAAGCAGAAAGGATCATGGCAGAGCTACATGAAGGTACCTTCAGAACCCATTCTAGTGGACATACCATGGCAAAGAAAATCCTTCGGGTAGGATATTACTGGTCCACAATGGAAGCCGACTGTTATCAGCATTCTCGGACATGTCACAAGTGCCAGGTCTATGCTGACAAGGTGCACATACCTCCAGTTCCTCTGAATGTTTTGACAACACCTTAGCCTTTTGCAATGTGGGGCATTGATATGATCGGCGAGATCAGACCTACGGCATCCAACGGGCATCGTTTCATCCTGGTAGCGATTGATTACTTTACGAAATGGGTTGAAGCAGCTTCCTTTGCTACTGTAACCAAGAACGCCGTGGCATGGTTCATTCGGCACAACCTGATCTGTCGATACGGTGTACCAGAGAGGATCATTACGGACAATGGTACCAATCTCAACAATAAAATGATCACTGAGCTCTGCGAGCAATTCAAGATACAGCATCATAACTCTTCTCCCTACCGGCCGAAGATGAATGGGGCTGTAGAAGCGGCTAATAAAATCATTAAGAAGATTGTGCAGAAGATGACAGTGACATACAAAGACTGGCACGAGATGTTACCATTTGCTCTTCATGGGTACCGTACCTCAGCACGGACGTCAACAGGGGTGACATCCTATTCCTTGGTATATGGCATGGAGGCAGTCTTGCCCATCGAAGTTCAGATAGCCTCTCTCCGGATCATGAAGGATGCAGGTTTGAGCGAAGATGACTGGATTCAGACCCGACTTGATCAAATGAATCTAATCGACGAAAAAAGACTTACTGTTGTTTGTCATTGTCAGACGTACCAAAAACAGATGATCAAGGCATTCAGTAAGAAAGTCAGACGACAAGAGTATCAAGTTGGGGACCTGGTAATCAAGCGCATTATTCTACCTCAAGGTGATCCCAGGGGCAAATGGACCCCTACTTACGAAGGGCCATTTGTGGTTAAGAACATCTTCTCAGGAGGAGCTATGATTCTAACCACCATGGATGGTGACGACCTTCCTCACCCCGTCAATGCAGACATAGTGAAAAGGTACTACGCATAATCAAAGACCCGCTAGGTTGACTGGCCTAGGCAAAAATAAGGGCTTCCCGATGAACCAAAAGGGTTCGGGCAAAAATAAGGGATGAAAAATGAAAAAATCTGTACACTCGGCAAGTCGAAAACCTGAAAAGGCGGCTTGGGCAAAAATGGGTATCCCGGTGGACTGAAAACCTGAAAGGGCGGTCCAGGAAAAAGTTAGGGATCAAAGCGTAATACTGTGTCTCATTGGATCACCTCGCATCCAGACTTCGGTATCAACTATCAGGCTCGGACGGCACCAATCAATCAGATTCATCTTCAACTAAGCAGCAAAGTGATGAGATGCCTGGAGATATAAAGGCAATAGCAGAGTTGGAACCCAGTGGGATTATTCACATAGCTGTTTTGTTTTCTTTTCACAAAATTGTATAAATTCTATTTGTTCGGCGGCGTTCTCTTACTAGGACGCCAACCTCTTGTACAAAAACGCCTATTTACAGGCCAAACTTCAAAATCAATACAAATTCATTTTCAGACAAATTTCAAATTGTTTTTCCTTTATCTGTTTTGTTTTGCAAAAAACTTCCAATGTTCATTTTTGATATATGTATTTGACGTTAATTGCTGCTCATAAATATTTACATGCGAAACAAAGGACAAATTACTGGTAATATCAGAAACAGAGGCAATAAGAATTATCCGAGCTGTCTAGTTGCTATATCCACCAAGGTACCAAGGGAGGTTCAGCTGAAGAATATGACCAAGATACCATCACTCCCCATAGAGTAAAACAGTAATGGTAGCTCTCCCCACTGAGACTTGAAACTATCAGCAAAGCTTATCCCCTGCAGAGCACAAACAAATCTCCCCAACCAAATTCAGAAGGTTATCCTCACAAGAGTCTAACTGGGTTATCCTCAGCAAGTTGCAACTGAAAGATCATCCCCAGCGAAGTTCTTTCTACCCCCAGCGGAGTTCATCATTAAAATCCCCAACAGAGCTTATCAACAGAATCCCCAACGGAGTTATCGCTAAAATCTTCAGCAGAACATCTCTCCCCACAGAGTAATTCCCCTCGGAGTAATCTCTTCATCAATTTATTCCCCCAACAGAGTTTTTTTCCCTCCTACAGGTTTATCATCTTCGTTCATCATCCCCAGCGGAAGCGAAGAACTCAACTCTATTCTCCAGCAGCTCCGGGATTTATTTTCCCCAGCTAAAACATCACATTTCCATACATCATGATACATGCATATACGCATCATACCATGCAATCTCATTTATGTTGAGAACATCATTGCTTGATCCATCTCATGCATTGCATGTGACTGACCTTTTACCTTTCAGGAAAGATACAGTTAAGTCCCCAGCTTAGTCAAAGACCTGACCAGTTCTTAAATCTCAATTGATTTATCCTCGGTTGAATTTCAGATAAGGTCCTCAATATCGACAATTTCCCTACATCATAGTGTGGACAATTACTATAACCTCAACGGTATACTCCATTGAGCACGAGTCAGTTCCTAGATCTTGATGTTTTCCTCCGTCATAGTGTGGACGAGTTCTATAACCTCAACGGTACACTCCATTGAGCACGAGACAGTTCCTAGATCTTGATGAAGATGTTTCCCTACGTCATAGTGTGGACAAGTACTATAACCTCAACGGTATACTCCATTGAGCACAAGTCAGTTCCTAGATCTTGATGTTTTCCTCCGTCATAGTGTGGACGAGTTCTATAACCTCAAACGGTATACTCCATTGAGCACGAGACAGTTCCTAGATCTTGATGAAGATGTTTCCCTATGTCATAGTGTGGACGAGTACTATAACTTGAACGGTATACTCCATTGAGCACGAGTCAGTTCCTAGATCTTGATGTTTTCCTCTGTCATAGTGTGGACGAGTTCTATAACCTCAATGGTATACTCCATCGAGCACGAGACAGTTCCTAGATCTTGATGAAGATGTTTCCCTACGTCATAGTGTGGACAAGTACTATAACCTCAAAGGTATACTCTATTGAGCATGATTCAGTTCCTAGATCTTGATGTTTTCCTCCGTCATAGTGTGGACGAGTTCTATAACCTCAACAGTATACTCCATTGAGCACGACATAGTTCCTAGATCTTGATGAAGATGTTTCCCTACGTCATAGTATGGGCAAGTACTATAACCTCAACGGTATACTCCATTGAGCACGAGTCAGTTCCTAGATCTTGATGTTTTCCTCCGTCATAGTGTGGACGAGTTCTATAACCTCAACGGTATACTCCGCGGAGCACGAGACAATTCCTAGATCTTGATGAAGATGTTTCCCTACGTCATAGTGTGGACAAGTTCTATAACCTCAGCGGTATACTATGTTGAGCACGAGACAGTTCCTAGATCTTGATGAAGATTACCCCCCAGTTGAATTATGGACAGGTTCTTAAGACTCAGCCGAGGCATTCTCTCAGATGAAGTACAAACCAGATTCCTGAATCTCAACAAAGGTTAAGACTTCCCCAGCGGAATATTTTACAACAACAGGTATACAAGTTCTCGCTAAGGAATCTCTTATGCGATCAACACTCCTGCATATGGCATATGTAAGCCCATCCTCCTACCAGCAATCTCCAAATGGCATCTGTAAGCCCATTCCTGACATCACAATGCTGATACTACACCATGTAAGTGCAAATTTCTGGGCACTCTAGTGTTCAATTATCTTCCACCTTCGGATCACGAAAGGCTCGAAAGCCAATCTATATCATCAGGTTTAAGAAAATTGAACAGGGGCAACTGTTGTACCCCAAAATTTGCCCTCCCATATTTCTCAAGACATGTCAAGAATAATCTTCAAGTTGTTCAAAATGGCTCAAGAATGGGACGGTCAAATCACCTCCTAAGGCAGTCAATTCAAAATTAGGGTTTTGTGTTGCATTAAGGTACTTACATCCAAATGACCTCAAGTGCTTCCCAATGTATTAATATGTTCTTAAGTTCATCCATGTCAAATTTCAAGCCTTGCAGAGGAAGTTTGGTCAGTCAATTGCTCAAGAGGCCCAAAAATCGACTGTGCTAGGAAAAAAGTCAATTGTGTCCCAAATATAGTCAAACCTCAAGATTTTTTGTCAACATTATCATTTTGAAGGATAATTCATCATTTGATCAAGGTTTGATCATGATTCATCAAGGATTGCTCAAGATTCATCAAGATTCAAAAGTTGCTAAATTAGGGTTTTGTAGGAAAAGTCAACTCAACTTTGACCAAGCATAACTTTCTCATACTTTATGAGAAATGACCCATCCAAAGATCATTTTTAAGATGATGCAATTTCATACAATCCATCTTCACACCCCAAGATCAATAAATGCTCTCACAAAAAGTTACAAATTTGGACATTATAGGTCATTTTTGAAAGTCAACAAAAACACCTTTTTTGACAAAGCTTATAACTTGAGCATGGAACATAAAAATGAGATTAGACCAAAAGGGTTGATTAGAGGACATCTCAAGGTTTATAAAAAGTCCAAGAACACCTCCAAAAGTTCAAAATTGAAGAAGATATGCATTGTTGAAGTTGGGCATTTTTCCAAATTTGCCAAAAGTCAACTATCCTCAAAACTCCAATTTTTGACAAAAGGGCCCACTTTTTTCCACTTGATATAGTCTTGTCATGCCACACACGTGTTCCATATTTAATTTCATGGACATTTATCTATTTTTCTATTTTATTTCATTTTTATTGATTTAATTCATTATTAATCAATATTAAATCAAATAAAATCTAAAAATTGATGTAATAAGATTCTTGTGGTCATTACAGCTTGCAAATATCATATAACACTCAATCAAATTCGTGCCAAGTCAAAACATGCACAAAATCTCAGATTTGATGCAAATTTGGCAACTTGTTAATGGTGATCAAAATCCAATCTCCCATCTTTAATGCATAAGGATTATGGCCCAAGTTTTGACCTAAACACATTCCATTATATGCACACAAGTGAGGCAGACCTAGAGGACGCACAAGGAACTGTTGAAACGACCAGAACAAGTTTAGAAAAAACCTTGAAAAAGTGGAGATCGAATTCTGGTTTAGAGACATTTACAAAGCAAAAGCTGGACATAGCTCCCTTGCCTGATATCCTGTGAAGCTGTAGCAATCAAAACCAGCCGTTGAGACCATCTGAAACTCACTGTAAGTCATCACGAAACTAGCTCTGAACATGGATTCCAAATCTCCAATTCTTGCATCTTTTCTTTAAAATCTTGGCATATTTATGTTTGTTGTTTGATTTTGAATGTTTTGGTATTATTCAATTGTATTTTTAGGACCTGTATCATGATGCCCGAACCTAGGGTTCTTGTTCTTGTTTTTTAGGCGTTTCTTATGCAGGATAAATTGAGACAAACAATGGTTATAGGAATGATCAGGAGGCAGAGACGAACACGTCTATGATCTTGGATAGCATTTTCATGGTCTGGAGTGAGTTTTGGAAGCAAGTCACGGATCTTCCCGCAGATAAAAATCCGCAGGTAAATAACCAGGGCGTTTGAGGAAGACGATCACGTGTCCTAGCTTCATTGGACCATTCAAATTATTAGCGCGTTTTTCTTTTATCTCAGGCTTAGCATTTTATTTTGTATATAATATTTGTTTTCTATTTAACTAACGAATGAAGCAGTTTGGTTGAGTGGTTGGAGCACTGGCATGTGAGCATTGGGACCTGGGTTCGAATCCCAGGTCCCCCGAAACTTTGTTAAACTTTTTCTTCAGGTATTCATACGCAACGCTTAAAGTGTGGTGTACCATACGCCTCAAGGATCAACGCGCCAAGTGGCTTCAGGCCAAGATCCAAAGGCCAGAATTGCAGATCCACCATGAACCCAGGTCAATGCACGCGTAGCAAACCACAAAGGTCAAACAGGCTGGAGCTTTTGGGCCTCAAAGATTGCTGATTCACACCCAAATTAAGCCCAACACCCCCCTGAGTTTGTTCTTTTATTTTATTTTATTTTCATTATTTTTTTGTTTTATTATTATTATCTTAATTAATTAATTAACCAATTAATTTTTTTCATAAAAAATCAGAAACAATAAAAATAAGATTTTATTAATTCCATTAATTTTATTATTTTATTTTTGTAAATAAACCATTAATTTATTTATTTAGTTTAGATAGGTTTAATAATAACATATTTTGCAATAAATTAAAATTAATTTAGAACTAGGTTTTTTTAATATTTTTTTAACCATTCTTATTTTATTTCCTTAATTAAATAAAAACCCAAAAATATTTTCATGTAATTAATTAATTCAATTATTAATTTAGACTAATTTTTAATTCAAAAATAACAAAAAATATGCTTTATTTAATAAAAAGGGTCAAAACCCTAGGACACTCCGATTTAATTTTCTCGCACGCGTATTATTTTGATCCATATTTCAATATTGTAACTGCTTCGAGAATGTAATAGTTTTCAAATTAGGATTTTATTTATCGCTTTTATTTACTTTTTGCAATTTAATTTTTAAGGGTTTGTCTTTGGCGATGTAAATACCCGACGCCTTGTAATAGCTTAGATTTATTTTCCGCAATTTAATTTCCGCAACCATTAACTGTTAGATGTTTGAATAATAGGCAATGCATGACAAGATTAATCTTTAACCTAAAATCAACAGTAATTCACCATAACATGTACAAAGATAATATAACTGAAAAACAATACACTCGCACATGCCACTCTTAGGGTACACCTCACTTGGTTGCCTCGAACGTGGTCATTGAGTATAAGAAGTTTTAGAGGTCGTCCTCTTGTCCAAAGATCACAAGTTGCCTCGAAACGGTTGCCTCGGAAAAATGATCTAGGATATTAGGGTAACCGCTAAGGCGTCCTAACGTTGCTTTAGTGACCACACGTCCCTTAATCGAATTGACCCGAAAACTCCAACGACGGTGCTACCTACTCCTCAATAGTGGGATAGCACTGTCTAAAGGACATTTGCACAGTCTAATTCCTTTTTGAGTAGGTAGATGGTTCTTAAGTACTTGCTCCTTTTAAAAACAAAACAAAACTTTTCGCACTTTGTTTACCTTGGGTTTTGGTAAACAACCGCTGATCCTCCAAATGGTTACTTATTTGGTTACTCGCAGGATCGATCAGATTGATCCTAGGACATAGGTTGATTTTGAAGTTTGATTGAATTGGATAAGGCTTTAAATAAATTGGCTTTAAATGAATTTCATAAAGGAAAGACTTGGTAAAATAAACAAGGCTTTAAAGTAAAGGTTCGACAGGAATGTAAAGGGAAAAGCAAGTAAAATTCTGGAATAGTAAATGACTTTAATTGATAAAATTGGTGTTTCACACATACATTTCTCAACAATTCTTTCTCACACGCTGGGTACTCGAATCTATATGAGTGACTTTGTATAGAATTGTGAACACACCCGAGAAACTACATGTCTACTCCTATTTATACTAAAACATCCCAAGTAACCGTCGGGCAGTTACACTGCTTCGAGATCAATCCACTTGGCACGTTCTCCATGCTCGACGCTCCAGATCCTTGCACGTTTGCACGTGGTAACTGCTGGAAACCGTTTTCCCTCCAAACGCTTGAATTTCAAACTGCTCCACTCTGGACCATCGAACACTTCCGTCAAGAGACATCTTCGACGAGAAACTCCTTCGACGTCGAAGGCAATCAGCCTTCTTCCTTGGAAGAAATCTTCTAAGTACTTTGCCATCTTTCGACGGGCATTTCGACAGACTTAACCAGTCGAAGACATCCTTCAGCTTTAATGGCTGACATCAATCAAAACAAAGGTGTCGAATTTAGGAGCCAACAAATTGCCCCCCAAGAATGCCTTATTTCGACTCTGAAAGAAAAAGGCATTCTTTGAAACGCCATTCGACACCTGTCTTTCCACGCTTAGTCACAAGTTAACTTGTGCACTTTTTGTTGCTTTTTACCAACTATTGGCAATCCCAAGAAACCATCATTGATTTGATCCTAGGACGTCACTTTCAGTACGGCGTGCAGTACCAAACGTCATTTCAGAATTTGTCATTATGACAATTCCCAAAAACGAGGACGCACGCTGCGTCCCTCTATTTCTGCAGAAACGGCCAAAACAACAGGGGGCTGCCACGCGTCCCACTAACTCCTGCAGCATTAAATGGCATTTAATGTCCTCGTTATTGGGGATTTTTCCCACTACTATAAATAGTAGTAAGTACCCCATTGTGGGACTTTTTACGCCATCTAGCCTTCAAACTTCCCTGTTTTCATACAAGCGCTATCTTTGCAGAAACTCTTCCTCTTTCACTTCATCTTCAACCTCATTTCAAACAATGGCCTCTGCTTCTACTGCTCCTAGTGCTAACGCACCAACTGAACATGCTAAACCCAAGGTTTTCGTCACTGCCCCGGTAGTAAACTCTACAGGCAAACGAAGGGTTCCTGAACCTTCCGACATCGCCGTTCGCGACGCCTACTCACGCCACTTGATGATCCCGGTTGGATACTCCAACCAGATCTTCGCAATGTCTGGCCCCATGAATCCAAGTATCTCTGAAGCTCTGAAGATCAAGAGCTATTTCCCAATAGTCGAGAAACTCAAACCAGTAGCATGCGCCAAGAAAGACGCAGAAGACAATGAAGACCCTACACGTGAAAAAATTGACCTCCGCTTTTTCAACAGAGGTGTTAGGATCTTTAGGTCTTGCCCCAACCTTACCTCCGATTATGTTGCTTGGCTAACAAAGTTGGAGAAGCACCAAACCTCGATCTGGAAGGATATGGGAATCTTCGACCTAGTGATGCTGTCGAAGACGGGTTTGAACTACTCCCCGGAGATGCTGATAGCTTCACTGTTGTTCTGGGACTACTCCCACTTCACTTTTCATCTTCCATGTGGGATGCTAACCCCCACACTCTTCGACGTGGCCGCTATTACTGGCCTTCGACCCACCGGGGATTACTTCGATCCGGAGGAGATGTCGGAGGACCAAATTGGCTTCTCTGAGACCAAACCAACATACACCACTTTCATCAACCATTATCACGACAGGTCGACAGATACTGTGTCGGATGTCGAACACATAGCGTTTCTAACCTTATGGCTAACTCGCTTTGTGTTTTGCTCGAAGTCTCTACAGGTGACCAAAAAGATGGTCACTCTTGCTACCCAACTGCATCACCGCCAAAACATCTGTTTGGCAGAACTGATTCTGGCTAGTCTCTATGACTCGATCAGCAATGGGGCCACTCTTCTGAAACATATCGAGGACAGGGCTAGTTTGCTACTCGCTGGGCCTTTTTGGCTACTTCAACTGTGGCTCAATGCCACTTTCGAATCCTTCTTGCCCAAGAAAGTTCAGATAAATGAACAGGCTCCAGCGATAGCGAATAGACGCATCGAAGGAATCAGGCTGGCTCTGCTGACACCTACGGACGATGGACTGGAGTTTCAACAAACCTTCACCAACTTCGTTCTAATGTTTGCTCGAAGGAAGGAGTTTGTTTCAACTATGGCTCCATTTACTCAACGGCGGGTGGGGCCAGCATGGTTCACAAGGCCACATCCAAAGGAGTCGAGTGGTCCCAATGTCGATGAGCATACAATACTTTGGGAGGCGTTCCTTACACCAAGGATCATGCCTCTTCGATTCAAGAGTTCTAAGACTCATCTGAGTCTGATTGCCTACCAACCAAATCTGGTATCTCGCCAGTTTGGTATTATCCAAACCCTGCCTTCTCCGATTTTTCAAAGAGAGAAGTCAATGTTGTACTTCTGCAACGATTATACAGAAGAAGCTGCCATCAAGCATATCGGAAGATATGCTGGTCGAACAATCCTCTCGCTGTTTGACTACCAGCTTAATTTTCTTTGTTCACCATCCTTCGAGGAGTGGTGGAGAAGCTATTATGCTGAGTACTTCTTCGACGAGAAGGACTTCATGGATGAGCTGCAGAAGTCTTTTGTCCTTGTGTTGGACAAAGTAAAGAAATGTAAGTTCATGTTCCCACATTACTTTTTGTCTTTTTCGACTGTTAGCCTGTTAATTTTTCATTTGCTTTCAGTTGTTCGAAAGCCTGTAGCCAAGAAGGCTACAGAAGGCCAACAGGGAGGAGCCCCTTCAACAAAACCTCCACCGCCGGCGAAGACTGCAGCGCCGGTGAAGACCACAGGCAACCAACAGGGGGAAGGCTCTTCGAAGAGGCCTCCTATATCGGTAACCAGACTTTCTTCATTTTTCTTCTGGCTTTCGATTTTGATTTTCGATGTAATTATTAAATCGAATTCCCATCGGTTTTCTAGGCACCTTCGCCCAAGAAACGGCCAGGACTGGTGGTCGAATCTGGGAGTGATGAAGAGAGTGATTCCCCTCCTGCTCCCTTAAAAAGGCGAAAGTTGACGAAGGATGCTTCTGTTCCTGCTCCTGCTCCTGAAGGTCGAACCGTCAGAATAAAGGTTGCTGTGAGAAAGCCTAGGCCACCTCCAGTGATCATCGAGGAGCCAACTGAGGAGGAACTAAACATTCTTCTTAACAAGCCTGTCGAAAGTGACAATTCCAGCCCTGGGGCTGAAGTTAATCCACAGGTAATCCCTTAGACCTTTTTTACAATTTAGGCATAGATACCCATATTCGATTGTGTCTCTTTCGACATCTGAAGATTTGTCTTCTTTCCCTTTTCAGGACACTACTGAGAGTTCTCCGCCAAGGACCTCAGAAACGCTGGAATCTGCTGAACTTAGCAGGCCTCAGGAAAAAGGCTTGGGCAATGACGAAGCCCATACTGAGAATGAGGCCAATGCTGAAACAGTAGAAAAACCAGCGGAGGAGCCTCAAACGGAGGAACCACAGCCAGAAACGGTTCAGGTGGTGGATTTGTCAGAAGAGAATCATGAAGAAAGGGACCAAGGCAATGATGGCGAAGAAAATCAAAATGCTGTCGTCGAAGAGAACCAAGGTGGTACTGGCGAAGGACACCAGGGTGACGCTAGCGAAGAGCCACAAAATGACGCTGGCGAAGGACCCCAGGGTGATGCTAACGAAGAACCACAAGTCGACGCTGGTACTGCCTCAGTCCGAGTCGAAGAGCAACCAGTCGAAGCACCTAACACTCAAGAACCTCAAACCCAAGATAATACTGTTGCAAGGGTTACCTCCTCGAAGCACAGGTCAAAAGAGGACTTGGAACTCTTGAAAGAAACCGACCCTGTTAGCTACCTCAATGCCATCATCGAGAGTAAGAGTTCGTCTGACGCGAGTCAGGAAGTTCCTACCCTGTCGGGGAAGTCTACTGAAACTTCTCCCCTTGATGATGCTTTGGCGAAGGTTAAGGCCCAGTTCTTCAAGAGGGACTTGATGAAGGCCTTAGAGGGGGACCCCACTGCTCCATCGTGCTTAAAAGAGGTCTTGAATGCTGTCGACTTTGAAGCTGTAGCCCCAGAAATCTCAGACTTGATCATGGAGTTACACTCTATGATTGATCAAGTTTCAGCAGATTACAGGCACCAAAGAGGGTTTAACAGTCAGCTTGAGGTGCTGTATGGCAAAAGCTCATCTGCGTGGACTGCTGTCTCAGATTCGACTTCTCGAATTGCTGAGTTGTCGAAACAAAAAGCGTCTGCACAGGAAAGAGTCGATGCCATTGATCGAGAGAATGTTTCCTTCCGGGCACAAATCGCAGAAATAGAGGCGAAGATAAACGCCAACACTGTACTCAAGGAGGAAATTCT
The DNA here is from genome assembly GCA_948472305.1 of Vicia faba. Taxonomy (NCBI): domain Eukaryota; kingdom Viridiplantae; phylum Streptophyta; class Magnoliopsida; order Fabales; family Fabaceae; genus Vicia; species Vicia faba. The sequence goes on along the minus strand of OX451735.1, from coordinate 385,414,687 downwards.
TTCGACCATCTCAGACACTGAGAGCCAGACTGAGATCAAACAAGGCCTGGAATTCGCTGAGAGGGCCCAAAGCCTCGACGCTCAAATTGCCAAACTAGTGCAGGAAAACTCCTGGTGCAAGAAGAGGTTGGAGCTGCAGCACGCCAAGTATCTTCGACTCAGGAACTCTCTTACCTTTTGATTGATTCTCTTTTGTAACCATCTTCTGTAATCGTTATTCGACAACAATTGCCATCTTGGCTGAAATTAATAAAATTTCTATTTTGGCATTTTTATGGTTAATTTAGACTTGTTCTTTTATTATTTTATTTTTATCTCTTGAAGTATAGGTTTGTATTTTTTCAAATATTTACCATTTACTCTCAAGAGCCTTTTATCTCCACTTAACTCTTCGACTTCATAGGCTCCACCAGAAAAAGTTTGGATAACTCTGAAGGGTCCTTCCCATTTGGGTGACCATTTCCCCATGCTTCGATCTCTCCGATCCATGGGAAGAATTACCTTCCAAACTAGTTCTTCAGGCAAAAATACCTTAGGTTTTACCTTTTTATTATAAGAGTCTTCTACTCTTTTCTTCTGAAGCCTGAGTAGGTCGAGAGCGTGTAATCTCTCTTCGTCTAAATCCACCAGTTCATCTAACATCATGTTCCAATAAACTTCAGAAGGAATATCATAATGCCTCTGAACCCTTGCAGATTGAAGACAAATTTCTGCTGGCAACACTGCATCATGGCCAAAAGTTAGCCTATATGGTGTTGTACCAGTGGCTTCTTTTGGGGACGTTCGACAAGCCCATAAAATCTGGTCTAACGTCTTATGCCAATTCTTTGGTTTCTTCCCAACATGTTTCTTTATCAAGCCAATCACCACTTTGTTAGCTGCTTCGACTTGACCGTTCGCCTGTGCATAATAAGGCGTGGATGTTAGGAGTTTGAAACCTGTTTCCTGAGCAAATTCCTGCATCTTTCGACCAGTGAAAACTGACCCTTGATCAGTTGTTATTGTCTCAGGAATTCCATATCTAAAGATAATGTTCTTTTGAATAAATTCAATGACATTTTCTTGGTCCACATTGACTAAAGGGACAGCTTCGATCCACTTAGTAAAATAATCAATGCCTACCAATATGTATTTCTGACTCTTTGATGATGCTGGTCGAATCTCTCCAATGAGGTCCAACGCCCATCCTCTAAAAGGCCAAGGCTTCACTATCGAGTGAAGTTCGCTTGCTGGTACATGTTGGATGCCTGTATGAACTTGACACTCTTGACAACCTTTGGCGAACTCAACACAATCTTTCAGCATAGTGGGCCAATATAGTCCTTGTCGAAACAACAACCATTTCATCTTATGGCCTGCTTGGTGAGCCCCACATGCCCCAGCATGCGTCGTCGAAAGGGCTATGTATGCTTCAGTTTCACTTAAACATTTTAGCAACACCCCTTCAGGCGTCTTCTTGAATAACTCATTACCCATGAGTACAAAACTCAACGCCCTGTATTTTGTTTTTCGTTCTGTCGAAGCTCCCGGATTTTGAAGATAGTCCACAATGGGTTTCCTCCAATCTTGCTCTGACAAATTATCAATGAACGAAATCTCGAAGTTACTGTGATCAGCATATCCTAGTCTCGTCGATTCCAAGTCTGTTGGTGATAGACAAGTTGCTTTTATCTTCTCTCGAACTTCGATTGCTCTTTGTAATCTCGTTTTTGAAATCTTATACCCAGATGCAATTTGTGCCAAGTCATTGGCTATTTGATTTTCGACTCTGGGTATGTGTCGAATATTGATCGTTTCAAATTGTTTCAATAAACGATTCGCTATCACAAAGTACATAATGAGATTTTCTCTTATGCATTTATATTCCTTTGTGACTTGCTTAATGACTAACTCTGAGTCTCCCATTATTTCGACTCGAGTTGCCCCCAATTCCAACAATATCTCAAGGCCAGTAATTAGAGCTTCATACTCAGCCTCATTGTTCGAACAAGAACCTGCTATTTTGTACTTGAATGTTGTTGGAATTTTATCTGGAGAAATAATCAAGACTCCTACCCCTGTTCCATCTTTATGGCTGGAACCATCGAAGTAGAATTTCCAAGGTTCTATCTCCACATAATTAACATCCTCGACTTGAATTGAGTGGTCGACTATGAAATCTGCAACCACTTGTCCTTTTACTGCCTTAAGAGGCATAAAGGTCAAGGAGTATTCAGTTAATGCTAATGCCCATTTGCCAATTCGACTATGCAAGATAGGTTTCGACAACATATATTTGAAAACATCAAAATGAGACGAAACATAAACATCAACTGGTTTTATATATTGCTTGAGTTTTGTACAAGAAAAATACAGACATAGACACAATTTTTCAACTTCGCTATATCTAGTTTCTGCATCATTCAAAACTCGACTGAGATAGTAAATGGGTCTTTCGACTCCATTCTCATCCTCTTGGGCTAACATACTTCCCAGAGTTTTGTCAGATGCAGCTATGTACAATCTCATACTCCTATTGCTACAAGGAGGCACCAAAATAGGTGGCTTAGTGAGGTACCCTTTGATCTTGTCGAAGGCTTCTTGTTGCTCTTGCCCCCATTCGAACCCCTCTTTATTCAGTCGAAGTAAGGGTGAAAAGGCCTGAGCTTTCCCACTTAGATTAGATATAAACCTCCTTAAGAAATTTATCTTGCCTAAGAGAGATTGCAATTCCTTCTTATTCGATGGCGCTTTCGCTTCCAGAATTGCCTTCGTCTTGTTCTGGTTGATTTCGATTCCTTTCTTGTGGACAACGAAGCCCAAGAAATCTCCAGCTTTCACACAGAACGCACACTTCAAAGGGTTCATCTTCAGACCATGTTCTCTCATTCTTTCGAATGATTGTCGAAGGTGGTCAATGTGATTCTTCCTGGAAACAGATTTTATAACAATATCATCAATATATACTTGCATAAAAGTGTTAATAAAATCATGGAAGATAGTATTCATTGCTCGCTGGTACGTTGCCCCAGCGTTTTTTAGGCCAAAAGGCATCACTACCCATTCGTAAGTGCCTAAGGCCCCAGGGCATCGAAAAGCTGTTTTCGACACATCCTCTTCAGCAATGAATATTTGATTATATCCTGAATAACCATCGAGCATACTCAGGTATTCATAACCAGCGGCAGAATCAACTAGCATTTCCGCCACAGGCATAGGATATTCATCTTTGGGGGTGGCAGCATTCAAATCTCTGAAATCTATGCACACCCTTAATGTGCCATTTTTCTTAATCACTGGCACAATATTTGCAATCCATTCGACATACCTTGTAACACGGATGAATTTGCATTTCAGAAGTCTTTCGACCTCCGTTTTGATCTTCGACAGTATTTCTGGAGCGAAGCGCCTTGGATTTTTCTTGATTGGCTTCTTTCCAGGTTTGATTGGCAACTGAAGTTCTACCAATCCTCTGTCGAGACCAGGCATTTCGTCATAATCCCATGCAAAACAGTCTTTAAACTCTTTCAGCAATTGGATTACTTCCAACCTAAGTTCTGGATCGATTTTGGCGCTGATGTAAGTTGGCCTTTTCTCTGATCCTTCGCCTAAGTTGATTTCTTCTAAAGGGTCTTGTGCTAACATTTTAATGTTGTTCGCCAAGGGGTCTTTTTCGAAGCCCAAAGGCTCATCGTCATAGATGGCGTCGAGCCTCTGTTCCTGCACTTCTTCTGGCATGATATCAGGAGGTTTTGGATCGAAATCCTTTCCTGGGCCAACAGCAGATATTCGTTGATCATTGGCCTGTGTGGCCATGTACTTTACTTCGGCTTCGAGAGCCGTTATCATCTTGGTTTCGGCTACATAAGCCGAAATTCGCTTCAAAGATTGTGACTCAGTCATTATCACTGAATTCACTTCCCCAACCAGTTGGTTGGATATCAGTTAACCCACTGAAGTCTATGTGGGACAAGTCTTCTCTGTCCCATTGGAAACCATGCTCAGGATGCAGGTATAAGGAACAAAAGGTGTTTGGCGCTGGCGCCATGTCAAAGTCAGGTGTTGGACATGGCCCTATGTGAGCCAAGTTTTTGTCGAAATCCGCCACACCCAAGTGATTCACTTTGCCAAGGTAGTAGCTTTGATCTGCCTCTATGTTTTCGACCATCCCATCTGGACGCCATAGCAGCAGCCTTTGGTGCATAGATGAAGGCACAGCGCCAACACCATGAATCCATTCACGGCCTAACAAAAGGTTGTAGTTAGGTTTGGCCGATATGACCATGAACATCGTTGGTCGAAGGATAGACCCAACTTTGATATCTAGCTGGATCACTCCCATAGTGGTCCCTATGCCGCCCTCATAGTTCGACAAGACCATATTGTGAGGTTTAATTTCCTCATCCCTTTTGCCAATTTTCCTTAGCATAGAGTGAGGGATAATATTGATGGTTTCCCCACAATCGACCAATATTTTATTCACAGTAGTTTCTTCGAGCTTAGCCCTTATGAACAAAGGCTTGAGGTGATTCTTCATCGCCTCTGTAGGTGGCTCGAAGAAGCCATTTTGTTCCTCAGTAGTGCCATTGTCCATGACAAAATAGCACACTGGCCTATGTTTGGCCATTTCTTGCTCCACTTCCCAGTCACTTGCTTCGACTTCTACCTGTCGATTGAATTCCCTGGGCAGCACTGAAACAATATTCACCATTATATCCAAAGTATCGTCAGACTCAGCATCATCTTCGTCTTCGACTTCACTTTGGTTAGGCCAAACTAGCCTGTTGGTAACTGGCTCTCTCTCGAGAGGCTTCCTTTGTTTCCTTTGAGGAACATTCGAACTAGTTTCTGCCTTAGGTTCGTTGGCAGCCTCCCTTTCAGCTTTTCGTCTCCTTTGATATCTCCTCCATTGAGATCGAGACATAGGGTTTTTACCCTTGTAGTTGCTGGACACTTGTGTAACCTTAGGTGCAACAACTTGAGGCTCTTTCTTTTGAGTCAAAGAGGAACCTCTTGGCACATCGAAAGAATGCCATTTCTCCTCACTTGGCCTTTTCCGGCCAGAGGTTTTGTACCAAGTGTCTACTGGCACATTTGTTGGAGGCCTAAAAGTTAATGGCCTCTTGTCTTGGTTAGAACCCCTTCTGGGATCATGTCGAAGGTCAGCATTCTCCCTTCTCTTATTCGCTGCTCTCACGCCTTGAATGTGCTCAGCAGCTTTTTTATCAAAGATCGAACTGCATCTTGGACACAACATCACCTCTGATTTCTTTTTCTGGCATCTTTGTAAAAAATCTGCCAAGTTTTCGTTTTCCCGAGGGAAAGCCGTCTTATTAGCCTGCTCTTGCCTTATGGCCTCTTCTGATGCTTTTGGGTCAGAAAGTTCAACCATGTTGATATTCATTGTATCTTTGCTAGCAAGAGTTAACTGCTTCATTTGTATCTCCAGATTCTCCGTCTGGCCTTGAACAGTGGCCAAGTGGGAACTGGGCTTTGATCCAGTCTTTTGTGCTTCAGCAGTCTCCGACTTCGGGTTCTCGACCGCTTTCTGGACAGCTTCAATTGTCTTCCTGGATAAATTTCCAGAAAAACTGCCAAAGATTGGCATGTTGATGTGGTCCTTTGAGACTTCGACCATGGTAATTCCTGGCTTCTTCGACTGGATCCTGGTTGCCTCTATCATGTTCACCTCAGAGGGTTCAGCATAGTGGGCTTCAGCCTTCAGTGGATTGGAGTCGATAGCCATGGGGGATTTGTCTGCAAACTTTAATCTCCCTTCCTCAATAGCGTCTTGCACAAGATTCCTGAAAAGAAAACATTGAGAAGTTTTATGGCCCAAAAAATTATGATATTTGCAAAAACCTCTCTTCTTTCTTTGATCAAGAGGAGGCACTTTTACCCCAGGGGGTACTATCATTTGGCCATCTTTAACTAGCAAGTCGAATATTTCATCACATTTTGTGATGTCAAAACTATAAGTCTTTTTTGGGAACCTATCGTTGGTTCTTTCTGGACCAATGGGATTTTTCCCATTTGAGGGGACTAACAGTTTACAAGAGTATGGTGGCCCTTGTTTCAGTTCTGCTAAATCGACTTCTCCTTCTTCGACAGTTAAAGCATCGTCGAAGGATTCTAGATCTTCGTCATCCATCTCAACGTACGCTATCCTCTCTCTCTTGTGAGTTTTCGTTGCCTTAGCTTTTTCAGCTTTGAGGCGTTCGACTTGTCGAACTCTATCGGCCAGTTGGGCCATGTCTCTTAGGTACTGGGTGTCTAGTTTCTTCCTAATGGAATAATCTAAACCGCCTGCGGCTATTTCGACCAACTCATGTTCTGGCACTTGTGTAAAACATCTCGCCTTCAGCAACCTAAACCTATTCAGATATTCGTCTATAGGTTCAGTGAAACGTCTCTTCACACTGGCCAGCTCTTTCAGGCTTATCTTGGTTTGCCCCATGTAGAATTGTTCATGGAACAATCTTTCCAACTGGGTCCAACGATGGATCGAATTGGGGGGGAGAGTTGTGAACCAAGTAAAAGCGTTCTTGGTTAAAGAACTTGGGAAGTACTTGATCCTTAGGTTTTCGTTATTCGAAATGTCTCCTGCTTCGATCAAGTATCTCGCCACATGCTCGACAGTAGATTCTGTCGTGTCCCCAGAGAACTTAGTAAATTTGGGGACTTTGCATCTAGGAGGTAAGTCCGTTTGTAACACGTATTCTGACAATGGAGATGTAAAGTTGGGCCTTCGAAAGCCCATGTTCATCCCATTCTGAGTCATGATCCTTTCGATCATGGTTGCCAGATTGTTTTCCAAACCCATGTTTTGGTATTGGATATGCTGAACCACTTCGTCAGCATTTTGGTTTCTGTTAACTAACCTTACCTTTGGGGCTATTACCCTAGGTTCTTCGACAGGTTGTTCCAATCGTGCCCTAAGGTTTTCTTCGACAGGCTGTTGAGCCTGGTTAATGGTGGTTTCTTCCTCTACAAATATCCCCTGATTTCCCCTTATTTGCGCCCTTTGGGGCTGTCGAATAGGTGGGGGTACTCCAAAGAAGTCAGCCAAACGCGTCATTTGCGCTGTCACTTGCTGATTCGATTGAGTAGTGTTTTGTATTAGAGGGTTTAGCACTGTACTCAAAGTTTGTGCCAACATTTGCACCATATCATGGTTGCTTTCGTCCATCTGTTGCCTCAAGACTGCTGTCGAGGCATTTGTAAGGCCATGGGCTACTTGGGACGTTCCTCCTAAGAGTTGGGTCCTATTTCTATTCGCCATGCCTACTCCAGAGCCTTGGAGTGGCGAAGAGGCACTCACGAAAGGGTCTGAAAAAGTGGACGTAGCATTCGTCAGGCTTGCCACTTCAGAAGTTGGCATACCATAGAATGGAATAAATCCTGGGGGAACCACAGGCCTTGTGCCTAAATTTCCCCTTGGTGGGGGAGTTCCCAAAGGTATTCTGGGGCCTGTTAATGAAGGTATTGGCCCCGTGGTTGTGACCGGCACTGCTGGTGTCGAACCAACGTTTGTCGCTTCACTTACGGTCATACTAACCGTTGCTCCCACACTCGTTTGTGGGATTTCGTTATTGTTTGGCGGATTCGCCATCTCTTCCCTTCTTCTGGCAGTATTGTTATCGTTAGTGTATATTCTACCACTTCTCAATAACATACAACTCGAAAAGATGAGATTATTTTCAACAATCAACACACAGTCCCATCAGGTGTGCCAATTTGTTTACCTTGGGTTTTGGTAAACAACCGATGATCCTCCAAATGGTTACTTATTTGGTTACTCGCAGGATCGATCAGATTGATCCTAGGACATAGGTTGATTTTGAAGTTTGATTGAATTGGATAAGGCTTTAAATAAATTGGCTTTAAATGAATTGCATAAAGGAAAGACTTGGTAAAATAAACAAGGCTTTAAAGTAAAGGTTCGACAGGAATGTAAAGGGAAAAGCAAGTAAAATTCTGGAAAAGTAAATGACTTTAATTGATAAAATTGGTGTTTCACACATACATTTCTCAACAATTCTTTCTCACACGCTGGGTACTCGAATCTATATGAGTGACTTTGTATAGAATTGTGAACACACCCGAGAAACTACATGTCTACTCCTATTTATACTAAAACATCCCAAGTAACCGTCGGGCAGTTACACTGCTTCGAGATCAATCCACTTGGCACGTTCTCCATGCTCGACGCTCCAGATCCTTGCACGTTTGCACGTGGTAACTGCTGGAAACCGTTTTCCCTCCAAACGCTTGAATTTCAAACTGCTCCACTCTGGACCATCGAACACTTCCGTCAAGAGACATCTTCGACGAGAAACTCCTTCGACGTCGAAGGCAATCAGCCTTCTTCCTTGGAAGAAATCTTCTAAGTACTTTGCCATCTTTCGACGGGCATTTCGACAGACTTAACCAGTCGAAGACATCCTTCAGCTTTAATGGCTGACATCAATCAAAACAAAGGTGTCGAATTTAGGAGCCAACACACTTACACCCCTTTCAAACAAAAAACTCTTTTCAAACCCACAAACACAAAGAAAAGCAAACTTTTGAAAACATAATGAGCAAGTACCTAAGAGCCCGTGGGTAACTACGGATAGAAAGGGTGCTAACACCTTCCATTTCTATAACCTACCTCCCGAACCCGAGAAATATCTCAAAAAAAGAATTTTTCTGTGCTTTTGTCCTTTCCTTGTTGGGTAAAATAAAAGACGATGGCGACTCTTGCTTACCGCGACATTTTGCGAAAACAAACGCAAACGCGAACCAGCATTCCAAAAACAGTCAGTTCTCATTCCCACCGATCACAACGTACTTTGTCATTGTCATCGTGGTGCTCCATTTTCATAATAAATACTTAGTTGTTTATCAATCAGCTAGAAGACCAACCTCTAGGTAACATGTAATATTTCTATTAGATTGTATAATCATGTTTCATTATAATATTTATTTTTGTTAGAATAATGTTGTTTTACTACTGTAATCTTTATGTTCTTTCAACTTATTAGGTTGTCAACTGATTCTATTATTTCACCAGAAGTTGTGTCTAAGGATAATGAATCTGAGTACAAACTAGAATATAATGCCCTGTAAAGATGGGAATAAAATACTTGAAGGAGATTAAGAAGTATGAAATTCATGATTTTAATGATAAGCATAATCATCAACTGCACCTTCCTGAAACAACCCATATGCTTACATCTCAACGCAAACTATCTGAAGTTCAAGCTCATGAGATTAACTTGGTAGATGATGCAGGAATCAAGCAAAGGGCTTTATTTGAGCTAATGAGTAGGCAAGTTGGCGGTAGAGAGAATATTGGTTACACACGTGTGGATCAAAATAATTACCTTCACATTAAAAGATTGAGAAACATGGCATACGGGGAGGCGGGAAGTTTATTGCAACACTTTCAACAAAGGTGTTGATGATTATAATCTTACACAAAGTGGGTAGATCTTAAGTTTGTATAAATTAGTGAGAATAGCTACAAGTGCATCTGATTGTAAGGAAGCTCGTATATTTGTAGAAAAGGTTGTTATGGAGTTAAGTAGGCAAGTTGATAACATTTGTGGAAAGAATTTGGAAGTGGCAAAAGAAAATGCTAATTCTTCTTTATTTGTCCTAAGTACCAATCATAATTGTCAACAAGTCAAAGGCTTAAAAAGAAGGACTGGTGTGAAAACTGTAGAAAACGTCCAAAGAGCTTTATTGAGAAACAATCAAAGAAGAAAAAAGGTGGTCAAATGTCTATTATTTCACAAAATATGGAGAATATGGCTTCAAATAGCATTTGTGGTGTATCAAACTCAAAACCAGTACAGTTTATGTCAAATATTAATGATCATGTTTTTTTATGTGTTATATCAAGCAAAGTGTGTTTTGATTTCTTAAGTTAAATTATTTTGTCTATTGTTAGTTGGTTAATTCTTTTTAGTTGTTATTTGAGTTTTAGCTTGTATTTGGACCTGCGCATGTTGCCTATATAAAGGGTCATTACTTTGTAATCCATATATACTGCAGCAACAAAAATAACAGTTTCAATTTTAAGAGTTAGTTACACTAACTAACTCAACAATATCTCTTCTTCTTCTTCTTCTTCTTCTTCTTCATCTTCTTGTTTTTCACTATATTCATCTTTCTTGAATCCTTTGTTCCAACAAATTGATATTAGAGCTTGTTTGCGATTCAGAGAGAATCTAATGGAAAACAGATCAATAACCTCAACACAATTTCCAGCAAATCTTCCGATTTTCAAAGGTGAAAACTATCAAAGATGGTGGCACAAATGAAGGTTATTTTCAGATTTCAAGATATTGTAGAAATCGTGAATGATGGAATGTCACAACTGGAGGAAGATGCTACGGAAGCCCCATAAAGATGCTCACAAACATCAGAGGAAGAAAGATGGCAAGGCGTTGTTCTTGATTCACCAGTGTGTGAATTGTGATATGTTTGAGAAGATAATCGAAGAAGAAACAACAAAAGGAGCTTAGGAAAAGCTGAAGTCTTTGTATGATGGAGATGAGAAACTGAAGAAGGTAAAGTTGCAGACTCTGAGAAAGCAATATGAGATGCTGCAGATGAAAGAGGATGAATCTATTTCAGCATATTTCTCAAGAGTGGTGATGCTAACAAACTATATGAAGGCTTGTGGTGAAATATTAACGGATCTGTAGAAGATAGAAAAGGTATTAAGATCTCTAATTGCAGATTTTGATTACTTTGTTGTAACAAACAAATAAGCCAAGAATCTATCTGAGATGAAGTTGGAAGAACTTAAAACTTCTTTGGAGGCTCGTGAAATGAGGCTGCAACAAAGAAACTCAGAAAGGGAGAAGACAGTTGAACAAGCATTGCAATCAAGATTCAACAAGAAAGCTGGAAAAGAAATCGAAGCAGTGTAAGAATCTTGTTGGTGATGAGAAGTCAAGCAAGGATACTGATTCGAAAGGAGTGTGCAACAAGTATTCTGGGAAGAAAGTTGACACGGAAGGGGTGCAATGTTATAATTGTCAAGGTTTTAGCTACTATGCTAGAGATTGTCGAAGCAAGAAAGTTGCAAGGTCGAAAGATAGTGATGGAGCTCAATATGCAAGAGCTGGAAGCAGTGATTCTGATGATGTGTTGTTGCTGGTGAACACTCAATCGAACATTGAGAAAACAACATGTGGTATCTGGATTCAGGATGTAGAAACCACATGACTGACAATAAAAATTGGTTTACCAAGTTAGATGAGTCAGTTGAAAAGGTGATAAAGTTTGCAGATGGCAGGCATATCAAATCAGGTAGTAAAGGAGACATTTCGATTATCAGGAAGGATGGTCAAAAGGCTACTATCACTGAAGTTCTGTATATACCTTCGATGACGAGTAACTTGATAAGTGTAGGTCAATTACTTGCAAAAGGCTTCAATATTAAGTTGTAGAATAATCAGATGAAGATATATAGGGCTGATGGGAGGCTAATCATGAAAGCACCATTAGCGGAGAACAAAACCTCCAAAGTCGAACTCAACACATCAGATGAGATATGTCTTGCTTCAAATGTAGAAGAAGACAAGAACTGGCTATGGCATCACAGGTATGGACATCTAAACTTCAAAATTTTATGTATGCTCAATCAGAAGAAAATGGTGCTTGGGTTGCCGTATGTGAAGGAACCAAAGCAGATATGTGAAGAATGCTGCAAAGCTAAGCAGGCAAGGAAGGCATTCAAATGTGATTTGCCTATAAGGTCAAGGCAAAAACTGGAGCTGGTTCATTCAGATGTGTGTGGGCCTTTAGAAGTAAGATCCAATGGAGGTAACAGGTATTTCCTTACTTTCATTGATGAACTCACCAGACATATATGGATTTACCTCATTGAAAGGAAGAGTGAGGTATTCATACAGTTCAAGAAGTTCAAGTTGCATGCTGAGAAACAAAGTGGTTGCAAATTGAAAAAGTTAAGAACTGATGGTGGTGGTGAATATACTTCAGCAGAATTTTCTAGATTTTACAATGAGGAAGGTATAGAGCATGAGATTGTTGCACCCTATACGCCTCAGCATAATGGCATCGCTGAGAGAAAGAATAGAAGTGTACTGAACATGACCAGATGTATGTTGAAATCTAAGAATATGCCTAAGAATTTTTGGGTTGAAGCAGCTTCGACAACAATATACATTCTAAACAGATGCCCAACAAAGAAGATGGTCGAAAAGACACCACATGAGGCTTGGACAGGGTCGAAGCCAAATGTAAGTCATCTTAGAATTTTTGGATCAATGTGTTTCAGGCATGTACCTAGAAAATTGAGAAAGAAGCTGGATGATCGAAGTGAAGTCATGGTGCTCATAGGTTATCATTTGACTGGTGCATACAAGTTGTATTCACCAATCGAAGATAAACTAGTGATCAGTAGAGATGTTCTTGTAGACGAGAGTAAAGGATGGGATTGGAGTCGAAGTGCAGTTCAACAAGAATCATACACAGTCACAACTGTGTTCGAAGAAGATGAAGCTTCGACAAGTCAAAATGAACAAGGTGATACTTTGACTGGTCGCAATGAAGAACCACTTGTCCAAAATGAAAGAAGATCCACAAGAACAAGAACTGAGTCAACTAGGCTGACTGGATATGAGAGGTTTCCAGATCAAGCAATAGATGCTGATGATGACTTAATCGAAGAAGCCATGATGATGGCTGAAGTAGAACCAATTGACTTGGGTGAAGTCTTGAACAATTCGAATTGGTGTGAAGCCATGAAAGAAGAACTTAGAGCCATTGAGAAGAACAACACTTGGGAACTTGTCGAAAGAACCAACAAGAAACCAATTGACGTGAAATGGATCTACAAGGTGAAACGAAGTCCAGATGGTGAGATTGCAAAGTACAAGGCAAGACTGGTGGCTAGAGGTTTTCTACAACAACTAGGTATTGACTTTGATGAAGTGTATGCGCCTGTTGCTAGGATCTAAACAATCAGGATTGTTGTTTCGATAGTTGCATATAGAGGATGGAAAATGCACCAACTTGATGTGAAGTCAACATTCTTAAATGGGCCTCTGGAAGAAGAAGTCTATGTCACTCAACCACCAGGCTTCGATGTCAAAGGGCAGGAGTCGAAGGTTTATAGATTGAGGAAGGCTCTCTACGGCTTGAAGCAAGCTCCTAGAGCTTGGAATAAAAGGATAAATAGCTTCCTAATTGAAGTAGGGTTCATAAAGTGTGTCTCTGAACATGAAGTGTATGTAAATGATGTCGAAAGTGCCAATCGAATCATTTTATGCCTCTATGTTGATGACTTACTCATTACAGGAGCAGATGAAGCTGAGATAATAAAGGTAAAGTCAAAGTTAATGCAGGAATTCGAAATGTCTGATTTTGGGAATCTTTCCTACTTCTTGAGAATGGAATTCAAAGACATCGAAGAAGGAGTTTTTTTGCATCAAACGAAATATGCTCAAGACATATTGAAGAGGTTCAATATGAGCAACTGTAAGGAAGCTGTTACTCCATTAGAGACTGGAGAAAAGCTGAAGAAGGAATGAAATGATGAGTTTGTAAGTTCGACCCTTTACAAACAAATCATTGGATCATTGAGGTATCTTTACAATACTAGACCAGATATCTGCCAAACTGTAGGATTGTTGAGCAGATTTATGGAGAAGCCTCAAGAATGTCATCTCATTGCAGTAAAGAGGGTGTTGAGATACATCAAGGGAACTTTTGATCATGGTGTGCTATTTCCAAAAGGATTGAAGAATAATACAGAGGTCGAAGTGCATGGATACACTGACTCAGATTTCAGTGGAGATCAAGATGAAAAGAAGAGTACTACAAGGTACATCTTCATGATCGAAAGAGCTCCAATCTCCTGGAGTTCGAGGAAGTAAAGCATTGTGGCTTTGTCTTCATGCGAAGCAGAATATGTGGTTGCATCATATGCTGCATGCCAAACAACATGGATTGAAATGCTACTTGAAGAGCTCAGAATAGTGGAGTCGAAGATGAAGCTGTTTGTTGATAACAAGTTAGCAATAAATCTTGCGAATCATCCAATGTGTCATGGTCGAAGTAAGCACATTGAACGAAGGTATCATTTTCTGAGAGACCAAATAAACAAAGGGAAGCTTGAAATATAACATTGCAAGACAGAAGTGCAACTAGCTGACATATTCACCAAACCTCTGAGGAAAGTGAGATTCAAAGAGTTAAAGAAAGACATTGGGATGAGAAGTCTTGATAACATGAATTAAGGGGGGGGGGGGGGGGGGGGTGTTAGTTGGTTAATTCTTGTTAGTTGCTATTTGGGCTTTAGCTTCTATTTGGGCCTGGGCATGTTGCCTATATAAAGGGTCATGACTTTGTAATCCACATATACTGCAGCAACAAAAATAACTGTTTCAGTTTTAAGAGTTAGTTACACTAAATAAATCAACAATCTCTCTTCTTCTTCTTCTTCTTCTTCTTCTTCTTCTTCTTCTTCTTCTTCTTCTTCTTCTTCTTCTTCTTCTTCTTCTTCACTATATTCATCTTTCTTGAATCGTTTGTTCCAACAATTATTTTGACATAGGAAAATATTACTTCAAATAACATGTGTGGTGTATCAAGTTCACAACCTATTCATTTTGTCTCAAATGATCATGGTTTTACTAGACTATTAATGGTAAATTTTCCATTTTCATTGATTATCTTTGAGATTTGTATACTTTTATAATTCTTCTCATTGTTGTTTTTATTTTGTCAATAATATAGGAATCATTGAATGATACTTATCTTCGATCTTTAAGTGTTGACTTCCACCAAATTTCAAGTCATATGTCAAAATGACTTCTTCAACAACATAGAAAAAGTTGATCTGCATAATATCGATGATTCTGTAAAAATGTCTATTTTGAAGTTACATGTTATTTTGTTATGATGTTTTGATACAAGAAGTGTTTAAACCAAATCATTAAGTGTTTATTTTGAAGTTTCAAAATTTATTTGGTTGTTTTGATACAAGAAGTGTCGAGACTAAATCATTAAGTGTTTATTTTAAAGTTTAAAAAAATGTATGGCTCTGCATAATCCTTTATTTGGTTGTTTTGATACAAGAATTGTTAACAAGAAAGCATATAATTAAGTTGCAATGGTCATAAATGTAAGGTATAAAAATAATTAACTTTTATTGATAAGAATTTTAATGTACAATATCTTAAAGATCAGAAGTTACAAACAAAACAATAATTTTATGTTGATGCAAACTAATAACTCTTCCTCTTTTACAAATGGACTGTGGCAAATAAAAAAAATAAAGAATATGGTCCGACTCTAGGGATTAGTCAAGAATGTTGCTCGCTCATAGCCTCAATTTTTTCTTATCGGTATAGTAAATTTTATTTGGTTATATAATAAACAAAAAAATAAACTATATTTTATAGATTAAGGTCAATTAAATAATAACTAATATTAAAGTAGTGCGATGTACGGAAATTTAATGATTTTAAAATTATAAATTTTTTATATATTTGAAAATTTTATTTTTTATAATAATATATGTTCTGGACTGGGACCACCTTGACCTAAAGCACAGATAAGGGCCCAATCCAAGCAAACTCTTCGGGGAATGCTCATCAGCGGGTCACCATTGACATGCCCGACAATAGACTGTAGCCACCTAGTCCGTCATTGTCCGCGACACGCAGTATCCCCGACCAAGGGAACTCCAGCTCGAGTCCTGCTCGAACACCCTTCTCGTAGGGCAGATTCTGTCCATTCTGACCGTTATCGAATCCTCTAAACTTCGGAAAGACCGCGTCTTCGTCCCTCCTCATTCTTCGCAGAGCACCACCAGGAAGGGGACCACGTGCGGGGCCACACTGCGCACGTAGAACCTGGCAGTTCCTTTATTGGGCAGTTTTGATCAGCCCAATGAGGGGACCTTGGCCCAGCGCCGGGGGCTATAAATACCCTATGTTCCCAGAGGATCAGGTATTCATCTATTACGCACTTATACATTTTTCACCTGCTCATTCCGCCACTCATTTCAGCATCGGAGTGTCTTGCAGGTACCCCCCCCCCATCTCACTCAAATTCTGCTCGAGTCAGTCGTGACGGTCCAAGTCTGATCCGGTAAGATCAGTGGCGCCGTTTGTGGGAAGCTAGCTTCCCCGTCTTGTAAACTCTCAAAGACCAAAGCTCAAAATCACCTCCTACCGTCATGGCTGACCAAGTCCGGGATGACCAGAACGTCTGTGTCGTCAACGTCAACAATAACCTCGCGGGTAATAACAGAATTCCCGACAACAGCGGTAACCCCGACCATAGCACACTCCCCGGGGGCACCATCCCCAGGCCCTCGAGCCACCGCGACGGAGCTACTGCCTCATCTTCTTCAGTCCCTCCGCCACTCGAAGAAGACAATACGGCTCCCCCAAATTATCTAGCTGCCCAATTTCAGGAAGTCCCTATCCCCGCCGGGGCAGATGCCACGACCCGCGCACTGCTCGCGGTAATCAATCAAACCAACTACCTCATCTTCGCCCAGGGGGAAAGATTGAGGGCGCTAGAAGACCCGCGAGGAGACACAGGAGGCCTCAGACCCCACCTCCTCGAGTAACAGAGGTACATCTCCCGTCTCCCCCGCGGAGACAATACAGAGACACCTCCCGAAGCCCGTCGCCCCGACCATCGGGGAGACGACCCCTCTTGGAGAGGCAACCCTTCATTGAGAACGGAGGGCGCAACCACGGCCCCATACGACAAGAAAGAAGACACCCTGGAGACAGGCATGAGAGGGTAGACCAACGAGCATCCCACTCGAGGGGCATCCAGCACGACCAGGACCGTCGCTGTGATCGGTGGGAATAGAACTGACTGTTTTGGAATGCTGGTTCGCGTTTGCGTTTGTTTTTGAAAAATGTCGCTGTGAGCAAGAGTCGCCACCGTCTTTTATTTTATCCAACAAGGAAAGGACAAAAGCACAGAAAAATTCCTTTTTGATATATCTCTCGGGTTCGGGAGGTAGATTATAGAAAGGGAAGGTGTTAGCACCCTTTCTATCTGTGGTTATCCACGGGCTCTTAGGTACTTGCTCATTGTGTTTTTAAAATTTGCTTTTCTTTGTGTTTGTGGGTTTGAAAAGAGTTTTTGTTTTGAAGAGAGTGTAAGTGCGAAAAGTTTTGTTTTGTTTTAAACGGAGCAAATACTTAAGAACCATCTACCTACTTGAAAAAGGAATGAATCTGTACAAATGTCCTTTAGACAATGCTATCCCACTATTGATGAGTAGGTAGCATCGTCGTTGGAGTTTCCGGGTCAATTCGATTAAGGGACGTGTGGTCACTAAAACAATGTTAGGATGCCTTAGCAGTAACCCTAATATCCTAGATCATTTTTCCGAGGCAACCGTTTCGAGGCAACTATGATCTTTGGACAAGAGGGCGACCTCTAAAACTTCTTATACTCAATGACCACGTCCGAGGCAACCAAGTGAGGTGTATCCTAAGAGTGGCATGTGCAAGTGTGTTAGTTCGGTTAATTTTATCTATACATGTCATGGGCGAGCTATGTTGATTTTAGGTTAAAGATTGATCTTGTCATGCATTGCCTAGTTATCAAACATCTAACAGTTAATATTGTGCGGAAATTAAATTGCGGGAAATTAAATCTAAGCTATTACAAGGCGTCGGGTATTTACATCGCCAAAGACAAACCCTTTAATTTAAATTGCGGAAAGTAAATAAAAGCGATAAATAAATAAAGTCCTAATTAATTATTACATGCCGGGAAACAATTACAAAATTGGAATCAAATGAATCGCGTGCAAGAAAATTAAATCGGCGTATTTTTAGGGTTTTGACCCTTTTTATTTAAAGAAAAGATTTTTGTTATTTTTTAAATTAAATTAAATTAAACCTAAATTAATTAATTAATAAAATATATTTTTGGGTTTTTTATATTTAAGGAAATAAAAAATAAAATGGTCAAAATTGTTAAAACCTAATATTCTAATTAATTTTAATTTATTGCAAAAACATATTAAAATTATCCCTAATTAAAACTACATTAATTGATTAAAGTTTATTTACAAAAATAATGAAATAGTGAAATTAATAAAAATATTATTTTTTGGTTTTCTGATTTTAATGAGGGAAAATAAATTAATTAGTAATAATAAAAATTATTAATAAAACAATTTACTAAAAAAAAAGAAATATGAAAAGAAATAACCAAATATGGGGGGTACTGGGCCTGAAATGGAGGTAGAATCAACAATTTTCCAGGCCCAAACGTAAGCAGCCTTGTTGACTTTTTCAATTCAATATGCGCCTTTGACTAGGGAACATGATGGTCCCTCACTCCTGGCCACCAGCTCTGGCCTGAAGGCCATCTGGCGTGTTGATATTTGAGGCTTATGGTGGTGCACTACACTTTAGGCGCTGCATGAGAATACCTGAAGAAAAATTAAACAAAGTTTTTGGGGGACCTGGGATTCGAACCCAGGTCCCAATGGACTTTGACACTCCTTCCTTGCCAACTCAACCATGTTGTCTTATTGTTAATGTAATGGACAAATAATATTATATAAAAAAAGCAAGCAATGTACTGGAGAACAAAAAAATGCGCGAAATTGATTTGAACGGGCCAATGAAAGGAAGACACCTAATCGTCTTCTTCACCAAAAACCTGGTTTTCTTACCTGCGGATTTTTATCCGCAGGAAGATTCGTGGGATCGTTCTAAAATCGCTTCCAGGTCATGTAAACGCACACTAAGAGTATCAACGTGATCGTCTCTCTTCCCTGGACACAACTATGGCCATGGTTTTCCTTGATTGTACCTGTACCAAAAATGCCTAAAAACAAAGCTTGGAAACCCTAGGTTCAGGTATCACGTTAGAGGCCATGAAAATAAAATCAAATAATGTAGAAAGCTTCGAAATCAAACAAGGATCAAGAATATGCTAATGTTTTGTCAAAAAGATGCAAGAATGAGGAGTTATGTTTTCGTGTACAGAGGCATATTCGTGAGTACTTACAGCGCGTTTCAAGTGGTCTCAAGGCCTGGTTTTGGTTGCTATAGCTTCAGGAGATTGCAGGCAAGAAGGCTGTGTTGTGATTTTGGATTGAAACGAGCCCTAATATTGATTTCAGATTCCAAGTTTTCCAAGATTTTTTCAAACTTTGTCTGGCCGTTTCTGCAGTGCTTAGGGTCTGTTCTTGATGTCTATAGCTTGTGTGGGTATAAGGGAATGCATTTAGGTTAAAACTTGGGCTTGAATCCATAGTAATTGATGAATGGAGATTTGATTTGATGACCATTGATAAAGTTTCCAAAAATGCCTCAAATCTGATTTTTTGTGCACAACAATGCTTGATACGAGTTTGATTAGGTGTATCTTGGTATTTGAAAGCTGTAATGATCACAAAGATCTCATTCCATCAATTTTTAGATTTTATTTGAATTAATATTGATTTAAAATGAATTAAATCAATAAAAATTAAATAAAATAGAAAATAAATGATTGGTCATGAATTTGAATATGGGACACGTGTGTGGTGTGATAAGACCAAATCAAGTGGAAAAAAGTGGGCCCTTTTGTCAAAAATTGGAGTTTGGAGGATAGTTGACTTTTGGCACTTTTGGAAAAATGCCCAACTCCAACAATGCATAACTTCTTCAATTTTGAACTTTTGGAAGTGTTCTTGGACTTTTTAGAATCCTTGATATGTCCTCTAACCAGACCTTTTGGTATCATCTCATTTTGATATTCCATGCTCGAGTTATAAGCTTTGGCAAAAAAGGTGTTTTTGTTGACTTTCAAAAATGATCTATAATGTCCAAATTTGTAACTTCTTGTGAGTGCATTTCTTGATCTTGGGGTGTGAAGATGTATTGTAGAAAATTGCATCCTCTTCAAAATGAGATTTGGATGGGTCATTTATCATAAAGTATGAGAAAGTTATGCTTGGTCAAAGTTGAGTTGACTTTTCCTACAAAACCCTAATTTAGCAACTTTTGAATCTTGATGAATCTTGAGAAATCCTTGATGAATCATGATCAACCCTTGATCAAATGATGAATTATCCTTTAAAATGAGAATGTTGACAAAAAATCTTGAGGTTTGACTGTATTTGGGTCACAGTTGACTTTTGCCCTAGCACAGTCGATTTTTAAACCTCTTGAGCAATTGACTGACCAAAATTTCTCTGCAAGGCTTGAAATTCTACATGGATGAACTTGAGAACATATTAGGACATTGGGGAGAATTTGAGACCATTTGTATGTGAGGACCTTGATGCAACACAAATCCATAATTTTGAATTGACTGCCTTAGGAAGTGATTTGACCGTCCAACTCTTGAGCCATCTTGAACAACTTGGAGATGATTCTTGACCTATCTTGAGAAATATGGGAGGGCAAATTTTGGGGTACAACAGTCGCTCCCGACAATATCTCAGGTCCCCGTCCCTATCCCCGGAGCGAAGTGACGAGGACGACCCCCGCGGTCCCCTTTCACAAGCCATCATAGAGGCGCCCATTCCCCCGGGCATGGAGAAGCCTCCACATCTGAAAGAATACGACAGAGTCGTGAACCCGGTCGACCACATAGACGGGTTCGATGCTATGCTGTATTACCACAATGTCGGGGGACCCATCAAATGCCGCTTGTTTCCCACGACCCTCAGAAAGGCAGCAATGGATTGGTATAAAGGTCTCACCCCGGGATCAATCACCTCGTGGCGAAACCTGAAGAATCAATTCATAAGTTCGTTCACCGCGTCTCAGCGACATCCAAAGACCGAGGCAGCACTCGAGGCCATCATCTAGGGACAGGACGAAACCTTGATAGAATTTATCAATCGCTTCAATCGCGAAGCCATACAGGTTCCCTGCGTGGACCACATGAAAAGGTACTTGCTGGAGAGGGGGCTCCTCCCCGTCACATAATTCAGAAAGGCGAGGGGCATCGAACCACCCCGAACATTCGATGCCCTCCTTGAGAAGGCCCGGGCATATATGGATTACGAGGAAAGGGAAGCGGCCAACAGAGCCCGGGACCCCAGAACTCGCGGATCCAGCAGCAACCCGCACCAGGAGGCCGCTCCTCCCCGACGAGCCGGGGAGAAAAGAAAAGAGGACAAACCCCGAGAAGTACGAGAACAGAGAGGACCCTCGGGGCGCTTTATAGAATACACTCCGCTCACAGCTTCCCGCGAGCGCATCTTGGCGGAGTGTGCTAGCACAGATTTTAAAGATGGCGGCGTCAAACGCCCTCGACCAGCTCCTGCCAAGCCCGGGGTAGACAAAAGCAAATACTGTCAGTACCATCGGAGCCATGGTCATCTAACTGAAGACTGCGTCCACCTCAAGGACGCCATCGAAACCCTTATTAAGGGAGGGAGGCTCGCCCAATGCCGGCGAAATGACGCTCCCCGTCGTGACGCCCGGGAGACGAGAGAGCCGGAGGAGGACACCTGACCATCTGAAAAATCGGTCCCCGTCCAGACCGCCTTCTCCGTCACAAGACCTGAGGACTTCTACGTCCCTGAACACCTGCAAGAGCCTCTCACGACGCACAGCAGGTGGGAGTACTTTCCCTCCACCATGGTCATCAATGGTGGAGTATTCAACGACCTAACCATAAATTCGGCCAAGAGGAAGCTGGATGAACTGGTCGACTCTTCCCCTCCTCAGACGGTGACTTTTGAAAGGGTGAAAGGTAGGTCGGAGCCTATCACCTTTTACCTCGAAGAACTTCCCGGAGGGGCCCCCAACACGGTCATTCCTTTGCTGATAAGAGCAAGAATGGCTAACTTTGACGTACACCGCGTTCTGGTCGACGAAGGAAGTTCCGCCGATGTGATGTACAATAAGTTATTTCGAACCCTGCAGTTGATCTTACCGGATCAGACTTGGACCGTCACGATTGGCTCGAGCAGAATTTGAGTGAGATGGGGGGGGGGGGGGTACCTGTAAGACACTCCGATGCTGAAATGAGTGGCGGAATGAGCAGGTGAAAAATGTATAAGTGCGTAATAGATGAATACCCGACCCTCTGGGAACAGAGGGTATTTATAGCCCCCAGCGCTGGGCCAAGGTCCCCTCATTGGGCTGACCAGAACTGGCCCAATAAAGGAACTACCGGGTTCTACATGCGTAGTGGGGCCCCGCACGTGGTCCCCTTCCTGGTGGTGCTCTGCGAAGAATGAGGAAGGACGAAGACGCAGTCTTTCCGGAGTTTAGAGGATTCAATAACAGTTAGAATGGACAGAATCTTCCCTACGGGGAGGGTGCTCTAGCAGGACTCGAGCTGGAGTTCCCTTGGTCGGGGACACTGCGTGTCGCGGACAATGGCAGGCTAGGTGGCTACAGTCTGTTGTCGGGCATGTCGGTGATGGCCCGCTGGTGAGCATTCCCCGAGGAGTTTGCTTGGATTGGGCCCTTATCTGTGCTTTGGGCCAAGGTGGGCCCAGTCCAGAATAGGAGCCCCCCAAGTCGTTTCTCCTGGGATAGGAGTTATGACTTGATTTCAGCTCGCCTTTACTACGGGGACCTGATGCGCGGACCAGGGTTTGCCTTTCCGACGCGCGCTCGAGGAGTTTCTCGTGGGATGCATTCCTCGGATACGCAGCGCAATCCTCATTGACGCGTGCTCGAGGGACTCTACGCGGGCTGTGTTTGTCGGATACACGAGGCAGTCCTTGGGAATCGTAACGCCACCCTAGCAACAATAGGGTCATCATTGCCTAGTGGAATAGATGTCGAGGAGGGGAAGTTCACGGCTCCCCGGGGAGATGTTTCGTATTCCACGTCAACTCTATAAATAGGATCCTTGGGCCTATAATTTGTTTTCCTTCTTCGCGCCTTTCCTTCTTCCTCTGCTTCCGCCGCCGCCGTTTTCTGCAACTCCGTTAGATCACCGCACCATCCTCCGTTGATTACTCCCATCGTTGTCGTACGTTCATCTTTTCTTCCAAGTAAGTGTTCATTCCTCCTGTTTTTCTTTGTTGTAGGTAGTTTTAACATTATTTGGATGTTAGAAACCCACATCTGGGAGTAGTGCCCGGTAGATTCATGATTGTGCTCGGTAAACCCATAGTTTTAGGTACGTGACTCGCAATGCTGCCCGTGACCTTCATAGTTTTAGGCACATGATCTATGATACTTCCCGTGGCATTCGTAGTTTTAGGCATATGATCTATGATACTGCCTGTCACATTCGTAGTTTTGGTCGGCGCACCATGAGCTGGCCGGGATGTTGACCCCCTAGGAAGTATGTAGGGTAGTCCCTCGCAGTATCCTAGTGTCGGGCAGGCGGAGTCAGGACCTTGCTCGAGTCATTCATGTTTTTCACCTGGGGCGTTCGTGCTATTCCCTTGTTGTCCCTGATGCCTGGTCAGAGTTGGGGTGTCCGTGTTCGGCTTGTTGTGTACTACTTCCTGTCTCTGTGGCGAGCACGCGGATTTGCTCTCGAATTTCACCGGTTTCCTGTGCTTTGCAGGTAAATGGCCGACAAACCTAAATCTTCGAGGCAAAACGAAGTCGAGGACCCCAAGTACCGAAGAGAACGTTGTAAGTGTTTGCTTGTTGGCATTAATTTTTGGTAAAACCAGATTTGCGAATGTCATGATTGATATCATAACATTCTGGGATAAAGACAAATTATGCAGAAGGAATGTTCTACAAGAACAACTCAGTATGAGTGAATATCATGATGATTAAGCTATGATCATATGTACTGAATTCTACCAAAATCAGTGAGCAGATACATGATGTCATAATCAATGTTAAGACATCCTGTACTGATCAAGTTGTTGTGCAGATTTATTATTCCTGAGAATTTTCAGGAATCTGGTGTGCTATTCTGAGTTGAAGTATATTGACTAGATCAGATGCTCACGTGGATATTAGGTTGATCTTGCTTAACCCTAATCTGTTATGATGAAAGCCCAAGACCAAGTCTTTAGGTTAACTTTGGTTAACCATAGCTATTTTTATGGAAGCCCAAAATGAAGAATAGACTGCATATATATTTCTCACGAATCCTAATGGTGTGCAGCGCTTTTTAGAGAAGATCAATAAGGCATTTTGTAGTTGTGATAGTTTTAGTAATTACTGTGAGCCAAACAATTATCACTTGATAAGTGACTTGGAGTAGGATTTGGTTATAAGGGTTGTTTATCACTCAAAGCTTTGAAGCACGAGTGTTGTGTCTCTTGATTAAAGCTTTGAAGCAAAATCGAGCGTGTGTATTGAAGAATGTCTTCATAATCTTATTAATCAGTAGATTAGTATCACTGCTGTGATTGAGGGGGAGTGAGTAGGAACTCAGGTTTAAGTAGGACTTAGATTGAAGTTGCATTGGGTAGGTCTTAAGTGAAGGAGATAAACTGGTTGGTTTATTCCTAAATTAATACCTCTTATAGTGAATTTCCTCTCTGGCTTGGTAGCCCCCAGATGTAGGTGTTGTTATACACTGAACTGAGTTAACAGTTGATTGTGTTCTTTACTGTATTTTAAATTACTGTTTGGTTTGTGTACAATTTGTCAGATACGGTGTCATAACATTCATTGTGACATTAAGTATCTGTTGCCAGAATTTCAATTGGCATCAGAGCAGGCACCCTGCCTGTCTTTCTGGGTGAGATCTAGAGATATTATTTTCTGGCGCTATGGACAAGGAAGGAGGATTTGGGAACAGACCACCTATTCTGGATGGATCAAACTATGACTACTGGAAACCTCGTATGACTGCCTTCTTGAAGTCACTGGACAATAAAGCTTGGAGAGCTGCTGACAAAGGATGGAACCATCCCACCATAATTGGGAAATATGGGACGACTAGTCTGAAACCTGAGGAAGAATGGAGCAAAGAAGAAGAAGAAGAAGAGTTAGCCTTGGGTAACTCTAAAGCATTGAATGCCTTGTTCAATGGAATTGATAGAAACATATTCAGACTAGTACATCAATGTGAACTGGCCAAGGATGTTTGGGACACTCTCAAAACCACCCATGAGGGTACATCCAAAGTAAAAATGTCAAGACTTCAGATGCTCACTACAAAATTTGAGAATCTAAGGATGAAGGAAGATGAGAGCATTCATGAGTTTCACATGAACATCTTGGAAATTGCCAACACCTCAGGAGCATTGGGAGAAAAGATGTCAGAAGAAAAGCTGGTGAGAAAGATTCTCAGATCCTTGCCTAAAAGGTTTGCAATGAAAGTGACTGCTATAGAGGAAGCTCAGGATATCTGCAACTTGAAGGTTGACGAACTCATTGGGTCACTTCAGACATTTGAGATGGGGATCAGTGACAATGTTGACAAGAAAAACAAGAGCATAGCCCTTGTATCTAATACTGAAGATGAAAGCAAGGAGAGTGATGAAGAGAATATATCAGAAGCTATAGCTATGCTTGGAAGGCAGTTCAACAAACTCATCAAGAGAATGGACCCAAAGTCAAGGTCAAATGTCAAGAACATTTCCTCTGACATTAGCAGATCCTATGACTCCAACAGAAGAACTAATTCTGAAGAAAAGGGAAATTAAAGCAGAGGAATCCAATGCCATGGATGTGAAGGATATGGGCACATTCGAGCTGAATGTCCTACCTTTCTAAAGAAACAAAAGAAAGGAATGTCTGTTACTTGGTCTGATGGTGACTCAGAAAGTGACTCTGAAGAAGAATCTGCTAAACTAGTTACTGCACTATCTGGTGTTTGTAACTCTGATAATGATTCTAGTGATGAGGAAGTGACATTTGAAGAATTTGCTGACTCCTACAAGAAGCTATGTATCAGAAGTGCTGAAGTCTGTCAGCAAAATGAGAAACAGAAAAAGCTCATAGTAAAGTTGGAGGCTGAGAAGAAGGCAGACACTGCTACTATAAGCCATCTCAAAGGTGAAGTTCTAATGTTGAACTCCAAACTTGATCAGATGACTAAGTCTGTCAAGATGTTAACAACTAGAACTGACAAGTTGGAAGAAATCCTTCAGGCTGGACAAAATGCAGGAAACATGTCTGGTCTAGGACTTATGGCTGCAAAGAAATCTGTTGTTGACAAGAAGAAGACCAGGCCTGATAAACAAATGTTAAAGCAGATGTCACAACATAGGACTCAACATCAAGAACAGAGAAATATGAAGAAAAAGTATCAAAGATGGAGATGTCATTATTGTGGGAGGTTTGGTCACATAAATCCATTCTGCTTCAGATTATATGGATATCCTAATCAGACCCCATATGTCAAACCTAAGACTAATAAGGCACCATATACACAACAGTGGAAGAAAAAGACTGCAGCCCTGATAGCTCACACCTCCCTTAGAGTTTCTGCCAAGGAAGACTGGTACTTTAACAGTGGATGCTCTAAACACATGACTGGAATCAAGAATCTGCTGAATGATGTCAAACCTCATACTACTAGTTATATCACTTTTGGAGATGGTGCTAGAGGAGAAATCAAAGGAGTTGGAAACTTGGACTACCCTGGAGTTCCAAACCTAAATGAAGTGTTGCTGGTAAATGGTTTGACTGCTAATCTCATAAGTATCAGTCAATTATGTGATCTAGGATTCAAGGTCAACTTCACCAAGTCTGAATGTCTTGTAACTAATGAAAAACAAGAAGTTGTAATGAGAGGAGTCAGATCAAAAGACAACTGTTACTTATGGGAGTCTGAGAACACTAACTACTCTTCTGTGTGCTCTATAGCCAAAGAAGAAAAGGAAGTGAAACTGTGGCACCAAAAACTTGGTCATTTACATCTTAGAGGGATGAAAAAGATCATATCCATGGAGGCTGTTAGAGGGATTCCAAGGCTTCAGATTGATGAAGGGAGAGTCTGTGGTGAATGTCAGGTTGGAAAGCAAAATAGAATGTCACATCCAAAGACAAGACATCTGACCACCTCTAAGGTGCTAGAACTTCTACATATGGATCTGATGGGTCCCATGCAGGTGGAAAGTCTTGGTGAAAAGAGATATGCCTATGTTGTTGTGGATGATTTTTCCAGATTCACCTGGATAAACTTCATTAGGGAAAAGTCTGATGTATTTAATGTATTTAAGGAATTGTGCAAAAGAATTCAAAGAGAAAAAGAAGGATGCATTGTCAGAATCAGAAGTGATCATGGTAATGAATTTGAAAATAGTAAGTTTGATGAGTTCTGTTCCTCAGAAGGAATCAATCATGAGTTCTCTTCACCTATAACTCCTCAACAAAATGGAGTTGTGGAAAGGAAAAACAGGACTATACAGGAATCTTCCAGAGCAATGATACATGCCAAGAAGCTTCCTATTCATTTTTGGGCTGAAGCTATGAATACAGCCTGTTATGTCCACAACAGGGTCACCTTGAGAAAGGGAACATCATCCACCCTTTATGAACTATGGAAAGGAAGAAAGCCTACAGTGAAGTACTTCCATGTCTTTGGGAGCAAATGCTATATTCTGACATATCGTGAACAAAGGAGAAAGATGGACCCTAAAAGTGATGAAGGAATATTCCTAGGATACTCTACCAACAGCAGAGCATATAGGGTGTTCAATTCCAGGACCAAAGTTATGATGGAGTCTATAAATGTCATAGTTGATGATCACCATGAGGAAACAAATGTCCCATATGATGTTGAGACATTCTTTGAGACTTCAACACAAGTGTCTAAAAAGGATGATGTGCCTAATCCTACTCCATCAGAGTCTGAATCAAAGGAAGCTAACAAAGATCCTTCCATCAAAATTCAGAAAGATCATCCTAAGGAACTCATCATAGGAGATCCTAATAGTGGAGTCACTACAAGATCTAGAGAAATCATCACAAACTCTTGTTTTGTGTCTAAGATTGAACCAAAAAATGTTAAAGAGGCTTTGACTGATGAATACTGGATTGGAGAAATGCAAGATGAATTGAACCAGTTCAAGCAACATGAAGTATGGGAGTTAGTTCCTAGACCAGAAGGAACAAACATCATTGGCACAAAGTGGATCTACAAGAACAAGTCAGATGCTGAAGGAGTTGTCACCAAGAATAAGGCAAGACTTGTTGCTCAAGGATACACTCAAGTTGAAGGGGTTTATTTTTATGAGACTTTTGCTCCTGTAGCCAGACTAGAATCAATCAGACTTCTCTTGGGAGTTGCTTGTCTCCTTAAGTTCAAGCTGTTTCAGATGGATGTGAAGAGTGCCTTCCTAAATGGGTACTTAAATGAGGAAGTGTATGTGGAACAGCCTAAAGGATTTGTGGATCCAAACTGTCCTGATCATATCTACAAATTGAGGAAAGCATTATATGGTCTAAAACAAGCTCCTAGAGCTTGGTATGAAAGGTTGACAAAGTTCCTCACTGACAAAGGATACAGGAAAGGAGGTTTGGATAAAACTCTTTTTGTCAAGGATAAAGGAGGAAAGATAATGGTAGCTCAAATTTATGTTGATGACATAGTGTTTGGAGGAATGTCAGATAAAATGGTTAAACATTTTGCTAACCAGATGCAAGCTGAATTTGAAATGAGCCTTATGGGAGAATTGACCTACTTTCCTTGACTACAAGTCACACACATGGAAGACTCAATTTTTTTGTCTCAAAGCAAGTATGCAAAGAATATTGTCAAGAAGTTTGGGATGGAGAATGCCAGTCATAAAAGGACTCCTGCACCTACTCATTTAAAGTTGTCCAAAGACACAAGTGGGGCAAATGTGGATCAAAGCTTGTACAGAAG
The DNA here is from genome assembly GCA_948472305.1 of Vicia faba. Taxonomy (NCBI): domain Eukaryota; kingdom Viridiplantae; phylum Streptophyta; class Magnoliopsida; order Fabales; family Fabaceae; genus Vicia; species Vicia faba. The sequence goes on along the minus strand of OX451735.1, from coordinate 385,385,995 downwards.
CATGATAGGAAGTCTGCTATACTTAATAGCCAGCAGACCTGACATTGCCTTTGCAGTTGGAGTATGTGCAAGATACCAGGCTGAACCCAAAGTAAGTCACATCAACCAGGTGAAAAGAATTCTGAAGTATGTGAGTGGAACTTACAATTATAGCATGTTGTACTCTCATAGATGTGAACCAATTATGTTTGGTTATTGTGATGCTGATTGGGCTGGTAGTACTGATGATAGAAAGAGAACCTCTGGAGGATGCTTCTTTTTTGGAAATAATCTTGTTTCTTGGTTCAGCAAGAAACAAAACTGTGTGTCTCTATCTACTGCTGAAGCTGAATACATAGCAGCTGGTAGAAGCTATTCTCAAATGATCTGGATGAAACAGATGCTGACTGAGTATAATGTCACACAAGATGTCATGACATTATACTGTGACAATTTGAGTACTATTAACATATCCAAGAATCCTATACAGCACAGCAGGACTAAGCATATTGACATTAGACATCACTTCATCAAAGATCTTGTGGAGGAGAAGGTGATTAAGCTGGAACATGTTGCCACTGAACTACAACTGGCTGATATTTTTACCAAGGCACTTGATGCTAGTCAGTTTGAGAATTTAAGGGGCAAGCTGGGTATTTTCCAATATGAAGAGATGTAGCAATTAATTTTGCTTAATACAAGGTTTGAAAAAGATATTTTAATCAAGTTTATTCTGATTGGGCTAATCATTTGTTTCCCTTTTTCTTTCCAAAAGTTTAAGAATAGGAATAGACATATTTATATCTCCCTCTTCTCAGTTTGCTGCATCACTCTCCATTCCCTCAAAAGAAAATTTCACACTCGCTGTCACTTGTATTCTCAATCTCTCAAGATGTCTCAACAATCTGTGTCATCATCTTCATCAAAGGCAACTGCATCTTCCTCACCCACTGACACCAACCTAGGGCAAACGTAAACTCCATGGATACTGATGAAGAACATCATGATGGTTCTGCAAGAAGCTCACCAGAAGATGCTTCTGAAAATAGTGCTTCCTCAGGGGATGACAGTACCTGAAGGTTTGTGTTTGCTGAGTTGTAAAGATTGATGCTGGAACTTGCTGCTGCTATTTGATACCTTCTCTCTGTTTCTGTGTATTTTGGATTTCCTTTTGATGACTGTATAACTTGAAGTACTAGATCCTTTGGCCTCTTTATGGCTAAAAAGGGGGAGAAGTAATTGTGGTTCTACTGCATGTTGCTTCTGCATTCTAATCTCTGATTGTTTAGGGGTTTTAGCCAAAAATTTCCAAAGGGGGAGTTTGTAAGTGTTTGCTTGTTGGCATTAATTTTTGGTAAAACCAGATTTGCGAATGTCATGACTGATGTCATAACATTCTGGGATAAAGACAAATTCTGCAGAATAATGTTCTACAGGAACAACTCAATATGAGTGAATATCATGATGATTAAGCTATGATCATATGTACTGAATTCTACCAAAATCAGTGAGCAGGATACATGATGTCATAAGCAATGTTAAGACATCTTGTACTGATCAAGTTGTTGTGAAGATTTATTGTCCCTGAGAATTTTCAGGAATTTGGTGTGCTATTTTGAGTTGAAATATATTGACTAGATCAGATGCTCACGTGGATATTAGGTTAACCTTGCTTAACCCTAATCTGTTATGATGAAAGCCCAAGACCAAGTCTTTAGGTTAACTTTGGTTAACCTTAGCTATTTTTATAGAAGCCCAAAATGAAGAATAGACTGCATATATATTTCTCACAAATCCTAATGGTGTGCAGCGCTTTTTAGAGAAGATCAATAAGGAATTTTGTAGTTGTGATAGTTTTAGTAATTATTGTGAGCCAAGCAATTATCACTTGATAAGTTACTTGGAGTAGGATTTGGTTGTAAGGGTTGTTTATCACTCAAAGCTTTGAAGCACGAGTGTTGTGTCTCTTGATTAAAGCTTTGAAGCAAAATCAAGTGTGTGTATTAAAGAATGTCTTCATAATCTTATTAATCACTAGATTAGTATCACTGCTGTGATTGAGGGGGAATGAGTAGGAACTCAGGTTTAAGTAGGACTTAGATTGAAGTTGCATTGGGTAGGTCTTAAGTGAAGGAGATAAACTGGTTGGTTTATTCCTAAATTAATACCTCTTATAGTGAATTTCCTCCCTGGCGTGGTAGCCCCCAGATGTAGGTGTTGTTATACACTGAACTGGGTTCACAATTGATTGTGTTCTTTACTGTCTTTTAAATACTGTTTGGTTTGTGTACAATTTGTCAGATATGGTGTCATAACATTCACTGTGACATTAAGTATTTGTTTCCATAATTTCAAACGTGACTTTAGTTGATACCATCGATGACCCCTCGTTGGACTGGGTGGGCGCCGAGCCCCGGGGGATTGCCTCAGCATACTGTCGGCGTAGTCGGCGTGCATATACTATCGTCGAGCACGGTGATAGTCATCTAGGTTTCCAGAAGAATTTTGTTGTGATGAGGCCGTCCATCGATGCGCGAATCTGCTCGGAGTTTACCGAGTATGGGTTTCCAATGTACGAGATCGTGTTTAGGGATCTCGGTCTTAAGCTCCCTTTCAGCAATTTCCAAGCCGGGGTGTTCTGCCATCTGAACTTGGCCCCTTCGCAGCTTCACCCTAATTCGATCGCCTTCCTTTGGGCGTTCGAGCTGACATGCTGTTTCTTGAGGATCGGGGCGACGATTCCCCTTTTCTTCAGGGTTTTTCACCTGCAGCGTCAGTCTCAAGGAGGCAGGCATAACTGGGTTTCCCTGAAACAGTCGAAGAGGCTGTTCAGGATGTATATGGATTCGGTTCGAGGCTTCAAGGATAAGTGGTACGTTCTGCAGCCGGTCACCCAGACTGGCTTGGATTCCTTGTACGAAGCGGAAACCGCGGTAGTCGACGAGGACGGGGAGCCCCTCATGGACGCCGAGGGTCGTCCGGCAGTGGGGCATATATCCAAGTTCCCGATACATTAGTGATCGGGCCATTGCGACCATGGCACCGGGTACTATCATACGCCCGCGGGAAGCATGAGCACCGAGGACGAAGAAGCCTATGGTATCCTTTGCAAGTATGTCGACAACTTCTTCCCTGCCCGGTGGGTCACGAGGGAGGGGGAATATATTCTTGACGAGGATGGGTACCTGACATTCGAGGCCCATCCCATCGACACCAAGGCACTCGTCGAGTGCCAATCTTACGGGCAGGCCGTAGATCTACTAGGTTTCTTGCTTTTCCTTTTATTGTTTTATTCCATTTTCGTTGTTTTTGCTTGCTTGCAACTAACCCGAGCTTTGCTCTTTTTTGTAGGCGACATGGCTGAACAACGGGAGAGGCTGTTGAAACTGACTCAAGACAAGAAAGTAAACAAAAGGTTGGTGCGAGTTCCGCATGCCACGAGGATGGGCATGCCGGCCAGTTCGGGCGATGCCTCTAGTGGGTCCCCGGGTTCCCCTGATGCTGAATAGCCCACCAAGCTGATTATGAGAAAGAGAAGTCGGGCTGATAACAGGTTGGAGGTTGGCGATGAGTTCGTAGCTGCGAGGGCCTTCGGCTTACCCCCCTGTTTTAAAGAGAAAGATTTCTTCGAGGGGTTTCCTCTAATGGTGAGTAACGACGAGGCCGAGACTATCAGACAGCTCGATAAAGAAAGCCGGAGGAAACACCTGGCCGCCAGTATGGTCGGGATGGTGAAGATGGCCGAGATGGTCGTTTTCCTTGCCGAGGAAGGGTCGGACTCCTCGGACCGTGTCAGGGAGTTAGAGTCGGAGAAAGCTGCCCTCACTGCCAGTTCTCGTAAGTTAAAGGCGGCCCTTGAGCGGTCAGAGGAAATGTTTCGCGAACAAGCCGACCTGCCGGCAGGGGAGAAGGAACACTCCGGGAAGGTTGCTGAGGAGAGGGATTGCCTCCAACTGGACAAGGAACGCTTGGAGGCTGACAACGAACGTTTGTCTAAGGAAGTCGAGGAGCTAAAAGCTGCTATGCTTCCTGCTGACGATGAGTCGGAGGAGACATCCCCTTTGCGGACCCGTTTGGATTTGGTCGCGCGTATCCACCTCCTTGAGACAGACTGTGTTAGTGCTTTAGCAGATGGGTTCGAGGCCGCAGTCAGCCAGCTCGCCATACTGAATCTGGGCATGAATACCGAGGGAGTGGGGTTCATGTATCAAATTATTGACGGTCAGGTCGTGCCTCCTCCTGAGTCTCCTGTGGTGGACGCCGGTAGTCCTGGGAACGTTTAGCGTGGAGTTTCTGGTCAGGCCTGCGTGCCCGCTTATTGGTATTTGTTTTGGGGCCTGCGTGCCCGTGTTCATTTTTGGGGCCTGCGTGCCCGTGCTTATTTCTTTTGGCTGTCATGCCATGGCTTGTAACCCTGAACATCGCCGGCCTTTTTGGTCGGTCCATTTTTAACTCGTCTCGTGTATAAACTTTTTAATGGATGTTCATTTTAACTTTAAACTTGCTCGTGTCTAAGTTTTACTTTGTGACGAAATTTGTCTAAGTTATATCCTCGAGCTACGCTTGTATTCGATTGTTACTTTGTGATGAAATTTGCCTAAGTTATATCCTCGAGTGGAGATATCCTTTCGACTCATTTCATGGTCCGATGTACTTCGAAATGCGTCGGTTGTGCAGAGTGAATCCCGCATGTCGAGCATATGACCCAGATCGAGGTCGTATGCCCGCGGCGTGAACTACCCATCGCGAGCTGGGTGTTCTGCCATGTGGGTACTTCGACAGTGGAGCTCGATTGAGGTGTCCCTGTCGGGCATCGTCGTTTGTCCTCGTTGGCTGAACGGCGTTATGTCATTTGGGTGTAGATTGGGCCCGTACCTTGGCCTATCTACGTGGTCGAAACATTTCTCTCTGTTGACTAGATGTGGATGTTCGACGATGAGAGTCCTTAGTGTTTAAGGGTTTTAGCTATAATATTGCTTTTGTTTAGCAGCATTCCAGGGTCGCAGTAATGGTTCTCCGTTTAGCTGCTCGAGGTAATATGCCCTGGTGCCTGTGGCACCGTGGACGCGATAGGGCCCTTCCCAGTTCGTGGCCAGTTTCCCTTCGCGAGATTCTTTCTGGTTTCTTCGTAATACCAGGCTGGCGATCGTGAACTCGCGTTTGATGACCTTATCGTTATGATGCAGGGCCACTCGTTGCTTTAGAGTGGCCTCACACAGGGCTGCCCTCGATCGAATTTCCTTGACAAGGTCGAGTTCGTCTCTCAGTGCTTCGTCGTTCATTTCCTCGTCGAGAGGCATTTCTGTCCGCCTGGAGGGTTCTCTGATCTCCACGGGGATGACGGCCTTGGTTCCGTATGTCAGTCGAAAAGGGGTTTCGCCTGTTGTTGAGTGGGGCGTGGTGGGATAGGCCCATAAGACGCTGTGCAGCTCCTCGACCCACCCTCTTTTTTCTTCGCCGAGTCGGCGTTTGAGTCCTCGCAGAATGACCATGTTGGCGGCCTCGGCTTGCCCGTTGGTTTGGGGGTTCTCGATCGAGGTAAAATGTTGTTTGGTTCCAAGTTTGGTAACGAAGTTTTGGAACCCGTGGTCGATGAATTGGGTGTCGTTGTCTGTGATCAACGCCTTTGGGATTCCAAACCTGGCGAGGATGTTTCGTTTGTAGAAACAGAGGATGTTGTGCGAGGTGATCTTCGCGAGAGCCTCGACCTCTATCCATTTCGTGAAGTAATCCACGACCACAATGAGGAACTTGTTTTGGTAAGTCCCTTGCGCAAATGGTCCGAGGATATCCATCCCCCACCATGCAAATATCCACGGGGACGACAGTATGCTCAGCTCGTGAGGGGGGGCGAGATGCATGTCGGCATGCTTTTGGCACTTGTCACACTTCTTAACGTGATCTTTGGCGTCCTGCTGCATCGTCGGCCAATAGTACCCCGCTCGCAGAGCTTTCCTCGCCAGGGATTTGCCGCCCATGTGCTGGACGTCAATCCCTTCGTGTATTTCCCGTAATACCTCAGGGACTGTGGATTCGTCGATGCATTTTAGGAGGGGGATGGAGAATCCCATGCGGTATAGTTTATGCTCGAGCACCACGTAGGAGCACGCCCGTCGTTTCGTTGTGGTCGCTTCTTTCTGGTCCGAAGGGAGCTCTCCCTTTGTCAGAAAATTGTACACCGGGGTCATCCAGCATGAGGTATCTCCGATGGCATGCACCTCGACTGGGTTCGAGGTCCTTTCGATGCTCGGGCGCGACAGGGATTCTTGTATGATGAATTTGTTTCCGCCCTTCTTTCTTGTGCTTGCAAGCTTGTACAGTATGTCGGCCCTTGTTTTTTGCTCGCGCGGGACGTGTGATATTTTTGCTCGGTCGAACTTCTTCATGTGTTCTTTGACTAAGTTTAGGTATTCAACGAGGCTGTCGTTTTTAGCTTGGTAACTCCCTTGGACTTGGGAAGCAACAAGTTGAGAGTCCGTGAAAATTTGTACTTCGCGGGCTCCTAGGTCCTCGGCTAGCCTCAGTCCTGCGAGCAGGGCCTCGTACTCTGCTTGGTTGTTCGAAGTTGGGAAGGAGAGGGTTAACGAGTGCTCGATCACTACGCCCTCCTCACTTTCTAGGAGGATCCCCGCGCCGCTTTCGGACGAGCTGGAAGCTCCGTCAACGAAGATGGTCCACTTGTGCTCTTTCCCTGCGGGCGGGTTGTGAGCGGTCATTTCCGCGACGAAGTCGGCCAGGGCTTGTGCCTTTAGAGCTTTCCTGCTCTCGTATTGAATGTCGAACTCGGAGAGTTCCAAGGACCATTTCAACATTCGGCACGCCATGCCAGGTCGACCTAAGAGTTGTTTTACCGGTTGGCCGGTTCGTACTATGACTGTGTGGGCCAGAAAATAGTGTCTGAGTCTCCTTTCCGCATTGACGAGGGCTAGAGCTACTTTTTCTATCTGTTGGTATCTGTTCTCGGGTCCTTGTAGGGCTTTGCTCTTGAAATAAACGGGTTTCTGCCCGTCCGTGGTTTCGCGAATGAGGGTCGCGCTGATGGCTTCATTCGAGACGACTAAGTATAGGAACAAAGGTTCCCCATCGACTGGTCGAGACAATACGGGCGGTTTGGATAGACTTTGTTTTAGGTGGCGCAACGCCCGTTCACATTGCTCTGCCAATTCGAAGGCTGCCTATTTGCGAAGGAGTTTGAAGAAGGGGAGGGCGTGTTGAGCGGATCTCGCGACGAAGTGGGACAGCGAGGTAAGCATGCCGTTCATGATTTGTATTGATTTCTTCGACGTAGGTGTCGGGAGGTCGGAGAAGGCTCGACATTTGTCGGGACTGGCTTCAATTCCTCGTTCTGTTAGGTAAAACCCGAGGAATTTCCCTGCCTTGACCCTGAATGTGCACTTCTCGAGATTGAACCACATCTTGCATTGTCTTGCTTGGGCGAAGACTGCTTTGAGATGGGGAGCATGATCGGTGTCTGCTCGGGACTTGACGATCATGCCGTCCATGTAAACCTCGAGCATGTCTCCGATTTGCTCGTGGAACACTCTGTTCATCATACGTTGGTAAGTTACCCCTGCGTTCTTTAGTCCAAAGGGCATTACGTTGTAGTAATAGTTTCCCGAGCTGGTCATGAAGGCAGTGCAATGCTTGTCGCCCAGGGCCATTGGGATTTGGTTATAGCCTGAATAGGCATCCATGAACGATAGTATTTTGTAACCGACTGAGTTGTCGACCAACATATCTATGTTCGGTAAAGGAAAAGCATCCTTCGGGCATGCCCGATTGAGATCGGTATAATCAACATACATCCGCCATTTTCCATTATTCTTTTTAACTAGTACAACATTTGACAGCCAGGTTGAATACCGGGCTTCAGAAATAAAATTCGCCTCTAGGAGGTCTTTTACAGCTTTTTCAGCAGCCTCTGTTTTCTCCGGAGACTGCCTACGCCTATGTTGTACTACTGCCTTAGCGACTGGATCTATGGAGAGATGGTGACAGGCGACCTCGGGGTCGAGTCCGGGCATCTCCGCGGCACTCCACGCGAATAAGTCAGCATTCTCGTGCAAGTAGGCTTTGATCTGCTTCCTTTCCAGGTCGGGGAGGTCAGTACCAATCTTCACTCCTTTGCTCGCGTCCTCGCCGAGGGGGACGAGCTCGAAGTCTCTGTCCGGAATAGGTCGGAGGAGGACTTGCTCGCCGCTGGGGGGCTCGTCCTGGTCGAAACGGGTATCCAGAGCTATGGAGTCGACCTTTGGGGGAGCTCTCTGCTCTTCTGCTTTGATGGGCTCTGATTTGTCGGGTTATGTCTTGTCGTCGCTGGTCTCTTGGCAGGCCTCGCCCCAGTGTCGACCGTGTCGCGTCCCTTGGATGCGGCATTGAAAAACCTTCGAGCAGCGGCCAGGTCCCCCTGGATGGTAGCGACCCGTGCCCTCTTGGTGTAGAATTTCATCTTCAAGTGGACGGTGGAGGGTACCACGATCAGCTCTGCTAGTGTTGGTCTTCCCAGGATGCAGTTGTAGAGGGACGGGCAGTCGATGACGAGGAAGCGCACCTTGACCTATCTTGTCGTCGTTCCCTCGTCGAAGGTAACCATGAGCTCGGCGTATCCCCAGGGTTTGGAGGTCGAGCCGTTGAAGCCCTGTAGGTCCGACCCCATATAAGGTGAGAGGTGCGAGTCATCGAGTTGCAGGGTCCGGAATAACTGACTGTACATCACGTTGACGGAACTTCCTTCGTCGACCAGAACGCGGTGTACGTCAAAGTTAGCCATTCTTGCTCTTATCAGCAAAGGAATGACCGCGTTGGGGGCCCCTCCAAGAAGTTCTTCGAGGTAAAAGGTGATAGGCTCCGACCTACCTTTCACCCTTTCAAAAGTCACCGTCTGAGGAGGGGCAGAGTCAACCAGTTCATCCAGCTTCCTCTTGGCCGAACTTATGGTTAGGTCGTTAAATACATGTTTCCAATTTATTTGATTTTTGTAAGTTAGAGTATTTTTAATTTCCATCGTCATATCTTTTTTCTTAGATAAAATTTTTAAATATTGAATTTTATTTGGTTTTAGTCCCTAAAACCAAATAAAATAATCTAAACTATAGATTTTCTATAGATTTTAACTTTAGGATCTAAACTAATTTTTTTGTAACATTCAACTATTATTTTCATGAAAAAAAGATACAAGGACAAAAATTGTAGCGCCAAATACTTTCTTTGATGAAATTTGCCATAAATTATTTTAACAAATTAAATTTATTTACTTATTTTTTATATTAATTATAATATATAATTAAATAATATTTATATTGAAAATTGTGGTGCAAAATACTTTTTTTTGATGAAATTTTCTGCAAATTATTTTTTAATTGCGATTAATTGAAAATTGTGGCGCAAAATACTTCTTTTTTTTATGAAATTTTCCAGGAAATATTTTAACAAATTAAATTTATTTGCTTATTTTTTTATATAAATTATAATATATGCTTAAACATTATTTATATAGATACTATATGCTTAAAATCGTAAAAGATACTGAAATAATAACCTTTCAATTGCAGCGTTCATAACCTAAAGCTACTTTATTTTAGAGGTGTTCATTGGCTCGTATAAATTCGAATCAAACTAGAATTTAAACCAACCTAAGGTGTTTAAGTGTTTCCAGCAGAGTCTCCAGCTGTCGCACTGCGAAACAACACAAAGTCGGCATCGAATTTTATTTATCTCGAAGGAAAGAAAAATATCGAGAAAATCGCAAAAGAAAGGATAAGATGGTCTTGCGACCGCGAGAAAGGGTACAAAAGTCAATTACGTAAGAGGGAGGTATTAGCATCCCTCACGTCTGTGGTACTCCACGAGATCCATTCTTGTTGTTCTAACCAAATGGTGTGTTATATCTAATGCTTACTTGCTAATGGAATGCATGAATAAATTTCTTAAGGGAAAAATAAAAGTCTTTTATTATTGTACTCGCTTAGATTTGGCAACCCAATGCCTACGTATCCCGGAGGAATTAGAGCATCGTAGTTCTTCTAAAAAATGTTAGTATGTTGGTATTTTTTATGGGTGATGAACCCTTTTGAAAAGTTTAAGGAGAAAATCCCAAGGGGCAAAAGAGTTTGGATTTGTGAAGTGTATTTGCTAGGAGATCCCTCAAGTGGTCCCTGGGGGTACTTGAATTCATCTCCTTTAAATTTTGAAATTGTTTGATATACATATTATACTAAAGTCTATGATATGAAGACCCTTGGATGATCAAGTCAGATGTCTCAGATTTGAAGTCTTCTTCATATACTTAAGGCTCGTGGCATATTATACATATCTTTATTCATTAAGTGTTTTTGTATTTGATTAAGAAAATGATTTTTTGTTTTAATAGTTTGCAATGCAAAAGAAAGAGCAAAGGACTAAGGGAACTAATCTTAATGTTGTCATGCATCATAGTCCTAAAATTGGGATTGAGAGAGCTCTATCTAATTGTTGTCATGTTTAGTTTGAAATCTTAAGGTCTAATCTCAATTCAAATTAATCAAAGATTAAGATGAATCAAAATAATCTCAAGGGAGCATGCGAGCACAAGGCAAATAAGCAATAATTATTTTCAATCAAGAATGCCAAGCATTTATTTATAAAACAATATCACACAACATTATATAAAAAATTATAGCAAAAGACATAGCAAAGTGTAGAGAAATCACAAGAGAAAGAAAAGAATTAATAGAAAGAAATCTAATTAAATTCTATAAAAAAAACCTAAAATTTAATATATATTTTCTACTGTTTTTATTATGTATTTTTTTTATTATCAAAAAAATAAATTAAAACTAAAAAGAAATACCAAAACTAATGGAGAAGTCAGGGGGTGTAGGGATAGGCTGGGAGTGTGTACCAGCAAAAGGTCTGGACACACTCCTCAATTGCAAGTGGGCTTTGCAAATAAGGTCCATAAAGGTTTTTGTGCTTAAGTTCAAGAGGATTTATTAGTGCATCCTAAGTGTTTCTTAGGCACCAACGTGAAATTCCGAAAATATCCTTGAAACCCAGAAATGTATTTTCAGTGCACACCCTATACACGTTAAATTCATTAGTTTTTGAGATATACCCTATATCACACCAATTATTTCCAGAAACACACTTCCGGTATAAACCGCAAATATATTTCCAATTCCTTTTAAACCACAACCTCTTCTTCTATACTGTAAATGTAAATTGGAGTAGTAGTGTTGTTGTATTTGGATAAACCAAGAGTTGTTGTTACTTGATCTGAGGTACAATCACCACCACTGTTATTGTTGTTTCCATCCATTTTGTTAACTATTTGATGATTATCAACTATGTTTGTTGATTGTCCAACACAAAATCATATTCTCAATGTTTCATTCTGTTTATTCTTCTTAGAATGCGAGACTATCACCGACGAAGGAATCGAGGAAGGTCTTGTGATCGAAAGACAACGAGGGAGAGAAGGATGATCTTCAACTCCAGCTCTCTTGTATACACGACATGACAATATATTACCCTTCAAATTTGAATCCAAACAAAAATCAACATTTATTAATTACTAATATAAAAATCAACAGTTTATGGGATTGAAAATTGGTTTGTATGATGAACAAATTTGGCGGAAATTGGAGAGAAGCGGACCAAAAGGTTGTGGTTTAAGAGTAATTGGAAATACACTTCCAGTATACACCATAAATGTATTTCCGATTTTCCGTAAAAGTAATTTTTCAAAAAAAAAGTGCATCCCAAAAATACACTTCCAGGGGAATTTTTGGTTTTTCATATGATATTTTCCCTTATATAGGGTGCCATAAGAAATCCTCTAAGTTCAATCAGAAAAAGTCGTTGGGCCTCAGGGAATACATGCATAGTGGAGACCCAAACACTAGTCCATAGGGAAGTGTTTTGTGTGCTTCAGTTCAGTAGTGCCAAAAAATAGAGCATTGGACTTAGTGTGCATACATGAACGTGACAATGGCCTAAGGGAATCCGACCCGCACCTCATCACCAACAAATTATTTCACTCAACAGATTTTCATTTAGCATTATCTTTTTATTATTAATGATTTTATTAAAAGTAAAACAAACAAAAATTGCCCAATATGAGGAAAATTGACATTGAGGTGATGAGGGAGGGTAACCAATTGACTTTAAAGCACTATCAGAACCTCACTACTTAAGTATCTAAAAATGAAATCCATCAAGCCCTGATGAAAATCAATGATCTGACTGCCCCTGGGGCAGATGTGTAAGGTGCTTGTTTCTTCAAAGCTTCTTGGTCCATCATAAAGAAAGACATTATAGATGTTGTGAGAGGTTTTTTTGTAAGTGGGAGAATGTACATGGTTGTAAATATCACTATAGTGACCATCATTCCAAAATTTGAGGGAGCTTGTCATATGAAAGACTTCAGGCCTATTTCCTGCTGCTCTACTCTGCTAAAGATTGTCTCTAAGATTCTGGCCAATTGAATGGGAAAGGTGTTGGAGGATACAGTGGACATGAACCAAGCAGCATTTGTGCCAGGGCGCCATCTTCAAGATCATGTTCTCCTGGATTTCGAACTTCTCAAAGGCTACAATACAAAGAGTGGTCCTCCAAAATGTATGATTCATATGGATATTAAGAAGGCTTATGATAGTGTTGACTGGAAGGTGTTGGAGGATATTATGGCTGAATTAGGTTTCCCTAATAGATTTATAATTTGGACTATGACCCTGGTGAGAACTGTGACTTATAGGTACAAAATTAATAATAGGCTCACTGATTTCCTCCCAGCTAAAAGGGGCCTTAGGGAAGGGGACCCTTTATCCCCTTTACTCTTTATGTTGATTATGGAGTATCTGCATAGGCTTCTTAAGAAGATGGGTTGCAATCCCAATTTCAACTTTCATTCTAAATGTGAGAAGATGATAATTATTGATCTGAGTTTTGCAGATGATCTGATTCTCTTCACTAGAGGTGACTCCGTGTCTGTGCATATGGTTGTTAAAGTTATGAAGGAGTTCTCTGCGTCCACAAGTCTTAAGGTCAATCCTGGTAAGTGTCGGGTGTTTTGTGGCAATGTGGAGTCCAGAGTAAAACAGGAAATTCTGGAGACTACTAGGTTTGAGGAAGGTAGGCTTCCTTTTAAGTATTTAGGTGTGCAAATGTCCAGCAAAAGGCTAACTTATCCGGATTGTCTGGGTTTAGTTGACAAGATCATGCAGAAGATTCGGCATTGGAGCTCAAGGCTTTTAAGCTTTACAGGTCGTACTCAGTTAATTTAAAGTGTTCTCTTTGCTATTAATAATTTATGTAGCCAATGTTTTCCTCTTCCTAAGAAAACTTCCAAGGGGGTTGAAGTTATCTGTTGTACCTTTTTGTGGTCAGGATCAGATCACATTTCTCGTAAATACCCTGTGGCGTGGAAGAAGGTTTGTGCTCCTAAATCCAAAGGTGGTCTCAATATCATTAACTTGCAAATTTGGAGTAAAGCGTGTCTTGTGAGGTATATCTAGAATCTTAGTGGTAAGAGGGATATCCTATGGATCAGATGGGTCCACAATTATTACCTAAAGAACACCAATATTATGCATACCTCTATTAGATGCTCTACTTCTTGGATTGTGAAAAACATTTTGTATCTAAGAGAGGAAATAAGTAGTATGCGGGAGTGGTCTAGCTTGTTAATCCAAGACAAATACTCAACTAGAAGAATGTATGAAGATTTTCTAGGCCAGCAGGTGGATGTCCCTTGGAAAAAAGTTATGTGTGGAAATAATTCTAGGAGGAAGGCTATCCATATTCTATGGATGGCTTGTCACCGGAAATTATCGACAAAGTAAAGACTGCATCATTTTGGGTTTATTGATAATAGTAAGTGTTATTTCTGCAACGAAGTGGAAACAATGGAACACTTGTTTTTTGCCTGCCTAACTATGAAAGTAATTTGGGGGAGGATTTTGGACTGAATTGATATTGATCATAAGCCCGTGAAGTGGACTGATGAAATAGGCTGGATAATTTATGATTGTAAGAAGAAAGATGGAAAAGCCAAGATCACTCGGTATGCAATCTCTGGAATAGTGTATGAGGTATGGATATATCACAATCAAATTTGTTTTGAGGGTGCAGGTAGTCAACAAAATACCATTGATAATATAATGGATGCTATAGTGTGTAGATGTTGGGAAAAACTCAAGCTTAAACACCATATTAGCAAGATTATGATGTCTTAGGGACTTGGTGTTTGGGTTTAATTTTTTATTTTTGAGTAGTTGAATCCTCATTGATCACTTTGTACTTGACTGTTTTTTATTCAATAAAGTATGCTTTTAATTCAAAATAAATAAATAAATAAATTAAAAGAAAAAAAGAAATACAAAAAATAGGGAAACAATGTGTTTTGGCTGGAAGCTAGGGTTAACTTGAAGTGACTCTTCAACTTCTAAAATAGACTACCTTCTCTTCAATGTACTTCTCTATTGTGATTCCAAATTCCATCTTTGTCGCGTCGGAAATCGCCTCCGGAGGCAGAAAATTTCCTCTCAACCTTCAATTACCATAATTCTACTCATCCATCTTTCCTCTTCCATTAGCTTACATTCGTTTCTTCCGATTTCAAGCCAAAAGCTCTACATCTAACCAAAACGAAAGACCTAGAAAGACCAAAACCTAAATTCAATAGTTATATTGCGCAATCACGACTAGCAAGCATGGTGGAAATGTTTGATACCTCAAGATTCATATCATAGCATAGAGAAATTGCGAAAAAGGCGAAAAAGAAATGGAGTTTTCCGGTTTACCTACGAGACTGAGGTGCGTCCCAGTTATGGTTGCGAAATTTAAAGAAGGATATTAAGAATACCATAGATGAGATTCCTAATGCTCATGTACGAATACGCTCGATTCTTTGTATACAAATATACTCTTCTTCTTCTACTCCATTTCTCCTTTTTTTCTATGAATACAATTGTTATTGTGCGTGTGAGGCAGAGTGAAGACTGATGCGTTCGTTGAGAGATATCATAGAGAGTGAGTCAAATATTCAGAGGTCTTAGCTATGTTTATTAGAGTTTCAGAGGATGAAACTCCAACTACAATGGTGATGAGCGTATGTATGAGGTCATGGAATTTTGCAGAAAGAGTGAGAATGCTAAAGATGACGAAGTCAGCTAGAGAGGTGGAAGGAAAAATGGTTCGTGAGTGTGAAGAGTGAAGATAATGATCTCTTACCTTGATCCTATTCCAAGCTAATAATGCATGAATAATATTATGTAGAATGACCTAATGGAGGGTATGTACATGATGATTATGAGATGCATAAGCCATATGATTTGAACAAAAGGGTAGGACAAAATTTGGGTATGACAGCTGCCCTTATTTAATCGTCTTATACCAGAAAGTTATATTGGCGCCAACCTTTCAAACATTCAAGATAGAAGAAGATTAAATACAAAGACCTGAAATTTATCTTGAAAAGAAAGTGTAATTGGTTTTTGATATCTGCTGAGGAAAGAAAAAAAAATTCTAGTGAAAAGGTTTTTGGTGGATGAGTTTGTAACACGATGACAAATGCCAATACAAGATATTTTGTAGGTATGTCAGATTGATTAACACGGATGACTGATGGGGATTAAAACGAATGAATGATAGAAAAGGGTAACACAGACGAGTGTTAGAGATATCAACACAGACGAGTATTGAAAGAAGAGCTCTATTGGGGATTTAGGGAGAAATTTAACACGGCCGAGTGTTGGAAGAAAATTCACACAAATAGGTATCATAAGAAAATTGACACATACAGGTATCAGAAGAAAATATGGATAGGTATCAAAGAAGGAATTAACACAGACGAGCGTTGGGATCAATACAAACGAGTATCGCATGAAGATACAGACGAGTATCAAAAGATTAACACGATGAATTCCTAAATCAATACGAATGAGTGTGGAAAGAAGATTAACACGGACGAGTGTTTAAATCAATATGGACGAGTATTAAAGAAGATACGGTCGATCATCAAGAAAGGATTAACACGCACAAGTGTTCAAATCAATACAGACGAGTATCGAAAGAAGATTAACACGGACAAGTGTTTAAATCAATACAGACGAGTATTAAAAGAAGACATGGACGAGTATCAAGAAAGGATTAACACGGACGAGTGTTCAAATCAATACGAACAAGTATCGAAAGAAGATACAGACGAGTATCAAAAGAATGGATTAACACAGACAATTGTTCAAATCAATATGTACGAGTATCAAAAGAAGATACAAACGAGTATCAAAAGAAGATTAACATGGACGAGTGTTTAAATCAATGTGGACGAGTATCGAAAGAAGATACAAACGAGTATCAAAGAAAGGGTTAACAGGGACGAGTGTTGGATTAATATGGACGAGTATCGGAGGAAGATATGTACGAGTATCAAGGAAAGGATAACACATATGAGTGTTAGAATTAATACAGATGAGTATCAAAACAATATACGGATGAGTATCAAAAGAATGGATTAACACATATGAGTGTTCAAATTAATACAGACGTGTATCGAAAAAAGATACTAACGAATATCAATAGAAGATTAACACAGACGAGTGTTTAAATAAATACAGATGAGTACCAAAAGAAGATTAACATGGACGAGTGTTCAAATAAATACAGACGAGTATTGAAAGAATATTAACATGGACAAGTCTTTAAATCAACACTGACGAGTATTGAAACAAGATACAGACGAGTATCAAGAAAAGATTAACATGGATGAGTGTTCAAATCAATACGGATGAGTATCGAAAGAAGATACAAATGAGTATGAAAAGAATGGATTAACACAGACGAGTGTTCAAATCAATATAGACGAGTATCAAAAGAAGATACGGTTGAGTATCAAAAGAAGATTAACACGAATGCGTGTTTAAATCAATACGGACGGGTATTAAAATAAGATATAGAGGAGTATCAAAGAAAGGGTTAACACAGACGAGTGTTGGGTCTATATGAACGAGTATCAGAGGAAGATACATACGAGTATCAAGGAAAGGATAACACGGACGAGTGTTAGAATTAATACGGACGAGTATCGAAAGAAGATATGGACGAGTATCAAAAGAATGGATTAACACGAACGAGTGTTTAAATCAATACAGACGAGTATCGAAAGAAGATACATACATGTATCATAGAGAGGTTAACACAAACGAGTATTGGATGACATAGACGAGTGCTTGGAGGATGAAAGCTTACAGAGAAAGTGTTTAGAATGATAAAGGTTGACATGGATGAGTGTGGTAGACAATTTCTTTTCTTGTATAAAACATACTGGTGTAGAAAAACAAGTCCTTTGAGTGAAGGAAGTGTTTAGGATATCAGTCAACTGGAGGTTCGTAGGAATACATTTATTTTTAGAGATACATTTGTCTTGATTGAAGATATTCATGCTTTCGTGCAAGATACCAAATCTGGATTATGCTTCGCATGCATGTTTGAATTTTTCATGGCATAGTGATCCATCTTAATGAATATGCTATGCGTTTGCGGATGCAATTTTACACAGTGATAATCGCTACATGCAGTTTGCCAAGAATATGCTCTGTGGGGATAAGAACATGCTTATTAGGAACCATTGCTCGTTGTCTTGAGATACCAATATGGGTTGGTGTTTGAAAGCTCGTAGTACACGAGACTAATGGGGATTAAATTGTTGACTAAGCGAGTTTTTAGGTACGCCATTGAATTCTGAGTTGTAGCTTTTCTGGGGAAGAAGTGACTTGGTCTGACTTTCCCTACATCTTGGACTGCTTGGGGATGGTAGAATTAGACATGGACATGCTGGAGAATTGCATGTTGAACATCACTTGGATCTCTTTGAATGCCCCGAGTATGCTTTGTGTTGGGGAAATACACCTTGATCTGCTTTGGGGATCAAGAGGTGGACACATACCTCTTTGAATGCCACGTTATTGCTTCACTGCTGGAGATTAGGGGACAATCATTTATGGGGAATTATGTGTTGAATACATGTGGTGAACCACACCCCAAGTCTGCTCCACTGCTGGGGAGTACACTTGTAACATCTGCAAGGGATGAGAATGACTTTGGCAATGATGGTTGGGTCGAGGCGACCATTATGACTTGCTACCTGCACAAAGAAACAAATCTTGGGGTGCCACAACACTCCTTTGGGATTCTTTCATGTTAATGTAAAGTCATGTTTCATTTTAGCTTAAGACTATTATTCCCCAACGTTTTTCATGCAATGTTTAATAAAGAATTAAATCACATTTTGCATACGAAAAATTGAAAATAATTAAGAAATATTTTTGGGCAAAGACAATTTATTGATTGAATATTTTCCTGTAGATAGGCCTTGGTACAAGGAAACAACTTCTGAATGAGGTAGTTGCAAAAAAGAAAAGAAAATACAATAGGTGTAATGTAAATGATAAATGCTCGAACTCCCATTAAAACTGGTATTGCTACACTTCCCATATCCTTGATAGTCTCAATGCTTTGCTTTTGAAGAGTAGTAGTTGGACTGATTCATTCGCTGCCAAAGTGCAAAGGAAGTACATGGTCATTTGTGAAGAATATTCAGATTGCAGCCTCTTGCTCATGATCCCTAATTTATGGTGTTCAATCTTAAACTATTCACATAATTCCTTCATCATTTTGTTGTTGAGATTAGAACCATTATCAGTGATGGTACTGTTGGAAATCCCATAACGGCATATGATTTCCTTCTTGATGAAGCGAGTGACAACCTGCTTGGTCACGTTTGTTGTACCCCAAAATTTGCCCTCCCATATTCTTCAAGATTTGCCAAGATCAAGGTTCAAAATCTACTCAAGGGCTACACAGTCAACCATCCTCCTAAGGCAGGCAAAATTAGGGTTTTGGTTCTTGCAAGGAAGTTGAAGTTTTCAAGGGCTCAATCAAGTCACATATGCTCATACACATTGTCAAGCACCTACATGTCAAGTTTCAAGGCTCACAAGGTCAAGTTGCACAGTCAAAAACCCTAATTGCTCAACAGTCAACTGTAGGGGCAAAATGGTCATTTGGCAGTCAAAAGTCAAAATTTTTGGTCAACATCTTATTTTGAAGCCACAATCATCATTTGGTCAAGTCTTGACCATGATTTCACAAGAATGGCTCAAAAAGTCTCAAGATGCAAAAGTTTCTATTTTTGGACAGCTGAAAAGTCAACTGTAACTTGACCAAGGCATAACTTTTTCATGGTTCATCAGAAAAATCCCATCCAATTCTCATCTTGAAGGGGAAGACATTTCCTACAACTCATCTTCACATTCCAAGTCCAAGAAATGCTCTCACAAAAAGTTATCAATTTCAACATTATAGGTCATTTTCAAAAGTCAACAAAAAGGAACTTTAAGTCAAAGACCATAACTTGAGATTGGTAAATCAAAATGACATGGGACAAAAGACATTGGTTAGAGGACTTCAAGACCTTTCCAAAATGTCCAAGAACATGTTCATAGCTTCAAAATTGAGCAAGATATGCATTGGAGAAGTTGGGAAATTTTTGTGAAATGGCCAAAATCAATTATCCTTGAAACTTCATTTTTGACAAAAGAGGCCCACTTTTTCCACTTGTTTCAGCTTGGCCATGCTTCCCACGTGTCCCACAAATTATTTCAAGATTTAAAATTAATTTTTCCATTTTCATTTAATTTTATTTGATTTAATTCATTTTAAATCTTTTAAAATCAAATAAAAATCAAAGAAGTTAATTAGGGGATATATTTTGTATTGAAATGCTTTGATACACCATCATGACCATTCCAAATTCGTGCAAAGGGCTAAATCAAGCAAGAATTCAAATTTTGACACAAAAATGGAAAGTGTTTCAATGGAGGTTATGGCAAATCTCAAACATGAACGCATAAGGTTAATGGCCTTAATTCTGATTGAAACTTGTTACATAACATGTGTGTAAGCTATCACAAAAGGATTCACGACCTAGAGAGCCATACAAACTGAGAACCAAGTTGCAAAATTTACACAAAAACTTGAAAACTGAACTCATAGTGGCAGCACATTTCAAGCCTCCATTTTAATCCAAACACACTCCTGGCATCCCTAGGAAGCTTTTGCAATCAAAAATCAATCCAAACGTGCCCAGAATCTTAGAACTCAGGCCAAACGGTTTGCAATATTTTCTTGAACTCTATATGATCATTCATGCGCTTTTAACATTTTTTTTGAATTGACTTATACTCATAGGGACATTCTGAAGCCTTTGGTACCATTCAATTGAACTATGGCATCCTATATCAAAAACTGCCATTGATGGACATTAGGTTTTCAGAAGCTCAAAATTAGGCGTTTCCTCATACGGAAAAATTAGGCCATCAAACTGGTACCATTGAATTCGTGACATGAAGACGAATCATTTGATTACCTCGCGCTCAATTTATGTTGCTTCCTCTCCTAATCGCTATTTTTTGCTATGTCACTTAGTGGGGGTTTAAAACCCCCGCTATCTCATTCATGTTACAGGTACAAACGGAGAAGAAGGCTGAGGTGTCCAGGCGTGAGTGGTGCATTCAAATCCACGCGCGCATTTTTTGTTTTTTAGTATTACTGGCTTTTGCTTTACATAATATTTGTTTTTCATATTATTAACAAATGCAACAAAGTGCTTCAGTGGCTGGGAACGTGTCATGCCATCCTTGGGACCTGGGTTCGATTCCCAGGTCCCCTTACAATTCCCATATTATTTTTCCATTGACTTTCCTGTGCAGCGCTCCAAGGAAGGTTCATCATAAGCCCTATAGATCCAACAAGCCAGGTGTCTTCAAGGCAAATCCAAGGGCCCAGAAAGCAAGAACACCATGTGCCTGGTCAACAGCATTCCACTCAATTCCCAGGGTCAAACGAGCTGGCTTCCTAATGGGCCAAGATTCAGCATCACACCCACATTTCTGGCCCAGCACCCCCTCCATTTGGTTTATTATTTTATTTTCATTTTATTTTTCAATTTAATTTCTAACCCTTTATTTTATTTTATTTATTATTAGTAATTAATCAATTAACCATTTTCATAAAAAACCAAAAAAATAGAATTAACATTTTTATTATTATTATTTTTATTTTGTAAATAAATCATAATTGAATTAGTTTTTTTAAATTAGGCCATTCTAATATTCCTTTTAATAATTAGAATAGATTTAGATTTAGGTTAACCTAGAATTTTATTTCTTTTTCTATTTTATTTCATAAAAAACATAAAAACCAAAAAAATATTTTCTTTTAATTAAAATAATTAATTAGTTTCCATTTCATTTTAATTACAAAAAAGACCAAAAATTAATTTCTTTTCCTAAAAGGGTCAACACCCTTAAACATTCCTGGTTAATTTATTCGCGCGCATTTAATTTGTTCGGTATTATGTAATTGCTCAAGCCATGTAATAGTAATTAGGAATTTATTTAATTTTCCGCATTCTTTATAAAACGGGTCTTTGTAATTTTTGGCGATGTATAGACCCGCGCCTTGTAATAGCGTAGGATTTATGTTTCCGCAATTTACTTTCCGCACCCTCTTAACTGTTAACTTGTATGAAAGAATGCATGCTAATTAAAAACAAGCGTAGATCACCATGACACATGTACAAGATAAAACATAACATGAAAACAACACACAAATTCACACACCACTCTTAGGGTACGCCTCACTGTTTCCTTGCCCTCGAAACGTGGTCGTCGAGTATAGGACGTTTTAGTAAGTCCTTATTTCCATGACATGATCCAGTTGCCTCGGAACGGTTGCCTCAGAATTAAAAAGGATCAATGGCATAAGGGTAGCTTCTAAGGTGTCCTACTGTTGCTCTGGTGACCACACTGTCCCTACAAACGAATTGACCCGAACACCTCCAACGATGGTGCTACCTACCTCTCAATGGTGGGATAGCACTATCTAAAGGACTCTTACACAGCCTAATTCCTTAGAGTAGGTAGATTCTCTTAAGTACTTGCTCTCTTCAAACAAAACAAAACAACTTTTCACACCGACACTTTCAAAAAGCTTTCAAAACAATTTTTCAAACATTCTTGAGGACTGATACAAGAGTTATTCAGAAAACTTTGACGAAACTTTTTCAAACCCACTCACACTTTGAAAAGCAAACAAATTTTGAAAACACAATGAGCAAGTATCTAAGAGCCCATGGATAACCATGGATAGAAAGGGTGCTAACACCTTCCCTTTCTATAAATCTACCTCCCGAACCGAGAAACTATCTCATAAGGAATTTTGCTGTGCTTTTGTCCTTTCCATGTTGGAGAAAATAAAAGACGATGGCGACTCTTGCTTCTGCGACATTTCGCGAACCAGCGTTAAATAGTCAGTTCCAGATCCACCGATCACAGAACTGGCGACTCTGCTGGGGAAATTTTTAAAGTGAGGTGTACTTTAGGATAGCTCATACTTGTGTTTTCAATTGCTCTGTTTTGATTGCTTTAAATATTGTGGGCCTGTTTTGGGAGTTTCTTAGATCCTAACCCAGATCTGGGGATACCCTGTTAGGTAGCATAAGCTGTGAGGGACCTGTCCGGCGTAGACCGACACGGGTGAAGCAGTGGCTACATTGGTGTGGCACCTTGGTCTGTACCGATATCCCTTGTGTCGCAACAAGGAGAATATGGGTCTTCTGAGGAGCCATTAAGCACCAACCGACCTTAGAACCTTAAAATGACCCAACTTGGCCAATAGAACAGTAGCCGTATGCTACACCCATTGAGGCTAAACTCTCGCGATGGTTCTGGCCGCAAGAAAAGATTGCGACGCTGGAGTTATGACCGATTGAGGGTAGTCATGGATATTAGGATTCTCTAGAACCCGGTTACTTTTGATAGGACAGATCTTAACCAACGAACTGAAAGAGGGTAGTACCTGAATTCCCTGCTGGCCTAAACTCTAAGGGCTTTGGTGTGACTTGTGTGCCTTATCATGTTTGCCTTTGTGAATATTTGTGGTGTGCTTTATCATAACATCATACCATCATAAACATTGCATGCATCCTGCATAAGGACTGACCATTTCAAAGACAAGAGGGTTTCACCTTTGCTCTGTTTTGTAGGACATCATGATGCCTATGCGAAGGAACACTATCCGGTTCAATTTTGTTCACCCACCTGAGTTGCTTGAAGAATTGGTTAGCAGAATTCCAAACACTACCTCCTTCATCCAGAGGCATGGTTCTCTTCTCGGTTTAGTCACGACAAAGTGGGACCAACAACTGATAAGTGTCCTGACCCAGTTTTATGACCCTCTGTACCAGTGCTTCACCTTTCAAGACTTCCAGCTGGTCCCTACCCTGGAAGAGTTCTCTGATTTGCTTGGTATCCCTATCTTGGATCAGACTCCCTTCACTGGTTGGGAAAAGACTCTTAGGCTCGAGGAGATTGCTGCAGCCCTTCCCTTGACCAACCAGGAGGTAATGGACAACTGGGTGACTAGAAGCGGAGTTAAGGGCTTCTTGGCCAAGTTTCTGGTTGGTAAGGCTAACAATTTCTGGAATGACCTGGACTTTAGGGCGTATGAAGACATTCTGGCTCTCTTAATCTATGGTCTAATCTTGTTTCCTAATCCTGATAACTTCATTAATGTTACTGACATAAGGATCTTCATGTCTCAGAACCCTGTGCCCACTCTCTTGGGTGATATCCTACAACAACTTTATGCTCGCACTGCTCGAAGACGAGGAACTCTGTGGTGTTGTACTCCTTTGTTGGTGAGGTGGTTTATTTCGCACCTCCCCAAGTTCGTGCTAAAGAACCAAGAAGGAAGAGGCTGGGCTCATAGGTTAATGTCTCTCACTGATAATGACATCATTTGGACTCTCAGAGGTTTAGATGAGGTGGCTGTTATTGATCACTGTGGAGAATATCCTAATGTTCCATTGATTGGTACCCAAGGAGGGATCTCTTATAATCCATGTTTAGCTCTCCGTCAGTTTGGAAGAGCCAGAAGAACAGGACCTCATGAGATGCTGGTGCCTCACATCAGTTTTGAGTTTCAGAAAGATAGTGACGAGCTACGTCGTAGATTCATCAAATCTTGGGACAAAATTCACAAAGCTGACCCACAAGAGCCGGGACCGAAGACTTCTCTACCTATGGAAGCCTACTACAAATGGGTCCGCATCCGTGCTCAGAAGTTAGGTATGCCATATGAAGCGGTCAGGCCTATCATCCTTGAAGGTCCTGATGGAGATGGGGTTCCTCCAACTGTTCTCCCTCCTCAGATACCCACTGATGTTGATACACTAAAGAGGTCTTGGGCGCAACTACAGGAAGAGAAGGATTATTATCGGGAAAAGTTCAACGAACAGGAACAGAAGATCCAGAAGCTGACCAAGCAATTGGAGAACGAGCGAACCCTGAATGACTATATCCGTACTGAGAAGAGGAGGCCATGGGAGCACTGATGGGCTTTGGATGTTTCTTTTACAGCTTTATTTCCTTTTCAGTATTTTCATTCTTGTAACGCCTAAGGGCAGATTGTTGAACAATTTAAAGTTTGAATCTAATAAAGTGTGTTCCTTTTGTTTACAAAGTTTGACTTCCGATTGTCTTTGAAAACATAATTCATACGCATTTCATTCATCATATGCATTACAGGTACCCCTTTTCCTACAGGTTGCTTAATCTTCTTCGCTGTTTATTTCAGCACTCAAGCATCATGAATCCTGAACTCACTACCGAGCAAGCTATCAAGGCCCTCCAGGCCCAGAATGCCCAATTTCAGGAGATGGTCATGAACTTGGCCCAGGGACAACAAGAGCTGAAGGCTTTGCTCCTGAAGAAGAATAAGAAGAATAAGAGGACTGTGCTATTCAACACTGGGCGCAGACTCGGGAACACATTGCAGAATGAAGCTGAGAGGACTACTCCATCTGTGGGGGAAGGTAGTCACCAAGGGAGAGAGGTCCCTAGTCCTGTGGTCTCTGACACTGAGGCAGACTTCAACGACGAATAGTACCCTCCTGCTGAGGACCGGTACAAACAGCTGGAGGATAGGTTAAATGCTATGGAGATTCAACGTGTGCCTGGGTTGGATTTTGGAGACTTGGGTTTATCTTCTGGGGTGGTGATCCCACACAAGTTCAAGGCGCCGACCTTTGTGAAGTATGACGGGGCTTCTTGTCCCAAGATGCACCTCCGTTCTTATGTAAGGAAGATCCAGCCTTACACAGCAGACAAGAACTTATGGATCCACTTCTTCCAGGAGAGTCTTTCAGGGACTCAACTCAAATGGTTCTATCAGCTGGATGGAACCGACATTCGTAACTGGGAGGATCTGGCCACTGCTTTCTACAAGCAGTATCAATATAATTCCGACCTCGCTCCTACGCGTACCCAACTCCAGGGTATGTCGCTAGGATCGGGAGAAGGTTTTAAGGAGTACGCACAGAAATGGAGAGACCTGGCTGGCAGGGTGCAGCCACCGTTGATGGATCGTGAACTAGTGGACATGTTCTTGGGGACCCTATCTGGTCCATTCTTCAACCATCTCATTGGTAATTCCTCTGCTGGGTTTACAGACCTGATCCTGACTGGTGAGAGGATCGAAGCTGGTATAAAATCGGGGAAGATACAGAAGGGTGCCTCCTCAAATACTGAAAAGAAGCCCTTCAAGAAGGAAGCCAGTGCTATGTATGGTCCAAGAAAGCAGAACAAACCTGAACGCCGCCAAGCTGTCAACACGATGGTTATTTCTAAGCCTGCTGCTGCTCCACAACAGTATAACCAGCCCAGAGCTGAGAGGCCCAAAAGGCAGTATACTAGGCTCAGCATGACTCTCTCTCAGATCCTGCCGCAACTGTTGTCAACTAGCCTGGTAACTGTCAAGGAAGCTCCGAAGATGGTAAACACAGCGTCTCCGAAGTACAACCCCAACGCCCACTGCGCTTATCACTCTGATAGCCCGGGGCATAACACAGATGATTGTTGGGCTCTGAGGAATAAGGTTCAAGACCTTATTGATGCTAAAGAGGTTCAGTTCGAGGCGCCCGAGAAGCCTAATGTGGTGACTGCTCCCATGCCTAACCATGGAGTAAATGCTATTGGGGATGAAGACGAAGTGGAAGAATCCGAGTTTGACAGCTGGATCTACCCAACGACTAACGGTGGACCAAGCAACTGGACTGCCAAAGACTCTATGCCTGTTACTTTTGTCACGGAGTAATGAACTCTTTTATTTTAAAGTTGTAATAAACAATAATTTGAAACTCTATGGCCCGATGTCCTATTCGGGGCACCGTGGTTTCATTTGTGAGGGCTTGTTATTTGTCATTTCCATATATCATGAATAAAAGCATTGGACGTTTTTCACATTTCAAATCTTGCGCTCCCTTTCTTTCTTTACATATTGCAAAACATCTATATTTACACACACTCACTTATACAGGTTCCAATCCACTCTGGATCTCACTGGTAACGACTCTGCTACTGCCAGTTATGACTTCGAAAATCCGATCAACTTAGCCAAAGAAGAAGGTGAAGATGATTGCGAAGTGCCTGGAGAGCTTGCAAGACTGTTACTCCAGGAAGAGAGGGCCATTCAGCCATATGAAGAGCCAGTGGAAACAGTAAATCTGGGTACTGAGACAGACAGAAAGGAAGTCAAGATTGGTGCCAATCTAGAGCTCAGCGTGAAACAACGGCTGATCCAGATGCTACATGACTACATGGAAATCTTTGCCTGGTCTTACGAAGACATGCCTGGGTTGGATACCGACATCGTAGTTCATCATTTTCCTACCAAGGAAGATTGCCCTCCGGTTAAACAGAAGGTCCACCGTATGCGTCCAGAGATGTCCGAGAAAATCAAGGCTGAGGTTATGAAGCAATTTGACGCTGGTTTTCTTGCAGTGACTTCTTACCCTCAGTGGGTTGCCAATGTGGTGCCGATACCGAAGAAAGATGGTAAGGTCAGAATGTGTGTCGATTACAGGGATCTGAACAGGGCCAGCCCCAAGGATGACTTCCCTCTGCCTCACATCGACGTTCTGGTTGACAATACTGCTCAACACAAGGTGTTCTCCTTCATGGACGGCTTTTCAGGTTATAATCAGATCAAGATGGCTCCTGAGGATATGGAAAAGACTACCTTTGTTACTCAGTGGGGCACCTTCTGCTACAAGGTCATGCCATTCGGGTTGAAAAATGTTGGGGCAACCTACCAACGTGCCATGGTTGCTTTATTTCATGACATGATCCATCATGAGATTGAAGTGTACGTCGATGATATGATTGCAAGGTCCCAAACTGAGGAGGAACACCTTGACCATCTACAGAAACTGTTTGATCGTCTGAAGTTATACAAGCTGAGGTTGAATCCAAACAAGTGCACCTTTGGGGTAAGGTCTGGAAAGTTGCTAGGCTTCGTTGTGAGAGACAAAGGTATTCAAGTGGACCCTGCCAAGGTTAAAGCCATACGAGAGATGCCAGCTCCCAAGACAGAGAAAGAAGTCAGAGGCTTTCTAGGACGTCTGAATTATATTGCTCGATTCATCTCGCACCTAACTGCTACTTGTGAACCAATCTTCAAGCTGCTGAAGAAAGATCAGGTAGTATGTTGGAACGATGAATGTCAGGCCGCTTTTGACAGAATCAAAGAGTATCTCCAAGAACCACCCATTCTTATGCCACCGGTTGAAGGGAGACCTCTAATACTATACCTGACAGTACTTGACAGCTCAATGGGGTGTGTGCTGGGGCAGCATGACGAGTCTGGCCGAAAATAGCACGCCATTTATTACCTTAGCAAAAAGTTTACCGACTGTGAGACCCGATACTCACTGCTCAAGAAAACTTGATGCGCTTTGGTATGGGCTGCTCGCCGGCTAAGACAGTATATGCTGACTCACACTACTCTGTTGATTTCAAAGATGGATCCAATAAAGTACATATTCGAAAAGCCTGCTCTGTCCGGAAGAATAGCAAGATGGCAGATGATCTTGACAGAATACGACATCCAGTACACGACTCAGAAAGCTATCAAGGGAAGTGTATTGGCCGACCACTTGGAACACCAGGAAGTGGATGACTACCAGTCAATGAACTTTGAGTTTCTAGACGAGAGCATCATGATAGTGACTGATTGTGAGGTACCTGGACCAGATGAAGGACCTGAGGAAGGATCCCGATGGTCTATGCACTTTGACGGAGCCTCCAACGCTTTGGGTAACGGCATCGGCACTGTGATCATATCCCCTCAAGGCACTCATACTTCACTCACTGCCCGGCTATGTTTCAACTGCACCAACAACATGGCGGAGTATGAGGCGTGCATCATGGGTCTTCAAGCTGCGGTTGACTTAAGGATCAAGTTTCTGAGTGTCTTCGGAGATTCCGCTCTTGTGATCAATCAGATCAAAGGCGAGTGGGATACGAAACATCCGAATCTTATTCCTTACAGAGAATGTGTGTTGACATTGATCCCCCATTTCACAGAGATAACTTTTGAACATTTCCCGAGAGAGGAGAATCAGTTGGCGGACGCATTAGCTACGATGTCTTTCATGTTCAAAGTCAAATGGGACAATGAGGCTCCCCGGATCATTATCTGGAAACTGGACGAACCTGCATATTGTTGTGATCTTGAGGCTGAGATAGTAACTGAAAAACCTTGGTATCATGAGGTGAAGAGGTATTTGGAAGCTCAAGAATACCCTGAAGGTGCATCTGTCAACGACAAGAATTTTCTGAGAAGGTTCGCAGTGAAGTTCTTCCTCAGCAACGGCATTCTGTACAAGCGAAACCATGATTCGACCTTACTGCGTTGTGTGGATAAGACTGAAGCAGAAAGGATCATGGAAGAGCTGCATGAAGGTACCTTCGGAACACATTCCAGTGGACACACCATGGCAAAGAAAATCCTTCGGGCAGGATATTTCTGGTCCACAATGGAAGCTGATTGTTACCAATATTCTCGGACATGTCACAAGTGCCAGATATATGCAGATAAGGTGCATGTTCCTCCAGTTCCTATGAATGTCTTGACAGCACCTTGGCCTTTTACAATGTGGGGCATAGATATGATCGGCGAGATTAAACCTACGGCATCCAACGGGCATCACTTCATCCTGGTAGTGATCGATTACTTTACGAAGTGGCTTGAGGCAGCTTCCTACGCTACAGTAACCAAGAACGTTGTGGCACGGTTCATTCGGCATAACCTGATATGTCGATACGGCGTCCCGGAAAGGATCATTACAGACAATGGTACCAATCTTAATAACAAAATGATCACTGAGCTCTGCGAGCAATTCAAGATACAGCACCATAACTCTTCTCCTTACCGACCGAAGATAAATGGGGCTGTAGAAGCAGCGAATAAGAATATCAAAAAGATCGTGCAGAAGATGACAGTGACCTATAAAGATTGGCATGAGATGTTACCGTTCTCTCTTCATGGGTACCGTACCTCAGCAAGAACGTCCACCGGGGCAACTCCTTTTTCTTTGGTCTATGGCATGGAGGCAGTCTTACCAATTGAAGTGCAGATACCCTCTCTCCGGATAATGAAGGATGCAGATCTGAGCGAAGATGACTGGATCCATACTCGACTTGATAAGTTGAACCTAATTGACAAAAAGAGACTTACTGCTATATGTCATGGTCAAACGTATCAAAAACGGATGATCAGGGCATTTAACAAGAAGGTCAGACCACAAGAGTATCAAGTTGAGGACCTGGTAATCAAGCGCATCATCCTTCGTCAAAGTGATCCCAGGGGCAAATGGACCCCCACATACGAAGGGCCATTTGTGGTTAAACATGTGTTCTCAGGAGGAGCCATGATCCTAACCACCATGGATGGTGACGACCTTCCTCACCCCGCCAATGCAGACATAGTAAAAAGATACTACGCATGATAAAAGACCCGCTAGGTTGACATACCTAGGCAAAAATTAGGGCTTCCCGGCGAACCAAAAGGGTTCGGGCAAAATGAGGGATGAAATGGAAAAATCTGTACACCCGGCAAGTCGAAAACCTGAAAAGGCGGCTTGGGAAAAAATGGGTATCCCGGTGGACTGAAAACCCGAAAGGGCGGTCCAGGCAAAAGTTAGGGATTAAAGCGTAATACTATGTCTCATTGGATCACCTTGCATCCAGAATCCGGTATCAACTATCAAGTTCAGACGGAATGGATCAGTCAGCTTCATCTTCAACCGAGCAGCAAAGTGATGAGACGCTCGAAGATATAAAGGCGATAGCAAAGTTGGAACCCAGTGGGATTGTTCTTTTCACATAGCTGTTTTGTTTTCCCTTTGTACAAAATTGTATAAACTCTGTTTGTTCAGCGGCGTTCTCTTACTAGGACGTCATCCTCTTGTACATAAACGCCTATTCACAGGCAAATTCAAAAATCAATGCAAAGTCACAGTTCAAACCAATTGCCAATTGTTTTTTCCTTTTTCTGTTTTGTTTTGCGAAGAACGTCCAAGGTTAAATTTGTGATATATGCATTTGACACTAATTGCTAACTCATAAATATTTGCATACGAAACAAAGGATTAATTACAGGTAACATTAGAAACAGGGGCAATAATGAGTTGTCTAAAGCGATCTAATTGCTCTGTCCACCAAGGTACCAAGGTAAGTTCGGCTGAGAATGTAATAAGATATCATTAAATCCCCAGAGAGTGAGCCAGCAAGTCAATGATGCTCTCCCCAAGCAGAGTTATCCTGTCAGCCACGAGGAAATTGGGTATCCCCAGCAGATCTCAACATTCCCCAGCGCAATATACAAGCATCCCCGGCAGTCTTGATCTAAGATTGTTCCCCGGCGGTATACAGACATCCAGTGGAGCTATTCCCCAGTCCAAGCTGAAAAATTTCCCCAGGAGAGTCCAGTCTAAAAGTTTCCCCAAGAAAGTGGAATCCATCTCCCCAGCAAGAAGCTTATCCCCAGTAGATTCTGGAAGCTTGTCACCTGCAGAGCACGAACCCGTCCCCCGGCTTTATTCAAAGGTTATTTCCCCACCAGGATATAACTGGGTTATCCTCAGGCAATTGCCACGGAAAGATCATCTCCGACGAAGTCTTCCTATCCTCCAGCGGAGTTCATCCAATCTTCCAACAGAACTTAACAATGGTATCCCCAGCGGAGTTATCATCAAACTCAGCAAAGTACCTCTCTTTCCCCACAGAGTTCACTCCCCGCAGAGTAATCTACTCGCCAAGTTTATTCCCCAACGGATTCATCTTCTCCTACCGGTATTCTTGCAACTATCATCCCCAGCGGAAACGAAGCATTATCCTTCAAACATCAAGCCCAGGATTTAACTTCCCGGCACACGTCAAGGATTTACTTTCCTAGACAAAAACACATTTCATAAACATCACATCTTCATACATTATAGCATGCACATACGCATCATGAACATACAATCTCATTTATTCTGAGAACATCACGCAGGTCATACATCATGACATCACATACAACTGACGTTTTGTCTTTTCAGGACAAAGGTCAGTACAAAGATGATTACCATCAACGGTCGCAACTAAAGATCCGATTCCTATATCCTGCCAGGGTGTATCTGTTGACGACTGATTCCAGACTCGATTCCTGTATCTTGCCAGGGCATGTCTGAAGAGTTCGAAGATTCGATTCCTGTATCTTGCCAGGGTGTATCTGTTGACGACTACATTACCAGACTCGATTCCTGTATCTTGCCAGGGCACGTCTGAAGAGTTCGAAGATCCGATTCCTGTATCTTGCCAGGGTGTATCTGTTGGCGACTGATTCTAGATCCGATTCCTGTATCCTGCCAGGGTACGTCTGAAGAGTTCGAAGATCCGATTCCTGTATCCTGCCAGGGTGTATCTGTTGACGACTACATTACCAGACTCGATTCCTGTATCCTGCCAGGGCACGTCTGAAGAGTTCGAAGATCCGATTCCTGTATCTTGCCAGGGTGTATCTGTTGACGACTACATTACCAGACTCGATTCCTGTATCTTGTCAGGGCACGTCTGAAGAGTTCGAAGATCCGATTCCTGTATCTTGCCAGGGTGTATCTGTTGACGACTACATTACCAGACTCGATTCCTGTATCCTGCCAGGGCACGTCTGAAGAGTTCGTAGATCCGATTCCTGTATCTTGCCAGGGTGTATCTGTTGACGACTACATTACCAGACTCGATTCCTGTATCCTGCCAGGGCACGTCTGAAGAGTTTAAATATTCGATTCCTGTATCCAGCCAGGGCACATCTACATAAAGAGTTTGAAGATCAACTCCTGTAACAGGCCAGGTAATTATTTTCTTTCTCAGGTACGCAAGTTCTCGCTAAGGAACTCTTACGCGATCGACACCTAGATGGCATCTATAAGCCCATCCATGTACCAACAGTCTCCAAATGGCATCTATAAGCCCATTCCTGACAAAATTCAGTCACACATCCAGATGGCATCTATAAGCCCATCCTCCTATCCATCAGTCCCCAAATGTCATCTGTAAGCCCATTCCCACCATCACACTGCTGATACTCTACTATGTGAGTGCAAATTTCTGGGCACTCTAGTGTTCAATCATCTTCCACCTTCGGATTACGAAAGGCACGCCATCCAATCTACATCCTCAGGTCTAAGAAGATTGAACAGGGGCAACTGTTGTACCCCAAAATTTTCCCTCCCATATTCTTCAAGATTTGCCAAGATCAAGGTTCAAAATCTACTCAAGGGCTACACAATCAACCATCCTCCTAAGGCAGGCAAAATTAGGGTTTTGGTTCTTGCAAGGAAGTTGAAGTTTTCAAGGGCTCAATCAAGTCACATATGCTCATACACATTGTCAAGCACCTACATGTCAAGTTTCAAGGCTCACAAGGTCAAGTTGCACAGTCAAAAACCCTAATTGCTCAACAGTCAACTATAGGGGCAAAATGGTCATTTGGCAGTCAAAAGTCAAATTTTTTTGCCAACATCTTATTTTGAAGCCACAATCATCATTTGGTCAAGTCTTGACCATGATTTCACAAGAATGGCTCAAAAAGTCTCAAGATGCAAAAGTTTCTATTTTTGGACAGTTGAAAAGTCAATTGTAACTTGACTAAGGCATAACTTTTTCATGGTTCATCATAAAAATCCCATACAATGCTCATATTGAAGGGGAAGACATTTCCTACAACTCATCTTCACATTCCAAGTCCAAGAAATGCTCTCACAAAAAGTTATCAATTTCAACATTATAGGTCATTTTCAAAAGTCAACAAAAAGGGACTTTAAGTCAAAGACCATAACTTGAGATTGGTAAATCAAAATGACATGGGACCAAAGAAATTGGTTAGAGGACTTCAAGACCTTTCCAAAATGTCCAAGAACATGTTCATAGCTTCAAAATTGAGCAAGATATGCATTGGAGAAGTTGGGAAATTTTTGTGAAATGGCCAAAATCAATTATCCTTGAAACTTCATTTTTGACAAAAGAGGCCCACTTTTTCCACTTGTTTCAGCTTGGCCATGCTTCCCACGTGTCCCACAAATTATTTCAAGATTTAAAATTAATTTTTCCATTTTTATTTAATTTTATTTGATTTAATTCATTTTAAATCTTTTAAAATCAAATAAAAATCAAAGAAGTTAATTAGGGGATATATTTTGTATTGAAATGCTTTGATACACCATCATGACCATTCCAAATTCGTGCAAAGGGCTAAATCAAGCAAGAATTCAAATTTTGACACAAAAATGGAAAGTGTTTCAATGGAGGTTATGGCAAATCTCAAACATGAATGCATAAGGTTAATGGCCTTAATTCTGATTGAAACTTGTTACATAACATGTGTGCAAGCTATCACAAAAGGATTCACGACCTAGAGAGCCATACAAACTGAGAACCAAGTTGCAAAATTTACACAAAAACTTGAAAACTGAACTCATAGTGGCAGCGCATTTCAAGCCTCCATTTCAATCCATACACACTCCTGGCATCCCTAGGAAGCTTTTGCAATCAAAAATCAATCCAAACGTGCCCAGAATCTTAGAACTCAGGCCAAACGGTTTGCAATATTTTCTTGAATTCTATATGATCATTCATGCGCTTTTAACATTTTTTTTTGAATTGACTTATACTCATAGGGACATTCTGAAGCCTTTGGTACCATTCAATTGAACTATGGCATCCTATATCAAAAACTGCCATTGATGGACATTAGGTTTTCAGAAGCTCAAAATTAGGCGTTTCCTCATATTGAAAAATTAGGCCATCAAACTGGTACCATTGAATTCGTGACATGAAGACGAATCATTTGATTACCTCGCGCTCAATTTATGTTGCTTCCTCTCCTAATCGCTATTTTTCGCTATGTCACTTAGTGGGGGTTTAAAACCCCCGCTATCTCATTCATGTTACAGGTACAAACGGAGAAGAAGGCTGAGGTGTCCAGGCGTGAGTGGTGCATTCAAATCCACGCGCGCATTTTTTGTTTTTTAGTATTACTGGCTTTTGTTTTACATAATATTTGTTTTTCATATTATTAACAAATGCAACAAAGTGCTTCAGTGGCTGGGAACATGTCATGCCATCCTTGGGACCTGGGTTCGATTCCCAGGTCCCCTTACAATTCCCATATTATTTTTCCATTGACTTTCCTGTGCAGCGCTCCAAGGAAGGTTCATCATAAGCCCTATAGATCCAACAAGCCAAGTGTCTTCAAGGCAAATCCAAGGGCCCAGAAAGCAAGAACACCATGTGCCTGGTCAACAGCATTCCACTCAATTCCCAGGGTCAAACGAGCTGGCTTCCTAATGGGCCAAGATTCAGCATCACACCCACATTTCTGGCCCAGCACCCCCTCCATTTGGTTTATTATTTTCTTTTCATTTTATTTTTCAATTTAATTTCTAACCCTTTTTTTATTTTATTTATTATTAGTAATTAATCAATTAACCATTTTCATAAAAAACCAAAAAAATAGAATTAACATTTTTATTATTATTATTTTTTATTTTGTAAATAAATCATAATTGAATTAGTTTTTTTTAAATTAGGCCATTCTAATATTCCTTTTAATAATTAAAATAGATTTAGATTTAGGTTAACTTAGAATTTTATTTCTTTTTCTATTTTATTTCATAAAAAACATAAAAACCAAAAAAATATTTTCTTTTAATTAAAATAATTAATTAGTTATTAATTAGTTTCCATTTCATTTTAATTACAAAAAAGACCAAAAATTAATTTCTTTTCCTAAAAGGGTCAACACCCTTAAACATTCCCGGTTAATTTATTCGCGCGCATTTAATTTGTTCGGTATTATGTAATTGCTCAAGCCATGTAATAGTAATCAGGAATTTATTTATTTTTCCGCATTCTTTATAAAACGGGTCTTTGTAATTTTTGGCGATGTATAGACCCGCGCCTTGTAATAGCGTAGGATTTACGTTTCCGCAATTTACTTTCCGCACCCCCTTAACTGTTAACTTGTATGAAAGAATGAATGCTAATTAAAAACAAGCGTAGATCACCATGATACATGTACAAGATAAAACATAACATGAAAACAACACACAAATTCACACACCACTCTTAGGGTACGCCTCACTGTTGCCTTGCCCTCGAAACGTGGTCGTCGAGTATAGGACGTTTTAGTAAGTCCTTATGTCCATGACATGATCCAGTTACCTCGGAACTGTTGCCTCGGAATTAAAAAGGATCAATGGCATAAGGGTAGCTTCTAAGGTGTCCTACTGTTGCTCTGGTGACCACACTGTCCCTACAAACGAATTGACCCGAACACCTCCAACGATGGTGCTACCTACCTCTCAATGGTGGGATAGCACTATCTAAAGGACTCTTACACAGCCTAATTCCTTAGAGTAGGTAGATTCTCTTAAGTACTTGCTCTCTTCAAACAAAACAAAACAACTTTTCACACCGACACTTTCAAAAAGCTTTCAAAATAATTTTTCAAACATTCTTGAGGACTGATACAAGAGTTATTCAGAAAACTTTGACGAAACTTTTTCAAACCCACTCACACTTTGAAAAGCAAACAAATTTTGAAAACACAATGAGCAAGTATCTAAGAGCCCATGGATAACCATGGATAGAAAGGGTGCTAACACCTTCCCTTTCTATAAATCTACCTCCCGAACCGAGAAACTATCTCATAAGGAATTTTGCTGTGCTTTTGTCCTTTCCATGTTGGAGAAAATAAAAGACGGTGGCGACTCTTGCTTCCGCGACATTTCGCGAACCAGCGTTAAACAGTCAGTTCCAGATCCACCGATCACAACGTTCTTGTAAGAAGTTTCTTCCACCCACTTGGTGAAATAGTCGATGGCAACGAGAATGAACTTGTGTCCGTTCGAAGTACTTGGCTCAATTCGACCAATCATATCAATGCCACATATCGATGGTAACGTTTGGATATGTATTTTACTGAAAAATGACATTGGTTCAGTGGTAACCGGTTACCACAAAGGGAGTAACCGATTACACTGTAACATTTTAAAAGTTTTCAAAATTTTCACGCTGGTAACTGATTACCATGATTTATGTAACCGATTACCACCTTAAAAAATTACCATAAACTTAAAACATAATTTCTGACAAGGTCATGTAACTGGTTACCAGGATTAATGTAACCGATTACCATTGTTCAAAAATGACCAATAAGAAATGAGAATTAATTGAATCAAGTGGAAAAGATTTTTGAAAAGGGTGATTCATGTGAATGAATATGTTAAGTAATTTTGAGCACTTAAGTATCAATTTGATATAATTGCTTGCTTGTACCTTAAAAGACACGATCAACCATAAACATCCAAAGCTAATCTTCATAAAATAAATGAGATTTAAAACTTTATGCTTTACATTTGACTTGAGGTTTTTCCATTCTTTTGCTATGATCATTTGATTCTAAACTTTTCTTCATCAAAACTAATTATTGGAGAGGCTTGACTTTACAAGAGCCACTTTAAGATCCAAAATATGGTCAAAACCATGGAGGGTGTCAAGGATATAGTGGCAGCTAATTGGAACATTCCCGTTCATGGTAATGCTATGTATATCCTTTGGAAAAATCTTCTTAGGCTCCAACCCATTCTTAAAAGTTTAAGAAAGCCTTTCAATAGGGTGTAGTTACAGTTGTATAAGGCTAGATCTGATATGAAGGAGGCTAAAGAGAAAATGGATATTCAGAAAATTAACAGAACTAAAAGGTGCAGTGAGGAAGTTCTGAAGCGGAGCAATATTGAGGAGTATATGCTTAGGAAAATAGAAAAACTTGAGTGGCTGAAACTAGGTGATGTCAATAATCCATACTTCTATGCCACTTTGAAAGCCAAACACAAATAAACTCAAATGGTCACCTTGGAGGCTAGCAATGGGAAGTTACTGACTACTCAAACTGATATTGAAGAAGAAGTCTTAGGGTTCTACGAGAGTCTTATGGGAACAACTGCTAATAACTTACAAGGTACTGACATAGTGGCCATGAGACAAGGCACTCAAGTGACTTTGGAGCAAAGTCATTATCTTTCAACTCAAGTTAGTGATGAGGAGATCTTCTAAGCCATCAAGGGTATGAGTGACCTTACTACTCCTGAAACATATGGGTATGGAGCCAAACTTTTCAAAGATACACGGGACATTACCAAGGTGGACATTGTTAATGCTGTCAAGGAATTTTTTGTCAAATAGAAAATCCACGGGCCTATAAGCAGCACTTTGGTAATACTTACTCCTAAAAGTGCTACAACCAATACCATCAATGAGTACAAGCCAATATCTTGTTGCAATATTGTATATAATACTATCTTCAATGAAAGTCTTCTTCCATTCAGGTACCTTGACATGCATTTAACTAGTAAAAAGTTGTATGTGCACCAATGGTTGGTTTTGGTTGAAAAATAATTTCTAGAGTGAAACACTAGAGTGCTATATTACTTAGTCTTACTGGTAGGCTGCAACTGATTAAAAGCATTCTTTTTGTTGTCATAAATTACTGGATGCAATGCATCCTTCTGCCTAAGTAGGTTATCCAAAAAATTGAATTTGTGTGTAGGTCGTTCTTGTGGAGTGGTGGAGACACAATCATAATAAAGTCTCACTTGGTATGAGAGAAGAGCTTCTTTGGGTTATCAGTCAGTGCAAGGGTAAAGGTTGGAGGGCCCAAATGTTCAAATGTGTCTTCGCTGAAACTGGTTATGAATGTTGGATTCAAATGAACAATCATTGTTTTGGGAACACTAGTAATGACATCACACTAGGAAATTACATCATTGACACTATTATTAATAGAGCTTGGATCAAGTATAAGCTAAGACAACATATTTCCAATCTTTTGATGCCTTAGTAAGTTAGGCTTTTAGTGTTTCTAGTTGTTTAAAGGGTTGGATCTTTGATCGTCTTATTTGTTCTGGTTTTGGTATTTATTGTGAATTTCGAAAAAAAATATTAATCTTAAATTTTACCTTAGCCCAACATACATGTTAGTCCCATGGTAGTATTTTTGTTTTGACTTTACCAAATGATATATATAAATAAATAGATGTAAGATATTCCAAAGAAAATATATTCAGGTTTAATAATTTTACCGGCAATGTACTGATGCTTTTAAGTTCTTTAATGTGGTTCTATTTAACTATGAAAAAAATTTATATAGGTTTAAATAGTCTTTTGGTCCCTCTAAGTTGACGTGTTTTTTATTTTCGTCCCTGTATTTTATTTTTCTTGGAAATAATCTCTGAATGTTAAAATCTTTTTGATTTTAGTCCATAAAATCAAAATCCACGGGAAAATTCGAAGCTGCAGATTTTCCTGCGGATTTTAACTTTATGGACTAAAACCAAAAGGTTTTTAACGTTAAGGGATCATTTTCAAGAAAAATAAAATGCAGGGACGACGAAAATTAAAAACACGTCAACTTACAGGGACCAAAAGACTATTTAAACCTTTTATTTATTAAAATTAAATCTATAGCATGATTTCGTAGTAGCACTTATGGTTAAATTCATTTGTTGAATTTCCAGGTTTCATTCCCGGCTATGGATTTTCTTTTTTGGAAAATTCATATTGAATTCTTTCGTTTATTTATTTGTGAAGGTGTCTTTATTTTAAATAAATATTAAGGTATCTCGTTAAATTCTATAATATCTTTTATGGCATGAGCATGATATGGGATCAGCTTTGGATGAAGGGTTTCCTAGTCTCCTTTTACTTGATAAATGACTAAAGTTGAATCATTGTATACCTCTAGGATTTTGATCCTTAGGTCAATGGAAGTTTCAATTCCCGTGATGCATGCTTCATATTCAGCCATATTGTTCGTGCAATTGAAACATAACCTTGTTGTGAAGGGATTATAACCATTCCTTGGAGAGATTAAGACAACTCCAATCCCATGCCTCATGGCATTTGATGTACCATCAAATGCAAGCTTCCATCAAGCTCTTGACTTGGGTCCTTCATCGTCACTTATAACTTTATCATCATCTAGGACCATAATGTCCTCGTCTGGAAATTCAAAGTGCATGGGTTGAAAATATTCTATTGGTTGGTGAGCCAAGTAGTCTGCTAACACAATCCCTTTGATAGCTTTTTGAGTGACATATATAATGTCGTACTCAAATAACAACATCTGCCAACGGGAGATCCTTCCATTCAGAGTAGGTTTCTCAAAGATGTGCTTGATTGGATCTATCTTTGATACCAACCACATCATGTGACATGTCATTTATTGCCACAACCGACAAGCGACCCAAGCTAAGGCACAATAGGTTCTCTCCAGTAATGTGTATCAGGTATCACAATTGGTGAACTTCTTTCTTAAGTAGTATATGGCATCTCATGGATTTATCTAGTATTATTAAGTACATAATGAGAGACTTTCCAAGAATGAGTGGTATTAGGATATGCGGCTTTTGTGAGTATTGTTTGATCTTTTCAAATGCCCTTGGCAATTCTTGTTCCATAAGATGGCTTGGCCTTTACGCACTAGCTTGGAGATTGACTCACAAGTAACAGTGAGATGAGAAATGAATTTGGAGATATAGTTCAATCTTACCAAAAAGCCACAAAATTATTTTTCAGTGTGAGGATCTGGCGTATCCTAAATTGTGTGTGCTTTGTCAGGGTTAAATTCGATCCTTTGTTGACTAATGACAAAACCGAGTAATTTTCCGAATTTGACGCCAAATGTGCATATATCTTTATTTAGTCGCATTATGTATTTCCTTAGACGTACGAACAACTTTTACAAGTGGAGGATGTGGTCTTCTTTAGTTTTGGACTTGGCAATCATGTCATCCACATAGACATCTATTTATTTGTGTATCATATCATGGAAAAGAGCCCTCATCGCCCTTTGATCGGTTTCCCAAATGTTCTTCAAACGGAAAGGCATTACTTTGTAGCAGAAGGTTCCCCATGGGTGATAAGTGGTAAATGTATGTGTTTTCTAGCTTGTTTTCTATTGCATTTCTTATGTGTTTTTACTGTTTAAGTTCGTTTTTATGCGCTTTTGTTTTGTTTTCACATTTTTAGTCAATAAGAAGTGCATACAGTGAATTAGGACAAAAAAGGTCTAAATACCGCACAAAAGACCATTTTAAGTACAAAAAGTCAGAGGCAAACACGACCAACCCGTTTTCCATGATACGGGTCGTGTTCTACCCAAAGAACCACACCCATATGAAGCACTAAAGGCAAACATGGTATTCCCGTGTTTCCTGACACAATCGTTTTGCCTGACACGGTTGTGTTGCCTGACACAGTCGTGTTGCCTGACATGGTCGTGTTGCCTGACACGGTATGCCCGTTTCAATTGAAAATGCATGTGTCAGCATGCCAGGTAGTTATAAAATTTGAGCATTGTATGTCTTATTGTGATTCTTTAGCAATTATAACTCTCTTTTTCTCTTTGATTAGTGTTAAGTACTAATTAAGCATACAATTAGTGCATGTAATTAGTATAAATAGAGGCTTATGCATCAAGCAAAAGGGGGAGAAACCTAAGGGTGATACATAGGTACTATCCATCAATTCTTACTACATCACTTTTTACTCTTTAAGCTCTTGTTCTTTGGTAACTTGAAGCTTTTTATTGTTATTGCAAGTATTATGTTCCTATTTTGTTATTGTCTTGCTATTTACTTTTCTTTTTATACATAATGCTTTATAATTTTGTTATAATGTACTTTACCATGAGTGAGTAAACTCATAGGGACTAGGGGATTATGTAAGTCCATCTTATGATGAACTTATACTTAGTCAATTTAGAAATCAAGGGAAAGTTTAAAGGCAATATTTATTTTAGAACTTAAGTTCATTTTGAACATCTATGATTGTTGCGAATGCAATATCAGTATAGATGTTATTCATGTATCAAAAGGTAATAAATTGGCATCGGAAAGTAAGTTGTTAAAGAATTTAGTTTGAGGAGCCATTGACAAGGCGATTTGATCTCAATTGAGAAACAATCAAGATCGTGGCGCTTACGTGATAAAGTGTACGCTGTTGATTGTATTAGTTGTGCATATAAAATGTTTAATTTGCACATGCCACAGAAGTGGGTGGCGCACATTATTTTCTACTTCTATAAAAGTTTCCTAAGAACTTTTCGTAATTCAAAACATATGCAAAGAGTATATGTGAATCTAGATGGACAAAACATGATTCTCATATCCTGCTTTAGCTATTATTGTTATCATTCTTTATTTTTCTGCTCGAAACAACAAACCAATGTTGATCGCCTCAGATAAGAAAAGTTAACATAGATATTGGTAATCAAATCGTGCACTTGTTGTTCACACGCCATCAATGGGGTGATGAATGTGGTTTTATCCATGTCCTCTAGAGCTATCTTGATTTGATTGTAGTCAAAGAATCCGTCCCTAAATGAGAAAATCGTGAATCGGGTTGTATTGTCTACCAACACATTGAAGAGAGGCAATAGAAAATCATCCTCATGTCTAGACTTTTACATAATATAAATGTGCTAGTATTAAGAGGAAACAACAAAAGTAAGATTAACCTTGAATTTTACCTTAGAACTCCATACATGTTAAATCCAAGATAGTAATTTCCATTTGAATTTATTTATTTATTTTTTGGTTCATGTCGATTCATTTTTTAGAGAGAGCTCATTAATCACTTGAACCCAATTGTTTGATTAATTTTCTTTTAATTAAAAAATAAAATAAAATAAATTGATATGCATACACAATAAAAATATTTTATAATGTTTGTTAGTCATAATTGTTAATTTTTTATTTTTATTTTAATTGCATTTAAAATATCACATATAGAGATTAGGGATGACAATTTGAAAATATTTTCAGATTTAATAACTTATCTGATAATGGGCTGATACTTCAAGTATTAAATAATATTATTATAAATTAAACTTCAAATAGAGAGCATGATTCCGTAGTAGCACACATGGTAAAATTCGCAGTTTGAATTTCCGGTTTCGATTCCCGGCTACGGAATGTCTTTTTTACTTTACATTTTGATAAACTTTTACATTTTGATAAATTCAGATTGAGTTTTCTCGGGTAGGAATTCCCAATGTAGTTTTTTTTACACAAAAGTAATTGAATCAATGACCCTAATTCAGGAGTGCAGCGTATTAAATTTTAATTAATAATTAATTTAATTACAGTTTTTATCATTTTTTTTATCCCCTTACAAAATTTGTCCACTTTACAAAACCATCAACTTTTGATTCTCTCTTTTATATTAAAACTACTAAAAGACTCGTGTTCGTATCGGTCGCACAAAATCGATATAAATATTATATAATAATGATTAAAAATTATATATATTAATAGAAAGGAAAAAAAGTATTTCAATCAATATTGTCATATAAATATTAATTTAATTTATTAAATTGTAATAGTTGTCAGAATATACATAAAAATTACGTTGAAAAATATATGACTATATGATATAGTACATTTCATACACACTGTTGTAACTGACTTTAAATTTGAGAGTCACCACCCTTAATTTTTATCCTAAGGAATGAAATATAAAGGATAACCCTAAAAAATTAGAGATTCTAGGTTGTTGGACTCGATCTTAGACAAAGGGAAGGTGTTAGACACCTTTCATCTACCTTGTTCACAAGGATACTAGGGTTAGAAGCGCAATTTTTAGAAATAGGGTTTTAATATTTTATTAGGGGAACTCGCCACGATTTTAGTCGTATGCCTACGTATACTCTTATGAGAAATCAGAGTCTCAATTCGTAGTTCGTAGGTTTGTGTTTTTTATGGATTACACAGATATTTTAATTTCCCCTGTACTTAATCTGAAGTGTGTGAATAACGGAGATTTTGAACCCAGTGTGCAGTTAATTAAAATATGCATCGTAATCATTTTCGAAAATTAATTGTTGAATTAATTTAATTATGAAAAATAATTAAATTAATATTTTTTAGGTATTAATTATCGAAAATATCTTAGTTAAATGCATGATTAAAAATATTTTAATGCAATAAATTAAAAAATATATATTTGAATGCATTTTTAGGAAAAATATTATGATTCATAAAAATAATAGTTAATATAATATTATGATTTATAAATATATAAAAATAATAAATTTAAAACAAAAATGCGGGGAGGTGTAAATTAGGTTAGTGTAGTAAAATAAGGAGGTGTTAACAGCATGGGCCTGAATTCAGATATTGAATTCATGCCCAAAAGGCAGGGGGTGTAGGTTTGAATTATGTAGTAAAATGGAGGGTGCATGGATTAGGGGTCCAAGTTCAGATATTGGACTTGGCCCATTAAGCCAAGGGGGGTCTGTTTCCAAACGAGATAGCAAAAATAAAAAGGCAGGGGTGCATTTAGAGATTGGGCTTGGCCCAATGATGCTTTGGAGAGTCTGTG
Source organism: Vicia faba (assembly GCA_948472305.1). Taxonomy (NCBI): domain Eukaryota; kingdom Viridiplantae; phylum Streptophyta; class Magnoliopsida; order Fabales; family Fabaceae; genus Vicia; species Vicia faba. The sequence goes on along the minus strand of OX451735.1, from coordinate 385,342,151 downwards.
TGGACTCCGTGTGGGTGGGCGCATGATGACTATCGTGGACGTGCGTATTGTAACGTATGATAGGGATCATATGGTGATCATTGAAGGTACACGTAAGGCGTGACACATGAGATTATAACATATGTTATATCTATTTTTTTGCAAAGCATTTCCCCATTTCTCTTTGTTTCTCTCTCTTTATACCGTCTCCTACCTCTCTTCTCTCACCCAATCAACAAAGCCTAACCCCCTGTCCAACCTAATATGCGGTGGCGCGCCTACCCTTTGTTCCACGATTCAGATCCCAGACCACCCCACACCCCTAAATAACCATACAACCCCTTTAAGCTAAGTAATCTTACATTCTTCACCGTGGATCTCTGTCAATTTTTAGATTTGAATCTGCTTCATTTTGATTCTCTTTTCTCCCCTTCTGTATTGCAGGTACCAGACGATATTGATGAAGGGAGTAGCGGCGGTGTGACGGAGAAGGTAGCAGCGGCATAATAAAGGAGAACGAGGGTTTCGAATGTTGAAACCATAAATTGAAACAACGACAACGGTGGCTGAGTTTTACTGTTCTTCTTCTCTCCCTCTGTCAACTTTTCTTTATTCTGTAGTAATTTTATTTTTCTGTAATAGTTTTCTTTTTTTCTCTGTAAATCTCCTCCTCGCCTATAATGATTTTTCTTTTTGTTTTGTTTTTCGTTTTAGGTTCTATTGTATTTTTGAGTTAGTTGTTTTAGGAAACAAATTTAAGGTATTCGTTATTTTTAGAATTAGGGATATGTTTTATTTCTGTTGTAATTCTAATTGATACAAATCTTGTATGAATCTGATATGATTTGATTAGTATCAATTTGTTTCTGTATTAGTTAAGATTTGTTTGCAAATATGATTTTGTTTCTATATTTGGTTATGGATTTGATTTGTTCTGATATGGAGAAATGAATGTAAAGATATGATAATCTTGATGAATAATATCTTGATGTGTTAATTTCTGGTTAATCTGTTCAATAGTTATTGTACAATTAAAATAGGCGTTTTATTTTCTTAAATCCGATCAGTGTTTGTTGGTTCTTGGACCGTGCGCGTTTTCTATTGGGCCTTGGCTACATGAGTTTGGACTGTGTAATTTGGAATCCTTTTTAACGTTTTTTGTCTACTTGACCAAAACACCATTTTTTGATTAAGTTAAAAAATAAATATCAATATAATAATGATTAATAATAGTTATATAAATATATTCCAAAAATCCTGAAATAAGCTATTCTGCTTTGGGCCCGCCAGTTCAGTTTTATCCCAATCAATCTTTTTTCCAAAATTAATAAAACAAATACCTTAATAAAAATTATAAAACAAACATAGTTTCTCAAAAAACAGAAATGGGCCAGATGTTAACTATTGCACCACTCATCTTAAAAACATATCACTCCTCCTTTCTTATGTGTAAATGGGCCTACTGATTATATTGAGTTTTAAACAAAAAGGATTGTTTTATACACATTTCCACCTAAATGGGTCATTCTAATTTAGAAATGGTCCAAGATGTTTTTAATAGCGTGCACCCCCCTTTCAGCATTCGAATTGGATTTTAATAATTCACATGTGCCTTCTATGATTTAGAAAGGCCCATGACTTTTTAATGATAATTTTGGGGAATAAGAGGTAGAAATCAGTAGGTCTAACTTGGGGTATGACAACTGCACCTATTTAATTACCTTTCGATTGAATAGTGCAAGAATATGCATGTCTTGCATGTTCTGATCGGAAGTTTATTAAATATTAGAAGACCCCAAAATTTGTCCGGAAGATTATAAGGATACGATGTACAACGTTCCCATGGGTATGAAGAATAGGCATAGATGATGATGTATCATCTTACCTAAGACAATCGGCCGAACCATTATCCGATAATAAATATCAATAAAGTCGCCACCAAACATCTTTTATCCCGACGAGAGGGAAAGGTAAACATCGAGAAAACCTGAAGACGGTGAAATCACGATCTTGCGACTGAGAGATCAGGTAAGAGAATCTGTTACGCGAGGGGAAAGTATTAGCACCCCACACGCCCGTAGTATTCTACGGTATCCACTCTTGTTGTTCTAATCTAATAGGTGTGTAAAAATCTATATCTAAGATGTACAAGGAATTCATGCAAAAGAAAAGAGAAAACAAATGTAGGGAAAATAAAAGTTGTGCTCGTTTGGGCCCTACCCTGATGCCTACGTATCCCTTTTAAGGAATCAGAGCAGCCGTAGTTTGGTTCATATATTTTGGTTGGTTTGTGTTTTTTAGTTAAGCAAATAAAAACAACAGACAAGATGGCAAAACATCAGATAGAACAACAAAAATGTCAACAATGATGATAAGATAGCAAAAAGAGATGACAAGACATCGCATGGCAACACAAACTCAGATAAGGTGGTAAAACACCAGCACGATGGCAAAATATCAGACAAGACGATGAAACATTACACCTAACAATGATATTGAAAATTAAAGTAGGATAACAAACATGTGCGATGGAAAAACATCGGCTACAAACATGTGCGATGGAGAAACATCGACTAAGAGATGGCAAGATAACATGGCAAAGATGGAGAAACATCAATAGACCAGAGGACAAAAAATCACACCTAACAAGAATATTGAGAATCAAGGTAGGATAACAAACACGTGCGATGGTGAAACATCGACTAAAAGAATGTGCAATGGCGAAATATCGACAAAAGAATATGCGATGGTGAAACATCAGCAAAAGAATATGCAATGGCGAAACATCGGCTAAAAGAATATGTGATGGTGAAACATCGACAAAAGAATATGCGATAGCGAAACATCTGCTAAAAGAATATGCGATGGCGAAACATCGACTAAAAAAACAAAATGTCATGGCAAGGATGGCAAAACATAAATTTTAAAAAGATTTAAAACAAAGCCAAGAGGCGCACAAAAAAATAAGATTGGTTTGTATTTTTTACCTTGAAGAAGGATTTAAGTTTATTAGAGATATTTTATGATTTACCAAGAAGAGGTTTTAGTTTTAAGATGCAAGAATGGAAAGAAAAAGAAAACAACTAAGGGAGACTATCTTAATCTCTATCCCTAATGTTATCATACAATGATTGATCCTAAGGTTGAGGATGAAAGAGGGAAGTTTCTAACTTATATTGGCATGCATGGGTAAATATCCTAATATATAGCTCGAGGAGTAATCCTAAAGGAGCATGGTAAATACCAAACAAGTAAACAAACAAGTGTTTAAACATGAGTAGCAAGCAAGGTTCATATGCAGAATCACCTTAAACAGGTATTTAAATAAACCAGAGGGACTCCTGACATATATCAACAACAGAGGTCCCATCATGCAATAGAAAGCAATAAGGAGTGGAAACAATGAAATGGAAATAGTGCAATACCAAACGGATAACTATCCGTAGCAAATAAACAAGCAAAAAGAAATCTAGAGAACTTCAAGCAAGCTAGCTTCAGTAAACAAATTAAGTCAGAAAATCACGCCATCAAATATATGCACTGAGGCCTCAGGAGCAGGACTATAACAGAATGAGAAATATACCAAGCACATGAATAGTGCAACCACAACCAATTGTATTCAACAAATAAAGTGGAACACTACAATACCAAGTCTAAATGAAAAGAATTTTCCTCAGAGTACCTCGCACATTCAACCAACAAATTAGTGATTTCAAAGAGAAATTATAAACCAATAAAGGATGGATGATGATATAATCATGAGAGTGTAAATTAAACATGATGGCAAACATCAAAGGCAGTATATGTAAGAAGCATCAAGCAAACTCAAACAACAACTAGGTCAAAACTAAAGAAATTGTTGCTCCTTTCTTGTCACCATGTTGAATTGACAAGTAAATATCAATCAAGGACCAAAGGAGCAAGAGAAGAATACAATCAAAGACTTTAGAAGTAAGTAGCAAACACTTCACATCCATACTCATTCACTTCATCATGGTTCACAAGCATAACAAAAGAGGGGCACCACAAAATATATCACAAAGCTTGGATCACAAGTTAGCAAGGCAAGAAAGTCAAACAAAGACAAAGTTAGAAGACTTAAAACATTCAAAGACTTGAAATAAAGCTTCTAACATGCTATGAGGATATGATCAAGAGTTTAAAATGTTAATTCTAAAGCATGTTGCACAAGTGCATTTAATATACCTCAAAACGTTCAAAAGGAAAGAAGAAAGGAACATTAAATTATATATGAATGAAATTGGTTCAAGCATAAAAGGTCAAGTGATCTCAAGTCTTTATGAGACTATCCTTGATGTATCATTACTCTAAATGTTATCATTGGTCATTTTATGACCTCAAACTCAAGCCAAAAGTTTAAAGTTCAAAGCAAAAACAAGAAAACAACATTAATTAGGAGGCATGAATCAAAAGGGCTCATCAACCAATTATGGGAAATCAAGTGGATTGATTTGAATTTGTGTGAGGAAAACAGTAGCAACATGATCATTAAGTGCCAAATTATAGGCCTCACACAAGTTCATTGGCCATCAAACAAATTGCTACAAAATATGCAACATTAATTAGGCACTTTCACTTTGAAAATTCATCAAAAATATAAATGGACTTCCATAATTCAAACAAAAATTTTCTCAGCATATTCAAGATGTATAGAAGTCAGAAAGCAAGTATCAAGTTCATTGATGGTTGAGGAATGGATCAAATAGGCTTCAAACATCAAAACTAGTTGATGAAACCACCAATCTAGGCAAGTTTTCAAAATAAATTAATGGAAAATAGCAAACCTCATCAATTAATTCAAGAAAAATATTTTTGAGATCCTCAGCCCATCTATGAACTTCAAACATGAGCTAAATTCAATTGAAACTCAAAGCAAATTGGGTTTTGGAATCAAAACAACAAGGGAATTATCAAAACCCTAATTATTTAGAAAATAAACTTAATTATTGATTAATCAAGTTCCAATTCTAAATAATTCAAACTAAAGTCATACAAAAATAGAGAAAACACCAAAGATCAGAAAACTTATTTTTTTTTCATATTTTTAGAATTAAATAAAAGTTAAAAATAAAATCAAATTCAAGCAATTAATCAATTAAACAAATATTCATATTTTTAAAATAAAATTCTAATCAAAATTCATAAAAATATTCAACCAAAATTATATTCAAATATTAGATTTAAAAATAAACTTCTATGATTTTTTGTGGAATTTTTGGATCAAAGGAAATATCAAAATAAAATCAAATATCAAGCAAACAATTAATTAAACACACGAATTTTAAAGCCAATGAAAACATTTTCAAAAATTCTGAAAAAAATGAAGAAGGCCAGAAATATTATTTTTAGGTTTCATGAATTTTTGTAGAATTTTTTATCAAGTTTTAATCAAGAAATAAAATCAGGAAATATCAAGTTATAAAACAAAATTCAAATAAATGTGAAATTCAAATGGACCAATAACATCGCGCCACCACATCATCTGCAACCTCTGGATAAGTTCAAAAACGCGCGCAAGAAACAGTCCTAGGCTCATATTCAGATCCATCGTTCATACTCATTTCCACACCATTTTTCATGAAATTTCGTGCAAATCAAAGTCAGAAATAAGATCTACAGTATGCTATTCGAATCACATTGAATGATTAATCAAAGATCAAGAACGGATCTCATGAATATTGAAAAAACACACTGAGCAAGATATTTCAGATTCATCATACATGCATATTTCATCAAATCAAAAGCTCTAAAGCTGTAGAAACACTCAATGAACATCAAACAACATGATTCCAAACTCAAATCACACAATTCATGGCCAGAAATCAAGATCCAAAGTTAAAGATTCTAACCTTTGAGGCAAAAGTGTATCTACTATCTCCTTCACTCCAGCTGCAAACCAATCCTCGATATACAACCCTTAACACTTGGAGAAGAGAATGCAAGAAGAATCACTCAAAACGCACAAGCAAATTGGGAGAATCGAAGGAATGGATTTTTTTGAGAGAAAAGTGGTTTTAGATCTGAACTTCCTCCAATGCAACCTTTCGTTCTTCTCCTTCTGTCCTCTATCTTTCTTTTTGAATGAGCAATACAATGTTTATATAGAGTGTTTAGAGTGAGGGCAATAAGGTCATAACTCATAGAATGGAGGGCAATTTGGCCAAAATAGGCAAATGGAAATGTGAGATCATGTGCTTGCATTTTGTTTGTTATTTTTGCCTTTTATGATGTGTTTTGATGAGCTCAGAGGTTAATGAAATAAGGTGGGTGAAGCGTGAGGGGGTGAGGTGGCAAGGATTGCACATGGTATGATTTTGCTTGAGGTGAAAGTTACCAATTTTAGAAAAAAATGTAAAAAGCGTGGGGAGGCAAGGAAAGTGTGATTGTTTGGCCAAAAGAAGTAAGAAATGAGGTGAGTGAATTGTGCCAAGCATGTGCAATATCAACCCGAAAACAAATAGAATCGAAGGGTGTACAAAATCTGCAACCCACACGTGCACTAAAGGTCAGTTGATTTCTAATTGAGGTCATAGAAAATTGATTCGCGCATTCTCAAATTTTCCTTGAGCCAATTAAAGAACACACTCTAAGCTTTGAAACAAGTTGAGGTTCAAAAAAATGATGGAGAGATGAGTAAGATATGAGGCTTAGGATTCTTGGGCAACTCAAGCCAACTTGCCCAAGACTGCGCGCACGCTATCTTGCTCATAAGGCAACACTTTGAATGGTCTAAAATGAGAGAACGAAGAGAGAAAGAATGAGGCTTCGACCAACATATAAGGTCACTTTGAATGGTCCAAGTTGAAAGAAAACAAAGAAATAAATAATGAGGCTTCGACCAACCTATAAGGTCACTTCGAATGGTCCAAACGAAGAGAGAAGAATGAGGCTTCAACCATCCTATAAGGTCACTTCGAATGGTCCAAGTTGAGAGAAAAATAAGGCTTTGACCAGCCCTCAAGATGGAACCTTGAGTGCCCAAACAAAGAGAGGAGAATGAGGCTTCGACCGACCCTTAAGATGGCACCTTGAATGTCCAAACAAAGAGAGGAGAATGAGGCTTCGACCAACCCTCAAGATGACACCTTGAATGTCCAAACGAAGAGAGAAGAAAGAGGCTTCGACCAGCCCTCAAGATGACACTTTAAATGTCCAAACAAAGAGAGAAGAAAGAGGTTTCTACCAGCCCTCAATATGACACTTTGAATGTCCAAACTGAGAGAAATCAAATAGAGCAAAAGGAGGCTTCGACCAACCCACAAAACCTCTTCGAATGGTCCAAACTGTAGGAAATCAAAGGGAGAAAAAGGAGGTTTTGACCAGCCTACAAAGCTACTTAGAATGGTCCAAACTGTAGGAAATCAAAGAGAGCCATTTGAATCCCTGGTTTCAATATCCAACTTCCTCAAATCACAGCCTCTTCGATTTTAAACCAAATTGGTAGATTCCAAGTTTAATGAGAAGCTTTCATAGCCCTATTTAAAGTGCACGAAGAACATTTTTGAAAATTATGCCTTGAATAAAAAATTATAGGCATGTCACCAACTGTTTGATGAATTGCCTAGGCCAAATGCCTTGCCTGGCCAGTTTCCCAAGATTGCCCAAAAAAAATGCTTAACTTGCATTGAACTTCAAAGGCTCATAACTTTTGATTTTGAGTAAGAAGTGTGTTTTTTTCCTATGTGGGGCCTCGTAGGTATTTTACCCCTTTTCAATTGGCAAAAAGAACCACCAAAATCCCCTGAAAAATGAGAAAGTTACGCCCTTGTAAAGTCAGGCCTAAATCAAGAACACTTAGTGAAATTTTCAATCAACAAGATAACTTCAAATCCAAGTAACCTCTCAAACTTGCAATTATTATCAAAATCAATCATCAATGATCATCCCACATGAAAATACATGTCAAATGCTTCATGTTTACCAAAAGTCCAATTGGTCAACTTTGACTTTGTTGACTTTGAGTAAAATGATTGTTTTGCCCCTTTGATTCAATTGAGCCACTTCTCTTCAAAATTGATGATCAAAACTTCAAACATATGATATTCCAAACACATAGAGGCTATAGAAAGATTTTCTACTAAAAAATTCCAAAGAACCCCTGATTGAAACTCAAACCCTAGTTTTGCACCCTGCACTAGGAGATAGCTGATCAAGCTTCAAAACACTAGTTCCACTGGGTATCATGAGAGACTCTTTAAACAAAATTGATTACAATGATAATAAAAGAATGATGCTTTAATACTTGGCTCATATAGACCCCAATAACTCCAACTTGGGTAAAACCCTAATTCTGACTGATGAATCCAAAGGATGTGATTCTCCTTATAAACAACACAATACTCAATCTTCTAATGATCCAATGAGGTGGGTAAGATATCTTGAGATATGTGATACCTTTGTGCTTGAAAGATCCGGAGGTTTAGATAATAAGGCCCTCCTTGAGCAACTTGTCAATACAATCAATCTTCCAAAGCTTGAGGGAGACTTGATAACCAAAATACTTTTGATCTCTACACAATGCATGAATGCAATGCATTATGATGAAACATAAGCCTGTAAGTTCTGAAATCAAGAGGGTAAATTTTGGGGTGCAACAACTGCTCCTATTCAATTATCTTTAACTAGATAAGAGAGAAAAGTGACATCTTTCGAGTGTTCACAGTTGAAGATGATTGAATACGAAAGAACCCAAAAATTTACACTCTTGAAGAAAAAGTAGAACCCCTCAAAGACAAACAAAACCGGCAGACGCGGGACTAAGAAGATACCAAACGAGATTGGATTTTAGCAAACAAGGGGTTTAATGAACATTTGACCTCCCAAGACATGTGTCAGAATTAAATTGTAGTGCAGATATAAATATAGTTGAAACAGAACTAAAACTTAGAAGAGTAAGTGAAACTAAACTTCATAATGAATGCGCCAGGACAAAATTGGACCATAAAAAGGGGTGAGATAAGACTCAAACCACAAAGAATAGGCAAAACTAAATCTGGAAAAAAAAAGTAAGCGGGGCAAAGTGGCTAGAGTGCGTGATTCTAGGAACACTTGCTAATCTCAACCTAAGATAGACAGTATGAAGGAACTGAAAGAATCCCATGAGTGAGGAACAAAATGAGACGAAACTCGACCGGATAACTAGTTAGACGAAACTAAACTAGTTGAGTACCAAGACGAAACAGGATTTTACGCACGGGTAACGAGGCGAAACTCGACCCATAGCAAAAGTGATGAGAGTGCATGTTTCTTAGAGCACCTGCTGGTCTCAGATCAATGGATAAACAATGACGAAAACTGATAGAAGAATCCAAGGAATAAAAGAGACTGATTTCAACTAGGGACGCAGCACGAACACTGCAAAGAGACTCGGTAAATGAAAATCATCAAAGGGTCCAAGGTATGAAAACAAAAATGAGACGAAACTCGACTCAATAACTAGTTAGGCGAAACTAAACTAGATGAGTATCAGGAAGAAACTGGTTTTCATGCACAGGCGACGAGATCGAAACTCGACCCAAAGCAAAGTGATGAGAGCGCATGTTTCTCAGAGTACCTGCTGGTCTCAGATCAATGGATAAACAATGACGAAAACTGAGAAGAATCCAAGGAACAAAAGAGACTGATTTCAACAAGGGACGCATCACGAACACTGCAAAGAGACTTAGTAAACGAAAACCGTCAAAGGGTCTAAGGTATGAAAGCAAAAACAAGGTGAAACTAGACTCAATAACTAGTTAGGCGAAACTAAACTAGATGAGTACCAGGACGAAACTGGATTTCATGCGCGGGTGAGGAGACGAAACTCAGAGCTCGACCCAAAGCGAGGTGATTAGGGCGTAAAACTAAAAAACTACTGAAAGTGAATACCAGGGCGAAAACGGTATTCAAAAGGTACATCAATAGACATTGGAATGAACCGACGAGGGTAGTGAAGATCCGAGAAGACTGTGCCAGGGCAAAACTGAACTACAATGAAGAGTGGAAACTCAACCAATCAAATGATTAACATCAAGAGGATATTTGTATGGGGTGAAACTGAGATGATGAGGGTGAAGACATCACTTGGGATATAACCTAGAGAATTAGAAAATTCACTGGGGGAAACAGAAACAGTAATGGCTTATGTTCCGATGCATGTTTGAATTTTTTTTAATAGCGTAATGCTCCATATAATAGAAATGCTACACATTTTGGTAGATGCGATGTAATGATGCATGCTTAAAATTCTTCACTGGGGAAATGGCCAATAGAGAGGCTAATAACCTAGAAGTCAGAATCTGACAAGACTTGCAAAAATAAATTGCCAAATCTGCTGTAGAAAAGAATATATAAGGAACCGCTGAGGAGGAACCCTTGAAGAGATGGAACTCCATGGAGAGTAATAAATGGCCAACCAATAGAAATATGCCACAAACACCGAGAGGAGTTGCAAAAATATATTGCGAACTCTGCTAGAGAAGATCAGGGAAAAACTGTAATCTCTAGAAAAGACAACGTGTAGTCGCATTGAGAGTGACACCAAGATAATGGATCAGATGTGGGGAATGAAACCTTTTGTTGAGGAAACAAAACTTTGTTGAGGAACTGGGACTTTACTGAGGAAATAAAACTCCACTGAAGGGTGTTTTGCTGGGGATTTATGAGTCTCTGGTACGCAACTATAACATAAACCACGAAGATAGTCGAACATCATCAACTTTTATGGGGAAGTGGAAATTTCATCCAATCATCAAAACTTACTAATAATGGTAAAGGATTATTTTGAAACTAACACCTTTCATGACACAAAAGGCCTTTGTCTAACGGAATAGTCGAGTCTTCCCCTCCTGACAACATTAAGCTCTTCGCTGATGTTCATTGTGTACACTCTTTTTGGTGTCAAACAATTGCTTTGAATGCAGGAGAATGTTTATTATGGGAATAAAAACCCTGATGCGACAATTAAGTAAGCCTTGAAATTGAAACCCTTGAATGAAAACATGTCGCATCTCTATTGTGAATGAATCACTATCTAGAGTGCAAAATTTCAAAACTTCTCCTCTTTTTTTTTTTAAAAAAAAAGAAAAAGAAAAATGGACAAGATGCAGGCGATAAGATACCAACATGGATATGCAGCACATACTTGGGAATTTAGGAAACACTATCCTATTGTAGTATGCTTTCGAGTTAAACCTATGTTTCAGTTAGGACTTCTAAAGGTTGTAACATGGCCTGGTTCATAATTTTTTTTGAAAAAAGTTTTTAAGGCTCAAGTTATTTGGTGCCCACCCTCTTCGTGATGTTCTCCAGTCCTAAATTCAGTTAATCTTGACACGAGCATTCATCTCCCAAAAGAGTTTATGATGGCTGAGGAACCACAACAATTTTTTGGACACAACAGTCACCTACCTTTGGTTTTTTTGGGTGTTCGATCACACAACTTTTCTTTTGATGAGGATTTTTATTTGATAATACTTTTCTTCCTTTCAGGCTTTTCAAATTTTCCGCTTTCCCTAATTTTTTCCTGGACAAATTCTTTTGAATTTCAATTTGGAAATCTAGCGGGATGCCCTAACTTTTGCCTAAGCGACTTTTTATTTCAAGTTCTGACTTAGAGGGGCTTTTTGTTTCTTTAATATTCATACTTTCCATTTTGAACAAGTCGTGTGACCCTAAGTATTTGAACTTTTTGGAAGAAAGTGACTGGCTTATTCCTTGGTCGGCGAGGGATAACCTTTGTTGTATCAATTTGATCTCAACCTTAGGATATTTTTCTTTGTTGTTTGTTGTTGTTTTTTTACTATGGAAATAACAATTGTTGTCTTGATCTTTTTCAGAACTCATAATGCGAGGGATAAAATATGGTGATCCTCAGAGGGGACACTCCTTCTGAAATTTGAATGCTCGATCAAATTAACTGAACATTTACCCTGCCCCGGGTTAAAATAAGGGTTTTCTTTCGTGCAGAATAGAAACTCCTACATCGAAGGCTCAGAGGGGTTAACGAGGATCTATCTCCCTTATATCTCCGGTGTTTGGGATTGAAACAAGGCCTGTACATCGTCAACAAGGTTCTATCAAAAGCATACAATCAGAGATATCGCCCTTCCTCCAATCTTTTGACTAGGAAAAAGAGTTGGCACAATTGGTATCAAAATGCCAAAACATCACTTAAAGAGTGATAACGAATGGTTTAAGTAAAAACAAAAGAATTTCTTCAAAGTAAACATATTCAGCACATCAAGGTTGTCACTAAAAAATAGACAAGTTCCTGCATTCAGACAATGTTTAAATAGTCAATCAAGGTACAAATGAAAATGCAACAGAGAAGAATGCCACCATGGAAGAGGATCGTCTCCATCCGGACTTGTCAATCTGGATGATGCACTACAATATTGACCGTATCCTAACCCATGACCTCTACATTATGAAGAGAAGTTGCGAATGGTTTTTCTTTTGTTTGTATTTTAGAAGAAATGAGCATTCAAAGGAAAGAGATAAACCTTTGCCACCAGTACAGGGCCATGAAACAACTTAGCAAAGTACCCACAAGAAAAGTAGTTAAGTATCAACAAGAAGAAAATTAACACGCCCCTTGCGTAGCATGACAGTTGTACTTATTATCTGTATTTCAAGCAACGATAACTTAGATTATCATGTTCATGTAGGGCCAAGAATGTTTATATGCACATGTTTATCAAAATATTGGACATTTTTGCAAACAAAACAGTAAAAAAGGAAGTTATGTGAACATATAAAAGAGGATCTTTTATTGATTTGAGAAATCAGCCTGTGAAAAGGCATTTACATTTGGAAGCAGTTAAACAAGTGTTTACAAATGGAAATGTGAATAGGAATATCCATCAAGTTTCGACTCTGCTATAACCCTTATGACTTTGACGCTTTCGTCTTCCTACTTTTGACACAACCGTCTTGGATTAGCTCTGAACCTCTGCCAGGTGTCCGAAAGAAAGAAACAAAGGAATTCATGTCGAGCATAGTCATTTTCTTTAAGTCCCTAACTTTTTCCTGAATCGCCCTTTTGGGTTTTCGATTCAATGGGACACCCTCTTTTTGTCTAAACTGCCCTTTCAGGTTTTCAACTTAGCAGGTTCTATTTTTTTTATGTAAAGTATTTTTTAACTATGTCGGCATTCATAGGGATAGGGAAATATCCTCCATCCATGGTTGCGAGCATCATCGTTCCACTGGAGAAAACCTTTCTGACCACAAACGGCCCTTCATAAGTCGGAGCCCACTTGCCTCTGGGATCCCCTGGGGAAGAATTATCCTCTTGAGCACAAGGTCACTTGACTTGTAACACTGGGGCCGCACCTTCTTGTCAAAAGCTTTCCTCATCCTTTGCTGATATACCTGACCATGACATACAACTATCAACCTCTTCTCATCGATAATTTCTAACTGATCTAGCCGATTCTGAACCCATTCACCTTCATCAAGCTCAACATCCCTTATGATCCTAAGAGAAGGAATTTTGACTTCTACATGCAACACAGCTTCCATGCCGTAGACCAAGGAAAATGGGGTTGCCCCAGTTGAAGTACGTACAGTGGTACGATAACCATGTAAAGCAAAGGGGATCATTTCATGCCAATCTTTATAAGTTACTACCATCTTCTGTACAATCTTCTTGATGTTCTTATTGGCCGCTTCGACAACGCCGTTCATCTTCGGCCTATACGGGGAAGAGTTATGATGCTTGATTTTGAATGGATCGCAAATCTCCTTCATCATTTTGTTGTTTAAATTAGACCCATTGTCGGTAATGATCTTTTCAGGAACTCTGTAACGACAAATAATATTGTGTTTGATGAACCGGGTTACCACTTGTCTGGTGACATTGGCATAAGACGCATCTTTGACCCATTTAGTGAAATAATCAATGATAACCAGAATGAAACGATGTCTATTGGATTCCGTTGGTTCGATCTTGCCAATCATATAAATTCCTCACATTTCTAATGGCCAAGAGGAAGTCAAGACATTCAGTGGTACGGGCAACACATGTACCTTATCAGCATAGACTTGACATTTGTGGCAAATTCGTGCATGATTATAATAGTCAGTCTCCATGGTAGACCAATAATAACCAGCTCGCAAAATCTTTTTGGCCATGGTATGCCCACTGTAGTGAGTCCCAAAGTCACCCTCATGTATCTCTTCAATTATTCTAGCTACTTCTCTTTTGTCAACACATCTGAGCAGTAAACCATCACGATGCCTCTTATACAACACACCACCACTGAGAAAGAACTTGGCCGAAAATATTCTCAAGAACATCTTATCTGTGACAGACGCCTCTTTAGGGTATTCTTGCGTTTCAAGATATCTTTTGATATCATAAAACCAAGGATTATTGTTTGATTCCAAATTGGCTTCAAAGCAAAAAGCTGGCTCATCCAACCTTCTGATTATAATGGAAGGTGCTTCATTAGCCCACTTAACTTTGAATATGGAAGACAAAGTTTCCAGTGCATCAGCTAAATTTTTCTCTTCTCTGGAAATGTGTTCAAACGAGATCTCTTCGAAGTACGAAATCAACCTCATAACATGCTCACGATAGGGAATCAAGTTCTGATGACGAGTCTCCCAATCTCCATTAATCTGGCAGATAACAGGATTGGAATCCCCATAAACTTTCAAATATTTGATCCGCAGGTCAATTGCTGCTTCAATGCCATAAATGCAAGCTTCATATTCGGCCATAATGTTAGTATAATCGAAGCAAATACGAGCTGTGAAAGGAATTTGGAATCCTTCAGGGGAAGTGATAACAGCTCCGACGTCGTTGCCCATGGAATTGGAGGCACAGTCGAACACAAGCGTCCAAAGCAATCCTGGCTTGGGTCCTTCATTTGGGATTGGTATATTACAATCCTGAATGTACACTATTTCCTCATCTGGAAAGTCAAACTTCATCGATTCATAATCGTCCATGGGCTGATGAGCAAGATGATTGGCCCATATACTACCTTTGATCGCCTTTTGCATAGTGTACTGGATATCATATTCAGTGAGTATCATCTGCAAATGGGATACCCTACCTGTAAGTGCCGGCTTCTCAAAAATGTACTTGATTGAACCCATTTTGGATATCAAGTAGGTGGTGTGAGTTAACATGTATTGTCTTAAGTGCCTGGCAGCCCGAGCAAGTGCACAATAAGTCTTTTCCAGCAATGAGTACCTTGACTCGCACTCCGTAAACTTCTTACTTAAGTAATAAATGGCTTGTTATTTCTTCCCTGTCTCGTCATGCTGACGAAGGACACAACCCATAAAGTTTTCCAACACAGTTAAATACATGATTAATGACTTTCCTTCCACCGGCGGCATGAGTATCGAGGGTTCCTGCAAATACTCCTTTATTTTGTCAAATGCCTAATGACAATCTTCATTCCACCTTACCGTCTAATTTTTCTTTAACAATATGAATAAAGGTTCACATGTGGCCGTGAGATGAGAAATAATCCGGGAAATGTAGTTTAGCCTCCCCAAGAAACCACAAACTTTCTTTTCTGTTTTTGGTTTGGGAATTTCTTGTATCGCCTTCACTTTAGCTGGGTCAACCTCGATGCCTTTTTCACTTACAATAAATCCCAATAACTTGTCGGACCTCACCCCGAAGGTGCATTTATTTGGATCCAGCCTCAACAAGAATTTCCTCAGTCTCTCGAACAACTTCTCCAGATGAACTAGATGCTCCTCTACCGTGTCAGACTTAGCAATCATATCGTCCACATATACCTCAATCTCCTTGTGAATCATATCATGAAAGAGACTAACCATGGCATGCTGATTCGTTTCCCCGACATTTTTCAAACCAAATGGCATCACCTTATAGTAAAAGGTTCCCCAAGGTGTGACAAACATTGTCTTCTCCATATCCTCCCGAGCCATCTTAATTTGATTGTAACCCGAAAAACCATTCATGAAGGAAAACACTTTAGAGTGAGCAGTATTATCGACCAACACGTCAATATGAGGAAGACGAAAATCATCCTTAGGACTGGCTCTGTTCAAATCCCTATAATCCACGTGCATCCTGACCTTATCGTTTTTCTTGGGCACATGCACAATATTTGCAATCCATTGAGGATAATTGATGACTTTTAAGAAATTCGCATCCAAATGTTTCTGAACCTCTTCTTTAATCTTTTTGGACATCTCAGGATGAGTTCTTCAGAGCTTTTGCTTGATAGGGGAGTAACCTTCTTTGAGTGGTAGTTGATGCACCACGATATCTGTATCCAAACCTGGCATGTCTTCATAAGACCAAGCGAAGATATCAGAATATTCACGGAGTAGCTCAATCAATCTGACTTTCATACTTTCCTCGAGATTTACCCTATCTTGATCTCTCTTTTTACCTCTTCTGTGCCAATATTCACCACCTCAATTGATTCTTGATTCGGATGGATAACCTTCTCCTCTTGTTTTAACAACCTTGCTAATTCCTCGGGAAGATCACAATCCTCATATGCCTCCTCTTCAGCTTGATAGATCGGATTGTCAAAGTCATAGTGATTGATAGCAAAGTCGTTATCAATATAATCCATGGTGGAAGTGCATCTGCATAAATGATATTTTGGTGTTTTAGTGACAGTGTGTGAAAAGGGAAACATTGCCATTTAAAGAGAAATAAAAAAGAAAAGAAAGGGACAAAAAATTTTGAATGCAAAAATGTCTTTTATTCCTGACAAACTTTTTGAAAATAAACATGGTGGCCCTACACAAATGGTTCACTACACCTTGGGCAGAGCGCAGGAGTTATGTCATGATAACAAAAGAAAACAAGAAAATTACTCCCCATCGCTTGAAACTTGGATAATTTCTATAGAAGTCAAATTGTTGAGTGCTTGACCTAGAATGCTTGGACGAATCCAATCTTCAATATTGTATCCATCAATCCTATCGTCACCAATTGCATTGGTGCATCCTTATTGAGTAGCACTAGGATGGGATAATTTCACAGGAGTAGATAAACCAGAAGCTCTGGAAGTTGCACTTTGTTTACCCGAGATGAAACCAAGACCGAATTTGTTGAATTTTGGGGTAACATCCAGCACCCGACCCCAACCTTCAGGGTTTCCGTTCTCCACCACCGCTTTAGCATCTCTGAGAGAAGACATAACAGTTTCCGGCTTCTTTTTCTGTTATGGAGGAGGAAAATTAACCGCATGGACTGTCTCAAACGCCTGAAAAGGAGTCTCATGTATTTCACCATCAACCTCAACATAGAGGAACAATTTCAAATGTCTCACAATATACTCTTCCTCGCCGCACACAATCATCACTTTTCCCCCTGTAGGATACTTTAGCTTCTGGTGAAGAGTAGAGGTGACTACCCCTGCTTTGTAAATCCACAGCCGCCCCAACAAACAACAATACGCTGGCTGTATGTCCATCACAAAGAAAGTAGCAGTGAAAGTGCGAGGACCCACCTTGATAGGTAATTCCACCTCCCCAAATACTGCTCTTCGGGACCCATCAAAGGCTTTTACCATCAAGTCGCTAGGACGTAGCTCCAAGCCAGAATAATCAATTTTCATCAATGTTGACTTGGGTGGTACATTCAAAGATGACCTTGTATCCACCAAAACTCGGGATAGAGTAGTGCCTCTGCACTCCATAGAAATATGTAACGCTTTGTTATGGTCTCGCCCTTCCAGAGGAAGATCAAAATCTATGAAGCCCAGACCGTTCCCATCAGATATATTAGCACAAACATTCTCGAACTGATTGAATGTTATCTCATGCGGCACAAATGCATTCTTCAACAACTTCATCAAAGAATTCTTGTGAGGTTCTGAATATATCAACAAGGACAAGATAGACATCTTAGAATGGGTATGGCTTAACTGATTAATTATGCTATAATCGCTTTTTCTGATAATTCGCATTAACTACTCAACTTCATCGAGAACTGAAGAAGTTTCTGGTGCTGAATTGGTTGAGTCACATTGGCTGGAGTAACCCTTGGATTACCAATCATCACCTGCTGTTTTCCTTTTTCTCTTGCAGAAGCATCTACCGCATCTTGTACATTAGAGGGACCAAACACTCTTCCGCTTCTAGTCATTCGTCTTTCACCGGAGAAATTATGAACATCCCCTTTGCTATCTTCAGTAATTTCTTCCTCATAAGGACAAGGATTTACCTCTTGCCTCACCCTGTGGTAATAAACATCAACACCATAATGCCATGGGATGGCCTTCTCACTGGTATACGGCATGGGTCCAGGTACCGTAATCATCAAAGGCGGCGCCCTAGATGGAGTAGGAATACGCGCAGGGGTGTAAGGAATATATGCCACAACAACATCATCTTAGGTAACCTTTTGGTATCTAGGTTTCCTATCGAATAGTAGGGAACCTTCATTCATCATGAATTAGATGCCAACTTCAAATCATCACATCCCTTCGGTTGCTCTCTACACTTGGCACAGTCTGAAGCACAACCCGGGAAAATAGAATTGTCGAGAAAATACCTCTTAACATACCACAACAGAGTAGTTACTTGTTCCACATTCATAACTAAATTCAGCATTTCTCCGTTATCATCAATCATATTAACAACAACCCCTCCATGTCTAGGCATTGGGTTTTGGGTAACATTCGGACCAGTCAATGGAGTAAACTCAATTGCCTTGGCATCTAACAAGTCTTGTATTATGCACTTTGTTGTACCCCAAAATTTTCCCTCTCACTTATCAAGAATTTTCTCACAAGATCTCCTTGGGCTCAAGACTGCATTAGGGTTTGATCAGCTCAAGACACCTCTTTATGCACTGATGACCAAAATTATGGTTTGAGTTTGCACAAGGATTTTTGAACTTTCAATGCCTCATATGACTTTCATGGATCATTATGGACCCTCAATATTACTCATGTCAAGTTTCAAGCCTTGGATCACATTTTTGATCAGTCAATTGAGCAGTTGACCTAAAAATCAGTTGTATTGGGGGAAAAGTCAACTATGGCCAATTTACAGTAAAAATTCATAATTTCTTATCCACATCAACATTTTAAACTCATATGTATCATTTGATCAAGTTTGGACCACAACTCCTCAAGAAATTTGATCAAATCTCCAAAAGGGCAAAATGGTCAAAATTAGGGTTTTGACTAGGAGAGGGCAATCTTTGATTTTTTACCTAGAAAATGGTCAATTGGTTTAAGGCATGATCTCAAGAGTCCAGTTACATCATTTTGACCTAATGACATGGTTCAAAACATTGCAAGTCCATTGGATTGACAGATGAATTTTTTAGTCAACTGATCAAAAGTCAACTGTATACTGAAAAGTCAAACTTTGACTTTTTGGTCAAATTCAAGTGCCAAAGATCATAATTCATACAAACATGTCAAAATATGAAAATTATTCATCAAGAAATCAAAAAGTCAAGATTTCATTTTGAAAAGTCAAAAATTCTAAACTTAGAAATTTTTCTAAGTGTTGGAAATTTCATATTGTTTCACAACTTTGAACAAAATTTTCACCATGATGCAAGATGATTCAAGAGAAACCTCTAACATGAAAGTTGTAGATATCCATGAAATATACAACTTTTCTTTACACAACTCCTTCCAAAATTTCTTGGACCTCAAGTTATAATTTTATGAACATAAGGTCATGAAACAAAACACTTGGTGAAATTTTGCCCTTATTTGGTCAGGATTTTGACCTAACTTCATGGCACTTTTTCATATAGGGAGAATCGAAGAGATGAAGTTAGGGTTTTATCACTTGAATTACAAGTCATTTTTGAGGAACACATGAACCAAATCCATGCTAGGCTGCATAATCTTTGCTTTTCAGGCCTCAAACTTGTTTGTCACTCCATAATTAATGTTTTGCACAGCTGCTAGAAGCTTTAATCCAAGCATTCAATGCATTGCCCATGCTTAATACCATTTTAGGAAGAAAGGCAACATTTCCATTTTAGAAAAGTGGCTTTATGCATAAAGTCCACTCTTCTTGAGCCGCTAACTTGTTTATTCAGCACACACTCAACATACAAAGTCAGAGAAACATGTTTAAAGTTTGCAACCACTCTAGACAACCTTGTACTATGCATTGGGACACTGTGTGTCAAGCTTGCTTCAAAAACAAGAAAAGAGCCATAACATGTGGTTTTTGAATTCTGATCAAAGGCAAGTCTCCAAACTTGTTGCTTATAAATAGAATCACTATTTGTAAGCTAGGAGATGAGCTTAAGCACCCGAAAATACACCAAAACTCTCTCAAATCAGAAATTGCCCAAAAACTCCATTGTTGCACAGTTTCTGACCTTGAACATCAAACTCACATTTCCCTCGGGCATTTATTGGCCTTTTAGTTTCTAAAGCTTCCTTACATCAAGTGTAACATATCCTCATCCTTATTTCAGAACTGTAACACCATTTACCATAACTTCCATAAGCAAAAAACATAGTCTGGAAATTGACTTCTCCAGGCCATTTCAGCCACTCTCAACTCAAGCAAACCATTACGTTAGCTTCCTAGGACCTCAAGGAAGCTAACCTGATCATCACCATCACTTGAAACAAGCTCAAACTCAAAACACGATTTCCAGTTTTGAGGTAAGTTTTCTCAACTTGAAACTCTTCATACAGGCATCATCAATAGTTTATTTGTGAACAAAACATGTAGATATCATTGCCTTGAAGCTAACCATGTCCATAGTTTCCATTAATTTTGCTTGAGCTTAGAGAATTTTGAAACTGAAATTTCTGAGATTTTTAGGGTTCAAATTAGGGCCATTAAAATTCATGCTTGTCTTTGATCTATAGTTTTAATGCTTTACATTTCTGAAACCGTGATAAAATTTGCTACACGTTTCATGTTTACAATTTTCATTTTTGATGAGAAATGAGCAAGTTACAGTTGGTCTGGTTGGAGGTTGAAGATGAAGTCTTTAGGGCGTGTTTTGCCTTGTATATTTATTATTTTGCTTATGTTAATAGATGTATAGCCACCCCAGTGGTAGAAGCGCGCGCCTGTAACCTTTGGGACCTGGGTTCGAGCCATAGTGGTACCCTTTTCATTTTTCACATTTTTTACTTGCTGATTGTTTATGTGTTTGGCAGGCGCCGGGCCCTTTAGGCCTGACTTGTTTTTGTTTTTTGCTAGCTGACCTCCCTGTTGACTAATGGCACCCTTGACCCAAGTTCATTTATTTTTTATTATTTATTTTATTTTTATTTTCTTAAATATATTTTCTAAATACTAAAAAAATCATAAAATACAAAAAATTGACAGATTTATATTTTGACTTAGTTTATTTTATTTTTCTCACAAAAAAATATTTTTATTAACTATACTTTATTTATTTATTTATTTACTTATTATCTTGTAAATATAATTAAAATTAGGTTATTAGTTATTTTCTTTTATACTAATTTAAATATATTATTTTTTGATATAAAAAAGACTAGAAATATTTTATAATTCTATAAATATTTTTTAGATAAAAATACCAAAAAATATCTTTCTTAAACTTATTTTCTTTTAATCAATTAATAGAACTAGGGTTCTATTTAAATCTTTTCTTAATAAATTTAAGTTTAATTAATTATTTTCTTTAATTAATTAGGTTAAAACAATTTACCTTTTTCTCATGAAAACCAAATAAAATATTCATTTTCTTTACATTTCACATTTTTTGTACATTTATTTATTTTTGTACATTATTTCAATTCTTGCACAAATTCAATTTGGGTTGTATAGCTTAATTAGGTATATATTTTTTACAAATCCCTATTTACTAATTGTACACCCCCCCACAAATGTTGTAATAGCGTAGTAACTTTAATTTCTGTAATTTATCGTTTTTATATACAAATGCTAGTAATTAGGGTTTGTATGGAAAGACTAAAACCAATACTTAGAAAACCCTAATTCAAGACAAAAACAAGCATGAAAATGACACACTTGCATACAAGCACCCCTAGTGTTATCCCACTTGGTTTCCTTATACAAAATGACCATATTACGCATGTAAGGTATCTTAGCAAAAATAAGCAAATACAAGATCATAGTCCCTCGATGACGCTATCTGTTGTACCCAAAAATTTGCCCTCTCATTTTACTCAACACATACTCCTTGAGATCCTCAATTTGCTCAAGTTTGCCCAAGAGTTGACCAGACAAACTCTCTCCTAAGGCAGGTTGTCTCAAATTAGAGTTTCCATTTTCATCAAGATAGGTGGACTCCAAAGACCTCATATGCTCTCCTTGGTTCTAATATGTTATCAAGACCCTACATGTCAAGTTTCATGCCTTGCACAAGAAGTTTGCTCAGATGCTTGAGAATCGACTGTATTAGGTCAAAAGTCAACTGTGACCCACATACAGTCAAACTTCAAGATTTTTGGTCAACATTAACATTTTGAAGTGAATTTCATCATTTGATTAAGGGTTGATCATGATTCCTCAAGGAATACTCCAAATCCATCAAAATCCAAAAGTTGTTAAATTAGGGTTTCTCAAGAAAAGTCAACCAAACTTTGACCAAGCATAACTTCCATATTCTTTATCAGAAATTTTCCATCCAAAGCTCATTTTTAAGAGGATGTAATTCCCTACAACTCATCTTCAGCCCACAAGTTCAAAATATGCATCCACAAAAAGATATGAATTTCCACATTATGGGTCCTTTTGAAAAGTCAACAAAAACACCTTTGGGGTCAAAGCTTGTTACATAAACATGGAAGACTCAATTGGGATGAGACCAAAAAGGTTGCTTAGGGGACATCCTAAGCTTTCTAAAAAGTCCAAGAACACCTCTCTAGGGTTAAAATTGGAGGAGATATGCCTTGTCAAAGTTGACCTTTTTTGCAAAATTGCCAAAAGTCAAATGTGCAAAAATGCATTTTCTGCCAAATGGGCCTAACTTTTTATGCTTGCACCTCACTTATAATATGGTCCACGACCCAAATATTCACCCATACATTATTTGCTTCATTTTCAGTTTATTTTTATTTTTTATTAATTAAAAATTGAATTAAATCAAATAATGGGTGAATAATAGCAAAGACATGATTAGATTTGATTTTTTGACAGGCTTGCAATCAAAATATGCTGAGTTATCAAGACCAAAACGAATCAAGCATAATTGGTACAAGAAAGGTATGATTTGGCTCAAAAGAGCAAGTTTACATGTAGCATTAAAATCAAATCAAATCTCTCATAATTGCAAAGATTCAATCCAAGTTTATAACCCTAATTCATTCTAAGATATATAGGGAACATGTACAAGGCATGAATGGTGGGGGAAGTCATGAAAAGAGGTAGAACAAAACTTCAAAATTTCAAAGAAAAGTGGTGATTCGATTTCCATTCTAGAGGCCAAGTCAAGCCTTTCTAACATTACCAATAGCTTACTGGACATCCTAGGAACGTATCCCAATCAATTGCAAGCCGCCCCAGGACCAGAATCATCACGTAGCAGTCACACGGTTTGCCCTATTTTTCTAAACTTGATTACTGTGATTCACGCATCATGAACATGTTTTAATGGCATATATGTGTTTGTTATCATGTTTGCAACGTATTGGTTATATTTAATTGATGTTTTAACGCGTATGCTGATAATTTCCATGGCTAGGGTTTGAAGCCATGTTTTGGTGTTTCTTGATATAGGTAAAATTAGGCCAAGAATTGGATACTGGTATGATCGTGGCATCAAGATCAATCGATCCCTGGTCTTTGAATTCATTTATCATGTATATTTGTGATGTTTGAAGCACGCAGGTTGTAGCAATGGACATGGTCTGTAGGTATAGGTCATATACCTAAGACGACGGGCTGAAGGTAGAAGAAGGTGATTTGGCATCACCCTATTGGTTCATTTGAAAATAGCACGTGATTTTGTTTCAGTCTCATGGAGTTTGTTTTGATATATTATATATTGTTCTTATTTCTTTAATAACTAACCAGCGTAGCCCAGTTGGCAGAGGCGTGTTGTTGGCAAGCATAAGGACCTGGGTTCGATCCCAGGTCCTAGCGTTTCTCTTTATTTTATTTTCTCTCAACAAATCGTGTGTAGCTCTCATCCAGATGTCTACCATACGTCACCAACATCCAGCCACTTGATCAGCCTAGCATGAGATCTAACGCGCTCCAGATAATAGATCACGGTGCACCATCAGAAGACTAGTACATGGGATTCAGCGCAGGGGTTGGGCCATCAACCATGGGCCCAAAATTAATTCAGATTTGCACCCCCCATTTGCTAACAACATACACGCCCAGTTTGCTTTACTTTCTATTTATTTTTTAATTTCTTTAATTAATTTCTTTGATTGTTTTAATTAATTAACACACAAAATTATTTTTTAAACTAAAAATCACAAAATACAGAATTAAATATCATTTATTCAAATTAATATTTTTGAAAATAAATTAGGTTAATTGGTTTTTTTGATCATTTTGTTTTAATTAAAATTAAATAGAAATTAGGTTTTAAATTTTGTAATTAAATTGTTTCTTTTCTCAAATAAAAAACCACAAAAATACATAAAATCTCTCTTACAAAATATTTTATTGAATTATTTAATTTAGTTTAAATTAGGTTAATTTCATTTCTTTTTATAATTAAGAATAATTAGAATTAGGGTTTTAGTTGTACATAACCTAATTAAGTCTTTTCCCAAAAATAGTTTAAATATTTTTTCAATTAGATTTTTAGGGTTTTCAATTTTTCTCGCATTTAATTTGCCGCGTGCTTTTTAATTTGTTTTATTATTATTGTAACTGTTTCGAGTTTGTAATAGTTTTAATTAGGGTTTTAAGCTTCCACATTTTTATTTTCCGTCAAGATAATTATGTAACTGTCAAAGTCCTGTAATAGCTAGGTTTATTTTCCGCACTTTAAATTCCTGCAAATATTTAACTGTCTAGATGTATGCTAATAGGATTGTATGGGAAGATGACTTGAAATTAAAACGGTAGATCACCTAATATGCAAAGACTATATAACTGAAACAATTCACACACACATATTCACTCCTAGGGTTTACCCCACTTCGGTTGCCTTCGGTAAAATAGTCATTAAGCATAGGAGATTTTATTGGTTGCCCTCTGGTCAAAAGATCAAAATATTCCATTCGAATGTTGCCTCGGAAATGTTGCCTCAGAAATGTTGCCTCGAAAAGATCTTAAGACTTTAGGGTTACTACTAAAGTTTTCTAACTATTGCTTTAGTGGTTATACTTGTCCCTTTCGAATGTCCCTTACAACTCCAACGACGGGGCTACCTACTCCTTGATAGTAGGATAACACTGTCTAAAGGAAAAGAGAACGAACAATCTTTTTTCGAGTAGGTAGAATCTTAAGTACTTGCTCAACAAAACTTTTCACACAAACACCTTTCAAAACAAATTTTCAAAAATAACTTCGTCACACCCTTGAGGACTGATACAAGGGTTATCACGAAGTAAAACATTTTCAAGAACAAACAAGCACACACACAAGCAATTTGAAAAATGAGCAAGTACCTAAGAGCCCATGGAAAACCATGGATAGAAAGGGTGCTAAAACCTTCCCTTTCTATAATCTACCCCTCGTACTCAGAATATCTCGAAAAAAGGTTTTTCTGTTCTTTTTCCTTTTCCATGATTGGATGAAATAAAAGTAGGTGGTGACTCTTTCTTAACGTGACACTTTGCAAACAAAAAACGCAAAACGCAAACCAGTATTAACAGTCGGTTCTGCCACCGTATCACAGAACTGGCGACTCTGCTGGGGATAGAAATAAGAGGGGTATACCTTAGGATCTAGGTAATTAAATTGCTTCTCTTGATTGTCTTGATTGCTTTACTTTTGAGGGTTTTGTTTGAGGTTACTATAGATCCTACACCCGGATCTGGGGGCACTTTTTAGGTAAACAACAATAGATCGTGGAGACTGTATGGCGTAGACCGATATGGTTTAAGCGGTGGCTGTGTTGGTGTGGCACTTTGGTTGGTACCAGTATCTTTCGTGGGTAAACGAGGAAAATACGGGGCCGCCGCGTGGTGTCGTGAAACACTAACGGACCTTAGAATCTTAGTTGAACAAAATTGGCCATTAGAAAGTAGTGAGATAGCTGACCTCGGTGTAGAGCTGAGGATTGGTTGATACTCGATGCTACACTCATTGAGATCAGACTTTCGGGATATTTTGTCCGTAAGAAAAGATTGCTTGAGCTGAGACAATGTCCGATAAAGGATGGTCAGTGATATTGAGATCCTCTAGAACCCGGTTAGTTTCTAAAACAAGTTTAAAACCAACTAAACTTCAAGAGGATATAACCTTTAGCCTCATGCCGGCCTTAAACCTAAGGACTTTGTGTGATTTTACTATACCTGTGTTTGCTATACCTGTGGTTTATCATGACATCATGCATTATAACATAGCATCCTTTCTTATTGCACTAACCATTTCAAAGACCAAGGGAATTTATCTTTGCTCTGTTTTGCAGATCATGGCTTCCGTTCGTAGGAACACTATCCGAATCAGTTTTGTAAATATACCTTCCCAATTCAAAGAGCTAGTATCAAGGGTTTCTGAAACTTCTGCGTTCACTAAGAGACACGGTTAACTTCTCAACCTGGTTACTTCAAACTTTGATGAAAAGATGATGAGTGTACTTTTTCAGTTCTTCGATCCCAAGCACCACTGCTTCACCTTTCCAGACTATCAGTTGGTACCTACCTTGGAAGAATTCTCTCAGCTGTTGGATACACCCATTCTTGAACAGTTACCCTTCATAGGTCTAGAAGAAGTTCCTAAGCCAGAAGTCATTGCCTCAGCTTTGCATCTGAAACGGGCCGACGTGGTATCCAATTGGGAAACCAGAAGCGGAGTCAAGGGTTTTCTAGTTAAGTTTCTGATAGACAAGGCCCAACTGTTTTGGGATGATATGGATTTTCAGGCTTTTGGGATGATACCTCCTATTCCCTAATCCGGACTCGTTCATAGATGTGAATACCGTCAAGATCTTCCTCTCCCGCAACCCCGTGCCTACCTTGCTCGAAGATATTTTGCACACTCTCCATACTCGTAGCATGAAGAGAAGAGGGGTTATTATGTGTTGCATGCCCTTGCTGTCGAGGTGGTGTATTTCTCACCTCCCTAAGTCCATACTGAAGAATGAAGAAGGTTCGGGTTGGTCGCAAAGGATAATGTCACTCGCTTACATGGATATTCTTTGGTGTTCTCGAGCTATGGAAAACACTGCTATTATTGACCGCTGGAGGGAGTACCCTAATGTCCCATTACTTGGTATCAGAGGGGGTATAACCTACAATCCTTGTTTAGCTCTGCGACAATTTGGTTACGCTCAAAGGGATGGTCCCCATGAGTTACTTATTGAGGGCATTGTATTCAGCTATGAGGATGACACTCACGAGTATCATCGGAGGTTCATACGAGCTTGGGGCATGGTAAACCGATCTGGCGCCAGGACATTGGGGCTAAAGACTTCCATTCCTATGGAACCTTACCTCCAGTGGGTACGAGCTCGTGCCCAGAAACTTATGATGCCCTATGTGGCCGTTTTACCAGTGATTGTGGAACCTACTACTGAATGGGGGTATTCCTTACACGGTTCTCTATCCTTATATGCCACTGATCTTGGGGAATTACAGAGGTCTTGGATTTAGTTGAAAGAGGAGCGGGATACTTACAGGGATCAGTTCCATGCTCAGGAGAGGAAGGTTTTAGAGCTCACAAAGAAACTCCATGAAGAAAGAGGACTCAATGATTATCTCGGCACAAAAAGGAAGCATCCATGGGAATTTTGATTTATTTTCTAGTTTTAGATTTGTTTTTTGTAACGCCTAAAAGGCATTTTGAATCTTCAAATTCATCTGATAAAATCTGTTTATTTTGGCTTGCAAATTTAAATTTCCCGAAGTCTTTAAAATCATTGCATGCGTATCCCATTCATAGCATTGCATGTACAAGTACCATTACAGGTTTCTCATCTTCTTCGCTGTTTATTTCAGCAGAAATGTCTTCCGAGAAAACCATCAAGGACCTTTAGGAACAGAACACCCAGTTTCAACAAATGTTCATAAGTCTGGCAAAAGGGCAGGAGGATCTGAAAGCCCTTATCCTGAAAGAGAAGAAGAAAAAGAAGAAGGCTGCTGGTATTCTGAATATGGGCAGAAGGTTTGGAGAGCGGTTGAAGCGACAAGTCGATCTGACCTCTTCATCCAAGGAAGGGGAGAATTGGGAAGAAGAGAAGGATCCCAGTCCTGCAGTTTCTGACAATGATACCGATTACAATGATGAGCAATATCCTCCTGCTGAGGATAGATACAAATAGTTGGAAGATCGTCTGAGTGCCATGGAACTTCAGAGGATACCTGGACTTATTTCGAAGAACTGGGATTGGTGTCGGGAGTGGTCATCCTGTAGAAGTTCAAAGCTCTAGATTTTGCTAAGTATGATGTGGTGTCCTGCCCAAAACTCCATCTCCGTTCTTATGTCAGAAAGATCCATCCCCACACCGCTGATAGAAATCTGTGGGTTCATTTCTTTCAAGATAGTCTGTCAGGGACACAACTTGAATGGTTCTACCAGCTAGAGGGAGCAAATGTCCGAAACTGGGAAGATATGGCTGCTGCTTTCTATAAGCAGTATCAATACAACGCCGACCTTGCTCCTACTCGTACTCAACTTCAGAGTATGTCCATGGGTGCAAGTGAAGGCTTTAAGGACTATGCACAGAAATGGAGAGACTTGGCTAGGAGAGTTCAACCCCCGTTGTCTGATAGGGAGCTGGTTGATATGTTTCTGGGGACACTATCTGGTCCATTTTCAATCATTTGATCGGCACTCATCAACTGGTTTCACTGAGATGATTCTAACTGGAGAAATGGTAGAAGCTAGGATTCAAAACGGAAAAATACAGAAGGATGCCTTTTCGAGCTCAGTAAAGAAGCCTTTCGCTTGTAAGAAGGAAGCCAGTGCCATTTACAACCAAAGGGGCCAAAACATGGCTGAACATCGCCAGGAAGTAAGTGCCGTGATGATACCTAGACCCACAGTTTCTCCATAACGCAACAATCAACAAAGGGTGGAAAGACCGCAATGACAGTTTGCCCAAATCAATATGACATTGGCTGAAGTGCTACCTCATCTGCTGAGATCCAACTTGGCAACCTTGAAAGAGGCTCCCAAGAATCCAAATACTACATCTCCCCGATATAATCTGAATGCTCGGTGTGCCTATCATTCTGAGAGCCCTGGCCATGATACAAATGACTGTTGGGCTCTGAGGAACAAAGTACAAGACTTTATCAAAGCCAAGGAAATAGAGTTTGATGCTCCGGAGAAGCCAAATGTCATAACTGCTCCCATGCCTAAACACGGTCGTGGAATTAATGCTGTTGATACTGATTTGTTTGTTACCTTTATTGATGAAGTTTTTACTCCTCTCACGACTGTCAAGAAGAATTTGCTGTTGGCTGGTTTATTTCCGGTTTATGGTGAAGGTTGCCACATGTGTTCATTTCTACCTTCTGGTTGCAGTTTTCCGAAATTAGGTATTCAACGCCTGATAGACATCAAAGAAATTTTGTTCAAGAAAACTTTGGTTCCCGTAGTCCCATCTGAAGACATTGCCATTGTAACCATTTCCGCCAATCCTTCCAAGGTTTCCTCGAGAAGACCTGTTAGGATTACATCTGCTCTAAGAATCGCTCCGCTGATAATTAATGTTCCTGGTCCCGTCCCGTATGTCTCGGACAAAGCTGTCCCCTAGAATTATGGTGTCGATGTGTATTACCATGGCATCAAACAAGATTTGAAAGATGAAGAGGCTGATCCTGATATTGATAACATTGTCGGGACCAGTAAAATCACCCGAAGTGGAAGGGTCTTCTCTCCTGAGATTTCCCCTAAGACTGTCAACAAACATATTGTCATTCCATCTGTTGTTCCTACTAGTACATCAACTACAGTTCCTGTTCTTACTCCAGTTATTACCCCTATCGACGAATCTTCTGATACCCGCGGCAAGGAAATTATAGGTGAGCCTGCCCGGACGGAGGCGCCTAAAAAAATTATTATGGAAGCCTCTAAGCAAGAAATGGAGGAAATACTGAAAATCATTAAGAAGAGCGACTACAATATGGTCGAGCAGCTGGGGCAGACCCCATTGAAGATATCCATGTTGTCTTTGCTATTGTGCTCCGAGGCCCATGCGAAGGCTTTGATTGCATTCCTTAAAACTGCGCATGTGCCGCAGGAAACTTCAGATGATCAGTTCAAAGATTGTGTGGCCAGCCTGACTGCTGACAATGGGCTGGGTTTCACAGATGCGGATTTGACACCAAAGGGAAGGAAGCATAATGATGCTCTGCATGTCTCGATTGAATGCAGGGGCACCACTATGGCTCATGTACTGGTAGATACTGGGTCTTCACTGAATGTTCTACCGAAGAAGGCGTTGGACCGGTTGGATTGCGAGGGTTTAACTCTAAAGCCTAGTAACATTGTGGTAAGGGCTTTTGACGGATCAAAGAGAATGGTGCACGGGGAAGTGGACATCCCTGTCAAAGTAGGTTCTAAGACTTTTGGGTCCACCTTCTATGTGATGGACATTAGGCCGTCGTATTCTTGTTTGCTGGGTCGTCCTTGGATCCACGAGGTTGGGGCAGTTACTTCCACACTCCACCAAATGCTGAAGTATCTGGTGAAAGGGAAAATTGTCACTGTACGGGGTGAAGAGGAGTATATGGTGAGCCATCTCAATTCCTTCCGCTATGTAGAGATGGATGGGGAATTCATAGAAACTCCTTGTCAAAACTTCGAAGAGGTCCCTCAGATCTTGGCATCAACTGAAGCTACTACCAACAGCAAACCTCCTCTGAAGATGGCTTCCCTCAAGGACGCTAGGGCCGTGGTTGAAGAAGGTGGGTGTGAAAATTGGGGTCAGCTCCCTGATTTCACTTACAAAACTGACAAATTTGGTTTGAGCTTTACTACAGGGGCTCAAAGGGCTGTTAGACGCGTTCGGGCTGGAATACCTCCCTTACACATCAGTAATCGGGGAATTAACGCCATTGAAGACAATGAGGTGGAATCAGACATCGACAACTGGATCTACCCAACTACCGACGGTGGACCGAGTAACCGGACGGCTAGGGACTTCATACCAGTTTCTTTTATTCCGCAGTAATTGACTTATTCTTAAGATTTGTAATAAACAATTTAAAACTTTACGGCCTTATGCCTTGCCCGAGGCACATCGGTCTTTGTTTGTGAGGGCTGTCATTTGTCATTTCATATATCATTAATAAAGCATTGGACGTTTCATGCATACAAATTTCATGCTCTTTGTTTTTCTTTTCCGTTTTCCCTTTATCAAAACAGTTATTCTCTTACACACACTCACGTATCATAATGCAGATCCATATCCACTCTGGATCCCATTGATAACAACTCTGCTATTGCCAGTTATGACTTCAAAAATCCGATCAACCAAGCCGAGGACAAAGTGAGGATGATTTTGAGGTGCCTGGAGAACTTGCTAGACTACTACAGCAGGAAGAAAGGGCCATACAGCCTCATGAAGAGCCGATTGAGACAATGAACTTGGGTACTAAGGAAGACAAAAGAGAGGTTAAAATAGGTGCAAATCTAGAGCTTAGCGTCAAACAGAGGTTGATACAGATGTTGCACGACTATGTTGAGATCTTCACCTGGTCCTATGAAGACATGCCTGGTTTAGACACTGATATTGTGGTATATCGCATGCCGACTAAAGAAGACTGTCCTCCGGTTAAATAGAAGGTTCGTCGTATGCGCCCTGAAATGTCAGAGAAGATCAAGGTAGAGGTCATGAAACAGTTCGACCCATGGTTCTTAGCTGTCACTTCATATCCACAATGGGTTGCTAATGTCGTTCCGGTACCTAAGAAGGACGGTAAGGTACAAATGTGTGTGGATTACAGAGATCTGAACAGGGCAAGCCCCAAGGATGACTTCCCTCTTCCTCACATTGACGTTCTGGTCGACAACACCACGCAGCATAAAATCTTCAACTTCATGGACGGTTTCTCTGGCTACAACCAGATCAAGATGGCTCCTGAAGACATGGAGAAGACAACCTTTGTTACACGGTGGGGCACCTTCTGCTACAAGGTGATGCCTTTCGGGTTGAAGAATGCTGGGGCAACCTATCAACGCGATATGGTCACTTTGTTCCATGATATGATTCACCATGAGATCGAAGTCTATGTTGATGATATGATAGCCAGGTCTCAGACTGAGGAAGAGAACCTTGATCATCTCCAGAAATTGTTTGACAGGTTGAAGACGTACAAGTTGAGGTTGAATCTGAACAAGTGCACCTTCAGGGTAAAGTCTAATAAGCTTCTGGGATTCATTGTCAGCGATGAGGGTATTCAGGTAGACCTTGCAAAGGTGAAAGCTATACAATAAATGCCAGCGCCCCGTATAGAGAAAGAGGTTAGAGGCTTCTTGGGACGCTTGAATTATATTGCCAGGTTCATTTCACATCTGACAGCTACTTGTGAGCCAATCTTCAAGCTTCTGAAGAAAGATCAAGTGGTAAAGTGGAATGATAAATGCCAGACCGCTTTCAAAAGAATCAAAGAATACCTTCAAGAACCGCCAATTCTGATGCCTCCAGTTGAAGGAAGACCGTTGATATTATACTTAATAGTGCTAGACAATTAAATGGGGTGTGTGGTGGGACAGCATGACGAGTCTGGTCGAAAAGAGCACGCAATTTATTACCTCAGAAAAAAGTTTACCGACTGTGAGACACGATACTCATTACTCGAGAAAACTTGTTGCGCTTTGGCATGGGCTGCTCGCCAACTGAGACAGTATATGCTAACTCACACTACCTTGTTGATATTGAAGATGGATCCGATCAAGTATATTTTCGAGAAGCTCGCTCTCTCCGGAAGGATAGCAAGGTGGCAAATGATCTTAACCTAATACGACATACAATATACAACCCAAAAAGCAATAAATGGGAGTGTATTGGCTGATCATTTGGCTCATTAGGCTGTGGATGACTACCAGTCCATGAATTTCGAGTTCCCGAATGAGAATATTATGTTGGTGACTGACTACAAAGAACTTGGACCGAATGAAGGACCTGAGGAGGGATCCCGATGGTATATGTATTTTGATGGAGCCTCAAACGCACTGGGTAACGGCATTGGCGCTGTAATCATATCTCCCGAGGGCTGTCATACTCCGTTCACTGCCCGATTATGTTTCAACTGCACCAACAACATGGCGGAGTATGAAGCATGTATTATGGGTCTCCGAGCTTCTATTGACCTCAGGATCAAGTTATTAAGTCTATTCGGGGATTCCGCTCTGGTAATAAGTCAAATCAAAGGCGAGTGGGATACGAAGCACCCAAATCTCATTCCATACAAAGAGTATGTACTGACATTGCTCCCACACTTTGAGGAGGTAACCTTTGAACATTTAATGCGAGAGGAGAACCAGTTGGCGGACGCGCTAGCTACCATGTCTTCTATGTTCAAAGTTAGGTGGGACAATGAAGCTCCCCAAATCACCATTGAGAGGTTAGATGAACCAACACACTGTTGTGAGATTGATACCGAAGAAGTGGCAGACAAACCCTGGTTTCACGAAGTCAAAAGGTATCTCGAAGCTCAAGAGTATCCTGAAGGGGCATCTGGTAATGATAAGAAGTTTCTGAGAAGGTTCGCTGCAAAGTTCTTCCTCAGTAATGGAATCCTCTATAGACGCAACCATGACTCCATGCTACTATGGTGTGTAAACAGGAGCGAAGTAGAAAGGATCATGACATATCTACATGAAGGCACCTTCGGAACCCATTCTAGTGAACATACCATGGCTAAGAAGATCCTACGGGAAGGATATTACTAGTCCAATATGGAAGACGATTGCTATCAGCATTATCGAACTTTTCATAAGTGCCAAATCTACGCTGATAAGGTGCATGTGCGTCCGGTCCCCTTAAACATCTTGACGACTCCTTGGCACTTTGCAATGTGGGGCATCGACATGATCGGAGAAATCAGGCCCACCACTTCTAATGGGCATCGCTTCATCTTAGTAGCCATTGATTACTTCACGAAGTGGGTTGAGGCAACCTCTTTTGCTACAGTAACCAAGAATGTCGTGGCTCGGTTTATCTGACATAGCCTGATCTGTTGATATGGTATGCCAGAGAGAATTATTACTGACAATGATACGAATCTCAACAACACAATGATCACCAAGTTCTGTAAAAAATTCAAGATACAACATCATAACTCTTCTCCCTACCGGCCGAAGATGAATGGCGCTGTTGAAGCAGCTAACAAGAACATCAAGAAGATTGTATAGAAGATGACGGTGACATACAAAGACTAGCATGAGATGTTACCATTTTCTCTTCATGGGTACCGTACCTCAGCACAAACGTCGACAGGGGAAACACCCTACTCTCTGGTATATGGCATGGAGGCAGTCCTACCCATCAAAGTCCATATACCTTCTCTCAGGATTATGAAGGATGCGGGTTTGAACGAAGACGACTGGATCCAAACCTGACTTGATCAGTTGAATCTAATCGATGAAAAGAGACTTACTGCTATCTACCATGGTTAGACGTACCAAAAGCAAATGATCAAGGCTTTTAACAAGAAAGTCAGGCATCAAGAATATCAAGTCGGGGATCTAGTAATCAAACGCATCATACTGCCACAAGGTGATCCCAGGGGAAAATGGACCCCTACGTACGAAGGGCCATTTGTGGTTAAGAACATTTTCTCGGGAGGAGCTATGATTCTAACCACCATGGACGATGACGACCTTCCTCACCCTGTCAATGCAGACATAGTGAAAAGATACTACGCCTAATCAAAGACCCGCTAGGTCGACTGGCCTAGGCAAAAATAAGGGCTTCCCGGCGAACCAAAAGGGTTCAGGAAAAAGTAAGGGATGAAAATGAAAATCTGTACACCCGGCAAGTCGAAAACCTAAAAGGGAGGCTTGGGCAAAAAAGGGTATCCTGGTGGATTGAAAACCCGAAAGGGAAATCCAGGCAAAAGTTAGGAATTGAAGCGTATCACTATGTCTCATTGGATCATTTTGCGACCAGACTTCGACATCGACTATCAAGCTCGGACGGCACCAACCCATCTGATCAACCTTCGGCCAAGTAGCAAAGTGATGGGACGCTTGAAGATATAAAGGCAATAGCAGAGTTGGAACCCAATGGGGTTGTTTCATATAGCTGTTTTTCTTTATTTTACATAAATTGTAACTTCTTTCGGCCTCTTTGTACATATTAGCTGTTTCACATAGCTGTTTCACATAGCTGTTTTTTGTTCTCTTACTAGCGTGTCAGCCTCTTTGTACAAACACGCCTATTACAGGCCAACTTCAAAATAAATACAAATCATTTTAACAAGAAACTTCAATTCGTTTTTCTTTTTCTGTTTTGTTTTGCAAGAACGTCCAATGATTTATTTTTGATATATGCATTTGAAGATGATTGTTGCTCATAAATATTTACATAAGAAACAAAAGACAAATACTCGTAATTCCAGAAATAGGGAAAAACAAGAAGCGCCAAACCCTACAGTTACTTTGCTCAGCAGGTACCGGGATAGAGCCAGCTTGGGAACATAATTATTGGTACATATACTCCCCCACAGAGTAAAAATATCCAAAGGCATTGATGTCAGCTTCCCCGAAACAGGACATGACTATCCCCAGACGAGGTTCATAATCGCGGGCGAGTCAGTAAATTTCATCCCCAGCCGAGTTTATTCCTCCAGATCATCATGTCTACCAACAAAGTATCTCTTCCCCCTAAGTTTGATCCCCACAGAGTTATTCTCCAGCATCTCTTCCCAAAAGAATATTTATAAATCTCTAGCGACCGTCAGGGATTTATTTTCCCAGACGCGAGCATACCCCGATAGCATTTCATGAACATACATCATGACATACACATGTATATCATATACAGCATAATCTCATTTATTTTTAGAACATCATCTCATCCTGCATTTCATGTATCACGTATAACTAACCCTGATATCTTGTGCAGGAAAAGATGATTAGCTTTAACTAATCCAGCAGTTATACATATCACATCTACAGACGACTAATGGAGACTCAGTTCCCGAAACCAAACGGGTCAACTAATATACGCTATCGCTTTGAAGTAACCCTACTATCCAGGTTTCTTCCCACCAACCCTACTATCCAGGCTTTCATATCGAAGTAACCCTACTATCTAGGTTCCTTCTCACAACCCTACTATCCAGGATTTCATATCGAAGTAACCCTACTATCCAGGTTCCTTCTTACAAACCTACTATCTAGGCTTTCATATCGAAGTAACCCTACTATCCAGGTTCCTTCTCATAACCCTACTATCCAGGCTTTCATAATCGAAGTAACCCTACTATCCAGGTTCCTCCTCATAGCCCTACTATCCAGGCTTTCATATCGAAGTAATCCTACTATCCAGGTTCCTTCTCATAGCCCTACTATCCAGGTTTTCATATCGAAGTAACCCTACTATCCAGGTTCCTTCTCACAACCCTACTATCCAGGCTCTCATAATCGAAGTAACCCTACTATCTAGGTTCCTTATCACAACCCTACTATCCAGGCTTTCATATCGAAGTAACCCTGCTATCCAGGTTCCTTCTCATAGCCTTACTATCCAGGCTTTCATATCGAAGTAACCCTATTATCCAGGTTCCTCCTCACATCCCTACTATCCAGGCTTTCATATCGGAGTAACCCTACTATCCAGGTTCCTTCTCATAGCCCTACTATTCGGGCTTTCATATCAAAGTAACCATACTATCCAGGCTCCTTCTCATAACCTTACTATCCAGGTCCCTTCTCTCTTATCTCCAGACAACAGTTTATAACACTGTAAGACCGGGACCCGATCAAACATGATTGGTTGCACAGTTCCCCAGTAAGTCGCGGTGCAGCATATACCCTGACCAAATATGCAGTTCACTTCCGCTTCCTCAAGCCAGAGTTATTTCCCCAGTAGAGTAACGGACAACTGAAGCTCCTAAATATCTATTTCTCCCAAGGCAGATACTAACGTTCCTCAGCAGATTCCTCATCAACAACAGTAACAGGAACTCTCATCGAAGGAATGTCTCAGGAAATCAACATCCTCTATATGGCATCTTTAAGCCCATCTCCGACGGTATTCCGCCACATCTTGGATGGCATATTTAAGCCCATCCCCGACAATTCTCTAGCAGCTTCCAAATGGCATCTATAAGCCCATTCTCGATATCACCAATCAAGTATCACTTCATGCAAGTGCAAATTTCTAGGAACTCTAATGTTCAATCATCTTCCACCTTCAGATTACGAAAGACAGACGAGCCAATCCATATCCTCAGGTTTAAGAAGATTGAACAGGGGAAGATGTTGTACCCCAAAATTTTACCTCTCATTTTACTCAACACATACTCCTTGAGATCCTCAATTTGCTCAAGTTTACCTAAGAGTTGACCAGACAAACTCTCTCCTAAGGCAGGTTGTCTCAAATTAGGGTTTCCATTTTCATCAAGATAGGTGGACTCCAAAGACCTCATATGCTCTCATTGGTCCTAATATGTTCTCAAGACCCTACATGTCAAGTTTCATGCCTTGCACAAGAAGTTTTCTCAGTCAACTGCTCAGATGCTTGAGAATCGATTATATTAGGTCAAAAGTCAACTGTGACCCACATACAGTCAAATTCAAGATTTTCGATCAACATTAACATTTTGAAGTTACTTTCATCATTTGATCAAGGGTTGATCATGATTTCTCAAGGAATACTCCAAATCCATAAAAACCCAAAAGTTGCTAAATTAGGGTTTCTTAGGAAAAGTAAACCAAACTTTGACCAAGCATAACTTCCACATGCTTTATCAAAATTTTTCCATCCAAAGCTTATTTTGAAGAGGATGCAATTCCCTACAACTCATATTCAGCCCACAAGTTCAAAATATGCACCCACATAAAGATATGAATTTCCACATTATGGATCCTTTTGAAAAGTCAACAAAAACACATTTTGGGTCAAAGCTTCTTAAATGAACATGGAAGACTCAATTGGGATGAGACCAAAAAGGTTGCTTAGGGGACATCCTAAGATTTCTAAAAAGTCTAAGAACACCTCTCTAGGGTTAAAATTGGAGGAGATATGCCTTGTCAAAGTTGACCTTTTTTGTAAAATTGCCAAAAGTCAAATGTGCGCAAAAATGCATTTTCTGCCAAATGGGCCTAACTTTTTATGCTTGCACCTCACTTATAATATGGTCCACGACCCAAATATCCACCCACACATTATTTTCTTCATTTTTCAATTTATTTTGATTTTTTATTAATTAAAAATTGAATTAAATCAAATAATGGGTGAATAATAGCAAATATATGATTAGATTTGATTTTTTGACAGGCTTGCAATCAAAATATGCCGAGTTATCAAGACCAAAACGAATCAAGCATAATTGGTACAAGAAAGGGATGATTTGGCTCAAAATAGCAAGTTTACATGTAGCATGAAAATCAAATCAAATCTCTCATAATTGCAAATTCAATCCAAGTTTATAATCCTAATCCATTCTAAGATATATAGGGAACATGTACAAGGCATGAAAGGTGGTGGCAGTCGTGAAAAGAGGCAGAACAAAACTTCAAAATTTCAAAGAAACGTGGTGATTCGATTTCCATTCTAGAGGCCAGGTCAAGCCGTTCTAACATTACCAATAGCTTGCTGGACATTCTAGGAATGTATCCCAATAAATTGCAAGCCGCCCCAGGTCCAGAATCATCACGTAGCAGTCACACGATTTGCCCTATTTTTCTAAACTCGATTACTGTGATTCACGAATCATGAACATGTTTTAATGGTATATATGTGTTTGTTATCATGTTTGCAACGTATTGGTTATATATAATTGATGTTTTAACACGTATGCTGACAATTGCCATGGCTAGGGTTTGAAGCCATGTTTTGGGGTTTCTTCATATAGGCAAAATTAGGCCAAGAACTGGATACTGGGATGATCGTGGCATCAAGACCAATCG
The DNA here is from genome assembly GCA_948472305.1 of Vicia faba. Classification (NCBI taxonomy): domain Eukaryota; kingdom Viridiplantae; phylum Streptophyta; class Magnoliopsida; order Fabales; family Fabaceae; genus Vicia; species Vicia faba. Next base: position 385,303,067 of record OX451735.1, on the reverse strand, counting down.
ATCACTGGTCTTTGAATTCATTTATCATGTATATTTGTGATGTTTGAAGCACGCAAGTTGTAGCAATGGACATGGTCTGTAGGTATAGGTCATATACCTAAGACGACAGGCTGGAGGTAGAAGAAGGTGATTTGACATCACCCTATTGGTTCATTTGAAAATAGCGCGCGTGATTTTGTTTCAGTCTCATGGAATTTGTTTTGATATATTATATATTGTTCTTATTTCTTTAATAACTAACCAGCGTAGCCCAGTTGGCAGAGGCGTGTTGTTGGCAAGCATAAGGACCTGGGTTCGATCCCAGGTCCCAGCGTTTCTCTTTATTTTATTTTTTCTCAACAAATCGTGTGTAGCTCTCATCCAGATGTCCACCATACGTCACCAACATCCAGCCACTTGATCAGCCTAGCATGAGATCTAACGCGCTCCAGATAAGAGATCATGGTGCACCATCAGAAGACCAGCACATGGGATTCAGCACAGGGGTTGGGCCATCAGCCTTGGGCCCAAAATTAATTCAGATTTGCGCCCCCCATTTGCTGACAACATACATGCACAGTTTGCTTTACTTTCTATTTTTTTAATTTCTTTAATTAATTTCTTTGATTGTTTTAATTAATTAACACAAAAAATATTTTTTAAACTAAAAATCACAAAATACAGAATTAAATATTATTTATTCAAATTAATATTTTTGAAAATAAATTAGGTTAATTGGTTTATTTGATCATTTGTTTTAATTAAAATAAAATAGACATTAGGTTTTAAATTTTGTAATTAAATTGTTTCTTTTCTCAAATAAAAAACCACAAAAATACATAAAATCTCTCTTACAAAATATTTTATTAAATTATTTAATTTAGTTTAAATTAGGTTAATTTCAATTTCTTTTTATAATTAAAAATAATTAGAATTACGGTTTTAGTTGTACATAACCTAATTAAGTCTTTTCCCAAAAATAGTTTAAATATTTTTTCAATTAGATTTTTAGGATTCTCAATTTTTCTCACATTTAATTTGCCGCGCGCATTTTGATTTGTTTTATTATTATTGTAACTATTTTGAGTTTGTAATATTTTTAATTAGGGATTTAAGCTTCCGCATTTTTATTTTCCGTCAAGATAATTATGTAACTGTCAAAGCCCTGTAATAGCTAGGTTTATTTTTCGCACTTTAAATTCCTGCAAATATTTAACTGTCTAGATGTATGCTAATAGGATTGTATGAGAAGATTACTTGAAATTGTAACGGTAGATCACCTAATGTGCAAAGACTATATAACTGAAACAGTTCACATACACATATTCACTCCTAGGGTTTACTCCACTTCGGTTGCCTTCAATAAAACAATCATTAAGCATAGGAGATTTTAGTGGTTGCCCTCCAGTCAAAAGATCAAAATATCCCATTCGAATGTTGCCTCGGAAAGATCTTAAGACTTTAGGGTTACTACTAAAGTTTTCTAACTATTGCTTTAGTGATTGTACTTGTCCCTTTCGAATGTCCCTTACAACTCCAACGACGGGGCTACCTACTCCTTGATAGTAGGATAGTGCTGTCTAAAGGAAACGAGAACGAACAATCTTTTTTCGAGTAGGTAGAATCTTAAGTACTTGCTCAACAAAACTTTTCACACAAACACCTTTCAAAACAAATTTTCAAAAACAACTTCGTCACACCCTTGAGGACTGATACAAGGGTTATCACGAAGTAAAACATTTTCAAGAACAAACAAGCACACACACAAGAAATTTGAAAAATGAGCAAGTACCTAAGAGCCCATGGAAAACCATGGATAGAAAGGGTGCTAACACCTTCCCTTTCTATAATCTATCCCCCGTACTCAGAATATCTCGAAAAAAGGTTTTTTCTGTTCTTTTTCCTTTTTCATGATTGGATGAAATAAAAGTCGGTGGCGACTCTTGCTTACCGCGACACTTTGCAAACAAAAAACGCAAAACGCAAACCAGTATTAACAGTCAGTTCTGCCACCGTATCACACTATCTAAGTTGCCTTGCAAACATTGCTAATCATGGTTATATGATGACCCACGCCCGTTCCGTTTACATCCAAAGATAGGGTTGCTTACCAAATCAATGGTAAGACAACAATGTCAAAGGAAAAGAAAAATGAACAAGAAATACTTTTTGAGTAGGTAGAATGCTCCTAATTACTTGCTTGATTTTGAAACAAACATCCTTGATATTTTCAAAATAATCACCTACACTTTCAAAACATCTTACAAAACTTGAAAACATTTTCAAAAGATCAACATCTTTATATACAATCTTACGAATGAGAATCATTACAAAGATTGCCTAAACAATGGTCTCTTTACAAAATACTTTCAAAAAACCATACAAAGCACAATTTCAAACAAAAGCAAGTGATCTAGCAAGTAACTAAGAGCCCATGGAAAACCATGGATGAAAAGGATGGTAATACCTTCCCTTTTCATAATCTACCCCCCGAACTCAAGAAATAATCTCAAAGGTCTTTCCTGTGCTTTTTCACCTTTCCTTTTAGATAAAAGAAAAGTCGGTGACGACTCTTGCTAACCGCAACATTTGTGATCAAACGCAAAACCCTCAAGTCAGTTCTCCCACCGTATCACAAAACTGGCGACTCTGCTGGGGAATATTCTAAAAGTGGGGTTACCTTAGGGATAGATCACATTTACTTGCCTTCATTGTTTGATTTGTATGCTTTACATTATGGTTCTTTGTTTGGGTTTGAATCCTCTACCTGGATTTGGGATACCTTATAGGTAAGTAGCAATACATTGTGGAAACTGTGAGGGATATACCCGGATGAATCACTAGAACCACTGATTTGAATCTTCCCTAATTTCAAACCCACCTCAATTCTTTCGCAAACCATAACAAATCCGCAAATCCGGCTAAAGCACTTCCTATCATGTGATCATAAAACGGCCCTTGCAGGGTGCTCATAAACATATCAACAAGTTCTCATTCCATGAGTGGAGGTTGAACCCTCCCAGCCAACTCACGCCACTTCTGAGCGTATTCTTTGGAAGATTCTTTTGGCCCCTTGGACAAATTCTGTAATTGAGGGTGATTAGGTGCCATATCTACATTATACTGATAGTGTTTGACAAAAGCATGAGCAAGGTCATTCCAGCATCGAATATGAGTTTTCTCTAACTTCATGTACCACTCCAGGGATGCCCCAGATAGGCTATCCTGGAAGAAATGAACCAAGAGCCCCTGACCCTCGGTATGTGTCGACATCTTTCGGAAATAAGCAGTTGCATGAGTAATAGGACATGATGAACTGTTGTACTTTTCAAAGACCGGTGGTCTAAACTTTGGAGGAACCTTCACCCCAGATACTAGCCCAAAATCATTAACGTCCATACCAAGGACTCATTGCCCTTCCACAGCCTTCAAACGTTCTTCCAAAAACCGATACCTTCTATCCTCAACCTAAACTTCTGGCTCAGAACACTGTACAGAGAACTGATCTTCATCCTGATAAAACTCATAGTCCTACTCTTGACAATTTCTTACACCACTCAGATTATCTCTTCGGTTCCTCACAAGATGAGGTCCCGGAGATGGGGGAAATTTCCCCATGTTAGGCAGAAAAGGGTTGCCAGGTAACTTGTGAAAATTCCCGACGGGCTGGTCTTGTACATCTCCCAGTCCAACAGAAATGTCCCGATAGAGCCCTTGATTCCAATCATTCACTAGATAGTGGCGTTGATTATTGACAATGGCAGCCAATTCTTCCCATCGACGGTTCACATTAGTGATGACTTCCATGAACTGGGTCATCTGAGTAGCTATCTGGGCTCTCATTTTAGCGAGTTCAGCTTGAACTTGTTCCATCTGTCTTGGAAAATTGTTTCTGGTGGAATACCGATGAGTAGTCATCTTGAATTGTGGATAAGAAAAGCAGAATTAAGATGAGAAAAGTATCCCGAGATGACCTGCAATGTATGAGATGTATGATATGCATGCTATGTTTTTGTTATTTCTAGGAATTTATAAGCTTTGTCAACCATTAGGAATAACAATCGAGCACGATGAAAGACAAATGACAAAATAAAGATACAAGTGCAAAAACAAACTTCTTTATTTACAAAAACATCAAAACACCAATCCACGGAATTTGTACAAGATAAAAAAAATCCCATCGAATAAGACTGGTGGTGATCACTTTTACAAAAACAAAGAAATGATAAAAATCAAAGGGGTAGGTCCCTTATCCCGACATGAAATAAAGGTCCCTCCTCCTGGAAATTCTCCTCGCTCCACTCCTTGGTCTCTTGGAATAACTGTCTTGTCCTTGGGCAGTCCCGCTCTTCAATAAGGCTTTTAATCACTACATACTTTTAGAATAATTGTTCTTCTAAGTACTGATATTTCTCCAGGAAGTGATCACATTTTTTGCATTCTATCAAAGAAATAGGTATAGGTTCATTCTCTAATTCTTCTATCTGATTTATGAGCTTACCATTTTCTTCCATCACACGAGCCATCTGCTCTTCGCACTTCTGATCTTGCATTCTGACTTCAGTAAGTTTCCTTTCTAATTCTTTAACCTTTTCGCCATGACATGCTCTTAACTTTGCTTCTTCTACTTGGAGACTCTTAATCCTTTGTTGATTCTTCAAAAGTGCATTATCCCGAAGAATAGTTAAGCTGGAATTCTAATCCTTGACCTCTTTGACTGTTCACATGATCCGCAACCCTCTAGTACACGATCTTTCTCCCGATTCTCCCTCCAGAGTATTTTATTTTCTTGTAAAGCAAAGGAAAACTCAATATTTTAATCTTCCAGATCAGCTTGTAGCTTAATATTCTCAACTTTGGCATTTTGAGGCACGCCATTGGTACAACTTCAGATTCTCCTGGTGCAGGCTGTGTAGAAGATATCCTGCCATGAGAAAGATGATCATCCTCCGGATCATACACATGCTGCGGGTACAATGGTTCTTTCCTCTTATAAGGCAACAACAACTCCTTTACCCGACTCTGAATCCATTTTGAGTAAGAGTCAAGAACCACACCTCCACTTCTATCAAAAGAAAGCTTTTCCCTTTGATGGATGTGTTTCTAGGCGACCTTTACCCTTTCAAACATACCAGCATCTCCTCCTTTGCCGAAATAAACGGTTTCCTTCACTTCCCGCTCAGTAGGTCCATTTTTCATTACGAATCCAAATTGACACTGTGCTAAGATGGGATTATAGTTGATGCAACCTTTGGTTCCCATGAGTGGAACGTTAGGAAATTCACCACAACTTGTAATGAACTCCTTCAGAATTCCCATGTTGTGCCAAACAATGTCGTAAGAAGTGAGTCCCATGATCCGTGGGGCCTAAAGAGATGTCTCAGCAGTGTTGACAAGTGGTCCCTTGGTAGGAAAGTGCATCATGAACCACTTGTAAAGTAAAGCCGTACCGCATACCACATCCCCTCTCTTACCATGCTGAGAGTGAATAGTATAGTAAGCATCAACTAACAACATTGGTACCGGGTTGTTATTCATAAAGACACAAATTGCTGCCAAATCCACCAACCTTTCTACCACAAGTAAGAGAACTAAACCATAAATTAACATGTCCAGTAACGCATTGAAAGCCGTCCACTTTCCTTCTTCTGAAAATCCCTTAGCTTTGTTTATCAGATAATCCCGAGAAATACCCTGCATGTCACATTGTTTGATCCAATTGCCTTCCACTTTGCTAACAGTCAAATAAAGAGCTTTAGCGATAACCATGTAATTGGGAGTTTCAGGTACTTGAGTAAAAGGAATATTGTCCATGACCTTTATATCAATAATATATGCATACTCTTCAAGAGTTGGTGCTAGCTGGTAATCTTGGAAAGTAAAACAACGTAGATGTGGATCGTAGAACTGAAGAAGCACTCTTAACGCCCATTCCTCATAAAAATCATTCACTAGTGGCAACAAGTTCCCATACTGTTTCCTGAAGATGCTTACCATTCACAAAGGCTCCCAACTCTCTCAATCGTCCCCCATAAAACACAAACTGGTAGAAAGCCTTCTTCCTAAGAGTTTCTGCACTTGTGCTCATGTTGTTATTCATCCTGATGACAACTTCTAAGTACCCTGGAAATAACATGCATATGTGAATTAGACATACATACTTTTTCTTGCATTTTTATAATAAAATAAATATGCCATGAGGTGATGAAAACACATAGGAATCAAGGTATCTATTGTGCTGTTCTGAATATATCGGGAAACTAAGATCTAGAACTTTGTAAAATAACCAGTCATTCCCTTTTTAGAAACTCAGTCACCAACAGAAAAGAGTCACCAACGGTACCTGTAAGAATCAAAATTCCCTCCCTTCTCACAGGTGTAAACTAGGTCAGGGTAAGATAAGGGTAACTCAGAATCATAGGTACGCTTGAAGCCACTATCATCGAAACATCTACGTGAAACGGTAGCACCCCATTTGTACTCTCATCTGAGCATGGACGACATAAATGCACTAGCAAACCAAAGTCGACTAGTCGTTCATGTTCTCCTCTATTCCTAAGGTTCCTATGGTTGTCACTTGGCCCGTGTATTGGGCCTTTTACTTCTTGTAACACCCACCCAACACGATAGCAGAGCCAGCACAACAGATAACCAAATATATGGAAAGCGGTAAAATGCACACACAAACATATGCAAACAGTATATACAAAGCTGGAATTAAATAAACACCAAAAGAAACAAACAAACAAGAGTTAGGATCGACTCCAGGATGGACCAGCAATAGGCCAATCTGTCCCCAGTGAAGTCTTCAACTTAGACAACCGGCCGAACCCTCATCCAAAAATAAATATCAATGAAGTCGCCACTGAACGTATTTTATCTCGCCGAGAGGGAAAGGTAAACATCGAGAAAACCTGAAGAGGGTGAAATGAAGGTCTTGCAATCGAGAGATCGGGTAAGGGAGTCTGTTATGTGAGGGGAAGGTATTAGCACCCCACATGCCTGTAGTACTCTACGGTATCCACTCTTGTTGTTCTAATCTAATGGGTGTGTAAAAATCTATATCTAAGTTGTACAGGGAATGCATGCAAAAGAAAGGATAAAACAAATGTAGGGGAAATAAAAGTTGTGCCCGTTTGGGCCCTACCCCGATGCCTACGTATCCCTTTTAAGGAATCAGAGCAGCCGTAGTTCGGCTCATATATTTTGGTTGGTTTTTGTTTTTTAGTTAAGGAAATAAAAACAACAGACAAGATGGAAAAACATCAGATAGAACAACAAAAATGTCAACAATGGTGATAAGATAGCAAAAAGAGATGACAAGACATCTCATGGAAACACAAACTCAGATAAGGTGGTAAACGCCAGTACGATGGCAAAATATTAAACAAGACGATGAAACATTACACCTAACAATGATTGAAAATCAAAGTAGGATAACAAACATGTGCGATGGTGAAAGATCGCCTACAAACATGTGCGATGGCGAAACATCAGCTAAGAGATGGCAAGATAACATGGCAAAGACGGCAAAACATCAATAGACCAGAGGACAAAACATCACACCTAACAATGATATTGAGAATCAAGGTAGGATAATAAACACGTGCAACGGTGAAACATCGGCTAAAAGAATGTACGGAGGTGAAACATTGGCAAAAATATTATGCGATGGCAAAAAATCGGTTAAAAGATGGCAAGCTATCATGGAAAAGATGGCGAAACATCAATAAACCAGAGTGTGATACGGTGGCAGAACCGACTGTTATACTGGTTTGCATTTTTTGTTCGCAAATTTCGCGGTAAGCAAGAGTCGCCACCGACTTTTCTTTTATCCAACAAAGGAAAGGGTGAAAAGAACATAAAAATACCTTTTTCAAGATTTTCTGAGTAAGGGGATAGATTATGGAAAGGGAAGGTGTTAGCACCCTTTCCATCCGTGGTTTTCCATGGGCTCTTAGGTACTTGCTCATTTTTGAAAACTGTTTTCGTGTATGTGTGTTTTGAAAGATTTTGTTTGCTTTATGATAACTCTTGTATCAGTCCTCAAGAATGTGATAAAGCGCTTTTTGAAAAGAAGTTTGAAAGCGTGTAAGTGTAAAAAGAATCAGATTTGAGCAAGTACTTAAAAACTATCTACCTACTCAAAAAAGGATGTTCTTTTCCTCCTACCCTTTAGATAGTGCTATCCTACTATTAGTGAGTAGGTAGCCCTATCATTGGATGTTGAGGGACTATCGAAAGGGACGTTTATGGTCATTGAAAGCAACATGTAAGGATACCTTAGCATTTCGAAGGGACAGTCATCATATAGGCAACATCGAGAGAAAAGATCATTTCTCGTAGGAAACTCGAGGGACATTTAGGGACTATGATTTTTATGATGACTTTTAAACTGAGAGTCTTTGCTAAGATATCCTTACGTTCGAGAGACATGACCATTTCCGAAGGCAACAAGTGTGGTATACCCTAGGGGTGCAAGTGTGCAAAGTGTGCTTGATTCAATTCATTTATCTTGCAATTAGGGTTAACTATTGATTTCTTTTATGCCTTGCCATACAATCCTATTAATATAAGCATTAACAGTAATAATAAAACAATAAATCAGAAAGAAACGTCCTACGCTATTACATCGCTTCGGGAAGGGGGGTACAAACCATAAAAAATTAGGGGTGAAACAATAAAGAAAAACCTAATTAAAGTTATTACAAACCATTAGCAGTTACAATAATGGGAAAATAATAATACAGAAAATAATAAATACGTGAAGATCGAAACAGGAACAAGTTTGAAACCCTAAAGAATCTAATTATTTAATAAAATATTTTTGGTATTTTATTGAGAAATAGATTTGAAATTCTGACCTAATTCTAATTAATTTTAATTAATGAAATAAGTCAAAATAATTAAATCAAATTAATTTATTTACCAAAAATTAAATTTAATTAGAAAAACCTAAGTCTATTTTTTTTTGTGATTTTGTGATTTTTATGATTAAAATAAAATTGGTTTTAAAAACACAAAACAATGAAATAAAATAAAAAAGTAAAGAAAATAGAAAATGGGCCTGAGGTATGAAGTAGAATGGGGGTGTGCCTCAGGAATTTGTTAGGCCCAAAACAAGCAAGCCTAATGCCAATGTTTGGTTCAGTGTTGTTGTCCCCTTTGAGGTTTATCATGAGCTCTTAGATCTAGAGCGTTGGATCAGGCATTGCCTGAATCTGATGGTGATGATGATAGAGCGCATGGTATGCGCTTGGTGTGGAACCACTGAATCTGCAAGGAACAATTCAGAAAAATATTATGCAAGATGCAGAGATCGAACCCCTTCCCTTGCACACCATAAAGCCTTAACATGTGTTGTGTCAACCGTTGGGACGACTATACATCCGGTAACATAATCACATTAATAATTATATAATATAAATTAAATGTTAAAGGTCAAACCAATCAAAGCGCGCACGCAGGGTGGGACCATGTTATTTGAACGAACCAATCAGAGAAACACATTATGCCATGTAGAGTCCTTGGCCGGTCAAACCACCCTGGGCGGTGGCTCCGGTCATCCTCTCTGGTTGCCCAAAAATCCAATCCCGATAAATTCAATGAAAACCAACAAGAAAATAACCCTACTGGACTAAATAAGACCTTGCGAATCTAATGGCATGGCTGATTTGTCTTAAAAAGGCTTGTATCATGAGATACGAAGCTTCAAAAGCTTTGTGCCCTAACAATGGCACAATGTTGTTTCTGCACTAAAGCTTCCATGTAAAATTTTAGAACATTTGCAATGATGATTATGATCTATGTTAGCATGCTTACAACAATTGAAATCATCATAAATCTCAAAAATTACAACTTACCCACTTGCCAATCAGAGCTTCTTCAAGAGGGGGTTCTGGCACAAATTTATGGTGAACTAGGAATGTTAGCAACCCCTGGCAACCTCAGGAGAGTGATGTTAGACCTAAAATTCCTCAAGCACGACTGAAGAATAGGGTTTTGAAGCTTCTAGGGTTTTTTGAATGTTTTGAGAATTTTTGTGCTTGCTATAGAGGCAGCTGCGCCTCCCCTCTTGCTCTCAATCTCTTCTGTTTATATATGCTAGCAATTAGGTTAACAAATTCGTGCCAAATCTCCATGGCTTGATGACAAGAATATAAGTTCTTAATTTGTATCAAAACTTGCTATTTCAAGAAAATATCTTTCTCCTTTTGTCCCATGCGTTTTTCTTTGACATGCCAGCCTATCTTATCCCTTATTTAATGAGAAAAAGATTCTCAAATCATATCTTACATGATTTCCATTATTTATTTATTTAATTTGAATTTTAATGAATAAAAATCAAAATAAATAATAAAATTAACGAGATAATGTATGAATGAGCTCATAGGTCATGGGCCATGTTAAAAACAAGTTTCAAGCATGAAAACATGGGCCCATTTAGAAAAATTCAAGTTTGGTCAATATTGGCTTCATGCATTTTTCCAAAAATTGGTCAACTTTAGCAATGCATATCTCTCTCAATTTTAACCCTAAGAGGGTGTTCTTGGACTTTTTAGAGATCTTAGGATGTCCTATAAACAAAACTTTTGGTTTCATCTCAATTGGATCTTCCATGTTTATTTAAGGAGCTTTGACCCAAAAGGTGTTTTGTTGACTTTTTGAAAGGACCTATGATGTATGAGCTTGTATCTTTTGATTGGGGAATTTCTTGATCTTGAGGGCAGAAGATAAGTTGTATGGAATTGGATTCTCTTCAAAATGAGCTTTGGTGGAAAAATTTGTGATAAAGTATGACAAAGTTATGCCTGGTTAAAATTTGGTTGGCTTTTCCTATAGAAACCCTAATTTGCCATTTTTGACTTTTGATGAGTTATGAGCATTTCTTGAGGAATCATGATCAACCCTTGATCAAATTATGGATATCACTTAAAAATGTTGATGTTGACCAAAAATCTTGAAGTTTGACTGTATTTGGGCCACAATTGACTTTTGACCTAATATAGTTGACTTCCAAGCATTTGAGCAGTTGACTAAGCAAACTTGTTGTTCAAGGAATGAAATTTGGCATGGATGGTCTTGAGGACATATTAGGACAGTGGAGAACATTTGGGATCCTTGGGACTCACACATCTTGCTTAAAATTGAAACCCTAGTTGAGGTTCATTGCCTTAGGAGGAGAATTTGTCTGGCCAATTCTTAGTCATCCTAGGGAAATTGAGGACCTCTAGAAGCATGTCTTGAGTGAAAATGGGAGGGAAAATTTTGGGGTACAACAACTGCTTATGTTCAATCTTCTTAAACCCGAGGATGTAGATTGGCTGGTCAGCCTTTCGTGACCTGAAGGTTGAAGATGATTGAACACTAAAGTGTCCAGAAATTTGCACTCGTCTGAAATGATACTTGACTGTGTAGATAATATCGGGAATGAGCTTATAGATGCCATATGAAAAATATGACAGAGAGTCGTCAAAGACGGGCTTAAATATTCCATCAAGAACAATGTTAACTTCATGAGATATTCTCTTGTGGGGATCCTATGTCTGTCGTTGAGGAGGACTTTGTTGGGGAATGTTGGTCTTTGTTTGGTGAATAGAGTTTAGGAGCTTTAGTTGTCCATTACTCTACTGGGGAGTCATCTCTTGATTAAAGAGACAGAAGTGAACTACTATCTCGTCAAGATCTAGGCTTCACAGTGACTTGCTGAGGATAATAAGGTTGACTGCTATCTGGTCGTATTCCAGGCTTCATAGTGCTTTACTGGGGAAATGTGAAATTAACTGCTATCTGGTCGGATTCTAGGCTTTACATTTTCTTCAACTGGAATAGAAATCTGAAAAATCTTGGTGTCGATTTAACTGAACCAGAGAAAGGTCTTGAGTTGTCTTCAACTGGAATAGAAATCAAGAAAATCTTAGTATCGATTTAGTTGAACCAGAGGAAGGTCTTGAATTAACTTTGACTGGAATGGAAATCAGAAAAATCTTAGTATTGATTCAACTGAACCAGACAAAAGTCTTGGAATATCTTCAACTGGAATAGAAATCAGAGAGATCTTAATGTCGATCTAACTGAACTAGAGAAGGTCTTGAATTAACTTTGACTGGAATGGAAATCAGAAAAATCTTAGTATCGATTCAACTAAACGAGACAAAAGTCTTGGAATATATTCAACTGGAATATAAATCAGAGAGATCTTAGTGTCAATCTAACTGAACCAGAGAAGGTCTTGAATTAACTTTTACTGGGATGGAAATCAGAAAAATCTTAGTATCGATTCAACTAAACCAGCCAAAAGTCTTGGAATATCTTCAACTGGAATAAAAATCAGAGAGATCTTAGTGTCAATCTAACTGAAACAGAGAAGGTCTTGAATTAACTTTGACTGGAATAGAAATCAGAAAAATCTTAGTATCAATTCAACTGAACCAAACAAAAGTCTTGGAATATCTTTAACGGGAATAGAAATCAGAGAGATCTTAGTGTCGATCTAACTGAACCAGAGAAGATCTTGAATTAACTTTGACTGGAATGGAAATCAGAAAAATCTTAGTATCGATTCAACTGAACCAGACAAAAGTCTTGGAATATCTTCAACCAGAATAGAAATCAGAGAGATCTTAGTGTCGATCTAACTGAACCAGAGAAGGTCTTGAATTAACTTTGACTGGGATGGAAATCAGAAAAATCTTAGTATCAATTCAACTGAACCAGACAAAAGTCTTGGAATATCTTCAATTGGAATAAAAATCGGAGAGATCTTAGTGTCAATCTAACTGAAATAGAGAAGGTCTTGAATTAACTTTGACTGGAATGGAAATTAGAAAAATCTTAGTATCGATTCAACTAAACCAGACAAAAGTCTTAGAATATCTTCAACTGGAATAGAAATCAGAGAGATCTTAGTGTCGATCTAAATGAACCAGAGAAGGTCTTGAATTAACTTTAACTGGAATGGAAATCAGAAAAATATTAGTATTAATTCAACTGAACTAGATAAAAGTCTTAGAATATCTTCAACTGGAATAGAAATGAGAGAGATCTTAGTGTCGATCTAACTGAACCAGAGAAGGTATTGAATTAACTTTGTCTGGAATGGAAATTAAAAAAATCTTAGTATCGATTCAACTGAACCAGACAAAAGTCTTGGAATATGTTCAACTGGAATAGAAATCAAAGAGATCTTATATCGATCTAACTGAACCAAAGAAGGTCTTTTGAGAACTTCTTTCTGAGGAAAAATGCTGAAGTAGCCTTTCATTAGACATTGCTTTTGAGAAGACTACCAGGTCACATAAGTAGTCAACGTTGTTTGTTGATTTGATCTTTCCTGAAAACGATAAAGAGTTAGTCGTATGCAATGTCATGATGTACGAAATGCATTTTTATGATGGTCTCAAAATAAACGAGATTATGCTATATGCGATGCGTATGCGTATGCCATGATGTATGAATATGGGATGCTATTGCGATATTTCTTAGTCTGGGAAAGTAAATCCCTGACTACTGCTGAAGAGTATCGGGAAACTGAATCCTTCATTTCCGCTGGGGATGATGAATGAAGATGATTTGCCGGGGATTTCCTCTTCCCGTTTGAGTATATTATGCAGGGGATTCTTAACTCCTGCTTGAGAATGCCTCTGTGGAGAGAGATAATGCTTTGTTGAAAGGCTTTGCCGATGTAGAGAAATAAACTTTGTTGGGGAATAAACTTTTGCAGTTAGAGAAATAAACTCTACCGGGGAGGAGGTTTTAATAAACTATTTAAGGTTATAAAGCTCGGCTGGGGAATATAGGTTTAAGCTCTTGACTAGAGGAAGTAATTTCTGCTTGGGGAAGGATAAAACCTTGGTCGTTTCTACTCTGTGGGGAACATAGATGTCACTGGGTCGTATGTAATGGTGACTTCGTCTCAAAATGTCTATGCCCCTGTACCATGCTGGAAAGAGTAGCTGTCGGGACTACAAATTGCTTTTTAGACTTTACCCTGTTTCTTAAAGTCATTAGCAATTGTCTTCCTATTTTTTATGAAAGTATTTGTGAGCAGTGATCATATTTAAATGCATATGTCAAAACTAATTATTGGACGTTTTTGCAAAACAAAATAGAAAAATAAAACAAATTAATTTGTATCAAGGAATGATTTGTATTGATTTTTTGAAGTTCTCCTATAACAGGCATTTTGTACAAAGAGACTGACATTCTAGTAGGAGAACGTCGTCGTAAGAAATGAAAACTACACAAAATAGTGTACAGAGAGAAAACAACTATGTGTAATAATCTCATTGAGTTTCAATTCTGCTATTGCCCCTATGTCCTTGAGCGTCTCATCACTTTGCTACTTGTCTGAAGCTGACTGGATTGATCGGTACAGTTTGAACTTGATAGTTGATACGGAAGTCCGGTCGCAAGGTGATCTAATGGGATATAGTTGTACGCTTCAAATCCCTAACTTTTTCCTGGACCGCCGTTTCGGGTTTTCAGTCCACCGGGATACCCTTTTTTGCCCAAGCCTCCCTCTCGGGTTTTCGACTTGCTGGGTGTACAGATTCTTTTTGTACTCATCCCTAATTTTTCCCTGAACCCTTTTGATTCGCCAAGATTCCCTTATTTTTTCCTAGGCCAGTCAACCTAGCAGGTCTTTATTTATGCGTAGTATATTTTCAATATGTCCGCATTAACAGGGTGAGGAAGGTCGTCACCATCCATGGTGGTCAGAATTATGGCTCTACCGCAAAATATGCTTTTGATCACAAATGGCCCTTCATACGTGGGAGTCCATTTGCCCCTAGGATCACCTTGTGGCAGTATGATGCGCTTGATTACTAGATCACCCACTTGATATACTTGACATCTGACCTTTTTGTTGAAAGCTTTGATCATCCGTTTTTGGTATATCTGACCATGACAGACAGCAGTGAGTCTTTTCTCATCAATCATATTTAGTTGATCAAGTCGAGTCTGAATTCAATCATTTTCATTCAAACCCACATCCTTCATGATCCTTAAAGAAGGGATCTGAACGTCAATAGGTAGGACGACCTCCATACCATATACCAGAGAATAAGGTGTTGCCCCTGTTGACGTACGTGCTAAGGTGCGATAACCATGAAGATCAAATGGTAACATCTCATGCCAGTCTTTGTATGTCACTGTCATCTTCTGTATGATTTTCTTAATATTCTTATTAGCAGCCTCCACAGCGCCATTCATCTTCGGCTGATAAGGGGAAGAATTATGATGTTGGATCTTGAATTGTTTAGAGTTCGGTGATCTTTGTATTGTTGAGATTTTTACCATTGTCTGTGATGATTCTCTCTGGCACATCATACCAACAAATCAGGTTATGCTTGATAAACCGCGCCACAAGATTCTTGGTAACAGTAGCAAAAGAGGCAGCCTTAACCCACTTCGTAAAGTAATCAATGGCCACTAGGATGAAGCGATTCCCATTGGAAGCGGTAGGTCTAATCTCTCCGATCATGTAAATGCCCCACATTGCAAAGGGACAGGGATCCATCAAGACATTCAAGGGAACTAGAGGTACATGTACTTTATCAACATAGATCTGGAATTTGTGACAAGTTCGGGAATGCTGATAATAGTCTGCTTCCATAGTGGACCAGTAGTGTCCTGCCCGTAGGATCTTTTTAGCCATGGTATGTCCACTTGAGTGGGTACCAAAGGTACCTTCGTGTAAATTTGCCATAAACCTCTCTGCTTTGCTCTTGTCTACACACTGAAGTAAAGTAGAGTCATGGTTGCTCTTGTAGAGGATTCCATTACTGAGGAAGAATTTTACAGAGAACCTTCTCAGAAACTTTTTATCATTGACAAACGCCCCCTCAAGATATTCTTGAGTTCGAGATACCTTTTCACTTCATGAAACCAAGGTTTGTCTGCTACTTCTTCAGTGTTAATCTCATAACAGTATGCTGGTTCATCCAGCCTCTCAATAGTGATCCGAGGAGCCTCATTATCCAACTTAACCTTGAACATAGATGACATAGTGGCTAGAGCGTCCGCTAACTGATTCTCTTCTCGTGGAAAATGTTCAAAGGTGACCTCTTCAAAGTGTGGAAGCAATGTCAGCACATGTTCTTTCTAAGGGATGAGATTCGGGTGCTTCGTGTCCCACTCTCCTTTGATTTGACTTATTACCAAGGCTGAATCCTCGAAAATGCTCAAGAACTTGATCCTCAGGTCAATAGAAGCTTTGAGACCCATGATGCATGCTTCATACTCCGCCATGTTGTTGGTATAGTTGAAACATAATCTGGCGGTGAAAGGAGCATGACATCCCTCAGGGGATATGATTACAACACTGATGCCATTGCTGAGTGCGTTGGAGGCTCCTTCAAAAACCATAGTCCACCGAGATCCTTCCTCAGGTCCTTCATCCGGTCCAGTTTCTTCACAATCAGTCACTAACATAATTTTCTCATCCGGGAATTCAAAGTTCTTTGATTGGTAGTCATCCACAGCCTAATAAGCCAAATGATAAGCTAATACACTTCCCTTGATTGCTTTCTGGGTCGTGTATTGGATATCGTATTCGGTCAAGATCATTTGCCATCTTGCTATTCTTCCAGAGAGAGCGGGCTTCTCGAAGATGTACTTAATCGGATCCATCTTAGATATCAACAAAGTAGTGTGGGTCAACATATACTGTCTCAGTCAGCGAGCAGCCCATGCCAAAGCGCATCAAGTTTTCTCGAGCAGTGAGTATCTTGTTTCACAATCAGTAAACTTTTTTATAAGGTAGTATATGGAATGCTCTTTTCGACCAGACTCGTCATGCTGCCCCAACACACACCCCCATTGAATTATCTAACACTGTTAAGTACATTATCTAAGGTCTTCCTTCAATAGGAGGCATAAGAATTGGAGGCTCTTAAAGGTATTCCTTTATTCTCTCGAAGGCAGTCTGTCATTCGTTATTCCACTTTACCACTTGATCTTTCTTCAGGAGTTTGAAGATTGGCTCATAAGTAGCAGTTAAATGGGAAATGAATCTGGCAATGTAATTTAGGCGTCCTAAGAAACCTCTAACCTTCTTCTCAGTGCGAGGATCCGACATCTCTTGTATAGCCTTCACCTTTGCAAGGTCTACCTGAATACTTTTGTCACTGATAATGAAACCTAGAAGTTTACCAGATATTACCCCGAAGGTGCACTTGTTCGTGTTTAACAACAGCTTGTACATCTTCAACCTATCAAACAGCTTTTGTAGATAATCAAGGTGATCTTCCTCAGTTTGAGACATGGCTATCATGTCATCCACATAGACCTATATCTCATGGTGAATCATGTCATGGAAAAAAGCTACCATGGCTCACTGATAGGTTTCCCCAGCATTCTTCAACCCAAACGGAATCACTTTGTAGCAGAAAGTTCCCCATTGCGTGACAAAGATTGTTTTCTCCATGTCTTCAGGTACCATCTTGATCTGATTTTAACCAGAGAAACCATCCATGAAGGAAAAGATCTTGTGTTGCGCGGTATTGTCAACCAAAACGTCAATATGGGGAAGTGGAAAGTCATCCTTGGGGCTTGCCCTTTTCAAATCTCGGTAGTCCACACACATCCGTACCTTGCCGTCCTTTTTAGGCACCGAGACTACATTAGCAACCCATTGGGGATAAGAGGTGGCAACTAAGAACCCAGTGTTGAACTGTTTCATAACCTCTACTTTGATCTTCTCTGACATTTCAGGGCGCATACGATGGACCTTCTACTTTACCGAGGGCAATCTTCTTTAGTTGGCAGACGATGAACCACAATATTCGTGTCCAGTCCTGGCATGTCTTCATACGACCTGGCAAAGATCTTGACATAATCATGCAACATCTATATCAACCGCTGTTTGACACTAAGCTCCAGATTTTCACCTATCTTGTCTTCTTTTCTGTCCTCTTATGTGCCCAAGTTTATTGTCTCAACTGGAACTTCATGAGGCTGTATAGCCCTTTCTTCCTACTGTAACATCCTAACAAGTTCTTCGGGTACCTCACAATCTTCCTCAACTTCGTCCCCGACTTGGTTGATCGAATTTTCAAAGTCATAACCGGCAATAGCAGAACTGTTATCAATGGGATCCAGAGTGGATATGGATCTGCAGTTTGGTACGTGAGTGTGTGTAAGAGCATGGCTGTATAGACAAAGTAAAAAAGCAGAAAAGAAAAACAAAGAGCGCAAAATTTGTATGCAAAACGTCCAATGCTTTATTAATGCCATACGAAATCGAAACATGATAACCCTCACAAATAAAACATTGTGCCCTGGGTAAGACACATGGCCATAAAGTTTATATTGTTTATGACATATCCAAAAATAAGAAAGACAATTATTTCTGAATAAATGTAATTGGTACAAAGTCTTTTCTTGTCCAGTTACTGGGTCCACCGTTGGTAGTAGGGAAGATCCTACTATCCATGTCATATGCACCATCACTGTCTTCTAAAGCGTTGACCCTATGATTGCTGATACGTAGGGGAGGTCCTCCAGCACAAGCACGACGGACAACCCTTTGAACCCCTGAAGAGAAACCCAAAGAGAACTTATCAGATTTGTACGGAATGTCAGGGATCTGGCCCTAGATGGTACACCCACCTTCTTCAATAACTGCTTTGGCATTCTTGAGAGAAGCCATCTTTAAGGGAGGTCTGGTGGTCTTTGGCAGATTGGTGACAATTTCAGTTGCAGGCATAGTCTGAGGCACCTCTTCAAAGTTTTGACACAGAGTCTCGATGAATTCGCCATCCATTTCCACATACCTGATGGAATTCAAATGGCTTACCGTGTACTCTTCTTCACCATGTACCCTAACAATCCTTCCTTTCACCGGGTACTTCATTATCTAATGCAGAGTGGACGTGACAGCTCCCGCCCCATGGATCCAAGGGCGACCCAACAAACAAGAATACGATGGTCTGATATCCATCACGTAGAAGGTGGAGTCAAAGGTCTGAGAACCAACTTTAATGGAGATGTCCACCTCCCCATGCACCATCCTTTTCAAACCATCAAAAGCCCTCACTACCATGTTGCTGGGCTTCAGGGTCAAACATTCACAGTCTAATCTATCCAGAGCCTTCTTGGGCAACACGTTCAAAGATGAACCAGTATCTACTAGAACACGGGCCAAAGTGGCGCCCCTGCATTCGACAGAAACATGTAGCGCATCATTGTGTTTTCTCCCTATGGGTGTCATATCAGCATCAGAAAAACCCAGACCGTTATCACCCATTAAACTGGCCACACAATCTTTAAATTGGTCAGCGGAGGTTACTTGTGGCACATGGGCAGTTTTAAGGAATTTCACCAAAGCCTTTGCATGAGCTTCGGAGAATAATAGTAGGGCTAGCATTGAAATCTTGGAAGGGGTCTGCCCCAGCTGTTCGGCCACATCGTAGTCGCTCTTCTTTACAATCTTCAAGATTTCTTCAATTTCCATCTTGAAAGCCTCTGGGATAGATTCTGAATACGCCTTCATCTGGACAGGCTTAATCAATATGTCTTTGCCCCAAGCCTCGGCTGACTCGGTGATAAGGGTGTCAACATGTAATCACAGGAATTGCAGTAGTAGTATCAGCAGGAACAACAGTAGGAATGATCACAGGACTAGTAATGGATTTTGGAGGAGAAATCTCAGGGTAGAACACTCTTCCACTTCTTGTTATTTTTCTGGTTCCAACAATGTTGCCAATGTCGGGATTAGCATTTTCGGAAACTTGGTCTTCAACAGCTAGCATGTCTTGCTTGATATCGTGGTAGTAGACGTCATCCCCATAGTTCCATGGAACATCCTTGTCCGAGGAGTATGGGATTGGCCCTGACATAGTGATGATCAGAGGAGTCAACTTCAGAGTAGATGTAATCCTGACGGGTCTTTTGGTGGATACCCTGGGAGGATTGGCGGAAATGGTTATGATTGAAACATCCTTGCAAGAAACAGTCGGGACGAGAGTCTTTTCAAACAAAATCTCTCTATCATCCATCAGGCACTAAACACTTGCCTTCAGCAAATAAAAACCAGTCAGTAGAGATAAACATAAGTGGCAACCTTCGCCACAACCCAGAAATAAACTGGCTTTCAACAAGTTCCACTTAAAGGTCAAGAGAGGAGTAACAAGTTACTCAACAGAAGTAGCAAACATATCATCTTCAATAGCGTTAACACCACGACTGTGCTTGGGCATTGGAGCAATGATAACATTGGGAATCTCAGGAGCCTCAAATTCAATCTCCTTTGCTTCAATAAGGTCTTGCACATTGTTTTTCAAAGCCCAACATTCGTTGGTATCATGGCCTGGACTTTCTGAATGGTAAGCATAGCGAGCATTAAGGTTGTAGTGAGGAGAAGTGGTGTTGGGATTCTTAGGAGCTTCCCACAAAGTTACTAGATTAGAATTCAGTAGATGAGGCAAAACTTGAGATAAAGTCATATTTATCCGGGTAAATTGTCTTACAGGCCTTTCTGCTCTGGGCTGATTTTTCCTTTGTTGAGCAGGTGCAGGTTTAGAGATCATAACAGCCCCTACCGCTGGATGGTGTTCAGTTCTGCCATGATTCCCTTGGCTATATGTGGAACTGACTTCCTTCTTCCCAGGAAATGGCTTCCTTACTGTACTAGAGGACGCATCCTATTGAATCTTAACACTCCTAATCCCAGCTTCCACTCTTTCTCTTGTCAAAATCAATTCAGTAAAGCCAACCGAGGAGCTTCCAATCAGATGATTGAAAAACAGACCAGATAGGGTACCCAAAAACATATCCACTAACTCCCTATTAGACAGGGGAGGTTGGACTCTTCCTGCTAAGTCCCTCTACTTTTGAGCATAGTCTTTAAAACCCTCGCTCGAACCCATAAACATACTTTAGAGTTGTGTATGGGTGGGAGCAAGGTCTGTGTTATACTGATAGTGCTTGTAGAAAGCAACATCCAGGTCTTCCCAATTACAAATGTTGGTCCCTTCCAGCTGGTAGAACCATTCTAGTTGAGTTCCGGATAGACTATCCTGAAAGAATTGGACCCATAAGTCCTTGTCAGCAGTGTGAGGCTAGATCTTCCTCATGTAAGATCGGAGATGCATTTTGGGACATGAAACCCCATCATATTTTGCGAACACCGGCACCTTGGACTTATGCGGTATGACAACCCCAGAAACCAAACCCATCTCTTCAAAATCCAGCCCAGGTACCTTTTGGATTTCCATTACACTCAGACGCTCTTCCAGCTGTTTGTATTTTTCGTCGGCCGGAGGGTACTGCTCTTCATTATTGTCGGTCTCATTATCAGATTCCCCTGGACTGGAGTCTTCCTCTCTTGTCTCCCCTTCTTGGTTGTCTCCTTCTTTTGATGAAGATGTCAGCTCAACCACTTGCCTTAACGGTCCTTTAAACCTCCTTCCCAAGTTCACTACACCAGCTGTCTTCCTTGGTTTCTTGGTCTTCTCTTTAACAATTAAGGCTTTCAGTTCCTCTTGCCCCTTGGCCATATCCATGATCATCTGTTAAAATTGAGCATTCTGAGTCTGTAGATCCTTCACTGTTTGTTCTAGAGCCATTGCTAAAATAAATAGCGAAGAGGATGAGAAACCTGCTTTGAAACCTTCTTATGCAATGATATGTATGATATATGTATGCAATGTTTTCAAGGATTTCTAAGGCTTAAATTTACTTAAACAAAAAGAGAACAAACTTTAATTGTATTAAGAAGTTTTATTGGTCACCATAATGCCTCTTGGGGTTACAAAGGAAGTAACAAAGCAAAATAACTCTCTAAGCAAAGAGACTCAAGCCTCCCACCGACGCATCCTATTTGGTGCAATGTAAGCGTTTATACTCTTCTCTTCATGAAGTAACCTGGTGATCTCTAAAACCTTCTTCTCGCTGGCGTAGAATTGGGTTTCGAAAGTATCTCGTTCTTATTTTAATTGGACACATGATTTCTGTAGCTCCTTGAAATAAGTTGGCATGTCAAGATGGAGAACAATGTAAGGAGTGTCTCCCTCAGCAATTGGCTCCATAATCACAGGTAAGATGGCGGGGGTAAGGCATCATAAGACATTGAGCATGAGCTCACACCCATTTTAGGTAAGGCTCAAGAGGGATGGAATTCTTGTGCCCCAGTATCTTGCTGTCAACTCTATTTATCATGCCCCAAGCTCGAATGAACCTCTTACGATAACCCTGAACATCATTCTCATAGTCAAATGTGATTCCTTAGACGAGTGTGTCGTGAGGACCATCCCTTTTAGCATAACCAAACTGTTGCAACGTCAAACAAGGATTATAAGTGATTCCTGCCCTAATTCCTAAGAGAGGGACATTAGGGAATTCTCCATAGCAATCAATGATGGTGACACTCTCCAAGGACTTAGAACACCAATGAATATTCTAATGTGTAAGGGACATCAACCTATGAGACCATATCATACCTTGCTCATTTCTCAAAACATACCGAGGTAGGTGTAAAATAAACCACCTATCCAATAGAGGAGTGCGACACAGAAGGGTCCCTCTTCTCTTTAGAGTGCGAGTATGTAGAGAGTGTAGAATATCCCCAAGTAAAGTAGGCACCAAATTATGAGACAGAAAAACCTTAACCGCATTCACATCTATGAGTTGGTCCGTGTTAGCGAATATTACCATCCCATAGATGAGAAGGGCCAGTACTTCTTCAAAAGCTTGTAAATCCAGGCTATCCCAAAAATGGTGAGCTTTCTCAAATAAAAACTTAGCTAGAAATCCTTGGACACCTCTTCTGGCTTCCCAATTTCCACTACATTAGACCGTTGTAAAGACAGAGCTTTAGCAATCTCTTCGGGTTTTGGGTCTCTTTCCATACCGTTGAATGGTAACTGATTAAGGATAGGTACCCTCAATAACTGAGAAAACTCCTCCATAGTGGGCACTAACTGGTAATCAGGGAAAGTGAAGCAGTGATGTAATGGGTCAAAGAACTGAAAGAGCACCTTTAATGTTTCTTCATCAGGGTTTGAAGTGACCAAATTGAGAAGTCGACCATATTTTTCAGTGAAGGGAGAGCTTTCAGGAATCCTTAATGCTAATTCCTTGAGTTGAGGAGATACTTTCACAAGGTTGACTTGGATAGTGTTCCTGCGAGTGGATGTCATGTTCTACAAAACAAGACAAAGATAAGCCCTAGAAAATCCTTGAAATAGTTAGTATGATATGCCATGTTATTGATATCATGATTATGCTAAGAAATCACAGATATAGCAAGCACAAGTAAATAACACAAAGACCTTAGGTTTAAGGCTTGCATGGGTTTTAAGGTAATACCCTCTTGAAGTTTGGATTGGTTCAACCTGTCCTATAAATAGTAACCGGGTTCTAAGGGATATCAATATCACTGATCTTTCCCACAAGTTTCATTCTGATAGGCAACTGACTTACAACCAAACAAAACTCGGGAGTCAAATCTGAATGAGTGTAGCATCGAGTATCTGCCGACTTTGGGAATACACCAAATACGACCATCTCACTATGTCCTAATGGCCAAGTTATTCAATTAAAGGTTCTAAGGTCAGTTGAGGCTTCATGACACCATACAGTAGCCCCGTATTCTCCTTAATTTACTCAAGGGCTACCGGTACCAACCAAAGTATCGTATCAACATAGCCATCACTTCAACCGTGTCGGTATACCCCGCACATTTTCCACGATCTATTGCTACTTACCTAAAAGGTTTCTCCAGATACGGGTGTAGGATCTTATAGTAACCCAAGTAATACCCTTAAAAGTATAACAATCAAGACAGACCAAGAAAATAGATTAGAAATGAACTAGACCATAAAAGGTAAACCCCCACTTTATTATTTTATTCTCCAACAGAGTCGCCAGTTCTGTGATACGGTGGCAGAACCGACTGTTATATTGGTTTGCGTTTTTTGTTCGCAAATGTCACAGTAAGCAAGAGCCGCCACCGACTTTTCTTTTATCAGACAAATGAAAGGGTGAAAAGAACAGAAAAAGACCTTTTTCGAGATTTTCTGAGTAAGGGGTAGATTATGGAAAGGGAAGGTGTTAGCACCCTTTCCATCCGTGGTTTTCCACGGGCTCTTAGGTACTTGCTCATTTTTTAAAACTGTTTTCGTGTTTGTGTGTTTTGAAAGATTTTGTTTGCTTTATGATAACTCTTGTATCATTCCTCAAGAGTGTGATAAACCGTTTTTTGAAAAGAAGTTTGAAAGTGTGTAAGTGTAAAAAGAATCAGATTTGAGCAAGTACTTAAGAAATATCTACCTACTCGAAAAAGGATGTTCTTTTCCTCCTACCCCTTTAGATAGTGCTATCCTACTATTAGTGAGTAGGTAGCCCTATCGTTGAATGTTGAGGGACTATCGAAAGGGACGTTTATGGTCATTGAAGGCAACATGTAAGAATACCTTAGCATTTCAGAGGGACTGTCATCATATAGGCAATATCGAGGGACAATATCATTTCTCGTAGGCAACTCGAGGGACATTTAGGGACTATGATTTTTATGATGACTTTTAAATTGAGGATCTTTGCTAAGATATCCCTACGTTCGAGGTATATGACCATTTCCTAAGGAAACAAGTGAGGTATACCCTAGGGTTGCAAGTGTGTAAAGTGTGCTTGATTCAATTCATTTTTCTTGCAATTAGGGTTAGCTGTTGATTTCTTTTATGTCTTTCCATACAACCCTACTAATCTAAGCATTAACAGTAATAATAAAACAATAAAGCAGAAAGAAACGTCCCACGCTATTACATCGCTTCGGGAAAGGGGTACAAACCATAAAAAATTGGGGGTGAAACAATAAAGAAAAACCCTAATTAAAGCTATTACAAACCATTAGCAGTTACAATAATGGGAAAATAATAATACGGAAAATAATAAACACGCGAAGATCGAAACAGGGACAAGTTTGAAACCCTAAAGAATCTAATTATTTAATAAAATATTTTTGGTATTTTATTGAGAAATAGATTTGAAATTCCGACATAATTCTAATTAATTTTAATTAATGAAATAAGTTAAAATAATTAAATCAAATTAATTTATTTACCAAAAATTTAATTTAATTAGAAAAACCTAAGTCTATTTTTTTTGTGATTTTCTTATTTTTATGATTTTATGATTAAAATAAAATTGGTTTTAAAAACATAAAACAATGAAATAAAATATAAAAAAAAGTAAAGAAAATAGAAAATGGGCCTGAGGTATGAAGTAGAATGGGGGTGTGCCTCAGGAATTTGTTAGGCCTAAAATAAATAAGCCTAATGCCAACGTGTGGTTCAGTGTTGTTGGCCCCTTTGTGGTTTATTATGAGATCTCAGACCTGGAGCGTTGGATAAGGCGTTTCCTGGATCTGATGGTGATGATGATAGAGCGCATGGTATGCACGCTTGGTGTGGAACCACTGAATCTGTAAAGAACAATTCAAAAAAATATTATGCAAGATGCAGGGATCGGACCCCTGCCCTTGCACACCACAAAGGCTTAACATGTGTTGTCTCAACCGTTGGGACGACTATACATTCGGTAACATAATCACATTAATAACTATATAATATAAATCAAATGTTAAAGGTCGAACCAATCAAATCACGCGCGTAGGGTGGGACCCTGTTATTTGAACTAACCAATTAGAGAAACACATTATGCCATGTAGAGTCCTTGGCCAGTCAAACCACCCTGGGCGGTGGCTCCGGTCACCCTCTCCGGTTGCCTAAAAATCCAATCTTGTGAAATTCAATGAAAACCAACAAGAAAATAACCCTACTGGACTAAATAAGACCTTGCAAATCCAATGGCATGGCTTGTTTGTCTTAAAAAGGATTGTAACGTGATATATAAAGCTTCAAATGCTTTGTGCCCTAACAATGGCACGATGTTGTTTCTGCACTAAAGCTTCCATGTAAAACTTTAGAACATTTGCAATGTGAGTATGATCTATGTTAGCATGCTTACAACAATTAAAATCATCATAAATCTCAAAAATTACAACTTATCCACTTACCAATCAGAGCTTCTTCAAGAGGGGGTCCTGGTGCTGATTTATGGTGAAATAGGAATGTTACCAACTCCTGGAAACATCAGGAGAGTGATGTTAGACTTAAAATTCCTCAAGCACGACTGAAGAATAGGGTTTCAATCTTCTAGGGTTTTTTGAGAGTTTTTAGAATTTTTGTGCTTGCTATAGAGGTAGCTGCTCCTCCCCTCTTGCTCTCAATCTCTTCTGTTTATATATGCTAGCAATTAGGTTAACAAATTCGTTCCAAATCTCTATGGCTTGATGACAAGAATATGAGTTCTTAATTTGTATCAAGACTTGCTATTTCAAGAAAATCTCTTTCTCCTTTTGTCCCATGTGATTTTCTTTGACATGCCAGCCTATCTTATCCCTTATTTAATTAGAAAAAGATTCTGAAATCATATCTTACATGATTTCCATTATTTATTTATTTAATTTGAATTTTAATGAATAAAAATCAAACTAAATAATAAAATTAATGAGATAATTATGAGTGATCTCAGAGGTCGTGGGCCATGTTAAGAACAAGTTTCAAGCATGAAAACATGGGCCCATTTGGAAAAAATTCAAGTTTGGTCAATATTGGCTTCATGCATTTTTCCAAACAATTGGTCAACTTTAGCAATGCATATCTCTCTCAATTTTAACCCTAAGAGGGTTTTCTTGGACTTTTTAGAGAGCTTAGGATGTCCTCTAAACAACCGTTTTAGATTTATCTCAATTGGATCTTCCATGTTTATGTAAGGAGCTTTGATCCAAAAGGTGTTTTTGTTGACTTTTTGAAAGGACCTATGATGTATGAGCTTGTATCTTTTGATTGAGGAATTTATTGATCTTGAGGGCTGAAGAGAAGTTGTAGGGAATTGGTTTCTATTATAAACGATATTTAGTGGAAAACTTTCTGATAAAGTATGAGAAAGTTATGCCTGGTCAAAGTTTGGTTGACTTTTCTTATAGAAACCCTAATTTGCCATTTTTGACTTTTGATGAGTTAGGAGCATTTCCTGAGGAATCATGATCAACCCTTGATCAAATGATTGATATCACTTCAAAATGTTTATGTTGACCAAAAATCTTGAAGTTTGACTGTATTTGGGCCACAATTGACTTTTGACCTAGTATAGTTGATTTCCAAGCATTTGAGCAGTTGACTGAGCAAACTTGTTGTTCAAGGCATGCAATTTGGCATGGATGATATTGAGTACATATTAGAACAATGGAGAAAATTTGGGATCCTGGGGACTCACACATCTTGCTTAAAATTGAAAACCTAGTTGAGGTTCATTGCCTTAGGAGGAGAATTTGTCTGGTCAATTCTTAGTCATCCTAGGGCAATTGAGGATCTCTAGAAGCATGTCTTGAGTGAAAATGGGAGGGAAAATTTTGGGGTACAACACAGAGAACAAAACATCACACCTAACAATGATATTAAGATTCAAAGTAGGATACCAAACATGTGCGATGGCGAAACATCGGCTAAAACAATATGCGATGGCGAAACATCGGTAAAAGAATATGTGATGGCGAAACATCGACTAAAAGAATATGCGATGGCGAAACATCGGCTAAAAAAACAAAATGTCATGGCAAGGATGGCGAAACATCAATTTTGACAAGATTTAAAACAAAGCCAAGAGGCGCACAAACAAATAAGATTGGTTTGTATTTTTTACCTTGAAGAAGGATTTAAGTTTATTAGAGATATTTTATTATTTGCCAAGAAGAGGTTTTAGTTTTAAGATGCAAGAATGCAAAGGAAAAGAAAATAACTAAGGGAGACTATCTTAATATCTAGCCCTAATGTTTTCATACAATGATTGATCCTAAGGTTGAGGATGAAAGAGGGAAGTTTCTAACCTATGTTAGCATGCATGAGTAAATATCCTAATGTCTAGCTCGAGGACTAACTCTCACGAGCAATCCTAAGGGAGCATGGTAAATACCAAACAAGTAAACAAATAAGTGTTTAAACATGAGTAGCAAGCAAGGTTCATATGCAGAATCTCCTTAAAAAGGTCTTTAAATAAACCAGAGGGACTCCTGACGTATATCAACAACGAATGTCCCATCATGCAATAAAAATCAATATGGAGTGGAAACACTGAAAGGGAAATAGTACAATACCAAATGGATAACTATTCGTAGAAAATGAACAAGCAAAAAGAAACCCAGAGAACTTCAAGCAATCTAGCATCAGTAAACAAATCAAGTCAGAAAATCACGCCATTAAGTATATGCACTGAGGCCTCAGGAGCAGGACTATAGTAGTCACAATCACATGTTTATATATCCTGCAACAGAATGAGAAATATACCAAGCACAAGAATAGTGAAAACACAACCAATTTTATTCCACAAATAAGGTGGAACACTGCAATACCAAGTCTAAATGAAAAAACTTTTCCTCAGAGTACCTCGCACATTCAACCGACAAATTAGCGATTTCAAAGAGAAATGATGAACCAATAAAGGATGTATGATGATATAATCATGAGAGTGTAAAATAAACATGATGGCAAACATCAAAGGCAATATATGTAAGAAGCATCAAGCAAACTCAAACAACAACTAGGTCAAAACTAAAGAAACTGTTGCTCCTTTCCTATCACCATGTTGAATTGACAAGTAAATATCAATCAAGGATCAAAGGAGTAAGATAAGAATACAATAAAAGACTTTAGAAGTCAGTAGAAAACACTTAACATCCATACTGATTCATTTCATTATGGTTCACAAGCATAACAAAAGAGGGGCACCAAAAATGTATCACAAAGCTTGGATCACAAGTTAGCAAGGCAAGGAAGTCAAACAGAGACAAATTTAGAAGACCTAAACCATTCAAAGACTTGAAATCAATCTTCTAACATGCTATGAGGATATGATCAAGAGTTTAAAATGTTAATTCTAAAGCACGTTGCACAAGTGCATTTAATATACCTCAAAACATTCAAAAGGAAAGAAGAAAGGAACATCAAATTCATATATGAATGAAATTAGTTCAAGCATAAAAGGTCAAGTGATATCAAGTATTTATGATACTATCCTTGATATATAATTCCTCAACATGTTATCATTGGTCTTTTGTTAACCTCAAACTCAAGCCAAAAGTTTAAAGTTCAAAGCAAAAACAAGAAAAGAACAGTAGTTAGGAGGCATGAATCAAAAGGGCTCATCAACCAATTATGGCAAATCAAGTGGATTGATTTGAATTGGTGTGAGCAAACCAGTATCAACATGATTATTAAGTGCCAAATTATAGGCCTCACACAAGTTCATTGGCCATCAAATAAATTGCTACAAGATATGCAACATTAATTAGGCACTTTCACTTTGAAAATTCATCAAAAATAGAAATGGACTTCCATAATTCAAAAAAAAATTTTCTCAGCATCTTCAAGATGTATAGAAGTCAGAAAGCAAATCTCAAGTTCATTGATGGTTGAGGAAAGGATCAAATAGGCCTCAAACATCAAAACTAGTTGATGAAACCACCAATCTAGGCAAGTTTTCAAAATAAATTAATGGAAAATACCAAACCTTATCAATTAATTCAATAAAAATATTTTTGAGATCCTCAACCCATCTATGAACTTCAAATAGGAGCTGAATTCAATTGAAACTCAAAGCAAATTGGTTTTTGGAATCAAAACATTAAGGGAATTATCAAAACCCTAATTATTTAGAAAATAAACTTAATTATTAATTAATCAATTTCCATTTCTAAATAATTCAAACTAAAGTCATACAAAAATGGAGAAAACTCCAAAGATCAGAAAACTTATTTTTTCTTTTTTTTTTGAATTAAAGAAAAGTCAGAAACAAAATCAAATTCAAGCAATTAATCAATTAAATAAATATTCACATTTTTAAAATAAAATTCTAATCAAAAGTCAGAAAAATATTCAACCAAAATTATATTCAAATATTAGAATTAAAAATAAACTTCTATGCTTTTTTGGATCAAAGGAAATATCAAAATAAAATAAAATATCAAACAAACAATTAATTAAACACACGAATTTTAAAGCCAATCAAAACATTTTCAAAAATTCTGAAAAAAATGTAGAAGGTGAGAAATATTGTTTTTAGGTTTCATGAATTTTTTCAGGATTTTTCATCAAGTTTTGATCAAGAAATAAAATCAGGAAAGATCAAGTTATAAAACAAAATTCAAATAAATGTGAAATTCAAATGGACCAATAGCATCGCGCCACCACATCATCATCAACCTCTGGATAAGTTCAAAAACGCGCGCAAGAAATTCCTAGGGCTCATATTCAGATCCATAATTCATACTCATTTCCACACCATTTTTCATGAAATTTCGTGCAAATTAAAGTCAGAAATAAGATCTACATTATGCTATTCGAATCACATTGAATGATTAATCATAGATCAAGAACGAATCTCATGAAGATTGCAAAAACACACTGAGCAAGTTATTTAAAAATCATCATACATGCATATTTCATCAAATCAAAAGCTCTAAAGCTGCAGAAACACTCAATGAACATCAAACAACATGATTCCAAACTCAAATCATACAATTCATGGCCAGAAATCAAGATCCAAAGTTAAGGATTCTAACCTTTGAGGCAAAAGTGTATCTACTGTCTCCTTCACTCCAGCTGTAAACCAAGCCTCGATCTACAACCCTTAGCACTTGGAGAAGAGAATGCAAGAAGAATCACTCAAAACGCACAAGTAAATAGGGAGAATCGAAGGAATGGATTTTTTGAGAGAAAAGGTGGTTTTAGATTTGAGCTTCCTCCAATGCAGCCTTTCGTTCTTCTCCTTCTTCCCTCTCTCTTTCTTTTTGAATGAGCAATGCAGTGTTTATATAGAGTGTTTAGAGTGAGGGCAATAAGGTCATAACTCATAGAAATCAGTTGGAGGGCAATTTTGCCAAAACAGGAAAATGGAAATGTGAGATCATGTGCTTGCGTTTTGTTTGTTATTTCGTCTTTTATGCCTCATTTTGATGAGCTTAGAGGTTAATGAAATGAGGTGAGTGAAGCGTGAGGGGGTGAGGTGGCAAGGATTTCACATGTTGTGGTTTTTCTTGAGGTGAAAGTTACCAATGTTGGCAAAAAAATGTAAAAAGCATGGGGTGGTAAGGAAAGTGTGATTGTTTGGCCAAAAGAAGTAAGAAATGAGGTGAGTGATTCATGCCAATTATGTGCAATATCAACCTGAAAACAAACAGAATCGAAGGGTGTACAAAATCTGTAACCCACGCGTGCACCAAAGGTCAGTTGATTTCTAATTGAGGCCATAGAAAATTGGTTCGTGCATTCTCAAATTTTCCTTGAGCCAATTAAAGAACACACTCTAAGCTTCTAAACAAGCTATGGTTTGAAAGAAATAATGGAGAGATGAGTAAGATATGAGGCTTAGAATTCTTGGGCAACTCAAGCCAACTTGCCCAAGACTGCACGCGCTAGCTTGCTCATAAGGCAACACTTTGAATGGTCCAAAATGATAAAACAAAGAGAGCAAGAATGAGGCCTCTACCAGCCTATAAGGTCACTTTGAACGGTCCAAGTTGAGAGAAAATGAAGAGAGCGAGAATGAGGCTTCGACCAGCCTATAAGGTCACTTCAATGGTCCAAACGAAGAGAGAAGAATAAGGTTTCGACCAGCCTATAAGGTCACTTCGAATGGTCCAAGTTGAGAGAAAAATAAGGCTTCGAGCAGCCCTCAAGATGGAACCTTGAGTGCCCAAACGAAGAGAGGAGAATGAGGCTTTGACCATCCCTCAAGATGGAACCTTGAATGTCCAAACGAAGAGAGGAGAATGAGGCTCCGACCAACCCTCAAGATGACACCTTGAATGTCCAAACGAAGAGAGAAGAAATAGGCTTCGACCAGCCATCAAGATGACGCTTTGAATGTCCAAACGAAGAGAGAAGAAATAGGCTTCGACCAGCCCTCAAGATGACACTTTGAATGTCCAAACTGAGAAAAATCAAATAGAGCAAAAGGAGGCTTCGACCAGTCCACAAAACCTCTTCGAATGGTCTAAACTGTAGGAAATCAAAGGGAGCAAAAGGAGGTTTCGACCAGCCTACAAAGCTACTTTGAATGGTCCAAACTATAGGAAATGAAAGAGAGCCATTCGAATCCCTGGTTTTAATATCCAACTTCCTCAAATCACAACCCCTTAGATTTTAAACCAAATTGATAGATTCCAAGTTTAATGAGAAGCTTTCATAGCCCTCTTTGAAGTGCACGAAGCATATTTTTGAATTTTGCCTTGAATAAACAATTATAGGCATGTCACCAACTGTTTGATGAATTTCCTAGGTTAATGCCTTGCCTTTCCTGGCCAGTTGCCCAAGATTTCCCCAAAAAATGCTCAACTTGCCTTGAACTTCAAAGGCTCATAACTTTTGATTTTTAGTAAGAAGTGTGTTTTGTCCTGTGGGGTCTTATAGATGTAATTGCAAGCTTCTCAAGTCATATTTAAAGCATGTGTTTTGATGAAGACAACATGGACATCAACTTTCAAAGGATGTGCAAAAAGCTTATCAACATCAAATAAAAGTCTTGAAGATTATTGAAGAATTATTGAAGAAATCATCAAATGTCAATATGGTATAAATAATTCTTAAAATCTTGAATATAGATGTTCACAATATGCATTCATCAACAAAAACATATTCCATAATTTTAACATCAAGAAAAACTTTGTTTGAAATATCTTTCAAAAAGCATTTTTGAAAATAAAGCTTTAGGAACCGGTTCCTCCCTAACAGGGAACCGGGTTCCAGAATTTCTCAAAAAACATGTCCCTGGTTTTTGTACCAGGAACCGGGTTGTACCAATAGGGGAACCGGTTCCTGCGTGATAATTTTGAATTCCAACTTATAACGTTCACTAAGATCCGGGTTCTGTCAGTGTCGGAACCGGTTCCTAGCGAACCAGTGCAGCTTTTACTTTGTTTTTTAAACATTTTTTAAGTGGTATCTTTTCATGAATGCATTGCAACTTTTCATATGAATTGGCATGAATGAAGAGGTTCTTACAACTTTATAAAATGCAGATTTTCTTATTTCAAACATATACAAGAATGCTTCAATTTTCAAATTAACAAATATACTTCTTCATTAACAATTTTCTCATTCACTCACATTTGAATTTAAACTTCCATGTGTTCATAATTTTGTGAAACTTGCCATATACACTTTCATTATCATTACAAGTTTCATTCATACATTGTGAACATTTATATACATTGTTGAGAATTGTTTTTTATCTTGAAGAAGAAGATCAATTGAAGATTGATAAAGCTCTCCATATACTTCAAAATTAATCATTGTATTACTTAAAGGTTATTCCCTTACTATCCAGGATTGTTGGAAGTAAGTGTTGTGATTTGAAGAGGATTATTCTTCATTCACATTAGTGTTTGTTTGGTCTTAAAGGTGTTAAGAACCTTTGATCACCCTATAGGTTAGATAGTAAGCATAGGCTGTACAATCATTCTAACTATAGTGAAATCTCTTTCGTGTTGGAAAGAGGACTGGAGTACTCTCAGATTGTGAGGGGAACCAGGATATATCACTGTGTTCTTTACTTTTCCGCATTTATCGCTTTCATCACCTTAATCAAGAAAAGATAAAGATATAATCAAAACTTTCAAACACTTAACCAAAAATTACTACCAAGCATTCTCATAAAAACCGAATAAATTTTATAAGACATAATTCACCCCCCCCCTCTTAGGCACTCTGAGACTTACAATTGGCATCAGAGCAAGTTATAGGTAACTTGTTCCTAAAGATCCATAATGGCTTCCGCAAATCATCAACCAGTTTTCAGAGATGGTGGTAGTAATAACAAGCCTCCTCTATTCTGTGGTGAATATTTTGACTTCTGGAAAATACACATGAAGGCGCATTTAGAAGCACAAGGAGAGGAAGTATGGGATGCTGTTGAAAATGGTCCATTTATCCCAATATCAGTAATCAATGGCATTGGTTCTGCAAAGCCCAAAACTGCATGGGACGACGATGATAAAAAGAAAGTTCTCTATGACAAAAAGGCAATAAACCTTCTTCAAGGTGCACTCAGTATGGACGAATTTTTCCGTGTCTCGAACTGCAAGACAGCAAAAGAAATATGGGATACCCTGGTTCAAACTCATGAAGGAACGGCTGAAGTAAAAAGATCAAGGCTAAATACCTTGAGTCAAGAATATGAACTATTTCGAATGCAGCCCGGAGAATCCATTCTTGACTTACAAAAGAGATTTGTTCATTTGACAAATCACTTAAATTCTCTTGGTAAAACCTTGACAAATGATGAACTCAACTTGAAAATCCTTAGATCATTGACTAGGGAATGGCAACCAAAGGTAACGGCAATCTCGGAAAAGAAGAGTCTCTCCGCAATGACTTCCACTATATTATTTGGCAAACTTCAAGAATATGAAACGGAACTCGGTAGACTTGAAAAACATGAAAATTTAGAGAAGAAATCCAAAGGCATTGCCTTGAAAGTTGATTCAAAGGAAAGTCAAGATAAAGATGCATCGG
The DNA here is from genome assembly GCA_948472305.1 of Vicia faba. Taxonomy (NCBI): domain Eukaryota; kingdom Viridiplantae; phylum Streptophyta; class Magnoliopsida; order Fabales; family Fabaceae; genus Vicia; species Vicia faba. Next base: position 385,268,514 of record OX451735.1, on the reverse strand, counting down.
AGGAAGATGAAAACTTCTTGCTTCTTGTAAAAAGGTTAGGAAAATATTTTGGTCATAAAAATAATCTTCATAATGCTAACTTTGTCAAGAGGAAGAAATTTTATAATCACAAAGATAAAGAAGCCTCCACATCAACACAAGATGTCACATGTTATGAATGTGGAAAGCAAGGTCACATAAAGCCGGATTGTCCAAAACTCTCCAAGAAAAATGGATTCAAAGGCAAAAAGGAGTTCAAGAACAAAAAGGCTTATGTTGCATGGGAAGATAATGAGATAAGTTCTTCATCCGATTTGGAAAGCGAGGAATGTGCAAATCTAGCATTAATGGCTTCACATCACTCCGACGATGAAGAAGAGGTTAGTAATGAATTTAATCTTTTTGATGATGATGTTCAAGATGCTATTGATGAACTCTTTAAAGAATGCAAAAGTTTATACAAAAAGGTGTCAAATCAAGAAAAAGAACTTTTAAGTTGTTTAGAAAAAATTGACACCATGACTAAAGATTTTGAACTTCAAAAACAGAATTTTATTAAAGAAAAAGAAAACTTTGCATGTTCCAAGTGTGAATCAAATGTCTTTCAAATTGTTCAATTGAAAAGAGTCATTGAACGATATGAAAAAGGACAAATAGGATTGGAAGGATTACTAAGCCAACAACGTTATCCTAATGATAAAAGGGGTCTTGGTTATGTGAATTTTAAGAAACCAAGTAACAATCCCACTGTTTTTGTAAAGGCTAGTAATAGTTCCAATCCCAAGAAAGTTGAAAAGAAGCAAGTTGTTCATAATCATCAAAAGAAAAAGGAAAATGTATCGAAAAAGAAAACATTTCCTAAGAAGAAATCTTATCCTTCTAGATATAGAAGTAACCTTGAACCTACTTGTTTTTATTGTGGTATTAAAGGCCATACACCTAATGCTTGCTATGTTAGAAACTTTAGTATAGCAAGTGGGCATTATGTATGGGTGAAAAAGGGAACTAACTATGAAGGACCCAAGGCAACTTGGGTACCTAACAAAGAATAATTTGTTTGTGTAGGTATGATTGAAATCCACATCAAATGTTTGGTATCTTGATAGTGGATGTTCAAAGCATATGACAGGAGATGTACACCAATTTTCATATCTAGTACATAAAGCCAAAGGGTATGTCACCTATGGAGACAACACCAAAGGAAAGATTCTTGGCGTTGGAATAGTTGGCACACCTCCATCCATTCAAATTGAGGATGTTCTCTATGTTGAAGGATTAAAACACAATCTTCTTAGCATAAGTCAACTTTGCGATAGAGGGTTCAAGATCAAATTCAACAAAGATGAATGTCTCATTATGTATGAGGAAACCAATGAGGTAAAACTCAAAGGTATAAGAACTAACAATATTTTTATGATTACTTTAGATGATTTGTCTCTGAAGGTACAATGTCTTATGGTAAACAACAATGACGCTTGGTTATGGCACAAGAGGATCGCTCACATTCACATGGAGCACTTGAACAAATTGGTTAAGCATGACTTAGTTATTGGTCTACCAAAGATGAAGTTCATCAAGGACAAATTATGTAATGCATGCCAAAAGGGAAAACAGACCTATAACAACTTTCAAATCTAAGAATGTGGTGTCTACTACAAGACCACTACAATTGATACACATGGATGTCTTTGGTCCATCAAGAACAAAAAGCTTCAGAGGTAATGTATACGCTTTAGTCATTATTGATGATTTTTCTAGATATTCTTGGACTTTGTTTCTTGTGCAGAAAAGTGATGCTTTCAAAGCCTTTAAGAAGTATGCTAAGCAAATCCAAAATGAAAAATCACTAAAGATTGTATCCATAAGAAGTGATCATGGTGGAGAATTCCAAAATGCTCAATTTAAAGAATTTTGTGAAGAACATGGTATCTCTCATAATTTTTCAGCACCTAGAACTCCACAACAAAATGGAGTAGTTGAAAGAAAGAATAGGTTTCTAGTGAAACTTGCAAGAACAATGCTTAGTGATGCAAATCTTCCTAAATATTTTTGGGCGGATGCGGTTAGTATGGCAATGTTATGTTGGAAATTGAGTGATCATTAGACCTATAATAAAGAAGACTCCATATGAACTCTTCAAAGGAAGAAAGCCAAATATTGCTCACTTTCACATTTTTGGATGCAAGTGCTTTGTTCTTAATAATGACAAGGATAATCTCGGTAAGTTTGACGAGAAATCCGAAGTAGTTGTTTGTGATGATGATGATCCTATAGATTTACCCCCGGAAGATCTTTCATTTGATCAAATTAAGAAATCACCGGAAAATTCAGAAAACATTGTTCAACAAGATTCAAACACCAATGATCTACCAAAAGAATGGAGAACTCATAGAGACCATCCTATTGACAAAATTATTGGTGACATTAGCCAAGGAGTATCAACAAGATTGAATCTAAAAGATGCTTGCTTAAACATGGCGTTTGTTTCTCAAATTGAACCTACCAAAGTTGATGAAGCCTTAGGAGATGATCAATGGATTATTTCTATGCAAGAAGAATTAAATCAATTCGAGAGAAATGAAGTTTGGGAACTTGTTCCTAGACCAAGTGGTAAACTCATCATAGGTACCCGATGGGTGTTTAAGAACAAACTTGATGAGAATGGTCTAATTGTTCGAAACAAAGCAAGGTTGGTTGCCCAAGGTTACAATCAAGAGGAAGGAATCGACTTTGAAGAAACATTTGCTCCGGTTGCAAGGTTAGAAGCTATACGCCTTTTACTTGCTTATGCTTGTTCATTAAATTTTCAGCTTTTTCAAATGGACGTCAAAAGCGCATTCTTGAATGGATACATCAATGAAGAAGTCTATGTCAAACAACCCCCGGGATTTGAAGACTTCAAACATCCTTCACATGTCTTTAAGTTGAGAAAGGCTCTTTATGGCTTAAAGCAAGCACCAAGAGCATGGTATGATAGACTTAGCAATTTTTTGTGTGAAAAAGGTTTCGAAAAGGGTAAGGTTGATAAAACCTTGTTCATTAAGAAAATCCAAAGTAACACTTTATTGGTTCAAGTCTATGTTGATGATATCATTTTTGGATCGACTAACAAAGAAATGTGTGAGGAATTCTCATTGATGATGCAAGGAGAATTCGAGATGTCTATGATGGGAAAGATGAACTACTTTCTTGGACTACAAATCAAGCAACTAGAAGATGGAATCTTCATCAATCAATCTAAGTATTGCAAAGAATTATTGAAAAAGTTTGATATGGACAATTGTAAAGCCATGAACACTCCAATGGGCTCCGGTACATATGTTGATCAAGATGAATCCGATACTCCAATTGATATTACAAAGTACAGAGGTATGATTGGCTCTTTATTGTATTTGACGGTAAGTCGTCCTGACATCATGTTTAGTGTTTGTCTTTGCGCTCGCTTTCAAGCAAATCCAAAGGAATCACACCTCATGGCAGTTAAAAGGATCATGAAGTATCTTAAAGGAACAATCAATGTCGGCTTATGGTATCCGAAAGGTAGTATTTGCACTTTAATTGGTTATTCTGACGCAGATTATGCAGGTTGTAAAACTGATCGTAAAAGCACAAGTGGTACTTGTCACATTATTGGAAATGCATTAGTATCATGGGCTTGTAAAAAGCAAGCATGTGTTGCTCTTAGCACGGCCGAAGCAGAATACATAGCAGCGGGTAGTTGTTGTGCACAAATTCTTTGGCTCAAGCAACAACTCCGTGATTACGGACTTGATCTCAGATGCATTCCTCTTCGATGCGACAATACAAGTGCTATAAATATTACAAAGAATCCGGTCATGCATTCAAGAACCAAACATATAGATATTCGACATCATTTTCTCCGTGATCATGTACTTAAAGGAGATGTCGAAGTCACTTTTGTGGATACTCATAACCAACTCGCAGATATCTTCACTAAACCGCTTGCTCGAGAACCTTTCTTCAAAATCCGAAGAGAACTTGGTATTTTGGATGAAGGTGATATCTAATGTTTCTCTTAAGATACACATCTTAATTTTTATATGTATCTATTTCACTCTTTTTCCCCATCCTTTTTGATGTTAACAAAGGGGGAGAAGAGTATGCATGTGTGTTGTTTTGTTTCAAAGAAATTGCAGGCCCAAATAAATATCAAACTCACTCCAAAATTCAAAGAATCATGGACTTAGGGGGAGCATACAATTTAGGGGGAGCCTTGCATTTGCTCAACATGTTTGCTACACAAAACAACATGAACATTTCAAGAAATCATTTTCAAGACTTGGTTGTCATCATCAAAAAGGGGGAGAATGTAATTGCAAGCTTCTCAAGTCATATTTAAAGCATGTGTTTTGATGAAGACAACATGGACATCAACTTTCAAAGGATGTGCAAAAAGCTTATCAACATCAAATAAAAGTCTTGAATATTATTGAAGAAATCATCAAATGTCAATATGGTATAAATAATTCTTAAAATCTTGAATATAGATGTTCACAATATGCATTCATCAACATATACATATTCCATAATTTTAACATCAAGAAAAACTTTGTTTGAAATATCTTTCAAAAAGAATTTTTGAAAATAAAGCTTTAGGAACCGGTTCCTCCCTAACAGGGAACCGGGTTCCAGAATTTCTCAAAAAACATGTCCCTGGTTTTTGTATTAGGAACCGGGTTGTACCAATAGGGGAACCGGTTCCTGCGTGATAATTTTGAATTCTAACTTATAACGTTCACTAAGAACTGGCTTCTGTCAGTGTCGGAACCGGTTCCTAGCGAACCAGTGCAGCTTTTACTTTGTTTTTTGAACATTTTTTAAGTGGTATCTTTTCATGAATGCATTGCAACTTTTCATATGAATTGGCATGAATGAAGAGGTTCTTACAACTTTATAAAATGCAGATTTTCTTATTTCAAACATATACAAGAATGCTTCAATTTTCAAATTAACAAATATACTTCTTCATTAACAATTTTCTCATTCACTCACATTTGAATTTAAACTTCCATGTGTTTATAATTTTGTGAAACTTGCCATATACACTTTCATTATCATTACAAGTTTCATTCATACATTGTGAACATTTATATACATTGTTGAGAATTGTTTTTTATCTTGAAGAAGAAGATCAATTGAAGATTGATAAAGCTCTCCATATACTTCAAAATTAATCATTGTATTACTTAAAGGTTATTCCCTTACTATCCAGGATTGTTGGAAGTAAGTGTTGTGATTTGAAGAGGATTGTTCTTCATTCACATTAGTGTTTGTTTGGTCTTAAAGGTGTTAAGAACCTTTGATCACCCTATAGGTTAGATAGTAAGCATAGGCTGTACAATCATTCTAACTATAGTGAAATCTCTTTCGTGTTGGAAAGGGGACTGGAGTACTCTCGGATTGTAAGGGGAACCAGGATATATCACCGTGTTCTTTACTTTTCTGCATTTATCGCTTTCATCACCTTAATCAAGAAAAGATAAAGATATAATCAAAACCTTCAAACACTTAACCAAAAATTACTACCAAGCATTCTCATAAAAACCGAATAAATTTTATAAGACCTAATTCACCCTCCCCTCTTAGGCACTCTGAGACTTACACTAGATCTTTTCCCCCTCTTAAATTGGAAAAAAGAACCACCAAAATCCCCTGAAAAATGAGAAAGTCATGCCTAAATCAAGAACACTTAGTGAAATTTTCAATCACCAAGATAACTTCAAATCTAAGTAACCTCTCAAACTTGTAATTCTTATCTAAATCAATCATCAATGATCATACCACATGAAAATACATGTCAAATGCTTCGTGTTGACCAAAATTCCACTTGGTTAACTTTGACTTTAATGACTTTAAGCAAAATGACTATTTTTCCCTTTTGATTTAATTGAACCACTTCTCTTCAAAATTGATGATCAAAACTTCAAAAATATGATATTCCAAACACATAAAGACTATGGAAAGAGTTTCAACTCAAAATTTCAAATAACCCCTGATTGAAACTCAAACCCTAGCTTTGTACCCTGCATTAGGAGATAGCTGATCAAGCTTCAAAGCACTAGTTCCACTGGGCATCATGAGAGACTCTTTAAAAAAAATTGATTCCAATGATGATAAAATAATTATGCTTTAATACTTGGCTCATCTAGACCCCAATAACTCCAATTGGGTAAAACCCTAATTCTGACTAATGAATCCAAAGGATGTGACTCTCCTTATAAACAACACAATACTCAATCTTCTGATGATCCAATGAGGTGGGTAAGATATCTTAAGATATGTGATACCTTTGGGATTGAAAGATACGAAGGTTTAGATGATAAGGCCCTCATTGAGCAACTTGTCAATACAACCAATCTTCCAAAGCTTGAGGGAGACTTAATAACCAAAATACTTTGATCCCTACACAATGCATGAATGCAATGCATTATGATGAAACATAATACTAAAAATTATGAAATCAAGAGGGTAAATTTTGGTGTGCAACATTACCAGCGTTTGAATAATTTTTTTTGGATAGAACTCAGACATGACGACGCGGATAACTCGTTGATATTTAAGAGATTGTAGATTCTTTGCATATTTACAAGTTTTGGAAAAGTTAACTTACTAATGCTTGGAGACTAACAAAATAAGTTTATATTTGATTTGATTTTGTTTATTCATCGCAACCTAGGGGATGAATAAAATAAAGTATGATAACACATTGCTGCATGGAGACTGACGCAATGGATTATCAAAATTTATTCGCATATCTATCACAACCTAGGGGATAGATATTTGAAAATAGCTTTATAACTACATCGCTGCATGGAGACTGACGTGATGAGTTATATCGCAGATTTCCCATATCACTGTATGGGGACTGGTGCAATGGGTTATGTAGATTTTTCAAATTGCTGCATGGAGCTTGACGCAATGAGCTATATCACGAATTTCACACATTGCTGCATGGAGACTGACGTAATAATTTATATTGCAGACGAGGAAACGCATCGCGGTTATGTCTGCTCTTAACCAAGGTAGTTGTTTAGCATAAAAAAATTCTAGGTTTGAAGATTGAAACTGAAGTTTTACAGATGATGTCGGTTGTTTCTGTTCTAAACTGAGGCTATCAACATGAATAAAAGAACCCCGAAATTTATTGATGATGTCGGTTGTGTCAGTCCTCAACCAAGACTATTAAGAGGAAGAAATAAACCCCAAAATTAACACGATAACCAAATGAAATTGAATGTCTTATCAACTATTCTTTGGTGTTTCTGTATGTTAGATATATCAACTGTTATGAATGACCTTGATACTTTGATATGGTTATGTGCACGTCATGCTTGACGTGAGGCTCTTTAGTGGGAAATCTACTGTCGGTATTTCCAAGGAATCTACTTCCGAGATTCTATTATGAACTACCTTATGCCGAGGTCTTCTGCATAATCATCTTCCGAGATTGACCAGGAGAATCTACTGTTGAGATTCGATTGTGAACTACCTTATACTGATGTCTTCTGGATAATCATTTGCCGAGATTAACCAGGAGAGCCTACTGTCGAGATTCTGTTGAGTACTACCTTCTGCCGAGGTCTTCTAGAAATTCATTTGCCGAGATTAACCGGGAGAATCTACTGTTGAGATTCTGTTGAGAGATTACCTTCTGCGGAGGTCTTTTGGATAATCAACTGCTGAGATTAACGAGGGAAATCTTCTGCCGAGATTCAGTTGTGAATTACCTTCTGCCGAGGTCTTCTGGATAATCAACCACCGAGATTAACCAGGGGAATCTACTATCGATATTTAACATAGAATTACCTTCTACCGGGGTCTTCTGGACAATTAAACACCGAGATTTAACCAAGGGAATCTACTGCCGAAATTCAATGTAGAATTACCTTCTGCCGAGGTCTTCTAGATAATCAAACACTAAGATTAACCAGGGGAACCTACTTCCGAGATTCAACATAGAATTACCTTCTGCCTAGGTCTTCTGGATAATCAAACGCCGAGATTAACCAGGGGAATCTACTGTCGAGATTCAACGTAGAATTACCTTCTTTCAAAGTCTTCTAGATAATCAATGTCGAGATTAACCAGGGGAATCTACTATCGAGATTCGATTGTGAACTACCTTTTGCCGAGGTCTTTTGGATAATCATCTTTGAATATTAACCATGGGAATCTACTGCCGAGATTCAACATAGAATTACCTTCTGCCGAGGTCTTATGGATAATCAAATGCCGAGATTAACCAGGGGAATCTACTGCCAAGATTCAATGTATAATAACCTTATGCCTAGGTCTTCTGGATAATCAAACGCCAAGATTAACCAGGGTAATCTACTGCTGAGATTCGATTGAGAATTACCTTCTGCCAAGGTCTTTTGGATAATCATTTGTTGAGATTAACTAGGGGAATCTTCTGTCGAGATTCAGTATAGAATTACCTTATGTCGAGATCTTCTGGATAATCAAACTCCGAGATTAACCAAGGTATCTACTACCGAGATTCAATTATGAAATACCTTCTACCGAGGTCTTCTGGATAATCATATACTGAGATTAACTAGGGGAATATACTGTCAAGATTCAACATAGAATTACCTTCTTCCAAGGTCTTCTAGATAATCAAACGGCGAGATTAACCAGCGGGATCTACTGCCAAGATTCAATGTAGAATTACCTTCTTCTGAGGTCTTTTGATAATCAAACGTCGAGATTAACCAGGGGAATATACTGGCAAGATTCAACATAGAATTACCTTCTGTTGAGATCTTCTGGATAATCAAACGACGAGATTAACCAGGGGAATCTACTGCCGAGATTTAACGTAGAATTACCTTTTGCCGAGGTCTTATAGATAATCAAATGTCGAGATTAACCAGGGGAATCTACTATCGAGATTCAACATAGAATTACCTTCTTCCGAGGTCTTCTGGATAACCAAACACCAAGATTAACCAGGGGAATCTACTACCGAGATTTAATGTAAAATTACCTTCTGCCGAGGTCTTCTGGAAAATCATCTACCGAGATTAACCAGGGGAATCTACTGTCGAGATTCAACATAGAACAGGTAGCTTGATTGACAATGATTATTTTCTTCACATAAGACAAGGTTTTAGGCTATGTGTGATACAGTGAGAGAACTGACTTGAGTGTTTTACGTTTGATCGCAAATGTTGCGGTTAGCAAGAGTCACCACCGACTTTTCTTTTATCCAAAAGGAAAGGTGAAAAAGCACATGAAAGACCTTTGAGATTGTTTCTTGAGTTCGGGGGGTAGATTATGAAAATGGAAGGTATTAGCACCCTTTTCATACATGGTTTTCCATGGGCTCTTAGTTACTTGCTAGATCACTTGCTTTTATTTGAAAATGTGCTTTGTGTGGTTTTTTGAAAGTATTTTGTAAAGAGGCCTTTGTCTAGGCAAACTTTGTAATGATTCTCGTTCGTAAGAATGTGTACAGAGTGTTTGATCTTTTGAAAATGTTTTCAAGTTTGAAAGATGTTTTTGAAAGTGTTGGTGTTTGTTTTGAAAATAGCAAGGATGTTTTGTTTTGAAATGGAGCAAGTAACTAGGAACATTCTACCTACTCAAAAGTCTTTCATGTTCATTTCCTTTTTCCTTTGACATTGTAATCTTACCATTGATTTGGTAAGTAACCCTATCTTTGGATGTAAAAGGGACGGGCAAGGGTCGTCGTATAACCATGATTAGCAATGTTGCAAGGTATCTTAGCATTTTTTAGGGACTAAGATCATTTTGAAAGGCAACATGGATAGCGTCATCGAGGGACTATGATCTTGTATTTCGTTTGTCTTTGCTAAGATACCTCACATGCGTAATATGTCCATTTTTATAAGGCAACCAAGTGGATTTACCCTAGGGATGTTTGTGTGCAAGTGTATTGATTTTCATGCTTGATTTGTCTTTGATTAGGGTTTGCTAATTGTTGGTTATAATCTTTCCATACAAAACCCTAATTACTAGCATTTGTATATAAAGCGGTAAATTGCGGGAATTAAAATTACTACGCTATTACAACACTTAAGGGAGGGGGATGTACAAATTACAAATGGGGAATATTGCAAGAAATTAAATCTAAATAATTATTACTATCATATTGAATTTGAATAAATGTACAAAAATAAAGATAAAAATGCAAGAATGTAAAATGTAAAGAAATATGATTTTTGTTTGTTTTTTTATAAAAAGGCTTTTCTAACCTAATTAAAAATAAAATAATTAACCGAAAATAAGAAAGTTAATGTTAAGTTAGTAGAATAAATTAATTTAAAGAAAACAAGTTTTTTAGGATTTTTGTGAATTTAATTGAGTTAGTAACTAAAAATAATTAAATAAAAGTCCTAAATTCTAAATGGATTTTAATTTACAAGAAAAATAAAAATATAGTATAATAATAATAATTAAAATTAAAATATCTAAGTAAAAAAGAAATTAATTAAAGAAAAGGAATTATTTAGAGAAATTTTTTTTGTTCTTTTATTTTTGAAAAGAAAAATAAACTAAATTGATATAAATAATAAAAAATAAATATTTTTGGATTTTCATGATTAATGAAAATAATAATAACAACAATAATAATAATAATAGTAATAATAATAATAATAATAAATAAAAGATAAAAAAAATAAAAAAAAAGTAAAAAAATAAAATAAAATAAAAATAAAGTCAGAGAGGTTGATAAGTGAAACACGGGGTATTGTGAGAGAAAAAAGTCAGGCCCAAAGGATGGCCCAAACGCTGCAAAAAAGTGAGAAAATGTAAAAAAAATGAGAAAAATGCAAAAAGGTCACGATGGGGCTTGAACCCAGGACTTCATAGTGACAGGCGCACGCTTTAACCACTAGGGTGGTGATACATCCATTAACTTATGTAAAACAATAAATATATAAAATAAATCTTGCCCTAAATGTACTTCATCTTCAACCTCCAGCCAGAAGCCCTGCAACTTGTTCATTTCTCAACCATTTGCAAAAATGTAAACATGAAAATTGCTCCATTTTTTCATACGAATCCAACCATATAAATATCATGAACTATAAATCAAAGATGAATGAGAATTTTTGAAAGTACGAAATTCTGACCTAATTATTTTCAGATATTCAATCCTAAAATTCTCATAGTTCAATCAATATAAATGAAATCTATGGACATGTACAACTTCAGGGCAATGATGTCTACATTTTATCTTCACAAATTCAAGCCTAACAATGCCTAAGTAATGAGATAGAAGTTCAAGAAAAATACCTCAAAATTGGAAATTGTGAAATGCAAATGAGATTGATTCAAGGTGCTGCAACGATCATGTTAGCTTCATCAAGTTCCCAGGAAGCTAATGCAATGGTTTGCTTGAGCAATAAATGGTTGGAATGACTTGGAAAAGTCAATGTGAAATGCTTTGTTTTTATTTATGGAAGATATGGTAAATGATGTTACAGTAATGAAACAGGGACAATGATAGGTTACACTTGATGTAAGGACGCTTTAGGAACCAAAAGGCCAAGAAACGCACGAGGGAAATATGAGTTTGATGTTCAAGGTCAGAAACTGTGCAACAATGGAGTTTTTGGGAAATTTTTGATTTGAGAGAGTTTTGGTGTATTTTAGGGTGCTTAAGCTCGTCCCCTAACTCACAAATAATGCCTCTATTTATAAGCAACAAGTATGGAGGTTTGTATCTAATCAGAATTCAAAATCACATGTTTAAGCTCAACATGTGATTTTTTGAGAAATCAAGTTTCAATGCTTTGTGTACTGGCTAAGATAGAGTTGTTATGCATTAAACACACTTTCTTCTGACTTTTTAGATGGAGTGTGATCATAGGAAACAAGTTAGAGGTTCAAGAATTGACTTTGCACAAAAAGCTTGCTTTTCTAAAATGGAAGTGTTCACTTTGTGCCATTAAGGGAAATGTGGATTGGATAAAGCTTAAACCACTTGGATTAAAGCTCAAAAGTTTGTGTAATCCATTAATTATGGATAGATACACAAGTTATAAGGCATGCAAAGCAAGATTATGCATCCTAACATTGAAATTGCATTTTTGTTCATCATGAAAATGACCTATAATTTCAGTTTGAAACCCTAACTTCCTCTCTTCGATTCTCATTGCTTAAGAATTATCTCAAGGAGTTCTTGGACATTTTTGAAAGCTTGTAATGTGATATACAACCCATTTTTAAATCACTTTTGAAAATTCCCCTTGGAGCTATATGAAAAAGTGCCATGAAGTTAGGTCAAAATCCTGCCTAAACTAGGGCAAAATTTCACTAAGTGTTTAATTTCAAGACCATGACTTGATGAATTAATAACTTGAGATCCAAGCATTTTTAGGAGTATTTGTGTAAATAAATGTTGTAGATATCATGTAGATCTACAACTTTCATGTTGAAAGTTTCTTTTGAATCATCTTGCATCATGGTGAAACATTTGCTCAAAGTTGTGAAAAAACATGAAGTTTTAAACACTTAGAAAAATTTCTAAGTTAGAAAACTTTGACTTTTCAAAATGAAATCTTGACTTTTTGATTTCTTGTTGAATAAGTTTTATATTTTGACATGTTTTGATGAATTGTGATCTTTGACACTTGATGTTGACAAAAAAGTCAAAGTTTGACTTTTCAGTATACAGTTGACTTTTGATCAGTTGACTAAAAATTCACTATCAATCCAATTGATCTTAAGCAATGTTTTGAGTCATGCCATTAGTTAAAAATGATGCAATTGAACTCTTGATATCATTCCTCAAACCAAATAACCATTTGCTAGGCCAAAAATCAGAAATTGCTCTTTCTCAGTCAAAACCCTAATTTTGACCATTTTGCCCTTTTGATGTTTTGATCAAGTTTCTTGAGGAATTATGGTCCAAACTTGATAAAATGATACATATGAGTTTATAATGTTGATGTGGATAAAATATTATGAAGTTTGACTGTAAATTGGCCACAGTTGACTTTTCCCCCAATAAAGTTGATTTTTTAGGTCAACTCCTCAATTGACTGAGCAAAAATGTGATTCAAGGCTTGAAACTTGACATGAGTAATCTTTGGGGTCTATAATGATCCATGAAAGTCATATGAAGCATTGAAAGTTCAATTATCCTTGTGCAATCTCAAACCCTAATTTCAGTCATCAGTGCTTAAGGAGGTGTCTTGAGTTGATCAACCCTAGTGCATTCTTGATCCAAGAGAGATCTTTGTGAGAAAATATTTGATAAGTGAGAGGGAAAATTTTGGGGTATAACAGCTTCCCCTGTTCAATCTTCTTAAACCTGAAGAGTTAGATTGGCGGATTTGCCAGTCACGACTTGAAGGTGGAAGATGATTGGACACTAGAGTGCCCAGAAATTTGCACTCGAGGATGTGATGGTTGATGGTATAGGGAGTAGGATTAAAGATGCCATTTGGAGAGGAGATGAGAAGTTGTTGGAGATGGGTTTGTAGATGCCATCTGTAATACGGTGGGAGAACTAACTTGAGGTTTTGCGTTTGTTTTTGCAAATGTTTCGGTTTACAAGAGTCGCCATCGACTTTTTATTTTATCCTAAGGAAAGGTTAAAAAGCACAGGAAAAACCTTTGAGATGTTTTCTTGGGTTCAGGGAGTAGATTATAGAAAGGGAAGGTATTAGCACCCTTTCTATCCATGGTTATCCATGGGCTCTTAGTTACTTTCTTAGATCACTTTCCTTGCATTTTCAATTGTTTGAAATGGTGCTTTCAATTGTTTGAAATGGTGCTTTGTGTGTGTGGTTTTGAAATTTTTTTGAAAAAGATGCCTTGTCTAGGCAACCCTTGTAACAATTCTTTACTCGAATGTTTTAAAAAAGGTGTTTGTCTTTTTGAAAAGATGTTTCAAGGTTTTGAAAGTTGTTTTGAAAGTTGTGTGGTGGAGTGTGTTTTGAAAAATGGCAAGGATTTGTTTTGCAAGTTGGTCAAGTAACCAAGAGCTATCTACCCTAAATTTCTCAAAGATCTTTCCTATGTTTTAACCCTTTTAACAGTATTGTTCCACCATTGTATTTGGTGGACAATCTTGTGTTAGGATGTTAACGGGATGGGCGCGGGTCATCGTTTAGACCATGACTGCAATAGTGCCAAGTGTCTTTGGCAATTTTTCCTTTGAGGGACTTGATCATTTTTTAGGCAACTTGAGAAAGCGTCATCGAGGGACTATGATCATTTTATTTGTTTTTGTTTTGCCAAAGACACTCAACATGCAACATGGCCCATTTTTGAAGGCAACAAGTGGAGTAACCCTAAGGGCACAAGTGTGCATTGTGTTGTCCATTTTAATGCTTTTTTGTCTTTCTATTAGTCAAGCTATTTGTTATTTTATTTGCATACAAACCCTAGGTCTATCATGGCATAATTTGAAAGCTTTTAAATGCGGAAATTTAAAGTCCTAAATTATTACAACATGATTATGGGGATGGGGATACAAATGTTTGAATGGGGGGATATTTGACAAGAAATTAAATCTAAACTATTACATCCATATCGAATATACAAATATTTAATTGTACAATATTGGAATAAATACAATAAATATGCAAAATGTATTATGCACCAAAATGATTTTTTATGTATGTGAAAGTATTTTTCAATGTAAAATATAAACAAAAATAAAAGGGTCAAATTTTGGATATTTTTATGGTTTAGGGCAAAACCCTAGTTTTTGAATAAATAGTATTTATTTATTAATTATATACAATATTTATATAATAATTTATACAAAAAATAAAAAAAGAAGTATATTGTAAAAAAAAGTATTTTTAGTGTCATATATTAATAAAAATAAAAATGTATTATTTGTATATTTTTATCCTAAATATCTAATAAAATATACAAGTATTTATATATATTATATTAAATATACTAAATATATACAAGAATAAAATATTAATTATTTACAAAAAAAAGTATATTTTAGAAAATGTTTTCAAAATGTAAACAAAAAATAATAACTGAAAAATATTTATTTTTGTATTATTTTTAGGGTTTTAAAGAAAAGGTTTTTATATTTATATACATACATATATTAAATAAAACAAATAAATGCCAAATAAATGCAAAAAAGGGTGGAAAAATATTTTTGATATTTTTGATATTTGAGCAAAAAATAATAAGTCAGAATCAAAAAGAAAAAAAATCAAAAATGATCAATATATCACACAATGGGCCAAGGGGGTGTGAATTGGAAAAGGGAGTGCAAAGAGCAAGACTGACTCAGGCCCAGCCCAAGCCAGTCATCTTCAACCTTCATCATTGTTTGAACAACCAAAATGCGCGCCTTCCATGCTTCATTCAAACTCCTGATTCTTTGACTTTTAACAAAAACTCATAACACAAACATTATAGAGCATCAAGAGACGAATTCATACAGATAAAACACTTGACCTAACTCTAAGAAACGAAGGAGAATGTCTTCATCCCCAATTTCTGACCTAATTTTTCTTCAATGTTCATGGCCAAAATTCTCACAGCACGCATAATATAAATGAAAAGTAATCATATGTATGGCTTCAGGGCTATGAGTAGAGCATGTTTCATTCACAAACCTAAGCCTAACTCTTCCTAGATTGAGAGATAGAAGTTCATGTTTTTACCTGTTTCAGCTTGAGTCGTGTACAATAATGTGGCCAACTTCAATGGAGTTTGAGCTTTTGTACAGCTTGCCTGAAGTCCAAGGATGCTTCTCCAACACCTAGCTTGCTTTGATACTCTCTGAATCGTGCTATGGAAGTTCACAAACTGAAAAGTGAAAATGGCAAGTGATGTTAGGGGTGTTACAGTTTGTATCTAGGGCCTGGGATAGTTCCAATGGATGATATAGAATGTATTTGAACTGGTTTTAGCCAAAGTGCACGAGTGGAATGGATTGTGAAAGTCAAACTGCAACAGATGCCCTGTTTTGCATAAAAAGTGTGATTTTCTGTATGGGGAGGGATGAGGGGTGGTTTGGTCGTGCTTTAGGCTTGCTTGGATGTATGAAAGATGTTTGCAAAGTTTGTTTTGGTTGGTGTTTACAGGAATGAGAGCTTGGAGTTATTTTGCAATCTTGCTTGTTTTTGAAGTAAGAAAGTTCAAGTCCTTATGCAGGCCTGTATATCCTCTCTATCTATGTTGCACACTTTGCTCTTGATCAGTGGGATTTGCTTACAAACTCTTTGTTAGAACAATGTTTGAATCTACTACCCTATATTTGAGTTTTGATGATAACAAAGTGAAAAGATATAGTATTTATATGTTTCATGTTTGAACTATATGCTGCCTAAAATTACTATGCTCTGACTTGCAGATACGCTGATTAAAATAAGCAAGATCACTTCTTCAGCATCAGAATTTGTTTTCATACACCAGCATCAGAAGTTGCTGAATCAGAACGTCAAGATCAGATGATCAACTCACGTACATGCTGGAGCTTGATGAACAGAACTGCGCGTAAACACTCTGATACAGAAACACAATAGTTCATCAGCAGCGAAGCAGAATCAGAATGAGCCAAGCCAGAACGTGCATTGAAGAAGCAACGGTACTGTGCATTGAAAGCTAATTAATCCCAACGGCCTCATTCTAGACAAGATCTGCTCAAAAAGGAAATCTTGTTATTAGCATTGAATCAAGAATATTGCATTCAACGTTCATCTTCTCAAGTGCTATATAAACAAGGCTTCGAAGATTATAATGGCTAATGCTCTCCAAATCTCTACACGCACAAAGCTGAACAATAATCTTCATCTACCAGTTCTGCTAAACCACAAACTCTGATACTCCATTAGTGTTTAGCAATCTAGTTTCTAAGCTTCATTTTGTGTATACATCACAGTTGTGATAAAGTTTTGTAGAAAACATTCACACACATTGTTTTATACCTTTGTAAGAAAGTGTTGCCTTGACAAACCGGATTGTGGTTTGAATCAAGAAGGCTTTAGCAGTTGTTAAAGCAGTCTGTAATATTCAGTTGAATATAGTGAATTAAGACCTCGTTGGAGAGAGGCGAAATCACCTTGACGGGTGGACTGGAGTAGTTTGAGATCAAACGAACCAGGATAAAAATATCTTGTCAATTGCTTTAAGATTTCAGTTTTTCAATTCAACCCCCCCTTATTGTGTTTTTCACCCCTTCAATTGGCATCAGAGCGCCTGGTTCTGAGCTAAAACACTTAACCGTGTCAGTACAAGATCCAGCGTCAGAAAAACACAATGGCAGGAAACAACTCTCACTTCAGCAATGACAATAATGAGGACAGAGACAGATTCAGCGGCAAACCTCCAGTCTTTGATGGAGAAAACTTTGATTACTGGAAAGACAGAATTGAAAGCTTCTTTCTAGCACATGATGCTGATCTGTGGGATATGGTGACAGATGGATACACGCACCCTGTGAATGCAACTGGTCAGAAGATTGATAGAAAATCAATGACTGATCAACAAAAGCGTGACTTCAAGAATCACCATAAGGCCAGAACCATCCTCCTCAGTGCCATCTCCTATACTGAGTATGAAAAGATCTGCAACAGAGACACAGCTAAGAACATCTTTGATTCTCTCAGAATGACGCATGAGGGCAACGTTCAAGTCAAAGAAACAAAAGCTCTGGCGCTCATTCAGAAGTATGAGGCGTTCAAAATGGAAGAATCTGAATCCATTGAAACTATGTTCTCTAGATTCCAGATTCTGGTAGCTGGTCTCAAAGTTCTGGACAAAGGATACTCTACTGCTGACCATGTCAAGAAGATAATCAGAAGTTTACCCAAGCAGTGGAGGCCTATGGTTACTGCTCTGAAGCTAGCTAAAGATCTCAACAAGATCACTCTGGAGGAACTTATAAGCTCCCTCAGAAGTCATGAGATAGAGCTAGAAGCTGACGAGCCTCAGAAGCAAGGTAAGCCTTTAGCTTTAAAATCTAACAGAAAATCTGAGTCTAAAGTTTTGCAGGCAGTTGAAGAAACATCTGATGGATCCTCATCAGAAGAAGACGAACTTTCCCTTCTCTCCAGAAGAGTAAATCAACTGTGGAAGCAAAGACAAAGGAAGTTCAGGAATCCCAAAAGATCTGATCAGAACGAGTCTTCTTCCAGATACAGAAGGACAGATTCTTCCTCTGGATACAAAAGATCTGAAGGCTCCTCCAGTAGCAAGAAGCCAAACACAAAAGACATCATCTGCTACGAGTGCAATGAGCAAGGACACTACAAGAGTGACTGCCCAAAGCTTCAGAGGGAAAAGCCCAAAAAGAAGTTTGGAAGAGAGAAGAAGAAAAGTCTCATGGCCACATGGGATGACTCTGACTCGTCTGAAGCTGACTCAGAATCAGATGATGAAAGGGCAAACATAGCGCTCATGGCTAACATTCCAGATGATAGTGAAGCTTCTGAATCAGACTCAGAATCAGACACAGAAGAGGTATTCCCTAACTTCGCTGTTAATTTTACAAAGGCTGAACTTGCTGAAAGCCTCAATGAAATTCTGGAACGTTATCAGCAACTTAGAGCTAAATTCAGAGACCTGAAAAGGAATCTTGAATCTGACTCTAATAAGTCTGAGAGTCTCAAATTGGAAAACTCTGAGCTGAGAGATAAAATTTCAAAATTAGAAAACTCTCAGAAGGAACCAATTTCTGAAACTCCCAACAACGCTGATGAGATCATCAAGGAGTATGATCATAGTTTCCAGAAGTTCTTAGCTAAAAGCATAGATAGAAGAAGAATGGCTTCAATGATCTATGGAGTTAGCAGAAACGGCAGGAAAGGAATAGGATACCTAGGTAAGGTTCCTACACCTAAAAATGTCATGGATTTAACCATTAAACACACTCCTCTAAATTCACACTTTGTGTATGGTCACACACACGACATCAAATATACTAGCAGTAAGCACTCTGTGAAACCAAAATTCAACCAGAGTTTTGGTAAAACTAACAAATCAGGACCAAAGAAGATCTGGGTACCTAAGGATAAAATAATACATGTTGCAGATATCTTTAGCAGCAAGTAAGAAACACCAGTCATGGTACCTGGACTCTGGCTGCTCACGACACATGACGGGAAGAAGGCATATGTTCCAAAGCCTGGAACTTAAGCCTGGAGGCCACGTTGGCTTTGGAGGCAATCAGAGGGGAAAGATAATTGGCTCTGGACTGTAGGTAATGGAAATCTTCCCTCTATTAATAATGTTCTGCTAGTTGATGGATTGATGCATAATCTGTTATCCATAAGTCAATTAAGTGATAACGGTTATGATATAATCTTTAATCAAAAATCATGTAAAGCTGTTAGTCAGAAAGATGGGACTATCCTGTTTAATGGTAAGAGGAAAAACAACATTTACAAAATCAAACTTTCTGAACTAAAGAGTCAGAACGTAAAATGTCTTCTGTCTGTTAACAATGAGCAGTGGATCTGGCACAGAAGATTGGGGCATGTTAGTATGAGAAGAATATCTCAGATTAACAAACTCAATCTGGTCAGAGGACTTCCAAATTTGAAGTTCAATTCAGATGCTCTGTGTGAAGCATGTCAGAAAGGCAAATTTGCAAAACCTTCTTTTAAATCCAAAAATGTTGTTTCCACCTCTAAGCCATTAGAACTTCTGCACATTGACCTATTTGGACCAGTTAAAACTGCTTCAGTCAGTGGTAAGAAGTATGGGTTAGTAATCGTAGATGACTATAGCAGATGGACATGGGTAAAGTTCTTAAGACACAAGGACGAGTCACACTCTGTGTTTGTTACCTTCTGTAACCAAGTTCAGAATGAAAAAGATCTTAGAATCGTTAAAGTCAGAAGTGATCATGGTGGAGAATTTGAAAATAAAGATTTTGAGTCATTCTTTAATGACAAAGGCATTCTGCATGATTTCTCTTGTCCTAGAACTCCCCAACAAAATGGAGTTGTAGAACGAAAGAACAGAACATTGCAAGAAATGGCCAGAACCATGATCAATGAGACAAACGTCGCTAAGACTTTCTGGGCAGAGGCAATAAACACAGCGTGCTACATTCAGAATAGAATCTCAATAAGACCTATTCTGGAAAAGACTCCATATGAATTGTGGAAGAACAGAAAGCCCAACATTTCATATTTTCATCCATTTGGATGCACTTGCTTTATATTAAATACAAAGAATTATTTGAACAAGTTTGATTCTAAGGCACAGAAGTGTATTATGTTAGGATACTCTGAACGCTCAAGAGGGTACAGAGTATACAATACAGAAACACAGATTGTGGAAGAATCAATCAGTGTTCGTTTTGATGACAAGCTTGACTCTGAAAAGTCAAAGCAGAATGAAAATCTTGCAGGTATAGAAATTGAATTTGCAGGTTCTGAAGACAAGTCATCAGAAGCTCTCAACACAGACATTCCTTCAACGTCTGAAAGAAGCAATGCTAGAAATCCTACAACAGCTGCTGATCAACCTCAGAAGAGATTGCCCAGAAGCAGTTTGGATCACCCAGAAGAGACTATCCTAGGAAGAAAGGAAGATCCAATCAGAACAAGAGCAAGCTTCAGAAACTCTGAAGAAACTCTTATGGGACTTGTGTCTCTGATTGAACCTTCTTCTATTGATGAAGCACTTCTAGATAATGACTGGATTCTGGCAATGCAAGAAGAGCTGAATCAATTCACCAGAAACGACGTATGGGATCTCGTTCCCAGACCAAAAGGATTCAACGTCATTGGAACAAGATGGGTGTTCAGAAACAAGCTTAATGAGCAAGTTGAAGTCATCAGAAACAAGGCACGACTGGTTGCACAAGGTTATAGTCAGCAAGAGGGGATAGACTATACAGAAACCTTTGCCCCAGTCGCCAGGTTAGAATCTATCAGACTTTTAATCTCATTTGCTGTTAATAAAGGCATCACTCTGTATCAGATGGATGTCAAAAGTGCATTCTTAAATGGTTATATAGAAGAAGAAGTTTATGTTCACCAACCCCCAGGTTTTGAAAATACAAAACATCCAGAACATGTTTTCAAACTAAAGAAGTCACTGTATGGTCTGAAACAAGCTCCCAGAGCTTGGTATGAAAGGCTAAGTAACTTTCTGCTTGAAAATGAATTCACCAGAGGGAAAGTGGACACTACTCTATTCTGTAAAACAGTTAAGAGTGACATTTTAGTCTGTCAAATTTATGTTGATGATATAATTTTTGGTTCTACTAATCCTTCTCTTGGAAGAAAATTTGCTAAGTGTATGCAGGCAGAATTTGAGATGAGCCTCATGGGGGAACTGAAATTCTTTCTAGGAATTCAGATCAATCAAACTCCAGAAGGAACTTACATTCATCAGAGCAAATACATCAGAGATCTTCTGAAGAAATTTGACCTCTCAGAATGTAAGCCATCAAAGATTCCAATGCATCCCACGTGCATTCTGGAAAGAGAAGAGGTAAGCAAAAGTGTAGAACAGAAAGTCTACAGAGGTATGATTGGTTCTCTCCTCTATCTGACTGCTTCAAGACCTGATATCTTATTCAGCGTATGTATTTGTGCTAGATTCCAATCAGATCCTAGAGAATCTCACTTAACAGCTGTTAAGCGAATTTTCAAGTATCTGAAAGGTACTACTAATCTGGGTTTGTTTTATAGAAAATCTAGTGATTACAGCTTAGTAGGCTACTGTGATGCTGATTTTGCTGGAGACAGAGTGGAACGTAAAAGTACTTCTGGAAGCTGCCAGTTTCTGGGAGAAAATCTGATCTCTTGGTCCAGCAAAAGGCAATCAACAATTGCTCTGTCAACAGCAGAAGCTGAGTACATAGCAGCAGCAGGATGTAGCACACAAATGCTCTGGATGAAAAGTCAGCTTGAAGACTTCCAGATTTTTGAGAGTAACATTCCTATACTTTGTGATAATACTTCTGCTATTTGCTTAAGTAAGAATCCTATTTTACATTCTAGAGCTAAGCATATAGAAATTAAGCATCATTTCATTAGGGACTATATTCAGAAAGGTATTTTGAACTTGAAATTTATAGATACAGACCATCAATGGGCTGATATCTTTACTAAACCCCTTTCAGAAGATAGGTTTAATTTCATTCTGAAACATCTCAGCATGAAAGTATGCCCAGAATGAAAATGTTTTAATTCCATATATTTATCTTCAGAATGTAATTATATTACTGTGAACTTCTGATCAATCTTCTTTCAGAAAGATAGAACATGCAGATTGTATCAGATGCAAGTCTAAAGATCTGAGAGTCTAATCTCAAAGACAGACGTGCTGATCACTACATCAAACAAGTGTCATCCAATCATCAGCAAATCTCTGAAGCAGAACGCGTGCACGCTTCTGAGAAGGCAAAGCGCTGATTGGGTGCATTGAGACACATGTCTGGTAACCATTTTTAAGTATCTTTCTCAAATCCCCCAAAATCAGCAAGCATTTAATGAAAAGTAATCACGCTTGTTAAATGGCAATCATTATTTTTTTTCTCTCTCTTAAAAACGTTTAATTTTTCAAAAAATAATTTTGAAAAACTCTATTTAAGCACATTAATCCTTTATTATTATTCTTTACGCTTTCTCATAATCACTCAAGCATTTTCTGCATATTTCTGAGTTCATCTCCTACAAACCTTTTTCTCTCAAATCATTCTCAAAGCTTTTTTAGTGTGAACAATGGCATCCTCCAGCATTTCTGCAGGCAATCAGAAGAAAGAAACCTCTGAACAATATCAGGTGCCCCTCAGAACTCTTCTCACTCCGGTAAAGAACCTTGAAGTGCTCTCTGAGTTAATCATCGACTTTGAAAGTTTGAAGGAAAATGGATTTGACCTAACTGAAGAAATTAGGGCTCAAAAGTGGGAGAGGTATTTCGATAGGTTGGTTGGACCAACATTCCCAGCGCTTGTCAAGGAATTTTGGATTCACGCCAAGGTTTCTAAACATCTAGTCATCTCTTCTGTCATGGGAAAGAAGATAGTGATTTCTGAAGATCTCATTGGAAGGCTAATCGGTCAAAGTGGTGGTGGAGTCCGTTGTGTGGACATGGCTGAAAGATGCCCTGATGTAGGTGTGGTAGCCAACAGAATTTTCACTCATGGATTGCCCAGCAACAAAATTAAGGATCTGAAGGACCACTGCAGAGTATGGGCCAAGATTGTTCTGGGATGCTTCAACCACAGGAAACCAACAAGTTCTCCTGATTATATAAACGTGGATCAGCAGTTTCTGATCTACTTTATTGATCAGAGGGTAAAGATCAATCTGGCACACTTCTTGTTCAACCATCTCAAGACCAGTGTCAAAGAAACAAGAGAAGAAGAAAGGACCAAAAGGGACTGGATACCGGTTGGAAGGCTTATATCAGATATTCTGACAGAGAATAAGCTGATAGAGTATCTGAGCGAAGCTCAAGTGCTGAGCACTATTGAACCAACTGTTGGAAAACCGCTGAACGCTAAGAACCTGAAAAAGATGAAGCTGATAGAAAATATTCAGAAGGAACCCAGAGCTACTTCAACTGCTGATATCTCCAGCAGAAGAGTGCCTCTGAGTGATTTTCCGGTATTTTCTGAAATGGAATCCAAACCAGAGTTGTTTCTCAGGTATCCAGATTCATACAAGGAAGAAGATACAGGTTCAAAGCTGAAGATCAAAGATCTGAGTCAAATCCAACCAGAAGTGACTCAGAAGAAGACAAAGAAGAGGAAAGCGCCAGAAGAAGGATCATCTCATCAGACTCCAAAGAAAAGAGGTATTTCATCTGCTGCCCCTATCTCAAAATCTTTTACTATTCCAACATCTGCTGCCCCTTCTCAAACCTCTCACAGAATATCAATCCCAATCCCTACCATTGATGAAACCATACCAGAAGACCCTTCTGAGGCCTTACAACTCAGAAGAACCAGAACTAAGACTCCCAAACAACCAACTGTTTCAACAACACCAGCACTTGATCGAGTGCTAGATGATATTGAGCGTGAACATGCTTCTGCTCAACCAAATTCTGAACCACCAAATATTCCTCCTCCACAACCAGAACAACAACCTGAACCAGAACAACAACAACAACCAGAATCAGAACCACAACAACAACAACCTCTCACAGAAGAACCTCTGATCCCTGAGCAATCAGAGATTCCACCTCCTCAACCAGAAAATAATCCACCTTCACCACAAACAGAGTTTCACCATTCCAAAACCCCTTCTCCTCATAAATCTGACCCTCACTCACCTCAACCTTCACCGCTGGCAATCCAGTTGCCATGTGGAACCACTATTGTCATGCCCCAGTTACCATCTTCAGAGGAATCAACACCTCCAAATACTCCCAAACCACCATCCACTCCAATCGAAATATCTGACTCTGATTCTGATACCCTTCCTCCAAAACAAACAGCCTCTCAGCAAACCTCTGAAAACCCCAGCAGAACTTTCATTGACTTAACAAGTCTTGAACGTCTTGCTGATTTAAGACACAAAATTGCCATTCCCAAACCAAAGCAACCAGATGTTGGCTCTGGTATTTTGAATTTTGAAACAGGTGTGCTGCAATGGATTGCTTCTTTGAAGCAAGTCTGTCCTGGGATGATTGACCCAGCTGCTTCTGATCAGCTCTGGTCACAGTTCAGAGTATGGGTACGTGCTGAAGCCCTCAAGTTGCAGGATGTCAACTATGAGCAGGCACAACAGAACTTCAGCAAGCTGCTGAAGGAAGTTGAAAGTCAGCTGCCTCAGGAAGTTGTGCTCCCTCTGGACAGTGAATCTTGGTCTGAGAAACAGCAAGCTGCACAGGTGCAACCATCAGAAGAAGACAAGACCATTCAGGCTGAAAGTCAAGCAGAAGATGTCGCTGAAAGTTCTGAGAAGCCTCCTCCTTCTGATGCTTCCCAAGCTGCCTTGGACAGGCAGACTCTGGAAGAATTAAGGCTGAATGACTTGCGTCTACAACAGCGGATGGAAGAGAATGATCAGAAGATGAAGGCAAGAATGGATGTACAGGACAGCAAGATTGACACTGTTGTCAACATGGTTCAGAAGCAGAATGAAACTTCTGAAAAGATTCAAGCGATGCTGGAGAGCCTGTTCTCACGCATGCCACCCCAACCTTAAATCTTTTTCATGCATAATCATTTTAACTATGTTCTAAAGTACTGTTTTGACTATGTTTTTGTAATGTTCTTTTGCTCTGAACTATTTTAATATAATTTGTTTTTCTGATCTAAATTGTTTTAGCACATCACCAACACTTTTTGGTTGCTGACAAAAAGGGGGAGAACAAGAATGATATTTAAAATCAATAACGGCTAACTAGACAGAAATTCTCAAACATTTTAACTCTATTACTTGAAATGTTTTTCTGTTTTGTTTAAAGTCTACAGGCACAAGGAAGCTCCTGAACACTATGAAGACTAGAAGCTCTGATCAAAATGTAGAAGCTCTGATCAATGTTGCTCTGATCAAATATGAAGTTCTGATCGACCAAATACTCTGATCCAAAGCAAAGCTCTGACAGGAAAAGCTCTGAAGCTCTGCTCTCTGATAAGTCAAAGACTCTTATAATCTGATGTTCAAAGAAAGAAAAAGATCTGATCCTGAAGAACACGTATATCAAAGGGAAGTAACAAACTCAGGGGGAGTATCTCTTAACTCTGATTTCTCCTTACTTCTTAACTCTGAAACATTTCCCAGACACCTTTTCACGTTATTTTTCATTTAAAATATCTAGTTTTTGTCATCATCAAAAAGGGGGAGATTGTTAGAACAATGTTTGAATCTACTACCCTATATTTGAGTTTTGATGATAACAAAGTGAAAAGATATAGTATTTATATGTTTCATGTTTGAACTATATGCTGCCTAAAATTACTATGCTCTGACTTGCAGATACGCTGATTAAAATAAGCAAGATCACTTCTTCAGCATCAGAATTTGTTTTCATACACCAGCATCAGAAGTTGCTGAATCAGAACGTCAAGATCAGATGATCAACTCACGTACATGCTGAAGCTTGATGAACAGAACTGCGCGTAAACACTCTGATACAGAAACACAATAGTTCATCAGCAGCGAAGCAGAATCAGAATGAGCCAAGCCAGAACGTGCATTGAAGAAGCAACGGTACTGTGCATTGAAAGCTAATTAATCCCAACGGCCTCATTCTAGACAAGATCTGCTCAAAAAGGAAAGCTTGTTATTAGCATTGAATCAAGAATATTGCATTCAACGTTCATCTTCTCAAGTGCTATATAAACAAGGCTTCGAAGATTATAATGGCTAATGCTCTCCAAATCTCTACACGCACAAAGCTGAACAATAATCTTCATCTACCAGTTCTGCTAAACCACAAACTCTGATACTCCATTAGTGTTTAGCAATCTAGTTTCTAAGCTTCATTTTGTGTATACATCACAGTTGTGATAAAGTTTTGTAGAAAACATTCACACACATTGTTTTATACCTTTGTAAGAAAGTGTTGCCTTGACAAACCGGATTGTGGTTTGAATCAAGAAGGCTTTAGCAGTTGTTAAAGCAGTCTGTAATATTCAGTTGAATATAGTGAATTAAGACCTCGTTGGAGAGAGGCGAAATCACCTTGACGGGTGGACTGGAGTAGTTTGAGATCAAACGAACCAGGATAAAAATATCTTGTCAATTGCTTTAAGATTTCAGTTTTTCAATTCAACCCCCCCTTCTTGTGTTTTTCACCCCTTCACTCTTGCCTCAAAGATCTGGCTTGTACTTCTTGGACTTGTTATTTGACATAAAGCACTACTTTTCAAAAATGGCAAGTTTGCTTTTTCTATTTAAAGGATAATTTTATGTGTAATGACCAAATGCACAAAATAATGCTTGAACACAATGGTTAGGCATTTAATTATGGAGTGAAAACTTGGTTTATAGGCCTTCAAGCTAGCTTTGTACAAGATGAATTGAAAATGCAAGTTGTGATGAGCAAGCTTTGGCCATTGACAAGAATGAGTTTTGGCCAACTTTGCAAATTCGATTCTCTCTATCCACAAGGGTGTTTGAGAAGTTCTTGGACAATTTTGAAAGCTTGGAATGTGTACTACAATCCATCTTTGTAATGAAAATTGAAACTCCAAGTGGAAGCATGTGAAAAATGGCCAAGAAGTTGGACAAAAATCCTGCCTAGAATAGGTCAAAATTTCTCTAAGTTAAGAATGTTTTGCACCCTTATTCCAAAAATCATAACTTGATATACAAGCTTCCTTTGAGAAAACTTTGTGAATCAAAGTTGTAGATTTTGTAATGGACTACAACTTTCATGTTTTGAGTTTTGTTTTAATCCATTTGTATCTTGATGAAAAAATGGGACAAAGTTAGGAAAAAATAAGGAAGTTTCATAACTTAGAAAAATTCTAAGTTTATGAAATTTTCTCATTTTAAACCCTAATTTGCAAATTTGGATTTCTTGATGAACAAGTTTCATAATTTGACATGTCTTGATGAAAAATGAATCTTGGCACTTGATTTTGACAAAAAAGTCAAAGTTTGACTTTTCAATATACAGTCAAATTTTGATCAGTTGACTGAAAAATTCATCTGTCAATCCTATGCATTTGAGATCTTTTGAACTTATTGAATGTGTCAAGACAATGCCATTGAGTCCTTGAGTCCATATGTGAACTTGGTTTGCCATTGGTTAGGTCAAACAGTCAAAAATTGCCTTTGTGCAGTCCAAACCCTAAAAATGACCATTTTGCCCTTTTGGTGATCTGATCAAATTTCTTGTGGAATTATGATCCAAACTTGACCAAATGGTTCATATGAGTTAATTATGTTGATGTGGGTAAAAAATCACGAGGTTTGACTGTCAATTGGCCACAGTTGACTTTTTCCCCAATACAGCTGATTTCTAGGTCAATTGTCCAATTGACTGGGCAAAGATTGGAATCAAGGCTTGAAACTTGGTATGGATAAACTTGTAGGTCCAACATGAAGCATGAAAGTCACCTTGGGAATTTTAGGTCAAAATATCCTTGTGCAAACTCAAACCCTAATTTGGGTCAACAGTGCAAGGAGGAGTCTTGAGCAGAGCAAACCCTAACTTGATTTTGAGCTCCAGGAGTCTTGTGGTGAGAAAATGTTGATGAAGTGAGAGGGAAAATTTTGGGGTACAACAGTTACCCATGTTCAATCTTCTTGAACCTGAAGAGTTAGATTGGCAAGTTTGCCTTTCGCGTCTCGAAGGTAAAAGGAGATTGGACACTAGAGTGCCCGTAAATTTGCACTTGTCAAAACATGGATGCGGGAATGGGCTTAAAGATGCCATTTGGAGATGGGCTTAAAGATGCCATATGGAAAGTGACAGAATCTTGTCGGGGGATGGGCTTAAAGATGCCATCTGGAATGTATGTTGTAGGTGAAATACATGAGTATCAGAAAGGTGTCCATGTTTTGGAACATCTCTGAACTGGGGGGGGGGGGGGGGGGGTCTGAACAAGAAATAGATTGACATCCATGTTTGGAGAATTCGTAAACTGTTTTCAGAGGTCTTGGATCTGAACAAGCGATAGGTTAATATCCATGTCTGGAGAACCCGTAAACTGTTTTCAGAGGTCTTGAAGTTGAACAAGCAATAGAGCAGCATCCATGTCGGGAAGCGTCCGTAAACCGTTTTCAAAAGTTGAGTATGAACAAGCGATAGATTAACATCCGTGTTTGGAGAATCCGTAAACTGTTTTCAGAAATGGAAGAATCTGAACAAGCGATAGTTTAACATCCGTGTCTGGAGAACCCGTAAACTATTTTTAGAGGTCTTGAAGTTGAATAAGCAATAGATCAGCATACATGTTGGGAAGCATCCGTAAACTGTTTTCAAAAGTTGAGTCTGAACAAGCGATAGATTAACATCCGTGTTTGGAGAATCTGTAAACTGTCTTCAGAAATGGAAGAATCTGAACAAGCGATAGGTTAACATCCGTGTCTGGAGAACCCGTAAACTGTTTTCAGAAGTCTTGGAATGGAGAAGGAACCGGTGTAGGGTTTCCTGATGATGAGTCCGTGTAAAACTGCATCTGAAATTGAGAAGGAACCGGTGTAGGGTTTCCTGATGATGAGTCCGTGTAAAACTGAATATGAAATTGTTAATGATAGCCTTTTATTCTTATCCTGAAAAGGACAAAATGTTAGCTAAACACAAAGTTGTGTTGCATGAAATGTATGATGCAATATATGTTATATCAATGTTTATGATATGAATGTAATGAATGCGCATGTAAGCTGATGAGCTGTCTTGCTGAGGATAGATGAGTCCTGGATAATGAAATCTTTGACTGCTGCCGGGGAAAGTAAATCCTTGACTGCTGCAGGGGATTGAACATCCTTTGATCATTTAAAATGAGAAGTCCTAGGACCGCTGTTGGGGACTCAGGATCTTGGGTTGTATGCCAATCTACTGGGGTTTTAAAAATGAGATTCTTCATTCTGTTAACGATGAACTGTTATCTGGTCGATCTCCAGGCTTTCACAGAAACTTGCGTTGCTATCTGGTCGTAATCCAGGCTTCCCCATGACTTGTATTGTTGAGCTGCTATCCGGTTGAATCCAGGCTTCACGGCTTGTGTTAAAGATATACCACTATCTGGTCGACTCCAGGCTTCGTAATATTCTTGGCTGCTGTCTGGTCGTAGTCCAGGCTTTACAGAAACTTGTATTGCTATCTGGTCAGAATCCAGGCTTCACAATAATTTGTTAAGCTGTTATCCAGTCAAATCCGGGCTTCACGGCTTGTGTTGAAGATATACCACTATCTAGTCGACTCCAAGCTTCATAGTATTCTTGACTGCTGTCTGGTCGTAATCCAGGCTTCACAGAAACTTGTATTGCTATCTGGTCGTAATCCAGGCTTTGCAATAGCTTACTAAGCTGTTATCCGGTCAAATCCCGACTTCACGGCTTGTGTTGAAGATATACCACTATCTGGTTGACTCCAGACTTCGTAGTATTCTTGACTGCTGTCTGGTCGTAATCCAGGCTTCACAGAAACTTGTTGGGGATTAAACTATTATCTGGTCGAATTCGGGCTTCATAGCTTGCTCTCAGGGGATACCATTATCTGGTCGTAATCCAGGTTTTTCGGTAGTCTGACATTATTATCCGGTCGTACTCCGGGCTTCACAATATGCTGTAGAGATCAAGATACTATCCGGTCAAATCCGGGCTTCATAACTCAAACTTTGTGAGAATTTGATCTTTGACGAGTGTAACTCCCAACAGGTGATGAAGGAACTTTTGAACAACCGACTAATTTGAAATATAATTTGTTTTGGAGGATAAATCCTTGACAAATGTTGGGGAAATAAACCCATAACCGAAGTTGGGGATAGAAAAATCCTTTGGTTACTGAGGGTGAGAAATCCTTGTTGACTGCTAATTGCTTGGGGAGCAAGATCTTCAGTTGTTGAGGGATCCTAGGATCACTGCTGGGGATTGAAAATCCTTGGTGACCCGTGGGAAATGAGAATTCTGATGATCTCTACTGGGGAGTCCAGAACCTGGTAGACTCATGCTGGAGAAGTAAGACTGAGGATTTTCAGTCTGGTGGGAAGTATCTCTGTGGGGAGAAGGTTCACTAGTCCGGTTCCGCTGGGGATTGACAGTTGGAAGTTTTAGCTCCGCTGGGGACTGACAGCTTTGACTTTACTGGGGATAGCATTTTCATATTTTTAGGGCTCCGTTGGGGATACTGAAACTGAGGGGAATTAGATTCTGGAAGGCTCTTTGGTTGGGGAAATCAGCTTTGAGAAAGCTTTTGTTCTGCTGAGGATCCTGAAGTTTAACTTTGTTTGGGGATTCCTTCTGAAAGGGCATCAAGATATCTATCTGTACCTTTAACCTATCCGCAATCATCTTTCTTGATTTGCAAGAGAATGATTATGTTCAAATGCATATGCCTTTTTAACAAAACATTGGACGTTTCTCAAATAAAACATAAGTGTAAAAAGCAAAAGGAAGACAAAGCAAACTTCTGTGTTTAGAAAAGTGTTTGTATTAACTTTTTATGAGTATCTTTGTACAAAGGAGACAGACATCCTAGTAAGAGGATGTTGTCGTAAAAATTGAAAAATTTATACAAAAGAAAGATGGCTATGTGAAACAATTCCATGGGATTCCCATTCTGCTATAGCCTTCACAACTCTGAATATCTTGTCCATTCACTGCTTCATCTACCGATGATTGGATTGATCAAAAGCTCGGAGCTTGTTGATGAAGAGATTGTTCTTTAAAGTGATCCGACGAGACATAGTCATACGCTTTAATTCCCTAACTTTTGCCTGAATCGCCCTTTCGGGTTTTCGATCCACCGGGAGACCCTTTTTTGCCCAAGTCTCCCTTTCGGGTTTTCAACTTTCCGAGTGTACAGATTTTTTTGTTTTATCCCTAATTTTTGCCTGAACCGCCCTTTCGGGTTTTCGATTCACCGGGATGCCCATTTTTGCCCAATTCGCCCTTTTGGGTTTTCGACTTGTCGGGTTGTTTTATGCGTAGTATCTTTTGACTATGTCTGCGTTCGCAGGGTGCGGCAAATCGTCGCCGCCCATGGTGGTCAGAATCATTGCACCACCAGAAAAGATGCTTTTGATTACAAATAGTCCTTCATAAGTAGGAGTCCATTTGCCCCTGGGATCACTTTGCGGCAAGATGATCCGCTTGATTACGAGATCTCCGACTTGATATACTTGACGTCTGACTTTCTTGTTGAAAGCCTTGATCATCCGTTTTTGGTATGTCTGACCATGGCAAACAGCAGTGAGTCACTTCTCATCGATCAAATTGAGTTGATCAAGTCGGGTCTGAATCCAATCGTCTTCATTCAAACCAGCATCCTTCATAATCCTTAAAGAAGGAATCTGAACTTCCATGGGTAGAACAACTTCCATGCCATATACCAAAGAAAATGGGGTTGCCCATGTTGAAGTACGTGCCGTGGTACGGTATCCATGCAGAGCAAACTGTAACATCTCATGCCAGTCCTTGTAGGTGACTGTCATTTTCTGAATGATCTTCTTGATGTTTTTGTTCGCAGCTTCAACAACACCGTTCATCTTTGGCCGATAGGGAGATGAATTATGATGATAAATCTTGAACTGTTCGCATAGAGCGGTGATCATAGTATTGTTCAGATTAGTACCGTTGTCTGTGATGATCCTGTCGGGGACACCATACCGGCATATGAGGTTTTGCTTGATGAAACGGGAAACCACATTTTTTGTAACAGAGGCGAAGGAAGCTGCTTCGACCCATTTGGTAAAATAGTCAATGGCGACCAGGATGAAGCGATGTCCATTGGACGCTGTGGGCTTGATCTCTCCAATCATGTCAATGCCCCACATTGCGAATGGCCAAGGAGCTGTCAGAACGTTGAGAGGAACAGGAGGAATATGAATCTTGTCAGCGTAGACTTGACATTTGTGGCAAGTACGGGAATGTTGATGGCAATCAGCTTCCATGGTAGACCAGTAATAGCCTGCCCTTAGAATCTTCTTAGCCATCGTATGTCCGCTCAAGTGGGTGCCAAATGTACCGCTGTGTATCTCAGTCATGATTAACTCTGCTTCAGCTTTGTCTACACATCGGAGTAAAACACAATCATGGCTGCGTTTATAGAGGATGCCGTTGCTCAGGAAGAACTTGGCAGCAAATTTCCTTAGGAACATTTTGTCGTTTACGGAAGCTCCTTCGGGATATTCTCTAGTCTGGAGATACCTTTTGATTTCGTGAAACCAGGGTTGTTCCACTACTTCTTCGATATTAATCTCATGACAATGCGCAGGTTCATCCATTCGCTCGATGGTGATTTGGGGAGCCTCGTTATCCTAGTTGAGTTTAAACATGGAAGACATTGTAGCCAGAGCATCTGCTAGCTGATTCTCTTCTCGCGGGAAATGCTCGAAGGTGATTTGCTCGAAATGAGGCAACAATGTCAGGACATGTTCTTTGTATGGGATAAGATTAGGATGCTTGGTATCCCACTCTCCTTTGATTTAACTGATAACCAAAGCCGAGTCCCCAAATACGATCAAAGATTTGATCCCCAAGTCTATAGCAGCCTTGAGACCAAAGATGCAAGCTTCATATTCGGCCATGTTGTTGGTACAACTGAAACAAATTCGGGTCGTGAAAGGTGTATGGCAACCTTCCGGGGAAATGAGTACCGCACCGATACCGTTTCCAAGTGCATTTGAAGCACCATCAAAGTACAGGGTCCATCGGGATCCATTTTCAGACCCGTCATATGGCCTGTTACCTTCAATGTTGTCCAAAGTCATGATGTCCTCATCCGGGAAGTCGAATCTCATGGATTGATAATCTTCGATAGCTTGATGAGCTAGATGGTCAGCTAGTACACTCCCCTTTATAGCTTTTTGGGTAGTGTACTGGATGTCATACTCAGTCAGGATCATTTGCCATCTAGCGATTCTTCTAGATAAAGCAGGTTTATCGAAGATATACTTGATAGGATCCATTTTGGAAATCAACAGAGTGGTATGAGTCAACATATACTGTCATAGTCGGCGAGCAGCCCATACCAAAGCGCAGCAAGTTTTCTCGAGCAGTGAGTAGCGAGTCTCACAGTCGGTAAACTTTTTGCTAAGGTAATAAATGGCATGCTCTTTTCGACCAGACTCGTCATGTTGGCCCAGTACGCATCCCATTGAGTTGTCCAAAACAGTCAGATACATGATCAATGGCCTTCCTTCGACGGGTGGCATCAGAATAGGAGGTTCTAGCAAATACTCCTTGATCTTATCAAAATAGCTTGGCAATCTTTGTTCCATTCGACCACCTGATCTTTCTTCAATAGTTTGAAAATTGGCTCACAGGTAGACGTTAGATGAGAGATGAATCTGGCAATATAGTTCAAGCGCCCCAAGAACCCTCTAACCTCCTTTTCAGTACGGGAGGCAGGCATTTCTTGTATAGCCTTTACTTTTTCTGGATCGACCTCAATGCCTTTGTTGCTGACAATAAATCCTAGAAGTTTACCAGACCTAACTCCAAAAGTGCACTTACTTGGATTCCCGACAAATTTCTGTCACGTCTCCAGATGGCATCTATAAGCCCATCTCCCTATCCACCTATCCAAATGGCATCTATAAGCCCATTCCCGACATCACATTGTTGAGACTCCGACATGCGAGTGCAAATTTCCGGGCACTCTAGTGTCCAATCTCCTTTTACCCTCGAGTCACGAAAGGCAAAATTGCCAATCTAACTCTTCAGGTTCAAGAAGATTGAACAGGGGCAACTGTTGTACCCCAAAATTTGCTCTCCCATTTCCTCAACATTTTCTCATCACAAAACCCTTGAAGATCAAGATCCAGTTAGGGTTTCCTCTGCTCAAGACTTCTCCTTGCACTGTGGACCCAAATTAGGGTTTGTGTTTGAACAAAGATGTTTTGACCTAAAATGCCTAAGATGACTTTCATGCTTCATGTTGGACTCCCAAGTTTATCCACACCAAGTTTCAAGTCTTAATTCCAAGTTTTGCCCAGTCAATTGGACAGATGACCTAGAAATCAGCTGTATTGGGGAAAAGGTCAAATGTGGCCAATTGACAGTCAAAACTCATGAAAATTGACCCACATCAACATTATGAACTCATATGGACCATTTGATCAAGTTTGGATCACAATTCCACAAGAAATTTGATCAGATCATCAAAAGGGCAAAATGGTCATTTTTAGGGTTTTGACTGCACAAAGGCAATTTTTGACTGTTTGACCTAGCCAATGGCAAACCAAGCTCACATATGGACTCAAAGACCCCATGGGATTATCTTGACATGCTCAACAAACTCAAAAGATCCCAAGTACACAAGGTTGACAGTTGAATTTCCCAGTCAATTGATTAAATTTGATTGTATACTGAAAAGTCAAACTTTGACTTTTTGGTCAAAATCAAGAGTCAAGATTCATTTTTCATCAAAACATGCCAAATCATGAAACTTGTTCACCAAGAAACCAAGAAATGCAAATTAGGGTTTGAAATGGGAATTTTTCATAACTTAGAATTTTTTCTAAGTTATGGAAAACCCTAATTTTTTTCCAACTTTGCCCCACTTTCTCACCAAGATTCATTTGGATTCAAACAAAAGTCAAAACATGAAAGTTGTAGCTTGTTGCATAATCTACAACTTTGATTCACAAAGTTTTCCCAAATGAGGCTTGTATCTCAAGTTACAAATTTTTGAATAAGGGCACTAAACCATTCATAACTTAGTGAAAATTTGACCTTTTTGACAAGGTTTTCTACCTAACTTCAAGGCCATTTTCCATACACTTCCACTTGGAATTTCAATTTGCATTTCAAATATGGATTGTAGTACACATTCCAAGCTTTCCAAAATGTCCAAGAACTTCTCAAACAACCTCATGGTTAGGGAGAATCGAATTTTGCAAAATGGGAAAAAGTCACTTTTGTTCTTGGCCATGTACATGTTCATAACACTATGCATTTCAATCTCAGCATGCTTAAGCTACATTACAGGTCCTAAAACCATTTGACACTCATAAATTTAATGCAAAACCATTGTGCCAAGTTGTTATTCTAAGCATTTGGATATTACATGGAGAATTAACCCTTAACTAGAAAAAGCATTATTTCCATTTTGAAAAAGTAGAACTTTATGTCAAGTTTGCAATCCAAGTGGTACAGTCCAAATCTTCTTGGCACAAGTTTGTGAGCAAATTGCACTGATCAAGGCCAATGTATACAGCATAGTGTGAGGGCCTGTACAGGCTAGAATCATCAAGTGGCCATTGCTTGCTTCAAGTTCAAGTAAGATAGCATAACTTGTACCAACTCTGATATCAGCTTACAAACACTTAGACAAACTTATCAAACACATTCCACACATTGATCAAAAGCTGAAGCACGAGCCTTTCACCTCCAATCCCTCCCAAAAACTCAGAATCACCTTGAAACTGCTCAAACAGAGCAACCTCTGCAGATTGAGTTCCAACTCTCAATCCTTTCAAGCATTCTTGCCCAAACCAATTCATACACCTTCCCTACCATCTATGCAAGCTAACCAAAAGCAAAAACACGAACTGTAATCCCTCTAACTGGTTCCACCATTTTCACATTTCTGACTTGCAGGTGAAGTGCTCTAGCTCAATTCAAAAGCTTTCAAGGCAAAGTAAATATTGGAACAGCATCACCACACCTCAAGGAAGCTACACCAACCATTATCTTGCCCTGAAAGCTTCTCCTTTGCCAGATAGAACTTCAACTGAACAGGTAAGTTTTTGAATTCGTATCTCTCTTATTAGGCATCATTAGCTCTAAGTTTGTGAATAAACAATGTTCTACTCATGCCACTGAACATGTATATGTTTTTACTTTTCATTTCTTTTGCTTGAGCTGTGAGAATTTAAGGTTTGAAAATGGCAGAAAACTTAGGTCAGGATTTGGGATTGTTAAAATTCTCTCTCATTTCTGAGAGTTAGGATGAGTTTTTTTATATATTTGGAATCGTGATTCAATGCTTGACATGTTTTGTGTTGAAAGTTTGTGCAAAAGCTCAAAGAATCAGGATGTTCGAATCCCTGTTACAAGCGCGCGTTTTTGGCTGGAGGTTGAAGAAGGTGTCTCATGGGCTGGGCCAGCTTTTGTTCTACTTTTCACACCATACAATTGCTTCTGCACCCCCTGAGCCCATTTGGTTTATTTTTAATGATTTCTGACTTTTTCTTTTTTTGATTGATTCATTTATTTTTTCTCATGTTATTAAAAATATAAAAATCTTTTTTCTCACCATTTTTTAATTTATTAGGTATTTATGTGATTTTCTTTTGATTAATACACAAATAAATGAATATATACATTTCATTAAAAATATTGAGAAATATGTAAAAATACTTTTATTTTCATTTTTATTTTATTTTACCTTCTGAAAATACTTTATATAAAAAATACCTTTTTTTACAAATATTAAATATTATTATTATTTATATATATATATATATAATACACATCTAAAACAATACATATATACATATATTTATTAATATATTTAGAGTAAATACAAAATATATACACTTTTGTTTTTTTTGTTATTATTAATATTTAATATAAAAATACATTTTTGACAAATACCTCATTTTATTTTATTTTTGTATATATAAATAAATATTTGTACATAATAAATGAATAATGTATTTTATTTAATAGAATTAGGGTTTTACCCTAAATATGAAAATACTCCAAAAATAATACCTTTTTATTTTCTTTTTATAAATAATACTTTTTTTCATACATATAAAAATTCTTTTTGCATTCTTGCATATTTGTTTTTATTTTATTTAATTTATGCAAATTGATCACCTTGTAAATGATTCAATATTGATGTAATAGTTTTAGGTTTAAATTCCTTATCAAAATCCCCATTCGAATATTTGTACCCCCTTCCCATATATGGTTTTGTAATAGCTTAGTAAATTTATTTTCGCACTTTATTGCTTTCTAATTATACCATGTTAGAATTAGGGTTTGTATGCGAAAAATAACGAAAAATAGTCTTGACCTAATTTCAAGATAAACAAGCATGAAAATGAACACACAAATCACACTTGCACCCCCTAGGGTATTCCACTTGTTGCCTTTCAAAATTGGGCCATATTGCATGTTAGGTCTCTTTGGGCAAAACAAACAAATCAAATGATCATAGTCCCTCGATAACACTTTCAAAATGTTGCTTAAACAAATGATCAAGTCCCTTAAAGAAAATGCCCAAAGATACTTGGCACCATTGCAATTATGGTCTAAACGATGACCCGCGCCCGTCCCTTTCACATCCTAACATGAGATTGTCCACCAAATACAATGGTGGAACAAACTTATTAAAAGGGTTAAAACATAGCAATAAACTTTGAGAAAATTTAGGAGTAGATAACCTCTTAGTTACTTGAATCAAACTTGCAAAAACAAAACACTTGCCTATTTTCTAAAACCACACTTCACAACACTTTCAAAAAAACAACTTTCAAAAACAAATGAAAAACTTTTCAAAAGACCTACACCTTTGTATACATCCCCACATGGATCATTACAAAGGTTGCCACCACACTGGCTTCTTTTCAAAACATTTTCAAACCCACACACACACAAGCACCATTTCAAACAATTGAAAACTAAAGGCAAGTGGTCTAAGCAAGTAACTAAGAGCCCATGGATAACCATGGATAGAAAGGGTGCTAACACCTTCCCTTTCTATAATCTACTCCCCGAACCCAAGAAAAATCTCAAAGGTTTTTGCTGTGCTTTTTAAACCTTTCCTTAGGATAAAATAAAAAGTCGGTGGCGACTCTTGCTCAACCTAAACATTTGCGAAAACAAACGCAAAACCTCAAGTCAGTTCTCCCACCGTATCATAGAACTGGCGACCCTGCTGGGGAGAACTTATAAAGTGGAGTAACCTTAGGGCTTAGATCACCTTTGTTTTCAATTATTTGATTTGTTTGCTTTTATACTTGTGGGCTTCGCATCGGAGTTTCATAGATCCTAACCCGGATATGGGAAATACCCTTTTTAGGTAGCATAATCTGTGAGGGACCTGTCCGGCGTAGACCGACATGGGTGAAGCAGTGGCTATGTTGGTGTGGCACCTTGGTCTGTACCTATATCCCTTGTGTTGCAACGGAGAGAATATAGGTCTTCTAAGGAGTCATTAAACACCAACCAACCTTAGAACCCTAAATTGACCAACTTGGCCATTAGGACAGTAGCAGTATGCTACACTCATTGAGGCTAAACTCTCGAGATGGTTCTGGCCACGAGAAAAGATTGCGATGCTGGAGTTATGACCGATTGAGGGTAGCCAATGATTTGAGATCCCCTAGAACCCTGTTACTTTTGATAGGACAAGTTTTTAACCAACAAAACCAAAAGAGGGTAATACCTAAACTTCATGCTGGCCTGGAACCTAAGGGTGTCTTGTGTGACTTGTGTGCCTTACCATGCTTGCCTATGTGAATACTTGTGGTGTGCTTCATCATAACATCATGCCATCATACCATTGCATGCATCCTGTATAAAGGACTAACCCATTTCAAAGACAAAAAGTTTCATCTTTGCTCTGTTTTGTAGGACATCATGATGCCCGTGCGTAGGAATACTATCCGGCTCAACTTTGTTCAACCACCAGTTTTGCTCAAGGATCTGGTTGGCAGGATTCCAAACACTTCTTCCTTCATCAACAGACATGGTTCTCTCCTTGGCTTGATCACTGCAAAATGGGACCAACAACTGATGAGTGTTCTGACCCAGTTTTATGACCCTCTGTATCATTGTTTCACCTTTCAAGATTTCCAGCTGGTTCCTACCCTGGAAGAATTCTCTTACTTGTTTGGGATCCCTGTCTTGGAACAAACTCCATTCACCGGTTTGGAAAGGACTCCTAGGCCTGAAGAGATTGCTGCAATTCTCCCCTTGACCAAATAAGAGGTATTAGCTAACTGGGAAACTAGAAGTGGAGTTAAGGGATTTTTGGTCAAATTTCTGGTTGGCAAGGCTAATGATTTCTGGAATGACTTGGACTTCAAGGCGTACGAGGATATTCTGGCTCTTTTAATCTATGGCCTAGTATTGTTTCCCAATCCTGACACCTTTATCAGTATCCATGTCATAAGGATCTTCATGTCTCGGAATCCTGTACCCACTCTTTTGGGCGATATCCTGCAACAACTCTATGCTCGTACTGCTCGAAAACGGGGAACTCCGTGGTGTTGTACTCCTTTGCTAGTAAGGTGGTTTATTTAGCACCTTCCTAAGTTCGCACTGAAGAATGAAGAAGGAAAAGGTTGGGCTCGGAGGTTAATGTCTCTCACAGAAAATGACATCACTTGGACTCTCAGAGGTTTGGATGAGGTAGCTGTTATTGATCGTTGCAGAGAATACCCTAATGTTCCATTGATTGGTATCGAAGGAGGAATCTCTTATAATCCATGCCTAGCTCTCCGTCAGTTTGGAAGAGCCAGGGGAGATGGGCCTCATGAAATGTTGGTTCCTCACTTCCATTTTGAGTTTCAGGTAGACAGTGACAAACTACGCCATGGATTCATTAGAGCTTGGGACAAAATTCACAAAGCTGACCCACATGAGTTGGGACCAAAGACTTCTCTACCATTGGGACCCTATTGCAAGTGGGTCCGCATCCGTGCTCAGAGGTTAGGGATGCCGTACGAAGATGTCAGATCTATCATTCTTGAATCTCCTGATGAAGATGGGGTTCCTCCAACTGTCCTCCCTCCTCAGATACCTACTGATTTTGACACAATGAAGAGATCTTGGGCGCAGCTAAAGGAAGAACGAGATTTCTATCGGGAAAAGTTCAACGAGTAGGAACGGAAGATCCAGAGGCTGACTAAGCAATTGGAGGAAGAGCGGGTTCTGAATAACTACATCAGCACTGAGAAAAGGAGGCCATGGGAGCACTGATAGACTTTGGATGTTTCCTTTTATAGCTTTTATTTCCTTTCCAGTATTTTTCATTCCTGTAATGCCTAAGGGCAAATTGTTGAACAATTGAAAATTTTAATCTAATGAAGTGTGTTTCCCTTTTTGTCTACAAAGTTGAATCTTGTTTGTCTTTGAAAACATAAAACATACGTATTCCATTGCACCATATGCATAGCAGGTACCCTATTTCACAGGTTGCTTAATCTCCTTCGCTGTTTATTTTGAACAGTCATCATGAATCCAGACTCATCCAGTGAGCAAGCAATCAAGGCCCTTCAGGCCCAAAGTGCCCAGTTTCAAGAAATGGTCCTGAGCCTGGCCCAAGGTCAGCAAGAGTTGAAGACTCTACTCCTGAAGTAGAATAAGAAAAAGAGGACTGCATTGTTCAACACCGGACGCAGATTTGGGAACACACTCCATAATGAAGCTGATCCAACTACTTCTTCTGCTGAGAAAAACAGTCCCCAAGGGGGAGGAGCTCCTAGTCCTGCGGTCTCCGACAACGAGACAGACTACAATGACGAACAATACCCACCTGCTGCTGACAGATACACGCAATTGGAGGACCGCTTGAGTGCCATGGAAATTCAGAATGTGCCGGGGCTGGATTTCGGAGATCTGGGGTTATCTTCTGGGGTAGTAATTCCACACAAGTTTAAGGCGCCTGCCTTCGCCAAGTATGATGGGGTCTCCTGCCCAAAACTGCATCTGAGGTCGTATGTAAGGAAGATCCAACCTTACACGGCGGATAAGAACCTTTGGATTCACTTCTTCCAAGATAGCCTCTCGGGGTCACAGCTTGAATGGTTCTACCAATTAGATGGAACTAGCATCCGACACTGGGAAGATTTGGCAACCGCATTCTACAGACAATATCAATACAATTCTGATCTCGCTCCAACGCGTACCCAACTTCAGGGTATGTCTCTAGGAACGGGTGAAGGGTTCAAAGAATATGCACAAAAATGGAGAGATTTGGCTGGCAGGGTGCAGCCTCCATTAACGGATTGTGAGCTGGTTGATATGTTCCTAGGGACTTTGTCTGGTCCATTTTTCAATCATTTGGTTGGTAACTCCTCCGCTGGGTTTACGGATTTGATTCTGAAGGGAGAAAGAATTGAAGCTGGCATTAGGTCAGGAAAGATACAAAAAGCTGCCTCCACAAGTACTGAGAAGAGGCCGTTTAAGAAAGAAGCAAGTGCCGTCTATGGTCCTAGAAGACAAGTCAAGCCCGAAAGTCGCCAAGCCGTCAATGCTTTGGTCATTTCACAACCTATTGCCGCTCCTCAGCAGTACAATCAACAAAGAGGTGAAAGGCCCAAGAGGCAGTATACTCGTCTGAGTATGACCTTATCTCAAATTTTACCCCAACTGTTGTCAACCAACTTGGTGACCCTCAAAGAAGCGCCAAAAGTCGTGAACACTGCGTCTCCTAAGTATAACCCAAATGCCCGGTGTGCTTATCATTCTGATAGTCCCGGGCACACTACTGATGATTGCTGGGCCTTGCGAAACAAAGTGCAAGATCTTATCGACGCAAAGGAAATTCAGTTTGAAACGCCTGAGAGACCAAATGTTGTAACTGCTCCTATGCCCCAGCATAGAGTAAATTCCATTGAGGAAGAGTTGTATGCTGTTTCGGTGAATGACGTTGCTACCCCTCTTTTGACTGTTAAGAGGAACTTACTACTAGCCGATTTATTTCCGGGTTGTAGCAAGGGCTGCCTCCTGTGTGCTGTTATCCCTACCGGTTGTCCACTGCTGAAATCAGGCATCCAAAGCCTGATGGATAGCAGGGAAATTCTGTTTAAGAAAACTGCTGTTCCATTTGTTGCTGTAGAAGAAATATCTGTTGTCACGATTTACAAT
Source organism: Vicia faba (assembly GCA_948472305.1). Lineage (NCBI taxonomy): Eukaryota > Viridiplantae > Streptophyta > Magnoliopsida > Fabales > Fabaceae > Vicia > Vicia faba. The sequence goes on along the minus strand of OX451735.1, from coordinate 385,226,188 downwards.
CCTGCCAAAGCTCCTGTGAAGAAACCAGTCCAAATTATGTCTGTTGCACCCATCACTATTACTGTCCCGGGGCCTCTCCCGTATGAGTCTGATAAAGCTGTTCCATGGCATTATGGGGCCAACGTGTATGTGCTTGGGGTGAAGCAGGAGTTCAACACCAATACCAGTATCAGTAACATCACTGGTCCCGCCAAGATTACCCGCAGTGGCAGGCTCTTCTCGCCTGACATTGCACCGCCAGTTATCCGAAAACCTCTCACCATCACACCCGCAAGTGTGCATGTTCCAATTCAAGTTCCTGTGTCTACTACTGCCGCCGAGTCCTCTGGTACTCGGGGCAAAGAAGTTGCCACCGATTTGCCTGCCAGGACGGAGGCACCAAAGAAGACTGATGTGGAAGCCTCCCAACAAGAAATGGAGGAAATTCTTAAAATCATCAAAAAGAGTGACTTTAACGTTGTTGAACAATTGGGGCATACTCCCTCCAAAATCTCTATGCTATCATTACTGCTATGCTCAGAGGCCCATGCAAAAGCCCTGATTTCATTTCTGAAAATGGCCCATGTGCCGCAAGAGACCTCCGCGGATCAATTCACCGACTGTGTGGCTAATTTGACGGCTGACAATGGCTTAGGGTTCTCGGATGCTGACCTTACTGCCAAAGGGAAAAATCACAATGATGCCCTGCATGTTTCCATAGAATGCAGGGGCACTACTCTCCCACACGTTTTAGTGGATACCGGCTCTTCCCTGAATGTTTTGCCCAAGAAAGCATTGGATCGCTTGGATTGTGAGGGCCTGGAGTTGAAACCTAGTAACATCATTGTTAGAGCCTTCGACGGTTCTAAGAGGATGGTGCACGGTGAAGTAGACATCCCTATTCGTGTGGGTTCCCAAGTTTTCGACTCAACGTTCTATGTAATGGAATTCCGTCCATCTTACTCCTGCTTATTGGGTCGACCCTGGATTCACAAAGCTGGGGCAGTAACTTCCACTCTACACCAAAAGCTCAAATACCCTGTCAAAGGGAAGATTGTTACTGTGCAGGGTGAGGAGGAATACATGGTTAGTCATTTGAATTCATTCCGGTAAATCGAGATGGACGGGGAGTTTATTGAAACCCCCTTTCAGCATTTTGAGGAAGTACCTCCAGTGTTGGCATCAGCTGAGGCAGTAGTTGGAGAAGATTTTCCGTTGAAGATGGCGTCCTTGAAGGATGCCCGGGCTGTAATCGAGAAAGGCAATTGTGCAAATTGGGGTCAGCTTCATGACTTCACTCAAAAGAACGACAAGTTTGGGCTGGGCTTTACTGCAGAGGCTCAGAGGGCTGTGCGCAAGGAAAAGATCAGAAAGGCTCCGATGTTTATCTCCAACCCAAGGGTGAATGCTATTGAGGAGGATGTAGAGGAAGCAGAGTTTGACAGTTGGATCTACCTGACTACCAGCAACGGACCAAGCAACTGGACGGCAAAGGATTTTACACCTATCACATTTGTCACGCAGTAATTAATTTCTTTTGATTTCCAATTTGTAACAAACAATATGTTAAAACTTTGTTGGCTCGGTGTCCTACCCGGGGCATCGTAGCTCCATTTGTGAGGGCTTTTTGTATGACATTTCCATATATCATCAATCAAAACATTGGACGTTTGTTGCATTTTAAATCTTGTGCTCTTTTTCTTTCTGTGTTATATATTGCAAAACAGCTATATTTAAACACACTCACTTATACAGGTTTCAATCCACTCTGGATCTCACTGGTAACAGCTCTACTATCGCCAGTTATGACTTCGAGAATCCGATCAACTTGGCCGAAGACGAAGGTGAAGATGATTGTGAAGTGCCTGGTGAACTCGCAAGACTGCTACTCCAGGAAGAGAGGGCTATTCAGCCACATGAAGAGCCGGTGGAAACAGTTAACCTGGGTACTGAGACAGATAAGAAAGAAGTCAAGATTGGTGCCAATCTAGAGCTCAGCGTGAAGCAACGATTGATCCAGATGCTACATGATTACATAGAGATCTTTGCCTGGTCATACAAAGATATGCCTGGTTTGGATGCCGACATTATAGTTCATCACCTGCCAACCACGGAAGACTGCCCTCCGGTAAAGCAAAAGGTCTGCCGTATGCGCCCAGAGATGTCTGAAAAGATCAAGGCTGAGGTCATGAAGCAGTTCGATGCCGGGTTTCTAGCGGTAACTTCTTATCCTCAATGGGTGGCCAATGTGGTGCCTGTGCCGAAAAAGGACGGTAAAGTCAAGATGTGTGTCGACTACAGGGACTTGAACAGGGCAAGCCCCAAGGATGACTTCCCCTTACCTCACATCGACGTTCTGGTTGACAATACTGCTCAACACAAGGTGTTCTCCTTCATGGATGGTTTTTCAGGGTATAATCAGATCAAGATGGCTCCGGAGGATATGGAAAAGACTACCTTTGTGACTCAGTGGGGCACCTTCTGTTATAAGGTCATGCCATTCGGATTGAAAAATGCTGGGGCAACCTATCAACGTGCCATGGTTGCTTTATTTCATGATATGATCCATCATGAGATTGAGGTATACGTTGATGACATGATTGCAAGGTCTCAAACTGAGGAGGAGCACCTTGACCATCTGAGGAAGTTGTTTGACCGACTCAAGTTATACAAGCTGAGGTTGAATCCCAACAAATGCACCTTTGGGGTAAGATCCGGAAAATTGCCTGGTTTCATTGTAAGTGATAAAGGTATTCAGGTGGACCCTGCCAAGGTAAAAGCCATACAAGACATGCCGACTCCAAAGACAGAGAAGGAAGTTAGAGGTTTCCTGGGACGACTGAATTACATTGCCCGATTCATCTCACATCTGACTGCTACTTGTGAGCCAATCTTCAAATTACTGAAGAAAGATCAAGTAGTACGCTGGAACGATGAATGTCAGGCTGCCTTTGAAAAGATAAAGGAATATCTCCAAGAGCCACCCATTCTTATGCCACCAGTGGAAGGAAGACCTCTAATATTATACTTGACAGTACTTGACAATTCAATGGGGTGTGTGCTGGGGAAGCATGACGAGTCTGGCCGAAAAGAGCACGCTATTTATTACTTGAGCAAAAAGTTTACCGACTGTGAGTCTCGTTACTCACTGCTTGAGAAAACTTGCTGCGCTCTAGTATGGGCTGCTCGCCGGCTGAGACAGTATATGCTGACTCACACTACTCTATTGATTTCAAAGATGGATCCCATCAAGTACATATTTGAAAAGCCTGCTCTGTCTGGAAGAATAGCGAGATGGCAAATGATCTTGACAGAATATGACATCCAGTATACAACTCAGAAAGCAATTAAAGGAAGTGTACTGGCAGATCATTTGGCACACCAACCTGTGGACGATTACCAATCATTGAACTTTGATTTTCCGGACGAAGATATCATGGTGGTAACTGACTGTGAAGTACCTGGACCGGATGAAGGACCTGAGGAAGGATCCCGATGGTCTATGCATTTTGACGGAGCCTCCAATGCTTTGGGTAACGACATCGGCGCTGTAATCATATCTCCCAAAGGAACTCATACTCCACTCACCGCCCGATTGTGTTTCAACTGCACCAACAACATGGCTGAGTATGAAGCATGTATCATGGGTTTACAAGCTGCAATCGACTTAAGGATCAAATTTCTGAGTGTCTTCGGAGATTCCGCTCTCGTGATCAATCAGATCAAAGGTGAGTGGGATACAAAACACCCAAATCTTATTCCTTACAAGGAGTATGTGTCAACCTTGCTTCCCCACTTTGAAGAAATAACTTTTGAGCACTTCCCAAGAGAGGAGAATCAGCTAGCGGACGCACTAGCTACGATGTCTTCAATGTTCAAAGTTAAATGGGACAATGAGGCTCCCCGGATCATTATCTGGAAGTTGGATGAACCGGCATACTGTTGCGATCTTGAGGCCGAAAAAGTGACTAAAAAACCCTGGTATCATGAGGTGAAGAGGTATTTGGAAGCTCAGGAATACCCTGAAGGTGCATCTGTCAATGACAAGAAGTTCATGAGAAGGTTTGCGGTGAAATTCTTCCTCAGCAACGACATTCTCTACAAACGGAATCATGATTCAACTCTACTACGTTGTGTGGATAAGGCTGAAGCAGAGAAGATCATGATAGAACTGCATGAAGGTACATTCGAAACGCATTCCAGTGGACACACCATGGCTAAGAAAATCCTTCGGGCAGGATATTTCTGGTCCACAATGGAAGCCGATTGTTACCAACACTCTCGAACTTGTCACAAATGCCAGATCTATGCTGACAAGGTGCATATTCCTCCGGTTCCTCTGAACGTCCTGACGGCACCTTGGCCTTTCGCAATGTGGGGCATTGATATGATCGGTGAGATCCGACCAACGGCATCCAATGGGCATCGCTTCATCTTAGTGGAGATCGATTATTTCACAAAGTGGGTTGAGGCAGCTTCCTACGCAACGGTAACCAAGAGCGTCGTGGCACGTTTCATCCGGCATAATCTGATCTGTCGATACGGCGTTCCGGAAAGAATCATTACGGATAATGGTACCAATCTTAATAACAAAATGATCACTGAACTCTGTGAACAATTCAAGATACAACACCACAATTCTTCTCCCTACCGGCCGAAGATGAATGGGGCTGTAGAGGCAGCTAATAAGAATATCAAGAAAATTGTGCAGAAGATGACAGTGACCTATAAAGATTGCCACGAGATGTTACCGTTCGCTCTTCATGGGTACCGTACCTCAGCAAGGGCGTCAACCGGGGCAACTCCTTTCTCTTTGGTCTATGGCATGGAGGCAGTCTTGCCAATTGAAGTCCAGATACCCTCTCTTCGGATAATGAAGGATGCAGACTTGAGTGAAGATGACTGGATCTAGACTCGACTTGATCAATTGAATCTGATTGACGAAAAGAGACTCACCGCTATCTGTCATGGTCAGACGTATCAAAAACGCATGATCAGGGCATTTAACAAGAAAGTCAAACCACAAGGGTATCAAGTTGGGGACCTGGTAATCAAACGCATCATCCTTCCTCAAAGTGATCCCCGGGGCAAATGGACCCCTACATACGAAGGGCCATTTGTGGTTAAGCATGTATTCTCAGGAGGAGCCATGATCCTAACCACCATGGATGGTGACGACCGTCCTCACCCCGCTAATGCAGACATAGTAAAAAAATACTACGCATAAATAAAAGACCCGCTAGGTTGACATACCTAGGCAAAAATAAGGGCTTCCCGGCGAACCAAAAGGGTTCGGGCAAAAATAAGGGATGAAATGAATAAAAATCTGTACACCCGGCAAGTCGAAAACCTGAAAAGGCGGCTTGGGCAAAAATGGGTATCCCGGTGGACTGAAAACCCGAAAGGGCGGTCCAGGAAAAAGTTAGGGATAAAGCGTAACACTATGTCTCATTGGATCACTTCGCATCCGGAATTCGACATCAACTATCTGGCTCAGATTTCGGCATCGACCAATCAGCTTCATCTTCAACCAGGCAGCAAAGTGATGAGACGCTTGGAGACATAAAGGCGATAACAGAGTTGGAACCCAGTGGGATTGTTCACATAGCTGTTTTGTTTTCTTTTCAAAATTGTAAATACTATGTTATTTGGCGGCATTCTCTTACTAGGATGTCAGCCTCTTGTACAAAAACGCCTATTCACAGGCAAAATTCAAATCAATACAAATTCACTTGTCCATACAAATTGCCATTGTTTGTTCCTTTTTCTGTTTTGTCTTGCGAAGAACGTCCAGTGTTCATTTTTGATATATGCATTTGACATTAAATTGCTGATTCATAAATATTTGCATATGAAACGAAAGATTAATTACAGGTGACATCAGAAATAGGGGCAATATGGAGTTGTCTAATATAGTCTGGTTGCTTTGTCCGCCAAGGTACCAAGGTAGATTCTACTGAAGAATGTGACCAAACCATCTCAACACCCTGCAGAGTAAGACAAGACTCAGCAATACTTTCTCCAAGCGGAGTTGATTCCCCGTCAATCCTGAAAAGGCACAAAATTTCCCGGCAGGTCTTAAAGCTCATCCCCAGTAGGTTCTGGAAACTTGTTCCCTGCAGAATACAGACGTCTCTCCCGAGCTTTATTCAGAGTTATTCCTCACAAGGGCTTATAACTGGGTTATCCTCAGCTAATTGCCACGGAAGATTGCCCTCGTCAAAGTTCTTTCTATCCCCGGCGGAGTTTATCTTTGGTATCCCCAGCAGAGTTTATCATCATTATCCCCAGCGGAATCCATCATTGAAGTCCTCAGCAGGCCTCTCATCAAAACTTCAGCAAAGTATCTCTGCCACAGAGCAATTCCCCGGCCGTTCGTCAAGGATTTATTTTCCTAAGACGAAATTACATTCATAAACATTTCACATTTTCATACATCTTGCTTACATACATGATAAAGTGCATACAACACTATCTCATGTTGAACATCATGACATCATGCATATCATACATCATGACATTGCATACAACTTATGTTTTTGCCTTTTCAGGGAAAAAGACAATCCCAAAGACAACTACCTTCAACTGTCACAATTCCAGATTCGATACCTGTATCTAGCCAGGGCACATCTGAGAGTGATCAGTTTCCAGACTCGACTCCTGTATCTAGCCAGGGCACGTCTGAAGAAGTTCGAAGATTCGATTCCTGTATCCAGCCAGGGCACATCTATCAACTACAACATTTCCAGATTCGATTCCTGTATCTAGCCAGGGCACGTCTGAAGAGTTCGAGGATTCAATTCCTGTATCCAGCCAAGGCATATCTATTGACGACTATTTCCAGATTCGACTCCTGTATCCAGCCAGGGCACATCTGTGAGCAACCGATTGTAGATTCGATACCTGTATCCAGCCAGGGCATATCTGCATAAAGAGATTGAAGATCAAACACCTGTAACAAGCCAGGAAAACATCTGCCTCTCTCAAATACACAAGTTCTCGCTAAGGAATCTTTTATGCGATCAACACTTCCAAATGGCATCTATAAGCCCATTCCCGACAAATTTCTGTCACGTCTCCAGATGGAATCTATAAGCCCATCTCCCTATCCACCTATCCAAATGGCATCTATAAGCCCATTCCCGACATCACATTGTTAAGACTCCGACATGCGAGTGCAAATTTCCGGGCACTCTAGTGTCCAATCTCCTTTTACCCTCGAGTCACGAAAGGCAAAATTGCTAATCTAACTCTTCAGGTTCAAGAAGATTGAACAGGGGCAACTGTTGTACCCCAAAATTTTCCCTCCCATTTCCTCAACATTTTCTCATCACAAAACCCTTGAAGATCAAGATCCAGTTAGGGTTTCCTCTGCTCAAGACTTCTCCTTGCACTGTGGACCCAAATTAGGGTTTGTGTTTGAACAAAGATGTTTTGACCTAAAATGCCTAAGATGACTTTCATGCTTCATGTTGGACTCCCAAGTTTATCCACACCAAGTTTCAAGTCTTAATTCCAAGTTTTGCCCAGTCAATTGGACATATGACCTAGAAATCAGCTGTATTGGGGAAAAGGTCAAATGTGGCCAATTGACAGTCAAAACTCATGAAAATTGACCCACATCAACATTATGAACTCATATGGACCATTTGATCAAGTTTGGATCACAATTCCACAAGAAATTTGATCAGATCATCAAAAGGACAAAATGGTCATTTTTAGGGTTTTGACTGCACAAAGGCAATTTTTGACTGTTTGACCTAGCCAATGGAAAACCAAGCTCACATATGGACTCAAAGACCCCATGGGATTATCTTGACATGCTCAACAAACTCAAAAGATCCCAAGTACACAAGGTTGACAGTTGAATTTCCCAGTCAATTGATTAAATTTGATTGTATACTGAAAAGTCAAACTTTGACTTTTTGGTCAAAATCAAGAGTCAAGATTCATTTTTCATCAAAACATGCCAAATCATGAAACTTGTTCACCAAGAAACCAAGAAATGCAAATTAGGGTTTGAAATGGGAATTTTTCATAACTTAGAATTTTTTCTAAGTTATGGAAAACCCTAATTTTTTTCCAACTTTGCCCCACTTTCTCACCAAGATTCATTTGGATTCAAACAAAAGTCAAAACATGAAAGTTGTAGCTTGTTGCATAATCTACAACTTTGATTCACAAAGTTTTCCCAAATGAGGCTTGTATCTCAAGTTACAAATTTTTGAATAAGGGCACTAAACCATTCATAACTTAGTGAAAATTTGACCTTTTTGACAAGGTTTTCTACCTAACTTCAAGGCCATTTTCCATACACTTCCACTTGGAATTTCAATTTGCATTTCAAAGATGGATTGTAGTACACATTCCAAGATTTCCAAAATGTCCAAGAACTTCTCAAACAACCTCATGGTTAGGGAGAATCGAATTTTGCAAAATGGGAAAAAGTCACTTTTGTTCTTGGCCATGTACATGTTCATAACACTATGCATTTCAATCTCAGCATGCTTAAGCTACATTACAGGTCCTAAAACCCTTTGACACTCATAAATTTAATGCAAAACCATTGTGCCAAGTTGTTATTCTAAGCATTTGGATATTACATGGAGAATTAACCCTTAACTAGAAAAAGCATTATTTCCATTTTGAAAAAGTAGAACTTTATGTCAAGTTTGCAATCCAAGTGGTACAGTCCAAATCTTCTTGGCACAAGTTTGTGAGCAAATTGCACTGATCAAGGCCAATGTATACAGCATAGTGTGAGGGCCTGTACAGGCTAGAATCATCAAGTGGCCATTGCTTGCTTCAAGTTCAAGTAAGATAGCATAACTTGTACCAACTCTGATATCAGCTTACAAACACTTAGACAAACTTATCAAACACATTCCACACATTGATCCAAAGCTGAAGCACGAGCCTTTCACCTCCAATCCCTCCCAAAAACTCAGAATCACCTTGAAACTGCTCAAACAGAGCAACCTCTGCAGATTGAGTTCCAACTCTCAATCCTTTCAAGCATTCTTGCCCAAACCAGTTCATACACCTTTCCTACCATCTATGCAAGCTAACCAAAAGCAAAAACACGACCTGTAATCCCTCTAACTGGTTCCACCATTTTCACATTTCTGACTTGCAGGTGAAGTGATCTAGCTCGATTCAAAAGCTTTCAAGGCAAAGTAAATATTGGAACAGCATCACCACACCTCAAGGAAGCTACACCAACCATTATCTTGCCCTGAAAGCTTCTCCTTTGCCAGATAGAACTTCAAATGAACAGGTAAGTTTTTGAATTCATATCTCTCTTATTAGGCATCATTAGCTCTAAGTTTGTGAATAAACAATGTTCTACTCATGCCACTGAACATGTACATGTTTTTACTTTTCATTTCTTTTGCTTGAGCTGTGAGAATTTAAGGTTTGAAAATGGCAGAAAACTTAGGTCAGGATTTGGGATTGTTAAAATTCTCTCTCATTTCTGAGAGTTAGGATGAGTTTTTTATATATTTGGAATCGTGATTCAATGCTTGACATGTTTTGTGTTGAAAGTTTGTGCAAAAGCTCAAAGAATCAGGATGTTCGAATCCCTGTTACAAGCGCACGTTTTTGGCTGGAGGTTGAAGAAGGTGTCTCATGGGCTGGGCCAGCTTTTGTTCTACTTTTCACACCATACAATTGCTTCTGCACCCCCTGAGCCCATTTGGTTTATTTTTAATGATTTCTGACTTTTTCTTTTTTTGATTGATTCATTTATTTTTTCTCATGTTATTAAAAATATAAAAATCTTTTTTCTCACCATTTTTTAATTTATTAGGTATTTATGTGATTTTCTTTTGATTAATACACAAATAAATGAATATATACATTTCATTAAAAATATTGAGAAATATGTAAAAATACTTTTATTTTCATTTTTATTTTATTTTACCTTCTGAAAATACTTTATATAAAAAATACCTTTTTTACAAATATTAAATATTATTATTATTTATATATATATATATATAATACACATCTAAAACAATACATATATACATATATTTATTAATATATTTAGAGTAAATACAAAATATATACACTTTTGTTTTTTTTGTTATTATTAATATTTAATATAAAAATACATTTTTGACAAATACCTCATTTTATTTTATTTTTGTATATATAAATAAATAGTCTTGACCTAATTTCAAGATAAACAAGCATGAAAATGAACACACAAATCACACTTGCACCCCCTAGGGTATTCCACTTGTTGCCTTTCAAAATTGGGCCATATTGCATGTTAGGTCTCTTTGGGCAAAACAAACAAATCAAATGATCATAGTCCCTCGATAACACTTTCAAAATGTTGCTTAAACAAATGATCAAGTCCCTTAAAGAAAATGCCCAAAGATACTTGGCACCATTGCAATTATGGTCTAAACGATGACCCGCGCCCGTCCCTTTCACATCCTAACATGAGATTGTCCACCAAATACAATGGTAGAACAAACTTATTAAAAGGGTTAAAACATAGCAATAAACTTTGAGAAAATTTAGGAGTAGATAACCTCTTAGTTACTTGAATCAAACTTGCAAAAACAAAACACTTGCCTATTTTCTAAAACCACACTTCATAACACTTTCAAAAAAACAACTTTCAAAAACAAATGAAAACCTTTTCAAAAGACCTACACCTTTGTATACATCCCCACATGGATCATTACAAAGGTTGCCACCACACTGGCTTCTTTTCAAAACATTTTCAAACCCACACACACACAAGCACCATTTCAAACAATTGAAAACTAAAGGCAAGTGGTCTAAGCAAGTAACTAAGAGCCCATGGATAACCATGGATAGAAAGGGTGCTAACACCTTCCCTTTCTATAATCTACTCCCCGAACCCAAGAAAAATCTCAAAGGTTTTTGCTGTGCTTTTTAAACCTTTCCTTAGGATAAAATAAAAAGTCGGCGGCGACTCTTGCTTAACCGAAACATTTGCGAAAACAAACGCAAAACCTCAAGTCAGTTCTCCCACCGTATCACAATAACCATCCTTAAACAAACAAAAATGCAAAAGGAAAGAAAATGAACACAACAGTTTATAAATGAAAAACGTCCAATGATTCCTTAAACATGGCATATGAATATGAAGAGAATCAAAACCCTTACAAATGGACCTACATGCCCCGGGCAAGGCATGAGGTGAAAAATAGTGTGCAGATTGTTTAAAAGTAATTATTACAGACCAACGGGAAATATTCGAAAGATAAATTACTGATTAATGAAAGTAATGGGAACGAAGTCTTTCTCCTCCCAGTTGTGTAGTCACCCTTTGATGGTTGGGAAGATCCAATCTTCAATGTTGGCCTCTTTGTCTTCGTCTTCCAAAGCATTGATTCCATGAGGAGAAATCTTGATGGGTGTTCTTTCAATTTTTGAGCTACGCATAGCTTTTTGCCCCGCAGTGGTAAATCCCAACCCAAACTTGTCTGTATTGTGAGGGAAGTCAGGCAACTGACCCCATGTGGAGCTCTTTCCCTCCTTCATTGCAGCCTTTGCGTCTTTTAGAGATTCCATCATGGCCACCTGCTTGGGTACCTCAGCTACTGCTTTTGCTACTGCAACCTCGGGAGCAACTTCCTCGAAGTGTTGGAACGGTGTCTCGATGAATTCGCCATCCACTTCCACATACCTAAAGGAGTTCAGATGATTGATCATGTACTCCTCTTCACCATGTACGGTTATGATCTTACCCTTGACAGGGTATTTCAGCATCTGATGTAGGGAGGAAGTGACTGCGCCAGCATTATGTATCCATGGTCTTCCTAGCAAGCAAGAGTATGATGGGCGGATGTCCATCACATAGAATGTTGAGTGGAACACCTCAGTGCCTACCTTGATAGGAATGTCGACCTCCCCATGCACCATTCTTTTAGACCCGTCAAAGGCCCTGACAATGATATTACTTGGTTTCAGCTCCAAGCCTTCACAATCCAATCGGTCCAGAGCTTTCTTAGGCAGCACGTTCAGAGAAGAACCAGTGTCGACCAAGACATGGGCGAGAGTGGTTCCTCGGCATTCAACTGACACATGCAATGCGTCATTGTGCTTTCTTCCTTTCGGAGTCAGGTCAGCATCAGAGAAACCCAGGCCGTTGTCTGCGGTAAGGCTGGCTACACAATCTTGGAATTGATCGGCTGAGGTTTCCTGGGGCACATGGGCTGTCTTCAAAAACCTTATCAAAGCTTTGGCATGAGCCTCCGAACAAAGCAGCAAAGCTAGCATGGAGATCTTCGAGGGGGTTTTCCCCAGTTGCTCTACAACGTCATAATCACTTTTCTTTATTATTTTCAGAATCTCCTCCATTTCTTTCTTAGAGGTTTCGGGGATGACCAATGGTTGAGCCCTCGTCCTGACGAGCTCATCTTGGATCCCTTTCCCCTTATCAATAGAAGTAGGAGGGACAACCATAGGAGTAACAGCTTCTTCAATCAACGGAGTTCTTGCAAAAAGTTTTATCGGTATAGGAGTAACCTTAGGAGCAGTTGAGGGTCCAAAGATTGCCTTTGGAGGGGCAATCTCTGGAGAGAAAATTCTCCCACTTCGGGTAATCTTGCTCGTACCGGCAATGTTTCCAATGTCGGTAGTTTCTTCGTCAGAGCTCTCTTCAGTTATCTCAACTTGTTTAACACCGTGGTAGTAGATTTCTCCACCATAATTCCACGGTATCGATTTGTCAGATTTGTAGGGGACAGGCCCAGACATGGTTATTTTCAGAGGAACAATCTTTGTAGCAGATGTAATCTTAACATGATTTTTAGGACCTTGGAAAGATTGGTGGAAATGGTGATTATTGAAACATCTTCGATAGGGGTTGGAGTAGCAGGAATCTTTTCGAAAAGAATTTGTTGGCTGTCCATTAGGCCTTAGATGCCTATCTTCAGCAATGGACAGTCAATTGGTAGGGAGGAACAACAATAGCAGTCTTCTTTACATCCTGGGAAAATCCCAGCCTTTAACAGATTCAACTTGATTGTCAGTAATGGAGTTAACAGATCATCAACAACAGCAACATACAGATCTTCTTCAATAGCATGGACATTGCGACCATGCTTCGGCATTGGAGCAGATATTACGTTCGGCTTCTCGGGGGAATCGAACTCAACCTCTTTAGCATCTATCAAGTCTTGAATTTTATTCTTAAGCGCCCAACAATCGTTGGTGTCATGCCCGACGCTGTCAGAGTGATAGGCACATTTACCATTGGGATGATAGTGTGGGGAAGCGGTATTCACAATCTTTGGCACTTCTCTAATAGTGGTGAGATTTAGCTTCAACAAATGGGGAAGAACTTGTGCATGCGTCATGTTGATGCGGGTGAACTGCCGTTGTGGTCGTTCTACCCGTTGCTGGTTAGGTCTGGACTGATTGTTACGAGGCTGATCATTTGATGAATTTTGAATCATCACGGCCCCTACAGTCGGCCGGCGCTCAGTTCTTCCCAATCTTTTCTGAGAGTATATAACAACGACATCCTTCTTTGCCGGGAATGGTTTCTTAACAGTTGTGGAGGCAGAGGCATCCCTTTGAATCTTCCCACTGTTAATACCAGCTTCCACCCGTTCGCCAGTCAGAATCAATTCAGTAAACCCTGCGGAAGAGCTCCCGATCAAATGGTTGAAGAACGGGCCAGATAGGGTCCCCAAGAACATATCAACTAGTTCCCTATCTGAAAGAGGTGGCTGCACTCTTCCGGCCAAGTCGCGCCATTTCTGGGCGTATTCTTTGAATCCCTCATTTGAGGCCATCCCCATACTTTGTAACTGAGTACGGGTTGGCGCCATGTCAGCGTTATATTGATACTGGCGATAAAAGGCAGCTGCCAAGTCTTCCAAGTTATGCACTTCTGACCTCTCAAGCTGGTAAAACCAGTCTAGCTGTGTACCGGACAAGCTGTCCTGAAAGTAGTGTACCGAAAGATTTCTGTCGGATGTATGAGGTTGAATTTTTCTGACATATGACCTCAGGTTCATCTTCGGGCAAGACAGCCCGTCATATTTTGCAAAAATTGGCACCTTAAACTTTGGAGGGATCACAATCCCAACAATCAATCCCAATTCTTCAAAATCTAACCCAGGAACCCTTTGCAGCTCCATAACTGCCAGTCTATCCTCCAGGTTTTTGTACTTGTCGTCCGCTGGCGGGTATTGCTGCTCTGAGTAGTCTTCATCTTCCTCAACCTCTTCCTCTTCAGCCTCGGACTCAAAAGGCAATGCAGCCCCTTTTCCTTTACCGGTCCCTTCATCAGATGTGGAGGGGAATTCAAGAACTCTCCTAGCTTCATTCTCAAATCTTCTTCCCAGTGTAGCTACCCCAACTCTTTTCTTCTTCTTTTTTCCTTTTTCTTGTTCTTTGTTCCCTAACAGTACTTTAAGATCCTCCTGACCCTTTGCTAAGGTCATTAGGAGCTGTTGAAACTGCGAGTTTTGTGACTGCAGATCTTTGACCGTCTGTTCGAGATCCATCTTACTGAAATAAACAGCAGAAAGATAAGGAAACCTGGTGTGGAGACCTGTTTATGCATATGATGAATGATATGTTTATTCATGCAATGCATTCAAGGATTTAGACATTCAAAGTTGTTGCAAACAAAAAGAACACACGTCATATTAATAAGAAGAAATTTTATCAGTACATAAATGCCCCATGGGCCAAATATTACAAAAACTTCTTAAGGTAAAAAGACGTTGCGTATCCTCTTTGGTGCGATGTAAGTGTTGAGGGTCTCCTCTTCTTGAAGTCGGCGGGTAAGCTCCAAAACCTTCTTCTCACTGGCGTAGAAGCTGGCTTCAAAAGTATCCCTTTCTTCCTTGAGTTGGATCCAACTCTTCTGCATTTCCTCCCATGATGTTGGCATGTCAGGATATAGGATGGTGTATGGAACCTCTCCTTCCTTAACAGGCTCTTTAATCAAAGGGAGAATGTGAGGGTAAGGCATCATAAGACTCTGGGCGCAGGTTCGTACCCACTTGAGATAAGGCTCAAGAGGGATGGAGTTCTTGTGCCCCAGTGTCTTACTATCTACCTTGTTAGGCATCCTCCAAGCTCTGATGAATCTTTGGCGAAGTCCTTGCGCATCATTGTCGAAGTCAAAAACTAGGTCAGGAATCAGCATGTCATGAGGGCCATCCCTCCGTGCATATCCAAATTGTCTCAAAGCTAGACAGGGGTTGTAGGTAATGCCTCCTCTAATGCCAAGTAATGGAACATTAGGGAACTCTCTACAACGATCGACGATGATGACATTTTCTCTGGACCGAGAACACCAATGTACATCAGAATGTGTGAGGGTCATCAATCGTTGCGACCACCTCAAGCCTTGTTCATTCTTCAAAACTGATTGTGGAAGGTGAGAAATAAACCACCTTGCAAAGAAAGGAGTACAACACATGAGCACACCTCTCTTCCTCATTGTTCGTGTGTAAAATGAGTGGAGGATGTCCCCAAGCAATGTAGGTATGGGATTCTTGGATAGGAAAATCTTGACAGCATTGACATCTATAAGTTGGTCAGGATTTGGGAACAAGACCAACCCATAAACGAGGAGTGCCACAATCTCTTCAAAGGCTTGTAGATCCAAGGAGTCCCAACACTCTTGTGCCTTCTCAAACAAGAACTTTGCCAAGAAGCCCTTGACACCACTTCTAGTCTCCCAATGCCCCTTGATGTCAGATGGTTGCAAGTGTAGTGCTTGAGCAATATCTTCAGGCTTTGGTTCTTTTTCCGTACTGTTGTAGGGTAGTTGATTAAGAATAGGAATTCTCAGGAGTTGAGAAAATTCCTCCAAAGTAGGCACCAATTGATAGTCGGGGAATGTGAAACAGTGGTGAAGGGGGTCAAAGAACTGGAACAACACTTTCACCATGTCTTCTTCAATGTTGGTGTTGACTAGGTTGAGCAGTCTACCATGTCTTTCACTGAAGAGAGAACTTTCTGGAATTCTGGATGTGAGCTCCTTGAGTTGAGGGGGGATTCTCACAAGGTTGACTTGGATAGTTTTTCTGCGAAGAATTTCCATGACCTACAAAACACGAACAAAGATGAAGATCCAAACCCTTGAAATGGTTAGTGGATGCATATGATGCTTTATGATGTTCATGATGTATGCACAAACATATGTACAAGCAAGTCACACAAAACCCTAGTTTCAGGCTTGCATGAGGTTTCATAGGTAAGTACCCTCTTGAGTGAAGTTGTCTTAAAAACCTGTCCTATAAATAGTAACCGGGTTCTAAGGAGCTCAATATCATTGGATTGTTTTCCATGTTCATTGTTTTGGTTTAGCCACTTAACTAGCGACCAAAATATTCCAAGAAAACAACCCTCAATGAGTGTAGTATCGAGTATCTACCAACTTCGGACTGCACCAAAGCCGGTCATCTCACTACCCCTAATAAAAGGCCAAGATGGTAAAGTAAGGTTCTAGGTCATTAGTGCTTAGTGACATCACTCAGCGGCCCCGTACTCTCCTTGATTGAACTCAAGGGTTACCGGTACTCACAAATATGTCGCACTAATATAGCTATTGCTTCAACCGTGTCGGTATACCCCGCACAGTTTCCACAACGTATTGCTATCTATGAATGTTTCCCAAATCCGGGTGTAGGATTTCAAGCCCAAAAAAGAGAACCAAAAATGTAAAGCAATCAAAGCAAACGATTAGTCATGCAAAAGGGTGATCTAAGCCCTAAGGTTACTCCACTTTTAAAATTATCCCCAACAGAGTCGCCAATTCTGTGATACGGTGGGAGAACTGACTTGAGGTTTTGCGTTTGTTTTCGCAAATGTTTCGGTTTAGCAAGAGTCGCCACCGACTTTTTATTTTATCCTAAGGAAAGGTTAAAAAGCACAGGAAAAACCTTTGAGATGTTTTCTTGGGTTCGGGGAGTAGATTATAGAAAGGGAAGGTATTAGCACCCTTTCTATCCATGGTTATCCATGGGCTCTTAGTTACTTGCTTAGATCACTTGCCTTGCATTTTCAATTGTTTGAAATGGTGCTTTGTGTGTGTAGTTTTGAAAATGTTTTGAAAAAGATGCCTTGTCTAGGCAACCCTTGTAATAATTCTTTACTCGAATGTTTTACAAAAGGTGTTTATCTTTTTGAAAATATGTTTCAAGGTTTTGAAAGTTGTTTTGAAAGTTGTGTGGTGGAGTGTGTTTTGAAAAATGGCAAGGATTTGTTTTGCAAGTTGGTCAAGTAACCAAGAGCTATCTACCCTAAATTTCTCAAAGATCTTTCCTATGTTTTAACCCTTTTAACAGTATTGTTCCACCATTGTATTTGGTGGACAATCTTGTGTTAGGATGTTAACGGGACGGGTGCGGGTCATCGTTTAGACCATGAATGCAATAGTGCCAAGTGTCTTTGGCAATTTTTCCTTTAAGGGACTTGATCATTTTTTAGGCAACTTGAGAAAGCGTCATCGAGGGACTATGATCATTTGATTTGTTTTTGTTTTGCCAAAGACACTCAACATGCAACATGGCCCATTTTTGAAGGCAACAAGTGGAGTAACCCTAAGGGTGCAAGTGTGCATTGTGTTGTCCATTTTCATGCTTTTTTGTCTTTGTATTAGTCAAACTATTTGTTATTTTATTTGCATACAAACCCTAGGTCTATCATGGCATAATTTGAAAGCTTTTAAATGCGGAAATTTAAAGTCCTAAATTATTACAACATGATTATGTGGATGGGGGTACAAATGTTTGAATGGGGGAATATTTGACAAGAAATTAAATCTAAACTATTACATCCATATCGAATATACAAATATTTAATTGTACAATATTGGAATAAATACAATAAATATGCAAAATGTATTATGCACCAAAATGATTTTTTATGTATGTGAAAGTATTTTTCAATGTAAAATATAAACAAAAATAAAAGGGTCAAATTTTGGATATTTTTATGGTTTAGGGCAAAATCCTAGTTTTTGAATAAATAGTATTTATTTATTAATTATATACAATATTTATATATTAATTTATACAAAAAATAAAAAAAGAAGTATATTGTAAAAAAAAAGTATTTTTAGTGTCATATATTAATAAAAATAAAAATGTATTATTTGTATATTTTTATCCTAAATATATAATAAAATATACAAGTATTTATATATATTATATTAAATACACTAAATATATACAAGAATAAAATATTAATTATTTACAAAAAAAAGTATATTTTAGAAAATGTTTTCAAAATGTAAACAAAAAATAATAACTGAAAAATATTTATTTTTGTATTATTTTTAGGGTTTTAAATAAAAGGTTTTTATATTTATTTACATACATATATTAAATAAAACAAATAAATGCCAAATAAATGCAAAAAAGGGTGGACAAATATTTTTTATATTTTTTATATTTGAGCAAAAAATAATAAGTCAGAATCAAAAAGAAAAAAAATAAAAAATGATCAATATATCACACAATGGGCCAAGGGGGTGTGAATTGGAAAAGGGAGTGCAAAGAGCAAGACTGACTCAGGCCCAGCCCAAGCCAGTCATCTTCAACCTTCATCATTGTTTGAACAACCAAAACGCGCGCCTTCCATGCTTCATTCAAACTCCTGATTCTTTGACTTTTAACAAAAACTCATAACACAAACATTATAGAGCATCAAGAGATGAATTCATACATATAAAACACTTGACCTAACTCTAAGAAACGAAGGAGAATGTCTTCATCCCCAATTTTTGACCTAATTTTTCTTCAATGTTCATGGCCAAAATTCTCACAGCACGCATAATATAAATGAAAAGTAATCATATGTATGGCTTCAGGGCTATGAGTAGAGCATGTTTCATTCACAAACCTAAGCCTAACTCTTCCAAGATTGAGAGATAGAAGTTCATGTTTTTACCTGTTTCAGCTTGAGTCGTGTACAGTAATGTGGCCAACTTCAATGGAGTTTGAGCTTTTGTACAGCTTGCCTGAAGTCCAAGGATGCTTCTCCAACACCTAGCTTGCTTTGATACTCTCTGAATCGTGCTATGGAAGTTCACTTGCAAAACTGAAAAGTGAAAATGGCAAGTGATGTTAGGGGTGTTACAGTTTGTATCTAGGGCCTGAGATAGTTCCAATGGATGATATAGAATGTATTTGAACTGGTTTTAGCCAAAGTGCACGAGTGGAATGGATTGTGAAAGTCAAACTGCAACAGATGCCCTGTTTTGCAGAAAAAGTGTGATTTTCTGTATGGGGAGGGATGAGGGGTGGTTTGGTCGTGCTTTAGGCTTGCTTGGATGTATGAAAGATGTTTGCAAAGTTTGTTTTGGTTGGTGTTACAGGAATGAGAGCTTGGAGTTATTTTGCAATCTTGCTCGTTTTTGAAGTAAGAAAGTTCAAGTCCTTATGCAGGCCTGTATATCCTCTCTATCTATGATGCACACTTTGCTCTTGATCAGTGGGATTTGCTTACAAACTCTTGCCTCAAAGATCTGGCTTGTACTTCTTGGATTTGTTATTTGACATAAAGCACTACTTTTCAAAAATGGCAAGTTTGCTTTTTCTATTTAAAGGATAATTTTATGTGTAATGACCAAATGCACAAAATAATGCTTGAACACAATGGTTAGGCATTTAATTATGGAGTGAAAACTTGGTTTAGAGGCCTGCAAGCTAGCTTTGTACAAGCTGAATTGAAAATGCAAGTTGTGATGAACAAGCTTTGGCCATGGACAAGAATGAGTTTTGGCCAACTCTGCAAATTCGATTCTCTCTATCCACAAGGGTGTTTGAGAAGTTCTTGGACAATTTGGAAAGCTTGGAATGTGTACTACAATCCATATTTGTAATGAAAATTGAAACTCCAAGTGGAAGCATGTGAAAAATGGCCAAGAAGTTGGACAAAAATCCTGCCTAGAATAGGTCAAAATTTCTCTAAGTTAAGAATGTTTTGCACCCTTATTCCAAAAATCATAACTTGATATACAAGCTTCCTTTGAGAAAACTTTGTGAATCAAAGTTGTAGATTTTGTAATGGACTACAACTTTCATGTTTTGAGTTTTGTTTTAATCCATTTGTATCTTGATGAAAAAATGGGACAAAGTTAGGAAAAAATAAGGAAGTTTCATAACTTAGAAAAATTCTAAGTTTATGAAATTTTCTCATTTTAAACCCTAATTTGCAAATTTGGATTTCTTGATGAACAAGTTTCATAATTTGACATGTCTTGATGAAAAATGAATCTTGGCACTTGATTTTGACCAAAAAGTCAAAGTTTGACTTTTCAGTATACAGTCAAATTTTGATCAGTTGACTGAAAAATTCATCTGTCAATCCTGTGCATTTGAGATCTTTTGAACTTATTGAATGTGTCAAGACAATGCCATTGAGTCCTTGAGTCCATATGTGAACTTGGTTTGCCATTGGTTAGGTCAAACAGTCAAAAATTGCCTTTGTGTAGTCCAAACCCTAAAAATGACCATTTTGCCCTTTTGGTGATCTGATCAAATTTCTTGTGGAATTGTGATCCAAACTTGACCAAATGGTTCATATGAGTTCATTATGTTGATGTGGGTAAAAAATCATGAGGTTTGACTGTCAATTGGCCACAGTTGACTTTTTCCCCAATACAGCTGATTTCTAGGTCAACTGTCCAATTGACTGGGCAACGATTGGAATCAAGGCTTGAAACTTGGTATGGATAAACTTGTAGTTCCAACATGAAGCATGAAAGTCACCTTGGGCATTTTAGGTCAAAATATCCTTGTGCAAACTCAAACCCTAATTTGGGTCAACAGTGCAAGGAGGAGTCTTGAGCAGAGCAAACCCTAACTTGATTTTGAGCTCCAGGAGTCTTGTGGTGAGAAAATGTTGATGAAGTGAGAGGGAAAATTTTGGGGTACAACACCATCCAAGATGATTGCTGGTAGGAATATAAGAAGTGTCAGAATAAATCTCTGGTTGATTTACACTGGAATGACATATGTGTTTGGTTGAGTACTTAGAATAATATCCATAAATGGATTGTATTTGACTTGTTTCTTAAAGTTGAATTTGAATGAGTATCAGAATGGCGTCCGTGTATGGAGCGTATCTGAACTATATCTGAAAGCTGAAATCTGAATGAGTATCAGAATGACATCCGTATCTGGAGCGTATCTGCACTGTATCTGAAAGCTGAATGAGAATGAGTATCAGAATGGAGTCCGTGTTTGGAGTGTATCTGAACTGTATCTGAAAGTTGAATGAGAAGAAACCCGTGCAGGATCGCTTCAGCTGGTCGTGTAGATAATTATCCTGGCTTGTTTTCAGGTATCAATCTCTGACCTTTTTGTAAATTGTTGATGATAGCCATCTGCTGACTGATCTTTCCTGAAGAGATGAAAGATTAGTTGTATGCAATGTCATGATGTATAAAATTCTTTGTATAATAATGTTCTCAATAAAATGAATGACATTATGTTGTATGCATTTGTGTCATAGATGTTTATGATGTATGGATGCGATGTATGGGCATGTAAGCTATGTTGCTGTAATACTGTTGGATTGGGGAAAATAAATCTCTGAATACTGTTGGGGACGTGGAGTGTAAGTCTTCATGTTTTGAAGTGCTGATGAGTTGATGGGTTCTTATTTCTTAGAGAAATAAACTCTGTTGTAAGGAAATGCCGTGTATTGCTTGTGAAATCCTGTTGGGAAATCCCGAGAAATTGGGCGACTTCCACTGGGGAGTGATAACTGGAAGTTTTGTTCCGCCGGGGATGTGAGAGAGCTTGATGTCATTAAGCTGCGCACTATGGGGAACTTTATAGCCTAAAGATATTATCCTATTTCTTAAAGCCATTAGTGATTGTCTTTCTATTTTTGTTCATTTGTAAACAGTAGTTACATTCAAATGCATATGTTCAAAAATAAATCATTGGACGTTTTTGTAAACAAAGCGCAAAAATAAAGAAAAACAGATAATGTTGAAATTTCAAAGGAATATCTTTGTATTAACTCGAATAAGTATTTTGTACAATGAGACGAACATCCTGGTAAGATAATGTCGTTGTAAAAAATGAAAATTTGATACAAAGAAAGGATATCTATGTGCAATAATCCCATGGGGTTCCCATTCTGCTATAGCCTTCGTGTCTCTGAACGTCTTATCCACTTACTGCCTTGTCTGAAGTTGATTGGATTGATTAGACCCGTTGAGTTTGTCAGTCGAAGCCAAAGGTTGTCTACAAGGTAATCCAACGGGACATAGTCATACACTTTAATTCCCTAACTTTTGCCTGGACTGCCCTTTCGGGTTTTCAGTCCACCGGGATACCCTTTTTTTCCCCAAGTTTCCCTTTCGGGTTTTCAACTTGCCGGGTGTACAAATTTTTTTTATTTTATCCCTGATTTTTGCCTGAACCCTTTTTTTGGTACGCCGGGATGCCCTTGTTTTGCCTAGGTGTGTCAACCTAGCGGGTCTCTTATGCGTAGTATCTTTTGACTATGTCAGCATTCACAGGGTGCGACAGGTCGTCGCCATCCATAGTGGTTAAGATCATTGCTCCACTAGAGAATATTCTTTTGATCACAAATGGTCCTTCGTATGTAGGAGTCCATTTGCCTCTGGGATCACCCTGCGGCAGTATGATGCGCTTGATCACTAGATCCCCGACTTGATACACTTGGCGTATGACCTTTTTTTTGAAAGCCTTGATCATCCGTTTTTGATACATTTGACCATGACATATAGCAGTAACCTTTTCTTGTCAATCAAGTTCAGTTGATCAAGTCCAGTTTGGATCCAGTCATCTTCATTCAACCTTGCATCCTTCATGATTATCAGAGAAGGGATCTGGACCTCAATAGTCAAGACAGCCTCTGTGCCGTATACCAGAGAGTAAGGTGTTACCACGGTTGATGTGTGCGCCGTGGTACGATAACCGTGGAGGGAGAATGGTAGCATCTCATGCCAGTCTTTGTAGGTTACTGTAATTTTCTGTATGATCTTTTTGATGTTCTTACTTGCGGCTTCGACAACACCATTTGTCTTTGGCTGGTAAGGGGAAGAATTTTGGTGATGGATCTTGAATTGCACACACAGTGCGGTGATCATAGTATTGTTGAGATTCGTACCATTGTCTGTGATGATCCTCTCTGGGATACCGTACCGACAGATGAGATTCTGTTTGATGAACCGGGCGACAACATTCTTGGTAACGGAAGCGAAAGAAGTCGCCTCAACCCACTTTATGAAATAGTCAATGGCCACCAAGATGAAGCGGTGTCCATTAGAGGCTGTTGGCTTGATTTCCCCAATCATATCGAAGCCCCACATAGCAAAGGGTAAAGGAGCCGTCAGGACATTCAAAGGAACCGGAGGCACGTTCACTTTGTCAGCATAGATCTGACACTTGTGGCAAGTTCGAGAGTGCTGATAGCAATCTGCTTCCATGGTAGACCAGTAATAACCTTCCCGTAGGATCTTCTTTGCCATCGTATGCCCACTGGAATGGGTGCCAAAAGAGCCTTCATGTAGATCAACCATGATCTTTTCTACCTCAACCTTGTCTATGCAATGAAGCAATACAGAGTCATGGTTGCGTTTGTAGAGGATGTCATTACTAAGGAAGAACTTAGCAGAGAATCTCCTTAAGAACTTCTTATCATTGACTGAAGCTCCTTCCGAATACTCTTGAGCCTCGAGATACCTCTTGACTTCGTGGAACCAAGGCCAGTCCACTACTTCTTCAGTATTGATCTCGTGACAGTGAGCTGTTTCATCCATTCGTTCAATGGTGATATGGGAGCCTCATTATCCCATTTGAGTTTAAACATGGATGACATTGTGGCTAGCGCATCTGCTAGTTGATTTTCTTCTCATGGGAAATGCTCGAAGGTAATCTTCTCAACACGTGGGATTAATGTCAACACACGTTCTTTGTAGGGGATGAGGTTTGGGTGCTTTGTCTCCCATTATCCTTTGATCTGGATGATTACTAAGGATGAATCTCCAAATACACTTATGGACTTGATCCCCAAATCTATGGCAACTTTGAGACCAAAAATGCACGCTTCGTATTCTACCATGTTATTTGTACAGTTGAAGCAGAGTCTTGCCGTGAAGGGAGTGTGAAATCCTTCGGGGGATATGAGTACAATACTAATGCCATTTTCGAGTGCGTTGGACGCCCCATCAAAAACCAGGGTGCATCGGGATCCTTGTTCAGGTCCGTCATATGGTCTGAGTTTTTCACAGTTGTTTACCATCATGATGTCTTCATCTAGGAATTCAAACTTCATGGACTGGTAGTCATCCACAACTTGATGAGCAAGGTGATCGGCCAGTACACTGCCCTTTATTTATTTTTGGGTAGTATATTGAATGTCATATTCCGTCAGGATCATCTTCCATCTTGTTATTCTCCCAGAGAGGACAGGCTTCTCGAATCTATATTTTATTGGATCCATCTTGGATATCAATAAGGTAGTATGGGTCAGCATATACTGTTTTAGCAGGCAATCAACCCATGCCAGAGCGTAACAAGTTTTCTCGAGCAGTGAATATCTTGTTTCACAGTCGGTAAACTTTTTGCTCAGGTAATAAATAACATGCTCTTTTCGGCCAGACTCGTGATGCTGCCCCAACACACACCCCATTGAATTTTCCAAAACAGTTAGATACATGATCAAGGGTCTTCCCTTGAGTGGTGGCATCAAAACAGGAGGCTCTTGCAGGTACTCTTTGATCTTGTCGAAGGCAGTTTGGCATTCATCATTCCATTTGACTACTTGATCTTTCTTCAGTAATTTGAAGATTGGTTCACAAGTAGTTGTCAGGTGAGAAATGAATCTGGCAATGTAGTTTAACCGTCCCAAGAATCCTCTGACTTATTTCTCGGTGTGAGGAGTAGGCATTTCTTGTATCGCTTTCACCTTGGCAGGGTCCACTTTGATACCCTTACTGCTAACGACAAATCCTAGGAGTTTACCAAACCTCACCCCAAATGTGCACTTATTCGAGTTCAACCTCAGCTTGTACTTCTTTAGTCTCTCAAACAGTTTCTGCAAATGATCAAGATGTTCTTCTTCTATTTGAGATCTGGCTATCATGTCGTCCACATAGACCTCTATTTCGTGATGTATCATGTCATGAAATAGAGCTACCATGGCACGCTGATAGGTTTCCCCAGCGTTCTTCAACCCGAATGGCATAACCTTGTAACAAAATGTGCCCCATTGTGTGACAAATGTTGTTTTCTCCATGTCCTCAGGCTTCATTTTAATTTGGTTGTAGCCTGAGAAACTGTCCATGAAGGAAAACACCTTATGTTGTGCTGTATTGTCAACCAGAATATCGATGTGAGGAAGTGGGAAATCATCCTTAGGGCTTGCCCTATTCAAATCTTTGTAGTCCACGCACATTCCTACCTTGCCATCCTTTTTAGGCACGGGAACAACATTGGCGACCCATTGCGGATAGGAGGTGACGGCCAAGAATCCGAAGTTGAATTGTTTTATGACTTCAACCTTAATCTTTTGTGACATGTCTGGTCGCATGCGATGGACTTTCTGTTTTACCGGAGGGAAGTCTTCTTTTGTTGGTAGACAATGTACCACGATATCAGCATCAAGTCCTGGCATGTCTTTATACAACCAGGCAAAGACCTCAACATAATCATGTAGCAACTGAGTCAGACACTTCTTGACACTGGCTTCCAGATTGGCACCCACCTTGACTTCTTTCTTGTCCTCTTCGGTACCTAGGTTAACTGTGTGCACTAGTTCTTCGTGGGGCGGTATGGTCCTCTCTTCTTGTTGTAGTAACCTGGAAAGTTCCCCCGGCACTTCACAATCTTCCTCACCTTCGTCTTCGGCTTGGTAGATTAGATTTTCAGAGTCACAAAAGGCCATAGCAGAATCGTTACCCATGGGATCCCGAATGGATGTAGATCTGCATTTTAAATGTAAGTGTGTGTAAGAGTATAGCTATCTTTGAAAGAAATAAAAATGTAAAAAGAAAGACAAAGAGCATAAAGTTTATATGCAAAAATGTCCATGATTCATTGATGACATATGAAAATAAGGTAACAACCCTTACAAATGGACCGTTGTGCCTCGGGTAAGACACACAATTTAAAAAGTTTGAATTGTTTAATTATTACAGGTCTGAAAAAATGTTTAAAGACAATTACTGTGGGATAAAAGTAATTGGGACAAAATCTTTAGCTTCCCAGTTGCTGATTCCTCCATTGACAGTTGGGAAAATCCATTCCTCCAAGTCGTAGCTATCTTCATCATCATCCCCCACTGTGTTGACTCTGTGGTTGCTGATCTTCAAGAGTGGTCCCCCGGCACGAGCACGGAGTGCAACTTTCTATTCTCTTGAAGTGAAACCAAAACCAAATTTGTCAGATTTATATGGGATATCAGGGAGTTGACCCCAAATAGTACACCCACCATCTTCGATCACTGCCTTGGCATCTTTCAAAGATGACATCTCTAGCGGAGGCCTTGTAATCTTCGAGATTTAGGAAACAACCTTGGTGTTGTACCCCAAAATTTGCCCTCTCATTTATCAAACTTTTTCTCATAAGATCTCTTTGACTCAAGACTGGATTAGGGTTTGGTCAGCTCAAGACATCTCATCATGCACTGATGACCCAAAATTAGGGTTTGAAATTGCACAAGGATTTTTGCACTATCAATGCTTCATGTGACTTTAAAACATCATTGTGGACCCCTAAGATCACTCAGGACAAGTTTCAAGCCTTGAATCACATTTTTGATCAGTCAATTGAACAATTGACCTAAAAATCAATTGTATTGGGAAAAAGTCAACCATGGTGAATTTACAGTCAAACTTCATAATTTTTGGTCCACATCAACATTTTAAACATATATGTATCATATGATCATGTTTGGATCACAATTCCTCAAGAAATTTGATCAAATCACTAAAAGGGCAAAATGGTCAAAATAAGGGTTTTGATTGAGGAAGGGCAATTTCTGATTTTTGACCTATCAAATGACCAATTGAGTTAAAGCATGATTCTAAGGATTCAATGGAATCATCTTGATCTAATTATATGGTTCAAAACATTTCAATTTCATTGATAGACAAATGAAATTTGCAGTCAACTGATCAAAAGTCAACTGTACACTGAAAAGTCAACGGTACACTGAAAAGTGAAACTTTGACTTTTTGGTCAAAATCAAGTGCCAAGGGTGATAATTCATCAAGACATGTCAAAATATGAAACTTGTTCATCAAGAAATCAAGAATTGAAGATTAGGGTTTAAAATTGAAAATTTTCTTAACTTAGAAATTTTTCTAAGTATAGAAAATTTCTTATTTTTTCCCTCAACTTTAGGCCATTTTTCACCATGATACAAGATGATTCAAAGGAAGTTCCAACATGAAAGTTGTAGACCTCCTTGAAATCTACAACTTTTCTTCACACATTTTCCCCTAAAGATGCTTGTATCTCAAGATATAAATTTATGAATACGTGCTCATGAACTAAATAACTTAGTGAATTTTTGCCCTAATTTAGGTAGGTTTTGGACCCAACTTCATGGCAATTTTTCACCTAGTTCCAAGAGGAGTCTTGAAATGAATTTCAAATATGAGTTATAGAGCACATTGCAATCTTTCCAAAATGTCCAAGAACTCCTCAAGGTCATTTTTGAGTTGGGAGAATCGAAGAGATGAAGTTGGCAATTTCTCACTTTTGGTTCAAGCCATTTCATGAAGAACAAAGTTCCAACCAGTACCTATGCTGCCTAATCCATGCTTTACAGGTCCCAAACATGTTTCTTACTCCATAATGTAATGCTTACTCAGTTGACAAAGCTTTAATCCAAGCCTTAGAGCCATTACCCAAGTTGTAATTCCATAAATGGCATAAAGTGGCCATTGCCATTTTGAAAAAGCTCAACTTTTGCCACTTTCCATTTCTTGAGCATTGAACCTGTCTCCATTGCACATACAAGTACCACAAGCCTAAAGCAAATTGTACAAATCAAATACCAACCCTAAGCAATCCAGTATAAGCAGGTAAAGCCTTGTCCCTTCACTTTGCTTCAAAAGCAAGAAAGTGTGCAAAAAGGTGGGAACTTGCAAATCTATTGGAGAGCTGACTTTAAACTGATTCCATACTAATATACAAATACATTGCAGCATAATACACGATTACTAGAAGCCTGAAACACTCCCAAACTTCCTCTCACCAAAAACTGTCAAAACTTGCAGTTTCTTGCATAAGCATAACTATCTCTAATTTGGCTCATTCATTTCAAGTCTTAACCATCAAAACACCTTACCTACTTGATATCTAACTGATCCAGACCCTCATCCTTGTATTGTAACCCCTTCTCCATCATCTGCCATTTTTGTTTTCAAAGCTTGCAGGTTGACTTGGATAGGGACTTCCAGGAACTTCCAAAGCGAGGCAAGGATTGGAACACACTCAGGGAGGTTCAAGCAAGCTCAAGCAATCATCAGGCCTTCATAAAACTCACTCCATTTCCATCCACGATTTCAACTGAAAGAGGTAAAAATCTCAAGTCCTATCTCTTCATACAGGCATCCATTGGTCGCGATTTGTGAATAAACAATGTAGACCTCATTGCAACGAAGCTGTACATATACATACCTTGCATTTATTTGGCCTGAGTTGAGAGAATTTTGAACTTAAAGTTTCTGGAAAAATTAGGTTTAAATTTAGGGCTTTTAAAATTCATTCTGATCTTTGATTGTTAGCTACCATAATTTATATGGTTAGAATCGTGAGACAAAATGCTACAACTTTCATGTCATGAGTTTTCATTTTCATGGAAGAATGAGAAAGCTACAGGGCAAGGGCTTTGTTTGTGTTATGTTATTTTTGTTTCACATTAATCAACGGATGTATAGCCACCCCAGTGGCAAGGTAGCGCGCTGGTGAGACCCATGTCCTGGGTTCGAACCTTGGCGCTACCTTTTGTTTTTTTTGACATTTCTCCATATTCAGTTTTTTTGTTTTTTTGCAGGATGGGCCTCCATATTTGGGCCATAACTTTTTTGCTAACACACTGTCTCCAGTTTGCTTGCTACACCCCCTGGCCCATTAGTTTCCATACATTTTTATTTATTTATTTTTGTTTTCATTTTGTTTATTAATATTTTCTGTTATCCATAAAATTCCAAAAAAAAATATAAATATGATAATATTGCATTTTATTTTATTTTATTCTACTTTTCACATAAAAAATATTTTTTATCTTCAATATATGTTAATTATTTTTCTTAATAAACTTGTAAATATAAATAAAGTAGATTTAGTTTAATTTATTTTATTTCATATTTGTAAATATTTATTTTTACATGTAAAAAATTAAATACTTCCTTACAATACTATTTATTATTTTTAATACAAAGAATACACAAAAATAATATATACAAGAACCTTATTTTCTTTCAAACTAGGAATTAGGGTTAACCCCTTTTTAAGAATTATTTTCTTTTTCTTATATTTTTAGGATTAGATTAAATTTTTCTTTTCACACAAAAAAAAAACAAAATCTTTTTCTTACATGTACATAATGTTGCATATTTAAATATTATATTTATTTATTCCAATATTCGTACGAATTCAATTTGGTTGTAATAGTTTATTTAGGTTTACATTCTTGCAAATCCCCATCCAAATTTGTATTCCCCCTTCCCATAAATTATTGAAATAGCTTAGTAATCTTTA
This sequence comes from Vicia faba, assembly GCA_948472305.1. NCBI lineage: Eukaryota > Viridiplantae > Streptophyta > Magnoliopsida > Fabales > Fabaceae > Vicia > Vicia faba. Next base: position 385,196,489 of record OX451735.1, on the reverse strand, counting down.
CATTACGCAATTTATCGCTTTACATGTCATGATAGTAATTAGGGTTTGTATGATAAGATAAAAACAAAACAAATAAAAAACCCTAATACAATACAAAATCAAAGTATGAAAATAACACACTTGCACACAAGCATCCTTAGGGTTTCACCACTTGGTTGCCTTATATAAAAAATATCCATATTACGCATGCGAAGTATCTTGGAAAAATAATCAAATATGAGATCATAGTCCCTCGATGACGCTATTCAAAGTTGCCTCACAAAATGATCTTGGTCCCTCAAAAATGCTAAGATACTTTGCAACATTGCTAATCCTGGTTATACAATGACCCACGCCCGTCCCGTTTACATCCAAAGATAGGGTTGCTTACCAAATCAATGGTAAGACAACAATGTCAAAGGAATAGAAAGTGCATAAGAAATACATTTGAGTAGGTAGATCACTTCTAGTTACTTACTCTATTTCCAAACAACTATCCTTGCTATTTTCAAAACAGACACACACATTTTCAAACATTGAAAACATTTTCAAAAAGACAAACATCTTTGTATACATTCTTATGAACGAGAATCATTACAAAGATTGCCTAAACAAATGGCCTCTTTTACAAAATACTTTCAAAACCACATTAAACACATTTTCAAACAACAAAAGCAAGTGATCTAGCAAGTAACTAAGAGCCCATGGAAAACCAAGGATGAAAAGGGTGCTAACACCTTCCCTTTTCATAATCTATCCCCCGAACTCAAGAAAATATCTCAAAGGTCTTTCCTGTGCCTTTTCACCTTTCTTTTTGGATAAAAGAAAAGTCAGTGGCGACTCTTGCTAACCGCAACATTTGCGATAAAACGCAAAAACCTCAAGTCAGTTCTCCCACCGTATCACAGAACTGGCGACTCTGTTGGGGAGTATTATAAAAGTGGAGTTACCTTAGGGCTAGATCACATTTATTTTCTTACATTGTTTGATTTGTTTGCTTTACATTATAGTTCTTTGTTTGGGTTTGAATCCTTAACCCGGATTTTGGAAACATTATAGGTAAATAGCAATACATTGTGGAAACTGTGCGGGGTATACCAACATGGTCTAAGCAATAGCTATGTTAGTGTGATATATTTGTGGGTACCGGTAGCCTTTGAGTCAATCAAAGAGAATACGGGGCCGCTGAGTGATGTCATGAAGCACTAATGAACTTCTAGAACCCTTTACTTGATCAACTTGGCCTTTAGGATGTAGTGAGATGACCGACTTTGGTGCAGTCCGAAGTTGGTAGATGCTCGATACTACACTTATTGATGGCTGGTTTCTTGGGATATTTCGGTCGCCATTAAAGAGGCTTGAGCTGAAACAATGACCAAGGAAACAACCCGGTGATATTAAGCTCCTTAGAACCCGATTACTATTGTTAGGACATGTTGAGCCAACTAAACTTTAAGAGGGTACTTACCTATAAAAACCCCATGCAAGCCTAAACTAAGAACTTGTTTTCTTTGCTTGTATATGCATACTTGTACATAACATCATGGATATCATGAACATCATATGCATTCACTAACCATTTCAAGGATTTTGGAGATTCATCTTTGTTCTTGTTTTGTAGGATATATATTCACTCAGCAGGAAAACTATCCAAATCAACCTTGTAACAATTCCTCCACAACTCAAGGAGATAGCTTCAAGGATCCCTGAGAACTCTCCATTCACCGAGACACATGGTCATCTACTTAACTTAGTCACCTCCAACACAGTGGAGGATATGATGAAGGTGCTCTTACAATTCTTTGATCCTTTGCACCATTGCTTCACATTTCCTGACTATCAGCTTGTGCCTACCTTGGAAGAATTCTCTCAACTCTTGAGGATTCCCATTCTCAATCAACTACCTTTCAACGGTTCGGAAAGAGATCCAAAGCCAGAAGATATTTCTCAAGCTCTGCACTTGCACTCATCTGATGTCACAACTCATTGGGAAACTAGAAGTGGTGTCAAAGGCTTCTTAGCAAAGTTTCTGTTTGAGAAGGCCCAAAGCTGTTGGAATTCCTTAGACCTGCAAGCTTTTGAGGAAATTGTGGATCTTCTTATCTATGGGATGGTCTTATTCCCCAATCCTGACCAACTCATAGATGTGAGTGCCGTCAAGATCTTCATGTCACATAATCTGGTGCCTACATTGCTAGGGGATATCTTACACTCTTTTCACACTCGCACAATGAGGAAAATAGGTGTTCTTATGTGTTGTACTCCCCTTCTGGAAAGATGATTTTTTTCTCATCTTCCCCAATTAGTCTTAAGGAATGAGCAAGGATTAAGGTGATCACAAAGGTTAATGATGCTCAAGCATTCAGATATTCATTGGTTCTCTCGATCCGAGGAGAATGTTATCATTGTTGACCATTGTGGGGAATTCCCTAATGTCCCTCTACTTGGAATTAGGGGAGGCATCACCTACAACCCATGCTTGGCTCTAAGACAATTTGGTTATGCCCGAAGGGATGGCCCACATGAGATACTGATTCAAGGCTTGGTATTCGACTATGACAACAATGATCAAGGTCTTCGCCAGAGATTCATCCGAGCTTGGAGGATTCTAAACAAGGTAGATAGCAAGACTTTGGGACACAAGAATTCCATCCCTCTTGAGCCTTACCTCAAGTGGGTACGAACCCGCGCTCAAAGTCTTATGATGCCTTATCCTTCAATTCTCCCGGTGATCATTGAGCCTGTTAAGGAAGGAGAAGTTCCACACACTATCCTACATCCTGACATGCCCACATCTCTGGAAGACCTACAAAGGGATTGGATACAACTCAAAGCAGAGCGAGATACTTTCGAAGCCAATTCTACGCAAGTGAGAAGAAGGTTTTGGAACTCACTAGGCTACTTCATGAGGAGCAGACTCTAAATGCCTACATAGCGCCAAAGAGGATGCACACTACTTTTTTATCTTAGAGTTTTGTATTATTTAGCCCAAGGGGCATTGATGTACTCCAACTCTATTTTATTAATATAACGTGTGTTTCTTTTTGTCTAAAACAAACTTGAATCTTTTTAAAATCCTTGAAAGCATTGCATGTGTACATATCATTCATCATAACAAAAACAGGTCTTTTGCAACGAGTTTTCTCATCTCTCTACTGTTTATTTCAGTAAGATGGATCTCAAACAGACAGTCAAAGATCTTCAAGATCAAAACACGCAGTTTCAACAGTTACTCATGACCCTGGCTAAGGGGCAAGAGGAGTTGAAGACTCTGTTGGCCAAAGAGAAGAAGAAGAAAGAGAAGAAACCAACCAGTGTTGTAATCATGGGGAAAAGGTTTCAAGGACAAACCAGAAGAACCTTGAATTTCGCAGCAACATCTGATGAAGGAGAAGGGAAAGGAAAAGAAAAAGAAGTTCCTTCAGAATCTTAAGAGGAGGAAGAAGAGGAAGACTACTCCGAGGAACAGTATCCCCCCGCAGATGATAAGTATAAACATCTTGAAGAGCGTCTGAACGCTATGGAAATACAAAGGGTACCAGGTCTAGACTTTGAAGAATTGGGGCTAGTGTCGGGAATTATGATCCCACCGAAGTTCAAAGTACCGTTGTTTGCAAAATATGATGGGGTGTCATGTCCTAAGATGCACCTCCGATCATATGTGAGAAAGATCCAGCCGCACTCCACCGATAAAGACCTTTGGGTGCATTTTTTCCAAGATAGCCTATTTGGAACATAACTCGATTGGTTTTACCAATTGGAAAGGGCCAACGTCCACAACTGGGAAGATCTTTCCGCAACTTTCTATAAGCAATACTAGTATAATGCAGATTTGGCGCCTACCTGTACTCAACTTCAGAGTATGGCTATGGCTTCAAATGAGGGTTTCAAAGATTACGCGCAGAAATGGAGAGATCTAGCTGGGAGAGTGCAACCCCCTCTGTCAGAAAGGGAGTTGGTGGATATGTTCTTAGGCACCCTATAGGGCCCTTTCTTCAACCATTTGATTGGGAGCTCATCCGCTGGATTTACTGAGTTAATACTAACCGGAGAGAGGGTGGAAGCTGGCATAAAAAATGGAAAGATTCCGAAGGATTCATCTGCCTCTACAGTTGTGAGAAAGCCTTTCACTGGGAAGTAGGAGGTATCTGCTATTTACCCATAAAGGAACCAAGGGAGAGCTGAACACCGACCAATGGTAGGGGCCGTTATGATCCCAAAGCCTACATCTGATCAACCAAGAAGTAACCAACCGAGGGTGGAAAGGCCAGTCCGACAATTCACCAGAATTAATATGACTCTAGCCCAGGTTTTACCACATCTTCTGAAATCTAATCTAGAAACTTTAAAGGAAGCTCCAAAGAACCCCAATATTGCGTCCCCTCATTATCACCCAAATTCCAGATGCGCGTATCATTTCGAAAGTCCAGGTCATGACACTAACAACTGTTGGGCCCTGAAAAACAAGATTCAAGACCTTATAGATGCAAAAGGGATTGAGTTTGATGCACCCGAGAAACCAAACATCATTTCCGCTCCTATGCCAAGGCATGGTCACAACACCAATGCTATCGAAGAAGATTTGTTTGTTACCACAGTTGGTGAACTCTTAACTCCGCTCCCGATCATTAAGATAAACTTGCTAAAAGCTGGTGTATTCCCGGGTTGTAATGAAGACTGCCATCTTTGCTTATCCTCACCAACCGTTTGCCCTTTGTTGAAGACAAGCATTCAACCATTGATAGACAACCAAGAGATTTTGTTTGAAAGTGCTCCTGTTGCACCTGTTCCTATTGAAGAAGTTTCAATCATAACCATCTCCGCCAATCCTTCCAGGGTCCCCAAAAGACCCGTTAGGATTACATCGGTTCCAAAAACTACTCCTCTTATAATCACAATGCCATGGCCGGTCCCATATGAATCAGACAAAACAGTGCCGTGGAATTACGGTGGAGACATCTACTACCATGGTATCAAACAAGATGGGTTGGTCACCGAAGAAATAAGCTCCGAAGAAGAAGACTCCGACATTAGCAATATTGCCGGAACCAGTAAGATTACCCGTAGCGGTAGAATCTTCTCTCCAGAAATTTCCCCTCCAAAGGCAGTTTTTGGACCCGTGGTTGTTCCAAAGGTTACCTCCGTACCAATAATCATATCTGCAAGTGCTCCTGTTTACAAAGACGACACAACCCCTACTGTTATCCCTACCAACACTTCTACTGCTGAAATTCGAGGAAAAAGTATTCAAGAAGAGCCTATCCAGACGATGGCTCGACCACTAACTATCCCCGAAACCTCCAAGAAGGAAATGGAGGAGATCCTGAGAATAATAAAGAAGAGAGACTACAACGTGGTTGAACAGTTGGGGCAAACTCCCTCCAATATTTCCATGCTGGCATTGTTGCTGTGTTCTGAGGCACATGCGAAAGCTCTGGTGAAGTTTCTAAAGACAACCCATGTGCCATAAGAGACGTCTGCTGACCAATTTCAAGATTGTGTGGCCAGCTTGACAGCTGATAACGGCCTAGGCTTCTCTGATGCTGATTTGACACCAAAGGGAAGAAAACACAATGAGGCATTGCATGTCTCTATGGAATGTAGAGGAACAACTCGGACCCATGTCTTGGTGGACACTAGATCATGCTTGAACGTTTTACCGAAGAAAGCTCTCGACAGATTGGATTGTGAAGGACTGACGTTAAAACCCAGTAACATAGTCGTAAGAGCATTTGATGGCTCAAAGAGGATGGTCCACGGTTTGGTGGACATCCCCATAAAAGTGGGGACTCAGACTTTCAACTCAACCTTCTATGTAATAGACATCCGCCCCTCTTACTCCTGTCTGCTAGGACGACCGTGGATCCATAATGCCGGTGCTGTCACCTCTACACTACACCAGATGCTGAAATACCCGGTCAATGGAAAGATTATCACTGTCCACAGAGAGGAAGAGTATATGATTAGACACCTCAATTATTTCCGGTATGTAGAATTGGACGGCGAGTTCATTGAAACTCCTTTTCAACATTTCGAGGAAGTCTCTCAAGAGGTAGTAGTAACCAAGACAGTATCCCAAATCCCCAAGATCACAAGACCTCCACTCCAGATGTCATCTCTGAAGGACGCCAAGGCAGTAGTAGAGGAGGGAGAATGCACCATCTGGGGGGAACTTCCGGAAATTCCGTATAAATCTGACAAGTTTGGCTTAGGGTTTACTTCAAGTGCTCAGAAGGGTGTGCGCCATGCCCGTGCTAGAGGGCCACCTTTAAAGATTAGCAACCGAGAGGTTAATGCGGTGGAAGATGGTGAAGAGGATTGCAACTTGGAGGATTGGATCTTTCCTACTATCAACAGAGGACTTCACAATTGGGAAGCCAAAGACTTTGTCCCAATAAATTTCATCCCTCAGTAATTTATCTTTGCATTTCTGTTAGACTTGTAATATTCACAAACAATTCGCACATTTAAAACCTTGTGTCTTGCCCGAGGCACAATGGTCCATTTGTAAGGGTTTTTATTTCATCTTCATATGACATTCAATGAATCATGGACGTTTTTCACATACAAACTTTTGTGCTCATTGTTTTTCTTTTACATTTTATTTTTAAGGATGGATATACCCTTACACACACCCACACTCACAAATGCAGGTACCCCTCCATCCCGGATCCCATGGGTAACGATACTGCTATGGCCTTTTGTGACTCTGAGGATCTAGTCTACCAAGCCGAAGACGAAGGTGAGGAAGATTGTGAAGTACCAGGGGAATTGGCCAGACTACTACAATAAGAGGAAAAAGCCATTCAGCCTTACGAGGAACCTGTGGATACAATCAACTTGGGTACCGAGGAGGATAAAAAGGAAATCAAGGTGGGTGCCAATCTAGAGCCGAGTGTCAAGGAGCGTCTAATTCAGCTATTGCATGATTATGTTGAAATCTTTTCTTGATCATACGAAGACATGCCAGGACTTGATACAGACATCGTGGTACATCGTCTACCCACAAGAGAATATTGTCCACCAGTAAAACAAAAAGTCATCCGCATGAGACCTGACATGTCAGAGAAGATCAAAGCGGAAGTCATGAAACAATTCAATGCTGGATTCTTGGCTGTCACTTCCTATCCTCAATGGGTTGCCAACATTGTTCCCATGCCTAAAAAGGACGGCAAAGTACGAATGTGCATGGATTATAGAGATTTGAATAGGGCCAGCTCTAAAGATGATTTTCCACTTCCCCACATCGATATCCTGGTTGCAAATACGACCCAACATAAAGTATTTTCCTTCATGGACGGATTCTCAGGTTATAACCAAATAAAAATGGCACCTGAGGACATGGAGAAAACTACATTTGTCACACAGTGGGGCATATTCTTCTATAAAGTGATGCCATTCGGACTGAAGAATGCTGGGGCAACCTATCAACGCGCCATGGTAGCCTTATTTCACGACATGATACATCATGAAATAGAGGTCTACATAGACGATATGATAGCCCGATCACAAACTGAAGAGGAGCACCTTGATCACTTGCAAAAATTGTTCGAGAGATTGAAGGAGTACAAGTTAAGGTTGAACCCAAATAAGTGCACATTCGGAGTACGGTCCGGTAAAATTTTAGGTTTTGTTGTCAGTAACAAAGGCATCGAGGTTGATCCTGCCAAGGTTAAATCGATACAAGAAATTCCTGATCCTCGTACTGAGAAGGAAGTCAGAGGAATCTTGGGACGCATTAACTATATTTCCAGATTCATTTCTCACCTAACAGCTACTTGTGAGCCAATCTTCAAATTATTGAAGAAAGATCAAGTAGTCAGATGGAACGATGAATGCCAGGTTGCTTTTGACAAGATCAAAGAGTACTTAGAAGAACCTCCTATTTTGATGCCACCAATCGAAGGAAGACCACTGATCATGTATCTGACCGTTTTAGAGAATTCAATGGGGTGTGTATTGGGGCAGCATGACGAGTCTGGCCGAAAAGAGCATGCTATTTACTACCTGAGCAAAAAGTTTACCGACTGTGAAACCAAATATTCACTGCTCAAGAAAACTTGCTTCTCTCTGGATGGGCTGCTCGCCGGCTAAGACAATATATGCTGACTCATACTACCTTGTTGATATCTAATATGGATCCAATAAAATACATCTTCGAGAAGCATGCTCTGTCTGGGAGGATAACTAGATTGCAAATGATCCTAACAGAAATGACATACAGTATACTACCCAGGAAGCTATAAAGGGCAGTGTGCTAGCTGATCATCTTGCTCATCAAGCTGTAGAAGATTATCAGTCCATGAAGTTTGAATTCCCGGATGAAGACATCATGACATTAGACAACTGTGAAGAAATCAGACCATATGACGGACCTGAACAAGGATCCCGATGGACCCTGTTTTTTGATGAGGCCTCCAATGCACTTGGTAATGGTATCGGCGTTGTACTCATATCTCCGGAAGGGTGTCATACTCCCTTTACTTCCAGACTTTGCTTCAACTGTACGAACAACATGGCAGAATACGAAGAATGCATCTTTGGTCTCAAGGCTGCCATAGATTTGGGAATCAAGTCTTTAGATGTGTTTGGAGATTTAGCTTTGGTCATCAGTCAGATCAAAGGGGAATGGGACACTAAACATACAAATCTTATCCCTTACAAGGAACATGTTTTGACATTGCTATCACGTTTTGAGAAGATTACCTTCGAGCATTTCCCACGAGAAGAAAATCAGCTAGCAGACGCTCTAGCCACAATGTCATCTATGTTTAAACTTAATTGGGTTAACGAGGCTCCCCAGATCACCATTGAACGAATGGATGAACCAACACATTGTCACGAGATTAATACTGAAGAGGTAGTGGACCAGCCTTGGTTTCATGAAGTCAAGAGGTATCTCGAGGCTCAAGAATATCCAGAAGGAGCTTCAATCAATGATAAGAAGTTCTTAAGGAGATTCTCTTCTAAGTTCTTCTTAAGTAATGGCATCCTATACAAACGCTATCATGACTCCATTATGCTTAGGTGTATGGATAAGATTGAAGCAGAAAGGATCATGGCTGAATTACATGAAGGTACTTTTGGCACTCACTCCAGTGGGCATACAATGGCAAAGAAAATCCTACGGGCAGGCTATTATTGGTCTACTATGGAAGCAGATTGCTATCAACACTCTCGGACCTGTCATAAGTGTCATATGCTGACAAGGTGCATGTACCTCTGGTTCCTTTGAATGTCTTGACAGCTCCTTGGCCCTTTTCTATGTGGGATATTGATATGATTGGGGAGATCAAGCCTACAACCTCCAATGGACACTGCTTCATCCTAGTGGCCATTGACTATTTTACCAAGTGGGTCGAAGCAGCTTCCTTCGCATCCGTTACCAAGAATGTTGTTGCCCGCTTCATCAGGCAAAATCTCATTTGCCGGTACGGTATCCTAGAAAGGATCATCAATGACAATGGTACAAATCTTAACAATACTATGATCACTGCCTTGTGCAAGCAGTTCAAGATTCAACATCATAATTCTTCCCCCTATCGGCCAAAGATGAATGGTGCTGTCGAAGCTGCAAATAAAAACATTAAAAAGATCATACAGAAAATGACAGTCACCTACAAGGACTGGCATGAGATGCTACCATTTTCTCTCCATGGGTACCGTACCACGGCTCGCACATCAACTGGGGCAACACCATATTATTTGGTTTATGGCATAGAGGTTGTCTTGCCTATTGAGGTTCAGATCCCCACTTTGAGGATTATGAAGGATGCAGGTTTGAATGAGGACGGTTGGATCCAGACTCGACTTGATCAACTGAACTTAATTGATGAAAAGAGACTTACTGCTCTTTTCCATGGTCAGATGTATAAAAAACGGATGATCAAGGCTTTCAACAAGAAAGTCAGACGCCAAGTATATCAAGTTGGAGATCTAGTGATCAAGTGCATCATCTCTCCACAAAGTGATCCCAGGGGCAAATGGACTCCAACCTATGAAGGACCATTTGTAATCAAGAACATCTTCTCTGGTGGGGCAATGGTCTTAACCACCATGGACGACGATGACCTGCCGCACCCCGTGAACGCGGACATAGTCAAAAGATACTACGCATAAGAAACCCGCTAGGTTGACACACCTAAGAAAAACAAGGGCATCCCGGCGAACCAAAAAAGTTCGGGAAAAAGTTAGGGATAAAATTTAAAAAAAATCTATACACCCGGCAAGCTGAAAACCCAAAAGGGCGACTTGGGCAAAAAAGGGTTTCCCGGTGGACTGAAAACCCGAAAGGGCGGTCCAGGAAAAAGTTAGGGAATTAAATTATATGACTATGTCCCGTTGGATCAATTTGCATGCAACCTCTTGACTTCCACTGACAGACTCAAAGTTTCTGATCAATTCAATCATCTTCGGACGAAGCAACAAATAGACAAGGTACTCAGAGATACGAAGGCTATAGCAGAATGGGAACCCCATGGGATTATTACACATAGATATCTTTCTTTGTATAAATTCTTTTTGCTTTATGGCACCATTCTCTTACTAGGATGTTTGTCTCCTTTGTACAAAATACTTATTCAAAGTGAAATACAAAGATATCTCTTTGAAAGTACAGAAAAACTATTTGTATTTTTCTTTTGTGTTTTATTTGCAAAAACGTCCAATGATTCATTAATGAACATATGCATTTGAACATAATTACTGTTTAAAAATAAACAAAATAAGAAAGATAATTACTGATAGGTTGAAAGGATAGGAAAACGTCTCTAGGCTATTCCATAAGTAGTCCCCACAGTACGTCATTTAAATCCCCAACGGAACTAAAATTTAAAATTATTAATCCCCAGTAGAAATCATCAGATTTCTCTGGATTCCCAAGCAAATCTCAAGCAGTACACGGAATTGTCCTCACAATAGAATTTAATTCTCTCAGCAAGAGTTCATCAGTACTTCAACCTCGAGACGTTGGAAATTCAACATATCCTCATGAACATTCAAGGATTTATTTTCTTCAATCAAACAGCAATACAACAAATCAACTTACATACGCATACATTACATCTACATATCATAAACATTGATGAAGAAAATATATTGAATCATACATTTCATGCAACATAACTTTGTGTTTCAGCTAACATTTTACCCTTTTTAGGATAAGATTAAACAATTATCATTAACAATATGCTTTCAGATATAGTACAGATACGCTCCAGACACGGATGCCATTCTGATACTCATTCAAATTCAACTTTCAGATACAGTACGGATACGCTCCACATACGGATGCCGTTCTGATACTCATTCAAATTTCAAGTTCAGATACAGTACAGATACGCTCCAGACACAAATGCCATTCTAATACTCATTCAGATTCAACTTTCAAATACAGTACAGATACGCTCCAGACACGCATGCTATTCTGATACTCATTCAGATTCAACTTTCAGATGCAATACAGATACGCTCCAGACACGGATGCCATTCTGATACTCATTCAGATTCAACTTTTAGATACAGTACGATACGCTCTAGACACGGATTCCATTCTGATACTCATCCAAATTTCAAGTTCAGATACAGTACAGATACACTCCAGACATGGATTCCACTCTGATACTCATTCAGATTCAACTTTCAGATAAAGTACATATACACTCCAGACACGGATGCCATTCTGATACTCTTCAGATTCAACTTTCAGATACAGTACATATACGCTCCAGATACAGATGCCATTCAGATACTCATTCAAATTTTAAGTGCAGCTACAGTACAGATACACTCCAAACACGGATGCCATTCTGATACTCATTCAGATTTAACTTTCAGATACAGTACAGATACGCTCTAGATACAGATGCCATTCTGATGCTTATTCAGATTTAAGTTCAAATACAGTACAGATAGGCTCCAGACACGGATGCCCTTCTGATACTCATTCAAATTTCAAGTTCAGATACAGTACGGATACGCTCCATACAAGGATGCCATTCTGTTACTCATTCAGATTTCAAGTTCAGATGCAGTTCAGATATGCTCCAGACATGGATGCCATTCTGATACTTTTCTTTCAGCTTACAACTTACAATTCAACAAACATTCTTGGATGGCATCTAACAAGCCCATCTCCAACAATATTCCATCACTTCTCCAAATGGAATATTTTAGCCCATCTCCAACAAGATTCCATCACTTCTCCAATTGGCATCTTTAAGCCCATTCCCTCAACTACACATTGTCGAGTGCAAATTTATGGGCACTCTAGTGTCCAATCATCTTTCACCTTCGAGTCACGAATGGCAAAACTTTCCAATCTAACTCTTTAGGTCTAAGAATATTGAACAGGGGCAGCTGTTGTACCCCAAAATTTGCCCTCTCATTTATCAAACTTTTTCTCAGAAGATCTCTTTGACTCAAGACTGGATTAGGGTTTGGTCAGCTCAAGACATCTCATCATGAACTGATGACCCAAAATTAGGGTTTGAAATTGCACAAGGATTTTTGCACTATCAATGCTTCATGTGACTTTCAAACATCATTGTGGACCCCTAAGATCACTCAGGACAAGTTTCAAGCCTTGAACCACATTTTTGATCAGTCAATTGAACAGTTGACCTAAAAATCAGTTGTATTGGGAAAAAGTCAACCATGGTGAATTTACAGTCAAACTTCATAATTTTTGATCCACATCAACATTTTAAACTTATATGTCTCATTTGATCAAGTTTGGATCACAATTCCTCAAGAAATTTGATCAAATCACCAAAAGGGCAAAATGGTCAAAATAAGGGTTTTGACTGAGGAAGGGCAATTTCTGATTTTTGACCTATCAAATGACCAATTGAGTTAAAGCATGATTCTAAGGATTCAATGGAATCATCTTGATCTAATTATATGGTTCAAAACATTTCAATTTCGTTGATAGACAGATGAAATTTGCAGTCAACTGATCAAAAGTCAACTGTACACTGAAAAGTCAAACTTTAACTTTTTGGTCAAAATCAAGTGCCAAGGGTCATAATTCATCAAGACATGTCAAAATATGAAATTTGTTCATCAAGAAATCAAGGATTGAAGATTAGGGTTTAAAATTGAAAATTTTCGTAACTTAGGAATTTTTCTAAGTATAGAAAATTTCTTATTTTTTCCCTCAACTTTAGGCCATTTTTCACCATGATACAAGATGATTCAAAGGAAGTTCCAACATGAAAGTTGTAGACCTCCATGAAATCTACAACTTTTCCTCACACATTTTTCCCTAAAGATGCTTGGATCTCAAGATATAAATTTATGAATACATGCTCATGAACTAAATAACTTAGTGAATTTTTGCCCTAATTTAGGCAAGTTTTGGACCCAACTTCATGGCAATGTTTCACATAGTTCCAAGAGGAGTCTTGAAATGCATTTCAAAGATGAGTTATAGATCACATTGAAAGCTTTCCAAAATGTCCAAGAACTCCTCAAGATCATTTTTTAGTAGGGAGAATCGAAGAGATGAAGTTGGCAATTTATCACTTTTGGTTCAAGCCATTTCATGAAGAACAAAGTTCCAATCAGTACCTATGCCGCCTAATCCATGCTTTATAGGTCCCAAACTTGTTTCTTACTCCATAATTTAATACTTACTCAGTTGACAAAGCTTTAATCCAAGCCTTAGAGCCATTACCCAAGTTGTAATTCCATAAATGGCATAAAGTGGCCATTACCATTTTGAAAAAGCTCAACTTTTGCCACTTTCCAATTCTTGAGCATTGAACCTATCTCCATTGCACATACAAGTACCACAGAACTAAAGCAAATTGTACAAAGCAAATACCAACCCTAAGCAAGCTAGTACAAGCAGGTAAGGCCTTGTCCCTTCACTTTATTTCAAAAGCAAGAAAGTGTGCAAAAAGGTGGGAACTTGCAAATCTGTTGGAGAGTTGACTTTAAATTGATTCCATACTAATATACAAACACATTGCAGCATAATACACGATTACTAGAAGCCTGAAACACTCCCAAACTTCCTTTCACCAAAAATTGTCAAAACTTGCAGTTTCTTGCATAAGCATAGCAATCTCTCATTTGGTTCGTGCGTTTCAAGTCTTAACCATCAAAACACCTTACCTACTTGATATCTAACTGATCCAGACCCTCATCCCTGTACTGTAACCCATTCTCCATCATCTGCCATTTTTGTTTTCAAAGCTTGCAGGTTGACTTGGATAGGGACTTCCAGGCACTTCCAAAGCAAGGCAAGGATTGGAACACACTCAGGGAGGTTCAAGCAAGCTCAAGTAATCATCAGGTCTTCATAAAACTCACTCCATTTCCATTCATGATTTCAACTGAAAGAGGTAAAAATCTCAACTCCTATCTCTTCATACAAGCATCCATTGGCCACGATTTGTGAATAAACAATGTAGACCTCATTGCAACGAAGCTGCACATATATATACCTTGCATTTATTTGGCCTGAGTTGAGAGAATTTTGAACTTAAAGTTTTTGGAAAAATTAGGTTTAAATTTAGGGCTTTTAAAACTCATTCCGATCGTTGATTGTTAGCTTACATAATTTATATGGTTAGAATTGTGAGACAAAATGCTACAACTTTCATGTTATGAGTTTTCATTTTCATGGAAGAATGAGAAAGTTACAGAGCATCTGGCTGGCTAGAGGAAGAAGACAAAGTACAGGGCAAGGGCTTTGTTTGTGTTATGTTATTTTTGTTTCACATTAATCAACGGATGTATAGCCACCCCATTGGCAAGGTAGCGCGCTGGTGAGACCCATGTCCTGGGTTCGAACCATGGCGCTACCTTTTGTTTTTTTTCACCTTTCTCCATTTTCAGTTTTTTTTTTGTTTTTTTGCAGGATGGGCCTCCATATTTGGGCCATAGCTTTTTTGCTAACATGTTGTCTCCAGTTTGCTTGCTACACCCCTGGCCCATTATTTTCATACATTTTTATTTATTTATTTTTGTTTTCATTTTGTTTATTAATATTTTCTTTAATCCATAAAAATCCTAAAAAATATAAATATGATAATATTGCATTTTATTTTATTTTATTATATTTTTCACATGAAAAATATATTTTATCTTCAATATATGTTAATTATTTTTCTTAGTAAACTTGTAAATATAAATAAAGTAGATTTAGTTTAATTTATTTTATTTCATATTTGCAAATATTTATTTTTACATGTAAAAAATTAAATACTTCCTTACAATAATATTTATTATTTTTAATACAAAGAATGCACAAAAATAATATATACAAGAACCTTATTTTCTTTCAAACTAGGAATTAGGGTTAACCCTTTTTTAAGAATTATTTTCTTTTTCTTATATTTTTAGGATTAGATTAAATTTTTCTTTTCACACAAAAAACAAAACAAAATCTTTTTCTTACATGTACATAATGTTGCATATTTAAATATTGTATTTATTTATTCCAATATTCGTACAAATTCGATTTGGTTGTAATAGTTTATTTAGGTTTACATTCTTGTAAATCCCCATTCAAATTTGTATTTCCCCTTCCCATAAATTGTTGTCATAGCTTAGTAATCTTTACATTACACAATTTATCGCTTTACATGCCATGATAGTAATTAGGGTTTGTATGGTAAGATAAAAACAAAACAAATAGAAAACCCTAAAACAAGACAAAATCAAAGTATGAAAATAACACACTTGCACACAAGTATCCTTAGGGTTTCTTCACTTGGTTGCCTTATATAAAAAATAGCCATATTACGCATGCGAAGTATCTTGGCAAAACAAACAAATATGAGATCATAGTCCCTCGATGAAGCTATTCAAAGTTGCCTTACAAAATGATCTTGGTCCCTCAAAAATGCTAAGATACTTTGCAACATTGCTAATCCTGGTTATACGATGACCCACGCCCGTCCCATTTACATCCAAAGATAGGGTTGCTTACCAAATCAATGGTAATACAACAATGTCAAAGGAATAGAAAGTGCATAAGAAAGACATTTGAGTAGGTAGATTACTTCTAGTTACTTTCTCTATTTCCAAATAACTATCCTTGCTATTTTCAAAACAGAAACGCACATTTTCAAACATTGAAAACATTTTAAAAAAGACAAACATCTTTGTATTCATTCTTACAAACGAGAATCATTACAAAGATTGCCTAAACAAATGACCTCTTTTACAAAATACTTTCAAAAACACATTAAACACATTTTCAAACAACAAAAGCAAGTGATCTAGCAAGTAACTAAGATCCCATGGAAAACCATGGATGAAAAGGGTGCTAACACTTCCGTTTTCATAATCTACCCCCCGAACTCAAGAAAATATCTCAAAGGTCTTTCCTGTGCTTTTTCACCTTTCCTTTTAGATAAAAGAAAAGTCGGTGGAGACTCTTGCTAACCGCAACATTTGTGATAAAACACAAAAAACCTCAAGTCAGTTCTCCCACCGTATCACACTTGGTTACTGCCACAGTTTGTGGGACTTCCTCGAAATGCTGAAACGGAGTTTCAATGAATTCACCATCCAATTCCACGTATCTGAAGGAGTTTAAGTTACTGACCATATATTCCTCTTCTCCATGGACAATAATGAGTTTAACCTCGGTTGGATATTTAAGCATTTGGTGTAACGTAGAGGTAACGACACCAGCGTTGTGAATCCATGGTCGACCCAACAAGCAGGAATAGGAAGGGCGAATGTCCATCACGTAAAAAGTTGAATCAAAGGTTTGGGTTCCAACTTTCATGGGGATGTCCACCTCCCCATGCACCATTCTCTTTGAACCATCGAAGGCCCTTACCACTATATTGTTGGGTTTTAAGGTCAAACCTTCACAGTCAAGTCTATCAAGAGCCTTCTTAGGCAGCACATTTAAAGACAAACCAGTATCAACCAAGACATGGGCCAAATTTGTGCCCCTGCACTCGACAGAGACATGCAATGCCTCGTTGTGCTTCCTTCCTCTAGGTGTCAAGTCAGCATCTGAAAAGCCTAAACCATTGTCAGCGGTTAAACTAGCCACAAAGTCTTGGAACTGATCAACAGAGGTTTATTTTGGTACATGGGAAGTTTTAAGAAATTTCACCAAGGCCTTCGCATGAACCTCGAAGCATAAAAATAAATCCAACATGGAAATATTTGATGGAGTCTTCCCTAATTGTTCGACTACGTTGTAGTCGCGTCTCTTTATAATTTTTAGAATCTCTTCCATCTCCTTTTGGGAGGCCTCAGGGATAGATACTGATTGTTCCTTCATCCGAACAGGCTCAACCAGAATGCCTTTGACACGAGTCTCGGTTGACTCGGTGGTAGGAGTATCAGCAGGTGTAATTATAGGAATTGTAGTAGTAGTAGTTTCAACAGGAACAAGGACAAGGATGATCACAGGACCGGTAACAGTCTTTGGAGGAGCAATCTCCGGGGAGAATACTCTGCCACTTCGGGTTATCTTGCTGGTTCCTACAATGTTGCCGATGTCGGGGTCATTCTTCTCATAAATTGAGTCTTCAACAGCCGGCTAATCCTGCTTGACGTCGTGATAGTAGATATCGCCCCCATAGTTCCATGGGACAGTTTTATCTGATGAGTACGGGATTGGTCTAGGCATAGTAATTATCAGTGTAGCTACTTTGGGAATTGATGTAATCCTAACGGGTCTTTTGGTGGAGACCCTGGAAGAATTGGCAGAAATGGTTACTATTGAAACATCATTGTAAGAAATGGTTGGAACGGGAGTATTTTCAAACAAAATATCTTTGTCATCCATTAGGCGTTGAACACCTACTTTTAATAAATGACATTCAGTTGGTAGGGATAAACAGAGGTGGCATCTTTCGTCACATCCCATAAATAAACTGGCATTCAACAGGTTCCTCTTGATAGTCAGGAGAGGAGTAACAAGTCCATCAACAAAAGTAACAAATATATCATCTTCAACAGCGTTAACATCATGGCCATGCTTGGGCATAGGAGCGGTGATAACATTTAGGATCTCAGGAGCATGGAATTCAATTTCTTTGGCTTCAAGAAGGTCCTGCACCTTGTTTTTCAAAGCCCAACAGTTGTTAGTATCATGGCCTGGACTTTTTGAATGGTATGCACAACAAGCATTAGGATGGTAATGAGGAGAGGTTGTGTTAGGATTCTTCGGGGCTTCCTTCAAAGTTACCAGATTAGATCTCAACAAATGTGGCAGGACTTGAGATAGTGTCATATTAATCCAGGTAAATTGTCTTACTGGTCTTTCTGTTCTAGGTTGGTTGCTTCTTTGTTGAGTAGGTGCAGGCTTAGGGATCATGACAACTCCTAGCATTGGTCGGCGTTCAGTTCTATCTTGATTCCTTTGAGGATACACGACACCAACTTCTTCATTCCCAATAAATAGCTTTCTTACAGCAGTGGGGGATGCGTCTTTTTGAATCTTCCCACTCTTAATCCCAGCTTCCACTCTCTCTCCGGTCAAGATTAATTCAGTAAAGCCTGTTGAGGAGCTCCCAATTAAGTGATTAAAGAAATGACCGGATAGGGTACCCAAAAACATGTCTACTAGTTCTCTTTCAGAAAGGGGAGGATGGACTCTTCCTGCTAAGTCCCTCCATTTCTGAGCATAGTCTTTGAAACCTTCACTTGAAACTATAGCCATACTCTGGAGTTGAGTATAGGTGGGAGCAAGATCTGCGTTGTATTGATACTATTTGTAAAAAGCAGCGGCAAGGTCTTCCCAATTATGGATATTGGCCCTTTCCAGTTGATAGAACCAATCTAGCTGAGTTCGGGATAGACTGTCTTGAAAGAAGTGGACCCACAAATCTCTGTCAGCAGTGTGAGGTTGTATCTTTCTCACATAAGATCAGAGATGCATCTTGGGACACAAAACACCGTCATATTTAGCGAACACTGGTGCCTTGAATTTTGGTGGAATAACAATCCCAGACACTAAACCCAGTTCTTCAAAGTTCAGCCCAGGCACTTTCTGAATTTCCATTTCACTTAGACGCTCTTCCAGATGTTTGTATTTGTCGTCGACCGGGGGATATTGCTCTTCAGAGTAATCTTCTTCTTCTTCCTATTCAGATTTTGGCTGGGCCACTGCTTCCTTGCCTTTCACTTCTTGATTATCCTTTTCACCAGAATACGTTTTAAAGTCTAGGGCCCGTCTGGCTTATCCTTGGAACCTTCTTCCCATATTCAGAACTCCAGTTACTTTCTTTGCTTTCTTCTTCTTTTCTTCAACCATAAAGGTTTTCAAATCTTCTTGTCCTTTGGCTAGAGTCGAGAACATCTGTTGAAACTGAGCGTTCTGTGCCTGGAGATCTTTTACTGTCTGCTCAAGATCGATCTTACTGAAATAAACAGTAGAAAGATAAGGAGAGTTGTTGTAAGAAACCTGCTTATCTTATGATGAATGGTAATTGCATATGCAATGATTTCAAGGAAATTAGAGATTTAAATTTTCTTTAGACCAAAAAAGTAACACATGTTATATTAATAAATTAAAGCTTGAGTACATCATGCCTCTTTTGGGATTACAAAGAAAATAAAAAAAAACTCTAAGATAAAAAGGTTGTATGCATCCTCTTTGGTGCGATGTAGGCATTTAGGTTCCGCTCCTCATGAAGTTGCTTGGTGAGTTCCAAAACCTTCTTCTCGCTGGTGTAGAATCGGGCCTCGAAAGTGCCTCGCTCCCCCTTAAGCTGTATCCAATCCCTTTGCAAGTCTCCAAGAGAGGTGGGCATGTGAGGATACAGGATAGTGTACGGAACATCTCCTTCCACAACATGCTCTATGATTACTGGGAGAATGGAGGGGTAAGGCATTATAAGACTTTGAGCACGAGCTCATACCCATTTGAGGTAAGGCTCAAGAGGGATGGAATTCTTATGCCCAAATGTCTTACTATCTACCTTGTTCAACATCCTCCAAGTTGGGATAAATCTCTGGAGATTACCTTGATCGTCGTTCTCGTAGTCAAATACCATACCTTGAATAAGCATCTCATATGGGACATCCCTTCAGGCGTAACCAAACTGTCTTAAGGCTAAATAGGGGTTATAGGTGATACCTCCTCTAATGCCAAGTAAAGAGATATTAGGGAATTCTCCACAACGGTCGACAATAGTAACATTCTCTATAGATTGGGAACACTAATGGATGTCTGAATGTTTGAGTGTCATCAACCTATGTGACCACCTTGAACCTTGCTCGCTCCTCAATACAGATTGGGGAAGATGCGAAATAGACCATATTGCCAAGAGGGGAGTACAACATATAAGGATACCTCTTTTCCTCATAGTGCGAGTGTGAAAAGAATGTACGATGTCTCCTAGCAAAGTAGGCACCGGGTTATGAGACATGAATATTTTGACGGTGTTCACATCTATGAGTTGGTCAGGATTTGGAAACAAAACATCCCATAGATGAGGATATCCACAATTTCCTAAAAAGCTTGCAAATCCAAAGAGTTCCAACAGTTTTGGGCTTTCTCAAACAAGAACTTTGCTAGGAAACACTTGACACCACTCCTTGTTTCCCAATTAGTTGTGATATCAGATGATTGCAAGTGTAGAGATTGAGCAATATCTTCTGGATTTGGATCTCTTTATGTACCATTGAAAGGTAGTTGATTGAGGATGGGAATCCTCAAGAGTTGGGATAATTCTTCCAAAGTTGGCACAAGTTGATAATCGGGAAATGTGAAGCAATGGTGTAAAGGATCAAAGAACTGAAAGAGCACATTCATCATGTCTTCATCAGTGTTGGAAGTAACCAAGTTTATTAGGCGACCATGTCTTTCGGTAAATGGAGAGTTTTCAGGAATCCTTGATGCTAGCTCTTTAAGTTGAGAAGGGATCCTTACAAGATTGACTTAAATGGTTTTCCTGCGAATATAATCCATATCCTACAAAACAGAACAAATATAAATCCCAAGATCCTTGAAATGGTTAGTGAATATGAGTATGATGTTATGATGTTTATGATGTTATGTACAAGTAAATATATACAAACAAAGAAAACAAGTCCTTAGGTTTAGGCTTGCATGGAGTCTCATAGGTAAGTACCCTCTTGAAGTTTAGTTAGCTCAAACCTGTCCTAGCAATAGTAATCGGGTTCTAAGGAGCTCGATATCACTGGTTTGTTACCTTGGGCATTGTTTCAGCATAAGCCTCTTTAATGGAGACCGAAATATCCCAAAAAACCAAACCTCAATAAGTGTAGTATTGAGTATCTACCAACTTCGAACTGCACCAAAGCCGGTCATCTCACTACGTCCTAATGGCTAAGTTGGTCAAGTAAAGGTTCTAAAAGTTCATTAATGCTTTATGACATCACTCAGCGGCCCCGTATTCTCCTTGACTACTCAAGGGATACCGATACCCACAAATATGTCGCACTAACATAGCTATTGCTTAGACCATATCATTATACCCCGCACAGTTTCCACAACATATTGCTACTTACCTATAAGGTATCCCAAATCCGGGTAGTGGATTCAAACCCAAACAAAGAACCATAATATAAAGCATACAAGTCAAGAAATGAAAGCAAGTAAATGTGATCTAACCCTAAGGTAACCCTAATTTAAGAATTCTCCCCAATAGAGTCGCCAGTTCTGTGATACGGTGGGAGAACTAACTTGGGTGGTTTACGTTTGATCGCAAATGTTGCGGTTAGCAAGAGTCGCCACCGACTTTTCTTTTATCCAAAAGGAAAGGTGAAAAAGCACAGGAAAGACCTTTGAGATTGTTTCTTGAGTTCGGGGGATAGATTATGAAAAGGAAAGGTATTAGCACCCTTTTCATCCATGGTTTTTCATGGGCTCTTAGTTACTTGCTAGATCACTTGCTTTTATTTGAAAATGTTCTTTGTGTTGTTTTTTGAAAGTATTTTGTAAAGAGGCCTTTGTCTAGGAAAACTTTGTAATGATTCTCGTTCGTAAGAATGTATACAAAGTGTTTGATCTTTTGAAAATGTTTTCAAGTTTGAAAGATGTTTTTGAAAGTGTTGGTGTTCGTTTTGAAAATAGCAACGATGTTTTGTTTTGAAATGGAGCAAGTAACTAGGAACATTCTACCTACTCAAAAGTCTTTCATGTTCATTTCCTTTTTCCTTTGACATTGTTATCTTACCATTGATTTGGTAAGTAATTCTATCTTTGGATGTAAAAGGGACGAGCAAGGGTCGTCGTATAACCATGATTAGCAATGTTGCAAGGTAGCTTAGCATTTTTAGGGACTAAGATCATTTTGAAAGGCAACATGGATAGCATCATCGAGGGACTATGATCTTGTATTTTGCTTGTCTTTGCTAAGATACCTCACATGCGTAATATGGCCATTTTTGTAAGGAAACCAAGTGGATTTACCCTAGGGGTGTTTGTGTGCAAGTGTATTGATTTTCATGCTTGATTTGTCTTTTATTAGGGTTTGCTAATTGTTGGTTTTAATCTTTCCATACAAAACCCTAATTACTAGCATTTGTATATAAAGTGATAAATTGCGGAAATTAAAATTACTACGCTATTACAATACTTAGGGGAGGGGGATGTACAAATTACAAATGAGGAATATTGCAAGAAATTAAATATAAATAATTATTACAACCATATTGAATTTGAATAAATGTACAAAAATAAAGATAAAAATGCAAGAATGTAAAATGTAAAGAAATATGATTTTTGTTTATTTTTTTTATGAAAGGGGTATTCTAACCAAATTAAAAATAAAATAATTAACTAAAAATTAGAAAATTAAGGTTAAGTTAGTAGAATAAATTAATTTAAAGAAAACAAGTTTTTTTAGGGTTTTTGTGAATTTAATTAAGTTAGTAAATAAAAATAATTAAATAAAAAATCCTAAATTTTAAATGGATTTTAATTTACAAGAAAAATAATAATATAGTATAATAATAATTAAAATTAAATTATCTAAGTAAAAAAGAAATTAAGTAAAGAAAAGGAGTTATTTAGAGAAAATGTTTTTGTTCTTTTATTTTTGAAAAGAAAAATAAACTAAATTGATATAAATAATAAAAAATAAATATTTTTGGATTTTCACGATTCATGAAAATAATAATAACAATAATAATAATAGTAGTATTAATAATAATAATAAATGAAAGAATAAAAAAAAGTAAAAAAATAAAATAAAATAAAAATAAAGTCAGGGAGGTTGATAAGTGAAACAAGGGGTATTGTGAGAAAAAAAAGTCTGGCCCAAAGGATGGCCCAAACACTGCAAAAAAGTGAGAAAATGTCAAAAAATGCAAAAAGGTCACGCTGGGGCTTGAACCCAGGACCTCATAGCGACTGGCACGCGCTTTAACCACTGGGGTGGTGATACATCCATTAACTTATGTAAAACAACAAATATACAACACAAATCTCGCCCAAAATATACTTCATCTTCAACCTCCAGCCAGAAGCCCTGCAACTTGTTCATTTCTCAACCATTTGCAAAAATGTAAACATGAAAATTGCTCCATTTATTCATACGAAACCAACCATATAAATATCATGAACTATAAATCAAAGGTGAATGAGAATTTTTAAAATTTCCAAATTCTGACCTAATTATTTTCAGATATTCAATCCTAAAATTCTCCTAGCTCAATCAATATAAATGAAATCTATGGATATGTACAACTTCAGGGCAATGATGTCTACATTTTATCTTCACAAATTCAAGCCTAACAATGCCTAAGTAATGAGATAGAAGTTCAAGTAAAATACCTCAAAACTAGAAATTTTGAAATTCAAATGAGCTTGATTCAAGGTGCTGCAATGATCAGGTTAGCTTCCTCAAGTTCCCAGAAAGCTAATGTAATCGTTTGCTTGAGCAATGGATGGCTGGAATGGCTTGGAGAAGTCAATGTGCAATGCTCTGTTTTTGGTTATGGAGGATATGGTAAATGATGTTACAGTAATGAAACAAGGACATTGATAGGTTACACTTGATGTAAGGAAGCTTTAGGAACCAAAAGGCCAAGAAACGCACGAGGGAAATATGAGTTTGATGTTCAAGGTCAGAAAATGTGCAACAATGGAGTTTTTGGGTAATTTCTGATTTGAGATAGTTTTGGTGTATTTCAGAGTGCTTAAGCTCGTCCCCTAGCTCACAAATAGTGCCTCTATTTATAAGCAATAAGTATGGA
This sequence comes from Vicia faba, assembly GCA_948472305.1. Classification (NCBI taxonomy): domain Eukaryota; kingdom Viridiplantae; phylum Streptophyta; class Magnoliopsida; order Fabales; family Fabaceae; genus Vicia; species Vicia faba. The sequence continues at coordinate 385,172,360 of OX451735.1, read as the reverse complement.
GGCTTGTATCTGATCAGAATTCAAAATCACAGGTTTAAGCTCAACATGTGATTTTTTGAGAAATCATGTTTCAATGCTTTGTGTACTGGCTAAGATAGAGTTTTTATGCTTTAAACACACTTGCTTCTGACTTTGTAGATGGAGTGTGATCAGAGGGAACAAGTTAGAGGCTCAAGAATTGACTTTGCACAAAAAGCTTGCTTTTCTAAAATGGAAGTGTTCACTTTGTGCCGTTAAGGGAAATATGGATTGGTTAAAGCTTAAACCACTTGGATTAAAGCTAAAAAGTTTGTGTAATCCATTAATGATGGATATATACACAAGTTAGAAGGCTTGCAAAGAAAGATTATGCATCCTAACATTGAAATTGCATTTTTGTTCATCATGAAAATGACCTATAATTTCAGTTTGAAACCCTAACTTCCTCTCTTCGATTCTCCTTGCTCAAGAATGATATCAAGGAGTTCTTGGACATTTTCGAAATCTTGTAATGTGATCTACAACCCCTCTTTGAATCACTTTTGATAATTCCCCTTGGAGCTATATGAAAAAGTACCATGAAGTTAGGTCAAAATCCTGCCTAAACTAGGGCATAGTTTCACTAAGTGTTTAATTTCAAGACCTTGACTTCATGAATTAATAACCTAAGATACAAGCATTTTTAGTAGGAGTTGTGAAAAGAAATGTTGTAGATATCATGTAGATCTACAAATTTCAAGTTGAAAGTTTCTTTTGAATCATCTTGCATCATGGTGAAAAATTTGCTCAAAGTTGTGAAAAAACATGAAGTTTTAAACACTTAGAAAAATTTCTAAGTTAGAAAACTTTGACTTTTCAAAATGAAATCTTGAATTTTTTATTTCTTGATGAATAAGTTTCATATTTTGACATGTTTTGATGAATTGTGATCTTTGACACTTGATGTTGACCAAAAAGTCAAAGTTTGACTTTTCAGTGTACAGTTGACTTTTGATCAGTTGACTGGAAATTCACTATCAATCCAATTGATCTTGAGCAATGTTTTGAGTCATTCCATTAGGTCAAAATGATGCAATTGAACTCTTGAGATCATGCCTCAAACCAAATAACCATTTTCTAGGCCAAAAATCAGAAATTGCCCTTTCTCAGTCAAAACCCTAATTTTGACCATTTTGCCCTTTTGATGATTTCATCAAATTTCTTGAGGAATTATGGTCCAAACTTGATCAAATGATACATATCAGTTTATAATGTTGATGTGGATAAAAAATTATGAAGTTTGACTATGAATTGGCTACAATTGACTTTTTCCCCAATACAACTGAATTTTTAGGTCAACTGCTCAATTGACTGAGCAAAAATGTGATTCAAGGCTTAAAACTTGACATGAGTAATCTTGGGTGTCTATAATGATCCATGAAAGTCATATGAAGCATTGAAAGTTCTATTATCCTTGTGCAATCTCAAACCCTAATTTCAGTCATTAGTGCTTAAGGAGGTGTCTTGAGTTGATCAACCCTAGTGCAGTCTTGATCCAAGAGAGATCTTTGTGAGAAAATATTTGATAAGTGAGAGGGAAAATTTTGGGGTACAATATTATGCTTGTAAATTTGATTTATGCATGAAATGTAATGATTGATTAATGCATGTAATGAGTGACTTGGATTTGTGTCAATGGATGTTGGATTTCGAAATGTGAATGCGTAAATGGGATTTTTTTGAGACATGCTCGCTCCATGTTGTCAGAATTCGTCAGATGGATGAGATGATAAGTATATCTCGATTCTGGATTGAAGATCCCTAATGCATGATTTATGCAGCCTTGTATGCTTTTGACGGGTGTCATTGTGAGGGATCACAAATGGTTAACATGTAGAGAGGTTGCCTATGTAACAAGAATGATTATTGAAAAGTGGTAGGGTATTATGCTGAAATAACTTCCCAATACTCTTTTTGAACTCGAAGATTGTGGATGTAGAAGAAAGATCCACTGGAGATTATGAAAGTACGCAGAGAGCTTGCCCCTTTATGGAATATCTTACCCCAATGTGCTGGTAGGGTCTTTGAGGAGATTCTCATTGATATGAGCTTGGAAATAGTTTTATCATAATATGAATGACCCCACTATTTTAAACTATTCCCATGATTAAAAGACTCTTGAAAATGTTTGGCTTTGATGAACCATTTTGAATTAACTCCTTTTGATCGAGCCTCACAGTGGTTTGCCCTAACATTCAGACTTTGAAAGATGTGGACCTCAATCTATAGGATCTGGAGGAAGTACCCTCAGAAAGAACTTATACCTCACCATGATCTCGACATAGACTTCCCCAAGTATTCGAAATTTGAAAAGTTTGTACTTGAGGTTGCTTGAAGGGGAATTTGGACCCTGCGTGCAATAGGATGAACTTGGTACGTACTGCCCCAACATTTGAATCTTGGAAGGTTTCCCATGACTATCAAGGCCTTGAGAGATTTGTTAAAACGAGGAAACTGAGTCATACCCTGTTGTAATATGACTTGATTAAGGAATGATCCTTGGAAAGGTATGCCCCTGATTGAACAGTTTTGAAACTTGATCCAAGTTGATTGAATCTCGGAATGATCACCCCTTGTCAATAGTATCTTCATATGATATACCCCTACGATCATTAGTATTTGTCCATGTTTATAGGGTCCCCCTTAGATGCTTTTCTCCCAGTTAGAAGCTTCTTGGAAATGCTTCCTTTGATCAGACCTTTTTTTTTAAATCTCCTTGATGCTAAGTATTGATTCATAAGTAAAATTGTCCTCTTTGAAAAGTAATCCTAACGTGATGCACATGCAAGTTTTGAAATAGAAATTTGAATAGAAATGGATGGTTAGAGATGGAGATTCGAAGAAGCGAAGTGGTTAGTAATATTTTTAACAAACATAGGATTCAGTTTAACACAAATTTTGCCGAGTATGCTTTGATAGTGAACCTAGCTTCAATTAGGACTTTTGAAGGTTGTAACGTGGCATGGTTCATGGGTTAAGAAACAAAAGATATAAGGCTCAAAGTTTGTTTATCCCACCCCATTCTTCTTGATATTCTCCAGTCCTAGTTTCAATTAATGCAACATATGCGTTTAATCCCCAAGAGAAATTTCATAGTCGCACATATGATGAGAAGTGTAGATAAAGATCCAAGCACCGATGAAAAACATTGATAATATCCAAGCATTGATAAGATCTAAACATTGATGATAAGTCTTGATGATTCTTGAGATGGCAGTCACAAGATTGTTCTCCAATTTATTTGTTTTTAATCCCTTATTTTGCATGGACCAATTCTTTTAAATTTCCGATCCATCAGGATGCCCTAACTTTTTCCTAAGTCAAGTTTTGATTTCCTTTGACTTAGAGAGATATCTCTTTTTATTATTTCTTTTTTTTGCTTTTGATTTTGAAACTTTGTGACTACCACGCTAATTGTTGTAAGCTTCGTCTTCATTATTTTCCTCAATTTTGAATAATGTATTGAGGAGGAAGATATTGTGAACTTTGTCCCTATTGATTTCTTCCTCAATCTTTGTTAATGTGCAAGGAAAAGGATGCGCTTGAACCTTTGCTTAGATCATTTACTCAATGATGTATCGAGGAAAGAGATATGCTTGAACCTTTTTTTCCAGATAAATCACTTCTCTTGAGAGTAGAATGTGCCATTGAATTAATTGAAAGACTACCCTGCCCCTGGTTGAAATTAAGGTTTTTTAGAAAAATATAACCAAACTCCAACTCTTGGCTCGAGGGGGTTAACTACGGATTATCTCTTTATATATCCACTATTTGGGAAGTGAAACAATGCCTTACATCGTCAACTTGGTCTTACCATTGAAAGCATAATTTAGCAAGATTCGATTATTTTTTATTTTCATCATTCTCCTTCGAATTTTGTTAAAGTTATGCAATGGAAGATAGAAAAGAAGAACACAAAGTCGTTGATTATTTATGGAATAGATCGATTTCAAAAACATGCATGATTATTTATTCGAATTACTGATCACAGAGTACAAAGTTTATAACAAATAACACTTAGAAAGAAATAAATTACACATGATAAAGCCTAATTATCCTAGGGATGAGCTTCTATAGTGATCCACCAATCAGGGCGAGGGATTTTCCACCATATGCGGGCCATCATATTCAAAAGTTAATTTCTTATTGTTAATAAGCTCTTATACCACTTCTTTGAATGAATTTCATTCCTCAATCGAATGCCCCGCTACTCCATCATGAAACTCACATTAAACATCTGAGTTTTACCAAGGAGGAAATGAAGACTTCATGGATCTAGTTTATCTAGAGGTCATTGATGAATTTTGGACCAGATATGACCATAATTGATTGTACGTTATAGGGATCGGGTCAAACTGGTGAGTTTCCCCTTCTTGGCTGTTTGGACGCCTATGTTGATTCGGGCGATGATGGTGTTTGTTTCGATTCTGAATCTGTCTATTTTGACATCGACGTTGAGGTGAAATCTTAGCCTGCTGGTTCTGTGGTATAAGCCATGACTGCTGGTGTTGAAGACCAGATGGTGGTTGTTGGCATTGAGCATCTAGTGCATATGAATATCGATGATAAGGCATAAGAGACAGTGTTTTTGGTGCTTGGTAAGTTTCCCATATTACATTTGTTTGATTTTGTTATTTTCCTTGGAAAACTCTAAGGGATTCACTAGTCGGGTTACTCGAGATGCTTGGGATTTTACCGTTTTTAATGTCGTTCTCGATGTGTTCCCCAACTATTACTAGGTCAGAGAAGCATGACGATACACTGCCCAACATTTTTTCATAGTACTGACCTCGTAGGGTGCTCATGAAAATATATACCAACTCCTTGTCCAATAATGGTGGTTGTACTCGAGCAGCCAACTCCCTCCATCTCTGTGCATATTCTTTGAAGGATTCGTTACTCTTCTGAGATAAATCTTGCAGTTGCATGCGACTTGGAGCCATGTAAGTGTTGTATTGATAATGCTTATGAAATTCCTGAGCCAAGTCATTCTAGGTGGGAACGTGGTTTCTCTCCAATTCCGTATATCATTCTAATGACACTCCACTAAGACTGTCTTGAAAATAGTGGATAAGCAATTTGTCGTTGCATAGGTATGCTTCCATTTTCCTAACATACATCTTCAAATGAGTCTTAGGACAAACTAGATCCTTTGTACTTTTTGAAATATGGCATCTTAAACTTCAGAGGAAATACCACGCCTTCAACCAAACATAAAGCAGAAGCATCAAAGCTATGAGTGTCCTGTCCTTCTATGGCGCTAAGCCTCTTTTCCAGCATGCAGTATCTTTTGGTGTCCTTATCATCTTATGGCTTTTCAGTATTCATGGTCGGGTTTTCCCTTGGGGTTTTGTCATAGGGAATGAAAATTGATGATACTCAATAGATTCATGGGATGGAGTGTACCCGTCTTGGAAAACAGCATGTTCTTGCACATCAAGGTTCTCAATTGAAGCCTGTACAGGCCGAGGTTGAGCCTGAGTGTTTTCTTGAAGTGTAATGACGTCCTCAATTGTGGTTCGTTGACCTTCTCTCATTTCTATATCTAACGTTATACTTGCTTCGGGAGCTATTTCGAGTATCCTGGAATCACCTTGTTGGACTATGGTTGGAAGTTTTCTGTGAGTGGAAGAGATATGAGCTTCATGCAGATGGATAAAAATGAAAATGTATGAAAATGATTGGGTGTGCAAAAATATTTTTTGGCTTTTAGGTACGCGAAAAAGTTTCATGGATATGCAATGCAACATAGACATAGTATGAGGGTAGACGTAAGGATACCCTATACAGGTTTAATGATAGACATGATGATATCCTACATTGACTCAGAGATTGAGACATGTAGAAACTCCTTAAGGACGAAGAAAATAATAGACATGGATTTGATGATATCCTATGTTGTCTCAGAGGTTGAGACATATGAGAATTCCTTAAGGATTATGGCCAATGAAAGACGACGAGGAATCCCTACAGGCTAGGGATTATGACATAGAGGAAGCCCTACAGGCTAAAGATAGTAGTGGAAGAAAAGATAATCGTTGCGGATTTATAGATTGTAGTGGGATTTGTGAAAGATATCCTTGGAAGGTAGGCTCCTAGTTTTAGCCTACATATATTATACCCTCCCCATAAGGTGGTTTACTTAAGGGTATCATGAATAACACTAGAGGGAAAATAACAAGGATCTCCCTTAAGTGGATCCTCTTTACATACCAAAACATTCGTCTCTAGGCCATGAAAGGTCTTATCATGAGATTTTGGTTTAAGGTTTGTAAAAAGAGTCATAGGTATCATTCCAAAGTCCTACTTCCCAAGAGGATATCTTTTGAGTTGTATTCCTTTCATGGAATTCCACCGACTCCAGGCGAAGTCGTCACATAAACTCATATGGCTGATGTATCCCCTTGGCTAATAGACGAACCTTCTTTCTAAGGGTTTTTGAAAATATTGTTTGCATCATTTAAATCCTACCACAGATATAATAATATGATAAGAATAACAATAAATAAACGAATAAAATAAATAAATAAACAAATATAAAAACCAAAAAATAAAAAACCCCTAAAAACCCTAAAACCAAAGGACAAGGCTTCTAAACATGGCGTTGAGTCCCAAGTAGAGTCGTCAGCTGTTGTAACTGGATTTAAATTTGAGAGTCTCCACCCTTAATTTTTACCATAAGGAAGGGAATATAAAGGATAATCCTAAAAAGTTAGAGATTATAGTTTGTTAGACTCGACCTTAGACTAAGGGAAGGTGTTAGACACCCTTCATCTACCTTGTTCACAAGGATACTAGGGCTAGAAGTGCAATTTTTAGAGATAGGGTTTTAATATTTTATTAGGAGAACTCGCCACGATTTTAGTAGTATACCTATGTATCCTCTTATGAGGAATTAGAGTCCCAATTCGTAGTTCATAGGTTTGTGTTTTTTATGGATTACGCATATATTTTAATTCCCCCGGTACTTAGTCTGAAGTGTGTGAATAGCAGAGATTTTGGACCCAGTGCACAATTAAATAAAATATGCTCCATAATCCTTTTCGAAAATTAATTGTTGAATTAATTTAATTATAAAAAATAATTAAATTGTTGGTTGAATATTTTTTAGGTATTAATTATCGAAAATATCTTAGTTAAATGCATGATTAAAAATATTTTAATGCAATAAATAAATAAAAAATATTTGAATGAATTTTTAGGAAAAATATTATGATTTATAAAAATAATAGTTAATATAATATTATAATTTAAAAATATATAAAAATAATAAATTTAAATAAAACAAAAGTGCAGGGGAGGTGTAAATTAGATTAGGGTAGTAAAATAGAGAGGTGTTAACAGCAGGGGCCTGAATTCATATATTGAATTCAGGCCCAAAAGGCATGGGGGTGTAGGTTTGAATTATATAGTAAAATGGAGGTTGCAGGGATTAGGGGTCCAAGTCCAGATATTAGACTTGGCCCATTAAGCCAAGGGGTCTGTTTCCAAACGAGATAGCAAAAATAAAAAGGCAGGGGTGCATTTAGAGATTGGGCTTGGCCCAATGATGCTTTGGGGAGTCCGTGTGGACTCCGTGTGGGAGGACGCATGATGATTATCATGGACATGCATATTGTAACGTATGATGGTGATCATACGGTGATCATTGAAGGTATACAGTAAGGCGTGACACATGACATTATAACACATATTATATATGTTTTTTTACAAGAATTTCCCCATTTCTCTTTGTTTATCTCTCTCTATACCGTCTCCTACCTCTCTTCTCTCACCCAAACATCAAACCCTAACCCCATGTCCAACCTAATCCACAACGATGAGCCTACGCTTTGTTCCACGATTCATACCCCAGACCATCCCCACACCCCTAAATAACCATACAAACCCTTTAAGCTAAGTAATCTTACTTTCTTCGCCATGGATCTCTGTCAATTTTCGGATTTGAATGTGCTTCGTCTTGATACTCTTTTCTCCGCTTCTGTGTTGCAGGTACTAGAGGATAATGACGAAGGGAGTAGTGGTGGTGTGACAGAGAAGGTAGCAGCGACAGAACAAAGGAGAACGAGGGTTTCAAATGTCGAAACCCTAAATTGGAACGACAACAACGGTGACTGAGTTTTACTGTTCTTCTTCTCTCCCTCTCTCAACTTTTCTTTTTATGTAGTAATTTTCTTTTTCTGTAATAGTTTTTTTTCTCTGTAAATCTCCTCCTTGCCTGTAATGATTTTTCTTTTTGTTTTGTTTTTCATTTTAGGTTCTATAGTATTTTTTAATTAGTTATTTTAGGAAACAAAGTTAAGGTATTCGTTATATTTAGAATTACAGATATGTTTTGATTCTGTTGTAAGTGTAATTGATACAGATCTTGTATGAATGATAAATTTGATTAGTATCAATTTTTTTTTGTATTAGTTAAGATTTTGTTCACAAATATGATTCTATTTCTATATTTGGTTATGGATTTGATTCGTTCTGATATGGAAAAATGTATGTAAAGATATGATAATCTTGATGAATAATGACTTGATGCGTTAATTTCTGGTTAATCTGTACAGTAGTTGTTGTACAGTTAAAACATGAGTTTTATTTTCTTAAATCTGAACAATGCCTGTTGGTTCTTGGACCGTGCGTGTTTTCTATTGGGCTTGGACTACATGAGTTTGGACTGTGCAATTTGGAAGCCTTTTTAACGTTTTTTGTCTACTTGATCAAAACACCTTTTTTTTGATTAAGTTTAAAAATAAATATCAGTATAATAATGATTAATAATAGTTATGTAAATATATTCCAAAAATCCTGAAACGGGCTATTCTGTTTTGGGCCTGTCAGTTCAGTTTTATCGCAATCAATCTTTTTTTATCAAAATTAATAAAACAAACACCTTAATAAAAATTATAAAACAAACATAGTTTCCCAAAAAACAGAAATGGGTCAGATGTTAATTATTGGGCCACTCATCTTAAAAACATACCCTTCCTCCTTTCTTATGCGTAAATGGGCCTACTGATTATATTGGGTTTTAAACAAAAAGGATTGTTTTATACACCTTTCCACCTAAATGGGATATTCTGATTTAAAAATGGCCCAAGATGTTTTTAATAGCGTGCACCCCCCTTCAGCATCCGAATTGGATTTTAACAATTCACACGGGCCTTCTCTAATTTATAAAGGCCCGTGACTTTTTAATGATAATTCTGGGGAATAAGAGATAGGAAAATTTGGGATATGACAGCTTCCCCTATTTAATCACCTTTCGATTGAATAGTTGGAGAATAGGCATGTCTCACATGTTCTAATCGGAAGTTTATTAAATATTGGAAGACCCCAAAATTTGTCCGAAAGACTATAAGGATACAACGTACAATGTTCCCATGGGTATGAAGAATAGGCATAGATAATGATGTATCATCTTTCTAGCATTTGAATCAAAGTTTTTTGATAGAACTCAGAAACGACGACGCGGATAACTCGTTAGTATCTAAGAGATTGTAGATTCTTTGCATATTTACAAGTTTTGGAAAAGTTAACTTACTAATGCTTGGAGACTAACATAGTAAGTTTTGATTTGATTTGATTTTGTTTATTCTTCGCAACCTAGGGGATGAATAAAATAAAGTCTGATAACACATTGCTTCATGGAGACTGACGCAATGGATTATGCAGATTTATTCACATATCTATCGCAACCTAGGGGATATATATTTGAAAAGAGCTTGATAACTACATCGCTTCATGGAGACTGGCGTAATGAGTTATATCGCAGATTTCACATATCGATGCATGGGGACTGACGCAATGGGTTATGCAGATTTTTCACATTGCTACATGGAGCCTGACGCAATGAGATATATCGCGAATTTCACACATTGTTGCATAGAGACTGATGCAATGAGTTATATCACAGATAAGGAAACGCATCGCAGTTGCGTATGCTCTCAACCAAGGTAATTGTTTAGCATAAAAAATGATAGGTTTAAAGATTGAAACCAAAGTTTTGCCGATGATGCCAGATGTGTCTGTTCTCAACCAAGGCTATCAACATGAAGAAAAGAACCCCCAAATTCACTAATGATGTCCACAGTGTTAGTCCTCAACCAAGACTATCAACAGGAAGAAATAAACCCCAAAATTAACATGATAACCAAATAAAATTGAATGTCTTATAAAACTAATGATGTTCTGGATTGGCCCAACATCTTGAATGGGCCCAGTCTAGACATTTCCTTTGGTGCGGCCTGCACGTCTATGACCCGAACCGCCCGCTATCTGTCGGGAAATATCGAATGTTTTCCCTCCCAAGCCAGCATCGACCTAGGATGATCGACGAGTATCCTCTCAACTTGCCTAACATCAACGTCGTGCAGGCCACCAGGAACCGACCACAGAGAAGCCCGTAACTGGCCCCCTCCTTAGGACCAACGGCTAGTTACGGGCATATCTGCTCGGTTTAACCATGTTCTGGCAGTTACCTTATTTTATGGACCCGCATATCTAGGCGTGAAATCAGGAACCAATGTCCACGCGTCAGGGGCATTATATAAACCCTCACACATGTGAGGGCCAGTGATCGAATATTCACTATTCACCACCTAATACTTTGCTTGTATATCCTTGTTCCCACTCTTACTTGATCGTCAGAGTGCCTTGCAGGTACAACCCCCTTTTTCTCCTCGACATCACAACCCAACTACAGATCATCTTCCGACCACTTCACAGGTTCTGATCAACTAGTAAGATCAGTGGCTCCGTTTGTTAGAAACTGCTATCCCCATCTTTCTTTCCTCGAAACCTAAAGATCAAAGTAACTTTCTTCAAGATTCCTCTAACTAATCATGGCCGACCATGATGATATTCATCTGCCCAGAAAGACTATTCTTTCCCATGCTCACAAAACCGACGGGAGTCAGGAACATCCTCACCTCGAGGACAACATGGGCTTCCGAGACGGACAGACTGCGTCTCCAGATTCAACCGATGCCCGACGCGGCAAAGACCAATTATTGGACAAGGGACATCCCAAGAATTCCACCGAGGAACTACCAGAAGTCATGCAACCAGTTCCCATCCCTATCAACGCCGACCCGGCCATGGCAGCACTGCTCGCTGCTATCAATAATACTAACACCCTCATCCTACAACAGAATAAAAGGATAGAGGCTTGGGAGAATAGGAGATCAAGATCTCCTCCTTGGAGAACCCGACGACAAAACTCCCCCAGTATATCACCACCCAGGCGTGGCCTACACCAAGAAAGGAGACGCGTGACGTTTCTTTCTTCAAGAAATGCAACCGCACACCTCTTGTGAGAGATCAAGACTCCCCTTCACTCAAGAAGAGGAAAGACAACCAAAAAATCGATCGTGCTTGATTGCCTTCGCCCGAACCAAAGAGGAAATAAAGGAGCCTTTCCCTCCGACGAGACCGTGACGATCGACAGGGAAGAAACTATTACTCCCCTTATCCATCTCTTGCGGATAGTGAAGATGACGAGCCCTGTAGTCCACAACTGAGGGAGATTACAGAGGCCCCACTTCCTGTTGGCCTAGAGAATCCACCTCCATTGGGAACTGTAATACGGTGGGAGAACTGACTTGGTGTTTTGCGTTTTATCGCAATTTTTACAGATAGCAAGAGTCACCACCGTCTTTTCTTTTATCCAATAAAGGAAAGGGTGAAAAGAATAGGAAAGACCTTTTGAGATATTTTCTTGAGTTTGGGGGGTAGGTTATGAAAAGGGAAGGTGTTAGAACCCTTTTCATCAGTAGTTATCTACGGGCTCTTAGTTGCTTGATCACTTTGAAAATGCTTTGTTTGAAATGTATTTGTGATTGGTGTAAGTTTGAAAATAATTTGAAAACGCCTTTGTTTCGGCAAACTTTGTAATGATTCTCGTCTCTATAAGAATATATACAAAGTGTTTCTTTTGAAAATAGTTCAAAGAGATGTTTGTTTTTGGAAGATGTTTTAAAAGTGTGGGTGTGGAGATGGTTTTAGTTTGTGAGCAAGCAACTACGAGCGTCCTACCTACTCAAAATGTCTTTGTTCTTTTCCTCCTCCTTTAGATATTGCTACCTTACCATTGATTGATAAGAAGCCCTATCATTGGATGTGAAGGGACGGGCGTGGATCATCGTATAGTCATAAAAGGTAACTTATGAGATGCTTTAGCAATTTTTCATAGGGACTAAGATCAATTTACCAAAGGCAACATCAAAGGGTCATTGAGGGACTACAATATTTTCATCGAGGGTGTTGTACCCCAAAATTTTCCCTCTCTTTTCTCAAGACATTTCTCACAAACATTTCTAAAAGCTCAAGTTTGCACAAGTACAATTGGACTTTTTAATGCCCCGTATAGTTTCCATGGATAATGTTGGACTCTCAAGAATCAGGTTGAAGAAAGGAGGAAGAGGAAACTGTCGAAAGGGAAAATAAGATCGAAAGGAGTGGTTGCAGATAACAGTTCGAATTCAAAATCTGGTTTAGGTTGTTCGAACCACATGACTGATCGAAAAGGAGTGGTGGGCAGATTTTGATAAATCAAAGAAGAGCAAGCTTGCTTTGATCCAGAAGCTTCGACTGGAAAATGGCTATCTTCATGCCTGCTTCGATCCACAAGCTTCGACTGGGCAATCACTATCTTCATGCCTGCTTCATTCCACAATCTTCGATTGGGCAATGGCTATCTTCATGTTTTCTTCGATCCATAAGCTTCGACTGGGAAAAGGCTTCCTTTGAGCAACCTACTTCAATCTATATACTAAAACCTTCGACACACATAGTTTCTACACTATGAATTACAATTTGAGGTTTGGACATTTGAACTTTCGACCACTTAATCAACTGATGGTTATTGGTAGGAAAGCAATCCATAAATTCTTTCATTTTGACTATGCCAATGAGATCATGTTGCATACTCAAAGTGGTTCAGATGAATGTGGTCCATTCGAAGAACACACAATTTATGGAAACAAATATTGTTTTGTCTGTTGCTGAGTTTGGTCGAAGGTTATAAGTTGTCCATTCGAAGAACACACAATTGGTGGAAACAAATATTGTTTTGTCTGTTGATGAGTTTGGTCAAAAGTTGTGGATCTATGTAATCAAAATGAAAGGACGGAGTATTCGACCAGAGTAAAGAAAAAGATCAAATTCATAGTCCATGCTACATGATCTGGCTTTGCAGGCCTCAATGCTTGTTTTTCACTTCATAATTAATTGTTTACACAATTGGTGTACCCCAAAATTTGACTTCTCATTTTATCAAGATTTTCATCACAAGACTCTTTGGACTCAAGACCAGGATTAGGGTTTGCTCAGCTCAAGACATCTCCTTGCACTGTTGACCTGAAATTAGGGTTAGATTTTCATAGGGATTTTTGGACTTCCAATGCCTCACGTGACTTTCATACTTCATGTTGTACCTCTAAGATTTCTCATACCAAGTTTCAAGCCTTGAATCAAATTTTTGCCCAGTCAATTGGACAATTGACCTAAAAATCAACTGAATTGGAGAAAAAGTCAATTGTGACCAATTTACAGTCAAACCTCATAATTTTTGATCCACATCAACATTATAAACTCATATGAACCATTTTATCAAGTTTGGACCGCAACTCCTCAAGAAATTTGATCAGATCATTAAAAGGGCAAAATGGTCAAAATTAGGGTTTTGACTGTAGAAGGGAAATTTCTAATTTTTCACCTAGACAATGGAAAATTGGGTTCAATCATGATTTCAAGGAGTCAATGGCATCATCTTTACCTAATCACAAGGTTCAAAAGATCTCAAATGCATTGGATTGACAAATGAATTTTCCAGTCAACTGATCAAAAATAAACTGTACACTGAAAAGTCAAACTTTGACTTTTTGGTCAAAATCAAGTGCCAAGGGTCATTTTTCATCAAGATGTGTCAAAACATGAAACTTGTTCACCAAGAAACCTAATTTTGAAAATTAGGGTTTAAGTTTGAAAATTTTCATAACTTAGAAACTTTCTAAGTTGTGAAAATTTCTTATTTTTTCCCAACTTTTCCTAACTTTTTCACCATGATGAAATTGGATTCAAAGAAAACTTCCAACATGAAAGTTGTAGTCCTCCACAAAATCTACAAATTTGGCTCACAAAGTTTTCCCAAAAGATGCTTGGAACTCAAGTTATGATTTTGTGAATAAGGGTCCATAAACTTTTTAACTTAGTGAAATTTTGCCCTAGTTTAGGCAGATTTTTGACCTAACTTCATGGCAATTTTTCACCTAGTTCCAAGTGGAATCTAAAAATTCATTTCAAATATGGATTGTAGATAATGTTACAAGCTTTCCAAAATATCCAAGAACTCTCCAAGACCATTTATGGTTAGGGAGAATCGAAGAAAAGAAAATGGCAATTTCTAACTTTTGTCCATGGCATTTTTCACATTGTTACAAGTTGCAAATCTGTCCTAAGCATGCTTGTAGTTGTTTTACAGGTCTTAATCCTTTCCACACTCCTTAATTTAATGCAAATACATTGGACAATGGCTTTGTTCTGAACTATGGAGCATTGCACAAGGAATTATTCCAAAAATGGCATAAAGGTTACAATGCTACTTTGATAAAGCATACTTTTTGCAAATTTGTTTATCTTGAGCATTGAACCTAACCTCTTGCTGCAAACAAAGTCCACAAGTACCAGGAAATTTGTACCAACTCTCCTCAGGCCTTGAGCTAGCCTGTACAGGCTTTGGCATTGTCACTTCCCACATTTTCTTCAAAAGCAAGTAGACTTGCAAAAAGTCCACAACTTGAGTATCTGTTAAAACCAAGTCTTGATATCATTTAAAACAAGTTCAGCATATTGTAACAAGCCTAAGACATGATTTGATAACCTCTCAAACACCCTCAAACACAGAAACCCCATTTCTTCCCAAAACAGGGCAACTTCTACAAACACCAATCCATTTCCATATTGCCTCGTGCGTTTTGCTTGGAACTACTTCAAACACATTCCCTACATCACTCCTAAGCTGTCTAAGCCCCTGTTCAGCAACCGTAACCTCATTTTCACACTTCACCATTTTTATTTTGAAGCTTTGCAGGTTGAATCGTGCAAGGAGTTCTAGCCATCTACAAGACAAGATGAGTATAGGGAAAGGTTGAGGGAACTTCAAGCAAGCTCACAAATACTTCAGGCCTCACTCAAAGTTGCTACATTGCCATATCCAAACTCAACTGAACAAGGTATTTGTCAAGTTTCTATCTCTCTATTTAGGCATCATTAAGCTTAGGTTTGTGAAGGAAAAATGTAGTCTTTAAGTTGCTTGAGCTGTACATATGCATAACTTCCATTTATATTAACTGAGCTAGGAGTATTTGATAGTTGTAGTTGCTAAAAAAACTAGGTCAGTGTTTAGGGCCACTGAAATTCACTCTGATCTTTGGGAGTTAGGTCAAGTTCTTTATATCATTGGAATCGTGTGATGATGAGCTATATTTTTCATGTTATAAGTTTTTGATTTTGTGCAAAGGATAGCAAGAACAGGTTTTGTACACAGAACGCGCGTTTTGGACGAAGGCAGGAGGTTAGGGACGAAGTGGAGTCTGGGCCTGGCGCTTGGGCCTGTTTCTTTTGACACCCCCTTTTACTTTTTGCACCCCCTTGGCCCATTTGCTATATTTTGTATATTTTCTCATTTTCTTTTATATTTTCTGACTTTATTTATTTTTTCTAAATATTTAAAATCTCAAAAAATATTTTCTTAATTTTTCACATTTTATTTTATTATTTTTTATTATTTTTTGGCATAAAAATAGTTTATTAAATAATAATATACTTTATTTTCTTAAATAAAAATTGTAAGTAATATAAAAATATTATATATTTTTATTTTTATTATTTATACACTTAAAATCATATTTTCATATATATTTCAATTTTTTAACATTTTGTATATATTAATATTATTTTTCTTAAACAATAATGGACAAATAAATAATTAAGAAAACAATATTTTCCTTAAAACAAAATTAGGGTTTCCACCCTTTCAAAAATAATCAATATTTTTCTTATTTTTTTAAGACATTAAATAAATTTATTTTCTCATACATAAATTAATACAAAAACATTTTTGTGCATATTTACATTTTATTGTATATTTAAATACTTGTTTATTTATTTATTTATTGTACACTAAATTCAATTTGGTTGTAATAGTTTTAGGGTTTTATTTTGTGCAAATACCCCCTATTCAAACTTGTACCCCTTTCCCATAATAATATTGTAATAGTCTAGATTTACTTTACGCAATTTATTACTTTCATATACCATAATAGTAAATTAGGGTTTTGTATGCAAAGACCAAAAATCAAACAAATAGCATGACTTAATGCAAGACAAAAATGCATGAAACATGACAACACCTTGCATACAAGCACCCCTAGGGTTTCACCCACTTTGTTGCCTTAAAACATGGCCATGGTATGCATGTTAGGTATCTTGGCAAAATCAATCAAAATAAAAAGATCATAGTCCCTCGATGACGCTATCAAAAGGTTGCCTAAGCAAATGATCTTAGTCCCTAAAGCTTGCTAAGATACTTGGCACCATTGCTATCATGGTCATACGAAGACCCACGCCCGTCCCGTTTAACATCCAAAGATAAGGTTGTTTACCAAATGCAATGGTAAAACAACAATGTCAAAGGAATAAAAATGTGTAGGAAAGACTTTTGAGTAGGTAGATGCTTCTAGTTACTTGATCAATTTGCAAACCATCCTTGCTATTTTCAAACAAACACACACAATTTCAAAATAATTTCCAAACAAACTTTCAAACATTGAAACATTTTTCAAAATACAAACATCTTTGTATACATTCTTCAAACAAGAATCATTACAAATATTGCCAAAACTATGGCCTCTTTTCAAAATACTTTCAAAACCACACAAAGCACCATTTCAAACAATTGGAAAAGCAAAGCAAGTGATCTAAACAAGTAACTAAGAGCCCATGGAAAACCATGGATGAAAAGGGTGCTAGCACCTTCCCTTTTCATAATTTACCCCCCGAACTCAAGAAAACATCTCAAAGGTCTTTCCTGTGCTTTTTGACCTTTCCTTTTGGATAAAATAAAAGTCGATGGCGACTCTTGCTAAACCAAAACATTTGCGAACACAAACGTAAAACCTCAAGTCAGATGCTCTAGCTACAATGTCATCCATGTTTAAACTTAACTGGGATAATGAGGCTCCCAAACTCACCATCGAGCGAATAGATAAACCTGCACATTTTCACGAGATTAATACCGAAGAAGTAGTGGATCGACCTTGGTTTCACGAAGTCAAAAGGTATCTCGAGGCTAAAGAATACCCTGAAGGAGCTTCAGTCAACGACAAAAAGTTCTTAAGGAGATTCTCTGCCAAGTTCTTCCTGAGCAATGGTATCCTATACAAGCGCAATCATGATTGCATTCTGCTCCGTTGTATGGACAAGGTTGAAGATGAACATGTCATGGCTGAACTGTACAATGGTACCTTTGGCACCCACTCTAGCGGTTATACATTGGCTAAGAAGATTCTAAGGGAAGGCTATTACTGGTCTACCATGGAAGCTGTCTGCCATTAATATTCCAGAACTTGTCACAAATGTCAAATCTATGCGGACAAGGTACATATTCCTCCAGTTCCTCTCAATGTCCTAACAGCTCCTTGGCCATTCGCAATGTGGGGAATCGACGTGATTGGAGAGATCAAGCCTACAGCATCCAATGGACACCGCTTCATCCTGGTGGCCATTGATTACTTTACCAAGTGGGTCGAATCATCTTCCTTCGCATCCATTATAAAGAATGTTGTTGCCCGCTTCATCAAGCAGAACCTCATTTGCCAGTACGGCATCCCCGAAAGGATCATCACCGACAATGGTAGAAACCTTAACAACACTATGATCACCGCCTTGTGCGAGCAGTTCCAAATTCAACATCAAAATTCATCTCCCTATCGGCCGAAGATGAACGATGTTGTCGAAGCTGCGAACAAAAATATCAAGAAGATCATACAAAAGATGACAGTCACCTACAAGGACTGGCATGAGATGTTACCGTTTTATCTCCACGAGTATCGTACCACGGCGCATACATAAACTGGGGCAACACCTTATTCTTTGGTATACATCATGGAAGCTGTTTTACCTATCGAGGTTCAGATTCCCTCCTTGAGAATCATGAAGGATGATGGTTTGAGTGAAGACGATTGGATTCAGACCCGGCTTGATCAACTTAACTTGATTGACGAAAAGCAACTTACTGTTGTTTGCCATGGTCAGACGTATCAAAAACGGATGATCAAGGCTTTCAACAAGAAAGTCAGGCGCCAGGTATATCAAGTCGGAGATCTTGTAATCAAGCGGATCATCTTGCTGCAAAGTGATCCCAGGGGCAAATGGACTCCTACTTATGAAGGACCATTTATGATAAAAAACATCTTTTCTGGTGGGGCAATGATCTAAACCACCATGGACGGCGACGACCTGCCGCACCTTGCAAATGCAGACATAGTCAAAAGATACTACGCATAAACGACCCGCTAGGTTGACACACCTAGGCAAAAAAAGGGCATCCCGGTGAATCGAAAACCCGAAAGGGTGGTCCAGGCAAAAATTAGGGATAAATAAAAAAAATCTGTACACCTGGCAATTTGAAAACCCGAAAGGGCGACTTGGGCAAAAAAGGGTTTCCCGGTGGATCGAAAACCCGAAAAGGAGGTCCAGGCAAAAGTTAGGGAATTAAAGCGTATGACTATGTCTTGTCGGATCACTTTAAGGACAATCTCTTCACAGGCAAGCTCCGGGCTTCTGATCAACTCAATCATCTTCGGACGAAGCAATGAATGGAAAAGATATTCAGAGTTACGAAGGCTATAGCAGAATGGGAACCCCATGGAATTTTTACACATAACCATCTTTCTTTGTATACATTTTTCTCATTTTTATGACAACATTCTCTTACTAGGATGTCTGTCTCCTTTGTACAAAATACTTACACAAAGTTAATACAAAGATACTTCAAAGTGCTGAAAACTATTTGTTTTTTCCTTTTTTTCACTTGCTGTTTTATTTGAAAACGTCCAAATGATTTATTGAATGAGCATATGCATTTGAATATAATCATTGCTTACAAATAAACGATTTGGAAAAGATTAATTACTGACAGGTTGGAAGTATATGAAAACGTCTTTAGACTATTCCAGGGGCAATCCCTACAGTACATCATATAGATCCCCAGCGGAGCTAAAACCTTGAAATACATATCCCTAGCGGAGTTATATTTTCAAACCCCTAATTCCCATCAGAGTTAAATTTCAAACTCCCAATCCACAGCGGAGCCAAAAATTTGAACTACAGATCCTCAGTTATGATGAAACTTTCTTCCCCAGTGGAGCTAAAACTTCAACCTTTAACCCCAATGGAAACCATCCAGTTTCCTCCAATCCCCCGGAGAGTTGTTTTAAAACCAGATAACTCCCCTGCAAGTTATCTTAAAACCTGATAATTCCCCAGCAAGTTGCTTTGAAACCTGACGGCTAACCAGACGACAACTTAGGATAATTCCCCAGTAGATTGGCATACAACCCAAACTCCTGATCTTCCCAGCAGTATAGATACTCCCCACAGAGTTTTCACTGCTCCCCAACAGGATAAACTTCTTCCCCAGAGTCTTCATCATTCCCCAGTGAAATCACCAAATTTTTTACTCCACAACAGAATGAAGATTCTCATTCTTAGTTCCCCGCAGAAATCATCATAGTTTTCCCTATTCCCTGGCCGAGTAAGGATTCCCAGTCTTCCATCACTAGCCATAACCATCAAAGTTCTCAGGATTTCCCAAGCAGGTTTCTCAAGCAACATCTGGCATTATTCTTACAACAAAATGTTTATCATCCTCCAACTTCAAAGACATGAAGGATCTCTACATCCCCAGAGGAGTCAGGATTTTTCTCTTAATCCCTAGCGGTCAAAGGATTTCTCATCCTCAACAAACAAAGGTTTTGAATCTCCAGCAGCGGTCAAAGATTTATTTTCCTCGACAGTAGTCAAGGATTTTCTTATCCCTAGATGTCAAGGATTTATTTTCCTCAGCAATACAACGAATCAGCTTACATGCACAAGCATTACACTCATATATCATAGACATGATTAAAACACATTTATTGCATCATACATTTCATGCAACATAAGTTTGTGTTTCAGCTAACATTTTACCCTTTTCAGGATAAGATTAACAGCTATCTTTAACAAATATTCAAAGATTTCAGATACAGTACGAATACACTCTAGACACGGAAGTCATTTTGTTACTCATTCAGATCTCTTATTCAGATACAGTAAAGATACACTCCAGACACAGAAGTCATTCTATTACTCATTCAGAATTCAAAGTCAAGATACAGTACGGATACACTCCAGACACGAAAATCATTTTGTTACTCATTCAGATCTCTTATTCAGATATAATAAAGATACACTCCAGACACGGAAGTCATTCTATTACTCATTCAGAATTCAAAGTCAAGATACAGTACAAATACACTCCAGACACGGAAGTCATTCTGTTACTCATTCATATCTCTTATTCAGATACAGTAAAGATACACTCTAGACACAGAAGTCATTCTATTACTCATTCAGAATTCAAAGTCAAGATACAGTACGGATACACTCCAGACACAGAAGTTATTCTGTTACTTATTCAACTTCATATACAATCCAGATACGCTCCAAACACGGTTGCCATTCTGTCACTCATTCAAACTTTTTCCCCAGCTCAGAGACGCTCCAGACACGGATGTCATTTCTGTCGCTTATTCAGATTTCAGTTTCAGATATAATACAGATACACTCCAGACACGAAAGTCATTCTGTTATTCATTCAGAATCAAGTATAGTTACAGCTCAAATACGCTTCAGACACGGACGCCATTCCATTGCTCATACAGACTCAGTCTCCAAATATAGTTTAGATACGTTCAAGACACATATACCATTCTGATACTCATTCTTCTGACCTACAACTTACAATTCAACAAACATTCTTGGATGGCATCTTTAAGCCCATCTCCAACAAGATTTTATCACATCTACAAATGGCATATTTAAGACCATTCCCTCAACTACAATTTGACAAGTGCAAATTTACGGGCACTCTAGTGTCCAATCATCTTTTACCTTCGAGTCACGAACGACAAAACTCGCCAATCTAACTCTTCAGGTTCAAGAAGATTGAACAGGGGTAGTTGTTGTAGCCCAAAATTTTCCCTCTCATTTTATCAAGATTTTCATCACAAGACTCTTTGGACTCAAGACCAGGATTAGGGTTTGCTCAGCTCAAGACATCTCCTTGCACTATTGATCTGAAATTAGGGTTTGAGTTTGCATAGAGATTTTTTGACTTCCAATGCCTCATGTGACTTTCATACTTCATGTTGGACCTCTAAGATTGCTCATACCAATTTTCAAGCCTTGAATCAAATTTTTGCCCAAACAATTGGACAGTTGACCTAAAAATCAACTGTATTGGGGAAAAAGTCAACTGTGGCCAATTTACAGTCAAACCTCATAATTTTTGATCCACGTCAACATTATAAACTCATATGAACCATTTGATCAAGTTTGGACCACAACTCCTCAAGAAATTTGATCAGGTCATCAAAAGGGCAAAATGGTCAAAATTAGGGTTTTGACTATAGAAGGGAAATTTCTGATTTTTCCCCTAGCCAATGGAAAATTGGGTTGAAGCATGATTTCAAGGAATCAATGGCATCATCTTGACCTAATCACAAGGTTCAAAAGATATCAAATGCATTGGATTGACATATGAACTTTCCAATCAACTCATCAAAAATCAACTGTACATTGAAAAGTCAAACTTTGACTTTTTGGTCAAAATCAAGTGCCAAGGGTCATTTTTCATCAAGATGTGTAAAAACATGAAACTTGTTCACCAATAAACCTAATTTTGAAAATTAGGGTTTAAGTTTGAAATTTTTCATAACTTGGAAAGTTTCTAAGTTATGAAAATTTCTTATTTTTTCCCAACTTTTTCACCATGATGAAATTGGATTCAAAGAAAACTTCCAACATGAAAGTTGTAGTCCTCCACAAAATCTACAACTTTGGTTCACAAAGTTTTCCCATAAGATGCTTGGATCTCAAGTTATGATTTAGTGAATAAGGGTCCATAAACTTTTTAACTTAGTGAAATTTTGCCCTAGTTTAGGCAGATTTTTGACCTAACTTCATGGCAATTGTTTACCTAGTTCCAAGTGGAATCTCAAAATGAATTTCAAAGATGGATTTTAGAGCATGTTACAAGCTTTCCAAAATGTCCAAGAACTCTCCAAGATCATTTATGGTTAGGGAGAATCGAAGAAAAGAAAATGGCAATTTCTCACTTTTGTCCATGGAATTTTTCACATTGTTACAAGTTGCAAATCTGTCCTAAGCATGCTTGTACTTGTTTTACATGTCTTAATACTTTCCACACTCCTTAATTTAATGCAAATACATTGGACAATGGCTTTGTTCTGAACTATGGAGCATTGCACAAGGAATTATTCCAAAAATGGCATAAAGGTTACAATGCTACTTTGATAAAGCATACTTTTTGCAATTTTGTTTATCTTGAGAATTGAACCTAACCTCTTGCTGCAAACAAAGTCCACAAGTACCAGGAAATTTGTACCAACTCTCCTCAGGCCTTGAGCTAGCCTGTACAGGCTTTGGCATTGTCACTTCCCACCTTTTCTTCAAAAGCAAGTAAACTTGCAAAAAGTCCACAACTTGAGTATCTGTTAAAAACAAGTCTTGATATCATTTAAAACAAGTTCAGCATATTGTAACAAGCCTAAGACACGATTTGATAACCTCTCAAACACCCTCTAACACAGAAAACCCCATTTTTGCCCAAAACAGGGCAACTTCTGCAAACACCAAGCCATTTCCATATTGCCTCGTGCGTTTTGCTTGGAACCACTTCAAACACATTCCCTACATCACTCATAAGCTATCTAAGCCCCTGTCCAGCAACTGTAACCTCATTTTCACACTTCACCATTTTTATTTTGAAGCTTTGCAGGTTGACTCGTGCAAGGAGTTCTAGCCATCTACAAGACAAGTTGAGTATTGGGAAAGGATGAGGGAACTTCAAGCAAGCTCACAAATACTTCAGGCCTCACTCAAAGTTGCTACATTGCCATATCCAAACTCAACTGAATAAGGTATTTGTCAAGTTTCTATCTCTCTATTTAGGCATCATTAAGCTTAGGTTTGTGAAGGAAAAATGTAGTCTTTAAGTTGCTTGAGCTGTACATATGCATAACTTCCATTTATATTAACTGAGCTAGGAGTATTTGATAGTTAAAGTTGCTGAAAAAACTAGGTCAAAATTTAGGGCCACTGAAATTCTCTCTGATCTTTGGGAGTTAGGTCAAGTTCTTTATATCATTGGAATCGTGTGATGATGAGCTATATTTTTCATGTTATAAGTTTTTGATTTTGTGCAAAGGATAGCAAGAACAGGTTTTGTACACAGAACGCGCGTTTTGGACGAAGGCAGGAGGTTAGGGACGAAGTGGAGTCTGGGCCTGGCGCTTGGGCCTGTTTCTTTTGACACCCCCCTTTTACTTTTTGCACCCCTTGACCCATTGGCTATATTTTGTATATTTTCTCATTTTCTTTTATATTTTCTGACTTTATTTATTTTTTCTAAATATTTAAAATCACAAAAAATATTTTCTTAATTTTTCACATTTTATTTTATTATTTTTATTATTTTTTGGCATAAAAATAGTTTATTAAATAATAATATACTTTATTTTCTTAAATAAAAATTGTAAATAATATAAAAATATTATATATTTTTATTTTTATTATTTATACACTTAAAATCATATTTTCATATATTTTTTAATTTTTTAACATTTTGTATATATTAATATTATTTTTCTTAAACAAAAATGGACAAATAAATAATTAAGAAAATAATATTTTCCTTAAAACAAAATTAGGGTTTCCACCCTTTAAAAAATAATCATTATTTTTCTTAATTTTTTAAGACATTAAATAAATTTATTTTCTCATACATAAATTAATACAAAAACATTTTTGTGCATATTTACATTTTATTGTATATTTAAATACTTGTTTATTTATTTATTGTACACTAAATTCAATTTGGTTGTAATAGTTTTAGGGTTTTATTTTGTGCAAATACCCCCTATTCAAACTTGTACCCCTTTCCCATAATAATGTTGTAATAGTCTAGATTTACTTTACGCATTTTATTGCTTTCATATACCATGATAGTAAATTAGGGTTTTGTATGCAAAGACCAAAAATCAAACAAATAGCATGACTTAATGCAAGACAAAAATGCATGAAAAATGACAACACCTTGCACACAAGCACCCCTAGGGTTTCACCCACTTTGTTGCCTTAAAACATGGCCATGGTATGCATGCTAGGTATCTTGGCAAAATCAATCAAAACAAAAAGATCATAGTCCCTCGATGACGCTATCAAAAGGTTGCCTAAACAAATGATCTTAGTTCCTAAAGCTTGCTAAGATACTTAGCACCATTGCTATCACGGTCACACGATGACCCACGCCTGTCCCGTTTAACATCCAAAGATAAGGTTGTTTACCAAATGCAATGGTAAAACAACAACGTCAAAGGAATAAAAATGTGTAGGAAAGACTTTTGAGTAGGTAGATGCTTCTAGTTACTTGATCAATTTGAAAACCATCCTTGCTATTTTCAAACAAACACACACAATTTCAAAACAATTTCCAAACAAACTTTCAAACATTGAAACATTTTTCAAAAGACAAACATCTTTGTATACATTCTTCAAACAAGAATCATTACAAAGATTGCCAAAATGATGGCCTCTTTTCAAAATACTTTCAAAACCACACAAAGCACCATTTCAAACAATTGGAAAAGCAAAGCAAGTGATCTAAACAAGTAACTAAGAGCCCATGAAAAACCATGGATGAAAAGGGTGCTAGCACCTTCCCTTTTCATAATCTACCCCCCGAACACAAGAAAACATCTCAAAGGTCTTTCCTGTGCTTTTTGACCTTTCCTTTTGGATAAATAAAAGTCGGTGGCGACTCTTGCTAAACCGAAACATTTGTGAACACAAACGCAAAACCTCAAGTCAGTTCTCCTACCGTATCACAACAATGAATTAAGCTCTTAGCCAAATATTTAAAATATTGCCCAAGCCAATTTTCCCTTAATGGCACAAAGTTACCATTGCCATTTTAGAAAAGTAAGCTTTACGCAAAATGTCAATGCATTGAGCCTTGTGACTTTTATCTCTGATTGCAAGCAATATCAAAAGCATGAATTAAGTCTTATGCACCCAACAAACATCAGGCCATACATGTACTTGAACTTTGGAACCATAAAAATCCTTTCAACTTGATTTTTTTTCTGTTTTCAACCAAAATCATAGTTTGTTAACTTACAAATCTGGTTACTCCAACTTCCCAAAACTTTTCTCTATAAATAGAGAGGCCATTTGCAAGCCAAGGGGGCCAGATTCTTGTGTGTTAAAAAATCCTCAAACTCTCAAAAACTTAGAACATGCACACAAGCACAAAACTTGGCACCTTTGAACTTTAGACACAAAATCTCAAATCCCTTTGTGTGTTTTTTGGGCCTTTCGATTCACTAAGCTTCTATATACCAGCCTTAGAACACTCTCAAAGCCCTAAAAAAAACCTCTCAAGGAAGTTTGTGATCCATTCGATTCACTCATAGCTTCCATATACCAGCCTTTCGATTCAGTAATTTTCAAAGCAAAGTACTAATCCCACTAGATCTAGGGAGTTCGAAGCATGCTTAATCCATCATCAAACTGTTCCTGGAGTTTCTGTCGAAGTCCCTCAAGTTTCACTCCAAGAGGTAAGTTTTCTTAAACTTGGAACTCTTCATTCAAACATCATTTGTATATACTTTGTGAAGTAAAAATGTAGATATCATGTATAGGAAGCTGACCATGTCCATAGTTTTGATTATCATTGCTTGTACATTAAAAATTTCATCTCTGAACATTTAGGTCTTAGTTTTGGTATTGAACAAAATTCATGCTAGCCTTAGATCCATAGCTGTTGAAAATTATGTAGTTAGGTTCATATTTAAATCTTAGGCAGATTCGATGTTAACATTTTTTTATTCGTCTGAGAAATGAGGCTTTTAGAAGCTTAACAAACGGAATCATCATTGCCTATGTGTACAAGGGAGAGAAAGCTAGACATTTTGACATTCAGAAACAAGTTCGTTATACAAACGGATGAAGCAGACCACCCCGGTGGTACGAACAACGTGCACTAAGGCTTACCTTGTCGAAGATCCTGGATTCGACCCCCAACCAGACCATTTGTCATTTTTCATATTTTCTCACTTTGTCTTGTTTGCAAGAGGCATACCTGGGCCTCCACAATTGGGCTTCGACATTTTTTATGTTTCTGACCCCCTGTTTACTAACTAACAAACAGGCCCTGGGCCCAAACACAAAATCGTTTTCTACACAAAAATTGTGTTAAACACAAAAAATTATTTTCTATACAAAAACACCTCAAATTCAACTTTCACCCCTTCCTGACTTATTTAATATTTTTGAATTTTATTTCCTATTTTATTTATTATTATCATTTGTATTATTTTTATTAATATAAAAAAGACATAAAAAATGTTTTCCTTTTTAAATCAAATTAGTTTAAATTTATTTTATTAACTAATTATTTCTTTTTAGTTTATTAGGATAAAAATCTTTTCTTAACAAAAACAAAACAAATCTATTCGTTTTTCCATTTTGTCTTGTAAATTATATTCCTTATAAATTATTCAAGTTTCAATATGGTTGTAATAGATAATTAGGTTTAAATTCTTGCAACCCCCATTTGTAAATTTGTACACCCCATCCCCAAACGATGTAATAGCGTAGTAAATTTACTTTCTGTAATTTATCGCTTTCATATAAATGTTAGTAACTTAGGGTTTGTATGGAAAGATAAAATAAATACTTAGAAAACCCTAATCCAAGACAAAATCAAGCATGAAATACAAACACTTTGCAAACTTACACCTTTAGGGTTAACTCCACTTTTTGCCTTGAGAAAATGGTCATAATATACATGTGAGACATCTTAGAAAAAATAATAAAAAATACAAGATTAAAGTCCCTCGACGATACTTCGAATGTTGCCTTATAAATGATTTTAGTACCCCAAGAGAAATTCTAAGATATCTCACAACATTGCTATTAATGACTATACGATGACCCACGTCCGTCCCTTTACATCCAAAGGTAAGACTTATTACCAATCAATGGTAAGATAATAATATCAAAGGAAGGAAGAAATGAACAAAATACTTTTGAGTAGGTAGAACGTTCTTAGTTGCTTGCTCACAATCCATCTTCAAAACAAACATCTTTTCAAACACACCAAACACTTTTAAAACATGAAATATTTTTAAAAGTCCAACACTTTATATGCATTCTTATAGAGACGAGAATCATTACAAAGTTTCCTAAACGAAGGAACTTTTCAAAAATACTTTCAAAACCCACCACAAACACATTTCAAACAAAGCAATTTCAAAAGTGATCTATCAAGCAACTAAGAGCCCGTAGATAACTACAGATGAAAAGGGTGCTAACACTTCCCTTTTCACAATCTACCCCTCGAACTCAAGAAAACATCTCAAAGGTATTTCCTGTTCTTTTCACCCTTTCCTTATTGGATAAAAGAAAAGTCGGTGGCGACTCTTGCTATCCGTAACAATTGTGATCACACGCAAAACAACCAAGTCACTTATCACATCGTATCACAGAACTGGAGACTCTGCTGGGGAGATACTTAAAAGAGGGGTTACCTTAGAGTTAGATCACATTTATTTGCTTTCATTGTTTGATTTGTTTGCTTTACATTTATGGGTCCTTGTTTGGGTTTGTATTAATCCTCTACCCAGATCGGGGAACACCATTAGGTAAGTAGAAATAGATTGTGGAAATTATACGATATAGACCAATATGGTTGAAGCAATGGCTATGTTAGTGTGACTCATTTGTTTCTACCGATATGACTTGTGTTGAATCGAGGAGAATACGGGGCCGCTGAGCGGCGTCATGAAGCACTAACTGACCTTAGAACATTTAATCAAATAACTTGTCTATTAGGAAGTAGTGAGATATCCGGTTTCAGTGGAAAGTTGAAAATTGGTTGATACTCGATACTACGCTCATTGAGATCAGACTTTTGGGATATTTTGGCCGCAATAAAAGATTGATTGTGTTAAAAACAATGCCCAATAAAGAAAGATTAATGATATTGATATTTCCTAGAACCCGTTTACTTTGTAGGACAGGTTGAACCAACTAAACTTCAAGAGGGTACTTACTTATGAAATCCATGAAAGCCTAAAACTAAGGTTTTTGTGTGCTTTATTTGTGATTATTATTCATGTCATCATAAACATCATAACATCATAAGCATTCTCACTAACCATTTCAAGAATTTAGGAATTTATCTTTGTTCAGTTTTGTAGGACATGACTTCCACTCGTAGGAATACCATCCGAGTTAACTTCGTGAAAGTGCATCCTCAACTTCAAGAATTAGCATCAAAAGTGGCTAGAGATTCTCCCTTCACCAATAAATATGGTCTACTTCTTAACTTGTCTACCTCAAACTTCCAAGAAGAAATTATGTGTGTTTTTACAATTCTTTGATCCTATTAATCATTGCTTCACATTTCCTGACTACCAATTGGTGCCTACATTAGAAGAATTCTCTCAATTGCTAGGAGTGCTATCAAATTACATTCACCAGTTTAGAAGAGACTTAAAAACCTAAAGTTATTGCCAAAGCTTTACATTTAAAGATATTTGACATTGTGGAAAATTGGGAGACAAGAAATGGAGTTAAGGGTTTCTTAGCCAAATTTCTGCCGGAGAAGGCTTGTTTGTTTTAGGAAGATATGGATTTTCAAACTTTTGAGGATATCTTGGCGCTTCTAATCTATGGTTTGGTTATATTTCCCAATCTGGACCAACTCATAGATGTGAATGTCATTAAGGTTTTTCTCTCTCTCGTAATCCTATACCTATTTTGCTTCAAGACATTCTACATTGTTTCCACACTCGCACCATAAAAAAAGGGGTACTATTTTGTGTTGCATTCCATTACTCTCTAGGTGGTTTGTTTCGCACCTACCTCGATCAACATTGAAGAATGAGAAAGGCTTGACATGGTATCAAAGGTTAATGTCACTCACACATTCTGATATTCATTGGTGTCCTCGATCCTTGGAGGATATTACCATTATTGACCATTGTGGGGATTTCCCTAATGTCCCACTCTTAGGAATTATGGGTGGTATCACCTATAACCCTTCTCTTGCATTACGGAAGTTTGGGTATGCACGAAGAGATGGTCTCCATGATGCACTCATCTAAGGGTTGGTATTTGATTACGAGGGTGACGACCAAGGCTATCATCAAAGGTTCATACGAGCTTGGAGAATGATAAACAAAGTGGATAGTAAGACATTGGGATATAAGAATTCCATCCCCCTTGAGTCTTACCTTAAGTGGGTATGAACTCGTGCTCAAAGTCTCGTGATGCCTTACCCCTCCATCTTAACAATCATCATGGAGCCTGTTGTCAAAGGAGATGTTCCATATAATGTCCTTTATCCTGATATGCCTACTTCTCTTGAAGATTTGCAAAGAGCTTGGATTCAGCTAAAGGGGGAGAGAGAAACCTTTGAAGCCCAGTTTTATGCAAGCGAGAAGAGGACATTGGAACTCACGAGACAACTTCATGAGGAGAGGAGCCTGAATTCCTATGTCTCTCCAAAGAGGAAGAATCCATAGGAAGTTTGAGCCATTGTTATTGTATTTTAGTTCATTTTGTTTCTTTTGTTTCAATGTAAGCCCAAGAGGCATGTTGTAATCAATTTGAACTTATTAATACAATTAAGGTTTGTTCCCTTTTGTCTAAACAAATTTAAATCTTCTAAGTCCTTGAAATCATTTGCATACGCATTTTCATGCATCATAACATAAATAGGTTTTTCACAACAGGTTTCCTTATCTTTCTACTGTTTATTTCAGTAAGATGGATATCGAACAAACAATGAAGGACTTGCAAGCGTAGAATTCACTGTTCCAAGCAACCTTGTTGACCCTGGCCAAGGGACAACAAGAGATGGTGACACTGCTACCAACCAAAAAGAAGACTAAAAAGAAGGCCTTCATCAACATGGGTAAGATATTCAAAGGTCCAGTTCGTCAAGTACATATAGTCGAAGAGTCGTCTAAGGAGGACGAAAATCAAGACGAAGAGGCAAGGAGCACACGTGCTGGGGGTGAAAATGATCAAGCTTCTGAAGATGAAGACTACTTTGATGATCAGTACCCACCTGCCAAAGATAAACACAAGCAGTTAGAGGATAGACTGAAAGCTATTGAAATTCAAGCCGTACCTGGTTTGGATTTTGGTGAGTTGGGCTTAGTACCTGGGATCGTCATCCCCATAAGTTCAAAATACCGGTCTTCGCTAAGTATGACGGGGTTTCCTGCCCAAAGCTTCATCTAAGATCTTACGTGCATAAGATGCACCCGCACACTACTGACAAAAGCTCTGGATCCATTTCTTCTAAGAGAGTATGGCTGGGACTCAACTAGAATGGTTCTATCAATTGGAGGGTTCCCGCATCCACACATAGGAAGATCTAGCCACTGCTTTTTATCATCAGTATCAATACAACACCGATCTGGCACCAACCAGAGTCCAACTTTAGGGTATGACAATGGGAACTAATGAAGGATTCAAGGAGTACGCACAAAAATGGAGGGATCTTG
The DNA here is from genome assembly GCA_948472305.1 of Vicia faba. NCBI lineage: Eukaryota > Viridiplantae > Streptophyta > Magnoliopsida > Fabales > Fabaceae > Vicia > Vicia faba. The sequence continues at coordinate 385,141,425 of OX451735.1, read as the reverse complement.
CTGGTAGGGTCCAACCACCACTAATTGATAGAGAACTAATTGACATGTTCATGGGTACATTGACCGACCCATTTTTCAACCTATTGATTGGCAGTTCTTCGTCTGGTTTCACTGAGTTCATACTAACTGGTGAAATGGTTGAAAGCGGCATTAAGAGCGCAAACATTCCCATGACATCTGCTTCCGCATCCAACGCTGTAAAGAAGCCCTTCATTGGAAAAAAGGAAGCAAATGTTGTGTATGGGGCAAGGACCCATACCAAGAAGAATCACTGACCCTCTGTTAATGTTGTGTTAATCTCCAAACCTTCGTCTGCTCAAAGGAAATCATCCAACAATCAACAATCTGAAGTTCCTCGAAGACAGTTCACAAGGATTAGCATGTCACTGTCCTAAGCCTTGCAACATATGTTGAAGGCCAACTTAGTGACACTGCGTGATCCACCATCCAATCAAAACATTTCATCACCAAAATACAATCCTAATGCCAAATGCGTATATCATTCAAACAGTCCTGGGAATGATACCGATCAATGTTGGGCGCTGAAGAAAAAGATTCAAGATTTGATAGACAATAAGACAATTGAATTTGATCCACCTGCTACTCTAAATGTGATAACTGCACCAATTCTGAATCATGGCAAAGGTGTTAACGCAATTGATGATACTACTTTCGTCTCTTCCATTGAAGATTTAACAACTCCATTAACTATTGTGAAGGTTAACTTGATGAGAGCCGGGGTGTTCCCTGGCTTTTATAAAGATTGTGTCTGCTGTGATCAATAAGTAAATGGGTGCAAGCGGTTGAAGGAAGGTGTGCAACGCCTGATAAATAGCCGCAAGATTATGTTTGAAAAGATTCCTACCAGCAATAGTTTGACCAACAAAACTGAAGACTTGTCCATAATAACAATTTCCAATAAGCCTTTTAGAATCTCCTCAAAGGGTCCTATTATAATTTCAAATGAACCGACCATCACTCCTTTAATAATCACTGCTGCTGGGCCTATACCATACTCCTCTGACAAAGCAGTTCCATGGAACTATGGTGTCGAGGTTTATTATCATGGGATAAAACAAGATTCTTGGATTAACAAAGTTGAAGTTGATGTCACCAATATTGCAGGTTCTAGTAAGGTGACAAGAACAAGGATGATCTTTTCCCCTGATATTTCACCACCCACTACTATAACAACTCTCGTCCGCATATGCAATGACAAGTCTAGTGCCAACACTAGAGGCAAAGAAAAAGAAGGAGAGCCTGCTGGGATAGAAGCACCTACCAAAGATACTAATGTTGAAGATCCCTCCATTCAAGAGATGGGGGAAATCCTGAAAATCATAAAGAAGAGTGACTTCAAAATAGTGGATCAGCTGGGGAAAACCCCATCCAAAATTTCCATGTTGTCATTATTACTCTGTTCGGATGTTCATGCCCAGGCTCTGATCAAGTTCTTGAAGAAAGTCCATGTGCCCCAAGAAACCACTGCTGACCAGTTCGAGAACTGTGTAGCAAGTTTAACGGCTGACAATGGATTAGGGTTCTCCGACACTGATTTGACTCCTATGGGAAGGAACCACAACAAAGCCTTGCATATCTCTATTGAATGCAAGGGAACCACCCTGGCTCATGTCTTAGTTGATATTGGCTCATCTTTAAATGTGATACCCAAAGGTGCTTTGGACCGGCTAGATTGTGAAGGACTGGTATTGAAGTCGAGCAATATTGTCGTAAGGGCTTTCGATGGGTCTAAGAGAATGGTTCATGGAGAGGTGGATCTCCCAATTAAAGTTGGCTCATAGATATTCAATTCTACCTTTTACATAATGGACATACGTCCTGTCTACTCTTGTTTGCTTGGACGTCCTTGGATCCATGGGGCAGGGGCAATAACATCCACCCTTCATAAAAAAATTAAAGTATCCAGTCAAAGGGAAGATCGTTACCCTTAGCGGCGAAGAAGAATTTATGGTGATCCATCTTAATTAGTTTAAATATGTGGAAATGGATGGTGAATTCATAGAGACTCCGTTCCAGGCCTTCGAAATTGTTCCTCCTATGGTTGTCGCCACCAAAATCTCCTCCGACATATAAAAAGCTGGTGAAGTTGTACCAAGAATGGTTTTGCTTAAGGATGCCCGTGCCATGGTCGAAGATGGAAATTGTACTATTTGGGGCCAACTTCCTGGCATTTCGTTTAAAGCAGACAAATTTGGATTGGGTTTCACCATCAAAGCTCAGAAAGAAGTCAGGCGTGCTCGCATTGGAAAGCCACCTCTCCGCATCGGGAATCATGAAGTGAACGCTATGGAAGACTCTGATGATGAAAATACTTTTGAAGATTGGATCTATCCTACTGTCAAATGAAAGCTCAACAACTGGCATGAAAAGGATTTCACTCCCATCTCCTTCATTGAGGAGTAATTACTGTTTACTATTTTCTGTCAATTCAAGAACTTCTGTCTGTAATCTTAATTTCAAAAACAATGAATTTTAAACCACGTGCCTTGCCCGGGGCGCTATGGTCCACTTGTTAAGGGTTTTGTTCATGTTCATTTATCATATGATCATTTAATATAAACCATTGGACCTTTTGCATTCAATTTTTTTTGTTCATTGTCTTTATTTTTCTTTATTACATTTTTCAATAGCCATGTATCTTACATGCACACACACACACACACACACACACACACACATACACACACACACACTTGCAGATCTTCATCCATTCCGGATCTCATTGCCAATGACTCCACTATTTCCAGCTATGACTTCGAACATCCAGTTAACCAAGCTGAAGACGAAGGCGAGGAAGATTGTGAAATACCAGGAGAATTATCCAGACTTCTAATGAAAGAAGAGAAAGTTATTCGACCTCATGAAGAGCCAGTCGAAGTTATCAACTTAGGTACTGAGACAAATAAGAGAGAGGTCAAGATCAACACAAACATAAAAGATGGTATCAAGAGCAGATTGGTTCATATGTTACATGACTATGTTGAAGTGTTTGCTTGGTTGTATGAAGATATGCACGGGTTGGATGCCGACATTGTGGTTCATCGCCTACAAACGAAGGAAGATTATCCTCCTGTTAAGCAAAAGGTTCGTCGCATGCGGCCTGACATGTCTGAAAAGATAAAAGCCGAGGTAATGAAGCAATTTGATGTAGGTTTTCTAGCCGTCACATCTTATCCTCAATGGGTTGTGTTGTACCCCAAATTTTCCCTCTCATTTCTCAAGAATTTTATCACAAGATTTTTATTGGGTCAAGACTACATAAGGTTTGATCAGCTAAAGATACTTTCTCAACACTGATGACTAAAAAACTAGAGTTTGAATTTCACAAGTACAATTGTATTTTTAATGCTCCAAGTAGTTTCAATAGATCATATTGGGATCTCAAGCATCAAACCGAAGAAGAGCAAATTTGACTTAATTTATAAGCTTCGATTGGGCATTTGACCTCCTTTGATGCAACCTTGATTCACAAGCTTTAATTGGGCATGTGGCCTCCTTCAACCAAGTTTAAACCATAAGATTCGATTGGGCATTTGGGCCTCCTTCGATTAAGCAATGATCTCCTTCATAACCTGCTTCAATTCAGAAGGCAATGGCCTCCTGCAGGTTTACTTTGATTCAGAAGGCAATAGCCTCCTACAGGTCTCCTTCGATTCAGAAGGCAATGGCCTCCCGTTGGTTTGCTTTGATTTACAAAGCAGTGGCCTCCTGCATCAAGCTTCAATTGGATAAATGTCTATCTTGATACATATAACACCCTATTTCCCCGTCGGTAAATTATATAAAAATCAGAGTAAATTAATTTCTAAAATACAACATCAAAATAGGATGCCACATGCTTCATACATAATACATGCTCATTAAATAAGATACGCAACACAATTTATATGTGCAAAAGTCTTAAACCTCCTTTCATTTATTCGCAACGGAAAACATCAATAAAGAATCATCTCAATTCTCCAACTAGAGTCATAATTATCACCTTTCAAAATTAAGCATAGTCATAAATTAAACTCAAACAATGGAGTAGTGCAAAGTTCACTCCAACGAAAAAAAATAAACACGAAACCCCCAAGTGTTACGCATCAGAGCAGACATCGACTCAATCTATAAAAAACTGAAGTAACTCTTCAGCTATCCAAGACCTCGAGCTACTTCAGATCATCTGCACGTTACCCACGTAGAGGCAATATTCCAACAGAAAGGGTGAGATATCATAACAATATAAGAGGAAGCATAATAATTAACAAATAGTAATTCAAGTACACATCATTATACATCTTTATCTCACAACTTTTTATCGTCCATCATACTGTGAAACACATCAATATAATTATGTGCAACAAACAACACAAACATCCATCGTAACAGAACTAGAAATTCATTTAATAATCAAACCATCGATTAGTAATAACAGTGTAATGCAATGAGGATGATACCAACTATATGCATGTGGTACCATTGGAGTAAAACTCCCAACATAAACATTTTCCAGTAATCTCGAGGTACAAGACATAAGCCCTCTTCACAAATCATTTTTTAAAAACAGGCCTTCACAAAATCCGCCAATACAGGCATTCACAAAATCCGCCAATACATGCCATCTTTAATGAATGCATGCGACACTGACATGCAACAACTTAATTTACATTGATTGTTCATACTTATCAATTTCTCGCTAATACAAGCCATCTTTACCATCATTATCATGCAATACATCATGCAAGATCCTTCGTACATCGTTTATACAACACTGATACATTCAATCGCAACATTTTGCATTACAACACATACAACGTACGCACACATGAAAATTCTTCCAATAAAATATTAGTCTAATGTCAAACAAAATATTACCACATTTTAGGAAATATTTTTAGCTTTCCAAGGATCCAAACAGTGCGTCAAACCGACACCCGAGTCAAAAGTTATGGAGTTTTCAAGTTTTCAAAAAAATGATGTCAAACATTGAGCAATCGATTGCACTAACATGCAAATCGATTGCACCTTGTTTCAGAGGCCAAAACTCAAGTTTTTAAGCAGTGCAAATTGATTTCTCTTTATTGCAAATCGATTTCTTACTGAAACAGAATAAAAATTCACAAAAATTGAACTATGCAATCGATTGCACCTGCACTACAAATCAATTGCATCCTGAGAAAAACAGTTTTATAGATTCAGAAAAATAGCAGTGCGAAAACTCTTTTGGCTCACTTCTAAAAACACAAACTTCATGAGATAATGCACAATCAAACCTCAAATTATCATCCCTTATCATCATACATCAATTACCACACATATCAAACATCAATGGTACACACAATGTATCAAAATCAATCATCAAAGGGTAAAATCCCAAAACAATCAAATAGGGAGAAATCAAACATACAACCATGGAACCTAATCACCACCATAACCCATCATTAGGAAAACCCTTATAGTGTTAGAATTCCCCTTACCTTAGATTGGTGACGATTCTTGATTCCTACTGATGAACTTTCCTGCCCTAGCTTCCTAGTGCTTTCTCCTCTTCTCACTTTTATGCTTCTTTTTCTCTGTTTCTACGTACTGACTCTCTTTCTCTTCTTCTCACTCTAATATATCCCAATATTAAAATAACTATACCAATTAAGTAATTATTTAATTGTTATTATAAAATAATAATAATCCTAATATTATAATATAATAGTAATTGAAATCCATATTATACTACACACTCCCATGTCTCTACACATTTAGTCATACACCCCTAAAACCTCAACTCTCATAATTATAAGGTATCTAGTCTCCAACAAAATATCATATCACATATTTAATTAAAAACAATTCTAATTAAGTCGGGGTGTTACAACTCTCCCACACTTAGAATATTTTCATCCTCGAAAATCCACTTGATACTAACAACTCCAGATACGACTTTCGCATCCTTCCTTCCAACTTCCATATCATGTTTGGAAACCTTCCAAATACTACTAAACAACCTTCCATATAGTCAACTACAAAAATCCAATAAGGTGCATTACTACCAAGTTATGAATGCATATGTTAATTTCCTCCTTGTCTCATCACCCCAGAATACATGATCTATTACTTTATGTTCCTATTTACGCTTGGACCGGAATCCAATGAGATCCTCTCTGTCACTATAGGTAACACTTCTCTAATTTCTCTTCATAAGGAAACTATGCTCACCCTCGAGTCCCTGCCATAGGAAACAAAACAATAACATAAACTAAGAACGTAGAGTCTCAGGACATGAACATCGTGTCTACTATCTTATCACACAGCAATATCGTCATAAGAACATAAACACAACCAATTACCGACAACATTGACACACAACTTTAGTGTCATAATGCTACGTTCCGCCAGTCAATTATGCAAATCAGTACCCTTATTTCCATGACAATAATACGAATAGTATATCAACCTTTCACCTGCAATTCCATTCTGAAAATGTCCAATGGTTTGCATCATCCCCTTAGGATTCTGATGTTTATCGTTGACTCCTAACAAGTTACACACGCATAATGAATTATGCCACATCACGCTTCAGTTGCGCCACTATGATTCATCTACTTTACAATCACTATCATCATTTTGATCTCCATGAACTACCAGTTCTACAAGTTTCACATCTAGTTTCTGAATATCTTTAATATCCACCAGGAAGTCATTGTTCACTTTAGATATTCTCAAACTTCCACTTTGCAGCGTTAACTCACATACCAACTCACTATAAAGTCAATACACTTTACTCACTATAAAGCTAGTAAGAAAAGTTTATCCCATCCAATACAATCCCATCTACTATCAACAAGAGATTAAAGGCGATCAGTTCCTCAATTTGTCAATAGGTAATCAATAACCATATTTGTGGCATAAATCATCGTTACTCAACTACAATAGTGTCCTTTATCTTGTGCTCAAAGTTACTTAAGCATAATGTTCAACAATCATCTCTAAGACTTACAAACATTTTCTTAATTTCCTTCTTTTCAACCTCGTCAATGATACATAAATGCCCAAAAATCATCACATATTCTCTTATACATACTCGTGGTACAAAACAATTGTTAAATATTCTCCCAATATTGGAATTGTTACTACACCAAGTACAATCCAAGTCATTTCGCTCCAAATGAAGTATTCACCTAAGTAAAGGTCTTTAATAACATCAATAAATCCTTAGTCTCTCCTTTAGCCTTATAGCCTCGATGATTCATATAACTTCATATTTGGATCTCATTCCAATCGCAATCTCAATAACACCATTTCCACATCTCGGTTGCTGATAAAACTTCCAAAATTTTCTTGGCACATGTCAATATTATATTATCAACAAAGCGCAATCCACTCTACCATCTAACTTTCTCTCTTCCTCAAAGATCTTTACACTTTAAACATTCTCAATTGGCATAATTTGCACTTCTATGTGTTTGCTTCAATACCTTCACATCCTTACTAACACCAATATCTCATTCATTAACAACATATCATCCTAGACCTCGTCTCAAACGAACTGCAATAGTAATAAGTTATGTCAAAAAAAACTTTTAGTCTCCGTAACCAACTTCAGAGCCTCTCAATGTAGAAATGCATTTACTTTGGATGGATTCATAGATACCATCACCTAAAATAGCATGCTCAAGAAAAATCATCTCCTCAAACCATAATTTACACCTTGGCAACTTAGCATAAAGTTTCCTCCCTCTGGACACAGAAATTCAAATCGCAACGTTCAACATGCCTATATTCTGACTTAGATATTTCCTCAATAAACACCACAACAAACCAATCTAATATTCATAATGCCTTCACCGAGTTCTAAGAGATATTATCTAACTATCCTCACCCTTCACCCGAATCTGAAGGTAGTCCAACCTCAATTCGATTAGACTTGAAGACATACTCGTCTACCATCTGGTCCATCAAATATTCAATCCATCAGCAGTGGACATTTAATCTCAATCGTTACTGAAATTAACTGTCGGTAATCTACGTACAATCTTATAGTACCTTCTTTCTTCTTAATTAATAACATCAGAGCCCCCCAAGTGATACACTTGGTCTCACAAATTTATCTTCCAACCATTATTCTAATTGCTTCTTCAATTCATCCAACTCTAAAGCTGACATCTTGTATGGTTCCATAGAAACAAGTCTGGTACCAAGGACAAGATCAACAGTAAACTCCTCCCCTCGTGACTTAAATTACTTCCAGGTTCTGGAACCATTTTTAAAACAAAGTTTATCACGTTAGCTTTCTAGTGCTTCAAACGGAACTCAAATCGGATGTCCATAACTCAAGTTTTGAATTTTAGAAGTTTTTATAAAAATGTTATCCAGCACTGTGCAATCGATTGCACCAAAACAACAATCGATTACACCCTGTGCAGAAGCAGTTTTCCACATTTTTTTTAACTGTGAAATCGATTGCACCCTAATGCCAATTGATTTCTTACTGTACAGAAGCAGTTTTTTTATGATTTTCTATGTACAAAACCCATTCCAACACTTTTCCAAAAGCCCATTCTTCTTATAACTCAAGAGGCACATTAATTTGCCAAAAACTCCATTTTCCAAAACACCAATGCTCCAGTCCTTTTTGCAAATCTACTTATATCTTCGAGTTCCAAATCTGAATCGTGATTCACAACACCTCAACAATATCAACGACATTCAACAATCACATACATGATTCCAACATAAAATTCATAGCAATTCATCACTCCAGCATTACTCAGGACAACAACGGCACACACAATGATAACTCAACACTGACAACTTTAAGATCAACATGCAGTGTTGAAACATTATGAACATATGAACTTCACCTTCTAGGAGTTATCCTACTTATTTAACAAATATCTCCCGGCATAAAAATATGCATCAAATCATCAAAATAATTCGCAGTCCCTTGGTTTAACTCCAACCAGTCCACCCCAAGGATAACATCAAGTTAATCCAACATCTCACTCTAACGACAAGTCGCAGTTCTCCCCAAGAAAACATCAAGAATCACCCACAACTGGCACATCATTATCCATAACATCGCCCTCCACTTCTAGAGGTGCGAACAACTTGAGTACCTAATCATTCTCTCTCAAGGACCCTTCGACTAACCGCTAGATATAAATCCTGAATTCGTTACTTCCTTCAAAATTGGAAAAACAATGGAGCTCACCAACATTTGCACTTATGAAAATTATGACACACTGAAACAACTCTTTACACCTGAACCATCTCAGAGAAGAACTAGCTTCTCCCCCACTTTTTCTAATCCCACTCCTGCAAACAAGTGACTAGAAAAACAAGAAAGCACCGACAGTGTTCCACACACATGTCGCGTACTAAGGAACAACACGTTGACAATATTCAATTGTCACACTACACTAACTCAACGACTTGGTCGGACAGACCGACCTTCTCAGATACCAATTGTAACACCCTATTTCCCCGTCGGTAAATTATATAAAAATTAGAGTAAATTAACTTCTAAAATACAACATCAAAATAGGATGCCACATGCTTCATACATAATACATGCTCATTAAATAAGATACGCAACACAATTCATATGTTCAAAAGTCTTAAACCTCCTTTCATTTATTCACAATGGAAAACATCAATAAAGAATCATCTCAATTCTCCAACCAGAGTCATAATTACCATCTTTCAAAATTCAGCATAGTCATAAATTAAACTCAAATAATGGAGTAGTGAAAAGTTCACTCCAACGAAATAAAACAAACGCGAAACCCCCAAGTGTTACGTATCAGAGAAGACACTGACTCAATCTAAACAAAACTGAAGGAACTCTTCATCTATCCATGACCTCGAGCTACTTCGGATCATCTGCACGTTACCCACGTAGAGGCAACATTCAAACAGAAAGGGTGAGATATCAAAACAAAATAAGAGGAAGCATAATAATGAACATATAGTAATTCAAGTACACATTATTATACATATTTATATCACACCTTTTTATCGTTCATCATACTGTAAAACACATCAATATTTATGTGCAACAAACAACACAAACATCCATCGTAACAGAATTAGAAATTCGTTTAATAATCAAACCATCGATTACTAATAACAGGGTAATGCAATGAGGATGATGCTGACTCTATGCATGTGGTACCATTGGAGTAAAACTCCCAACATAAACATTTTTCAGTAATCTCGAGGCACAAGGCATAAGTCCTCTTCACAAATCATTTTTCCAATACAAGCCTTCAAAAAATCCGCCAATACAGGCCTTCACAAAATCCGGCAATACAGGCCATCTTTAATGAATGCATGCGACACTGACATGCAACAACTTAATTTACATTGATTGTTCATACTTATCAATTTCTATCCAATACAGGCGATCTTCATCATCATTATCATGCAATACATCATGCAAAATCCTTCGTACATCGTCTATATAACATTAATACATTCAATCACAACATTTTGGATTACAACACATACAACGTACGCACACATCAGAAATCTTCCAATAAAATATTAGTCTACTGTCATCAAAATTATTACCACATTGTAGAAAAATATTTTTATCTTTCCAAGGATCCAAACGGTGCGTCAAACAGACACCCGAGTCAAAAGTTATGGAGTTTTCAAGTTTTCAAAAAATGTTGTCAAACAGTGAGCAATCGATTGCACTAACATGCAAATCGATTACACCTTATTCCAGATGCCAAACATCACGTTTTTAAGCAGTGCAAATTGATTGCTCTGTACTACAAATTGATTCCTTACTGAAACAGAAGAAAAATTCACCAAAATTGAACAGTGCAATCGATTTCACCTACACTGCAAATCGATTGCACCCTGAGAAAAACAGTTTTACGGATTCAGAAAAATAGCAGTGCGAAAACCCTTTTGGCTCACTTCTAAAAACACGGACTTCATGAGATAATGCATAATCAAACCCCAGATTATCAACCCCTATCATCATACATAAATTACCACACATATCAAACATCAATGGTACACACAATGCATCAAAATCAATCATCAAAGGGTAAAACCCCAAAACAACCAAATAGGGAGAAATCAGAAGCATACAACCATGGAACCTAAATACCACCATACCCCATCATTAGGCAAACCCTTATAGTGTTAGAATCCCCCTTACCTTATATTGGTGATGATTCTTGATTCCTATTAATGAACTTTCCTACCCTAGCTTCCTAGTGCTTTCTCCTCTTCTCACTTCTACGATTCTTTTTCTCTGTTTCTACGTACTGACTCTCTTTCTCTTCTTCTCACTCTAATATATCCCAATATTAAAATAATTAACCCAATTAAGTAATTATTTAATTATTATTATTATAAAATAATAATAATCCTAATATTATAATATGATAGTGATAAAAGTACATATTATACTACACACTCCCATGTCTCTACACATTTAGTCATATAGCCCTAAAACCTAAAATCTCATAATTATAAGGTATCTAGTCCCCCAACAAAATATCATATCACATTATCTAATTATTTAATTAAAAAGAATTCTAATTAAAATCGAGGTGTTACAATACCAAGCTTCAATTGTATAAATAGCCACCTTCACACAAAGCTTCGATTAGACAAATGGTTATCTTCATACAAAGCTTCGATTGGAGTATTGGTTTCCTTCTAAGCAACATGCTTTGAATCCAACTCTAGATCCTTCGAGCAAGCTTGTAGGCCATGCTACATGATCTTACTTTGCAGGCCTCAATGGTTGTGTTTCACTCCATAATTAATTGTTTATACCATGAATTAAGCTATTATCCAGGTAATTAAGCCTTTGTGCAAAAGATTTTTCCATGAAGTAAACTTGCTAGTACAAAATTTGTCTTAAGCCCATACCTTGCTTAATTATGATTATACTCAACCATAAATTATGGAAATCAGCCCCTTTAAACCAACAACTTTGGTACTTCATCTTGGGATCATGGAAAATCTGACATAACTTAATACTCACGTTTCAACCAAACCATATTTTGTTCAAATTCCCAAACCCTTTCTCTATAAATAGATAAACCATTAACAAATAAAGGGTCCTGACTTTGGGAGGTGTTGAAAAAATCTTCAAAAATTCTCAAACTCTCAAACACTTAACACACTCTCAAACCCAGAATCAAAATACCACACCTTTGTTTCTGTCCTTCAAATCCATAAATAAAGAAACACAACACTTGTTTCTTTTCCTTCTAATCCAGAACCAAAGAAACACAACTCTACTTTTCTTGGCTTTCGAATCCAGTCAAAGAAACACAACACTTATTTCTTTCCCTTTGAATCCAAGAGCACCCAGGGCAGCAACTCAAGTCCAAACCCCACATTCTAGCTTCAAGCAAGGTAAGTCCTCTTAACCTTAAACCTTTAGTTTCAAACATAACATGTAAATAACCATTTCCTTTCGTTTCAAACGTCCTTATTACCCTTTGGTTTGTTTTCGTTTCCACCTTTTCTGTTTGTTTTCGTTTCTAACCTTTTGGTTTGTTTTCTTTGTTTGTCAAACATATTCTAAGAACTAACCTGACCATGAAATAATATTAGCATGGCTTTAACCCATGCTGGCATTTAATCCAAAATGAAAGAAAACAAGAAGAAGGTTGTGTGAATTGAAGCCTTAGGCTTCGCCCCATGCTGCTATCTAACCCCAAATTAAAGGAAACAAAAACATAGGTGTGTGAATCGAAGGATGCAGGCTTCGATACACACTGGTTGAAGTCCTAAACGAAAGGAAGCATAAAAAGGGTGTAATCGAATGGTACATAATCATGCTACTTTGCAGGTCTAAACGAAGGGAAAAAGGGTGAATCGAAGGGTGCATGCTCACACTGACTTCCAGGCCCAATCGAAAGAAGCAAGAAAGGGTTGAATTAAAGGGTGCCTACTTCCTGGATCAAAGAACTTGTTTTCCCATCTTTAATTTTGTTTTGTTTTTATATTTTCTTGTTATTCGATATGGTTGTAATAGCGTAGGACATTTATTCCCTGAAATTTACCGCTTTATATAAAATGCTAGTAATTAGGGTGTGTATGGAAAGATAAAACCAGTACTTAGACCACCCTAATTCAAGACAAAAGTGCATGAAATCAAAAGCACTATTCATATACATGCACCTCCAAGGTAATCTCACTTGTTGCCTCGGAAAATAGTCATGTCCCTCAAATATGGGCGTTTCAGCAAAGACCCTCGATAAAAAGATGGCAGTCCCTTGATGTCCCTTGATGTTGCCTTTGGTAAACGATCTAGTCCCTAACGAAAATTGATAAAACGTCCCATAGGTTGCCTTCTATGACTATACAATTGACCCACGCCCATCCATTTACATCCAACGATGCGGCTTCTTACCAATCAATGGTACGATAACAACATCTCAAGGAGGAAGAAAAGAACAAAGACCTCTTGAGTAGGTAGGACGCTCATAGTTGCTTGCTTTCTCACAACTAAAAAACCATTTTCACACCAACACTTTGAATTGAAATATTTTCAAAAGTCAAAACACTTTGTACGCATTCTTATAGAGACGAGAATCATTACAAAGGCGCTTTTCAAAATCACTTTCAAAACATCTTCAAAAACAAATATCTCTTTGAACTATTTTCAAAACCAACACTTTATACGCATTCTTATAGAGACGAAAATCATCACAAAGTTTGCCGCAACAAAGGAATTTTGCAAAGTATTTTCAAACTTACACCCACCACAAGCACATTTTCAAACAAAGAAAGTGATTTAGCGAGCAACTAAGAGCCCGTAGATAACTATGGATGAAAAGGGTGCTAACACCTTCCCTTTTCATAACCTACCCCCCGAACTCAAGAAAGCATCTCTAAAGGTATTTCCTGTTCTTTTCACCCTTTCTTATTTGGACAAAAGAAAAGTTGGTGGAGACTCTTGCTATCCGCAAAAATTGCAATCAAACGCAAAACAACCAAGTTAGTTCTCCCACCATATTACAGGTTGTGAAAGTGGTCCCCGTGCCAAATAAAGATGGGAAGGTTCGCATGTGTGTAGATTATAGAGATCTGAATAGGGAAATCCCCAAAGATGATTTCCCTCTACCACATATTGACATTTCGGTTGACAACACCGCTCAACATAAAGTCTTCTCCTTCATGGATGGATTTTCTGGTTACAACCAAATCAAGATGGCTCCCAAAGACATGGAAAAGACCATCTTCTTTACACAATTGGGTACCTTTTGTTACAAGGTCATACCATTCGGATTAAAGAATATAGGGCAACATATCAAAGAGCTATGGTAACTTTGTTTCATGATATGATTCATCATGAAATATAAGTATATGTGTATGATATGATTGCAAGGTCGCAAACAAAAGAAGAGTATCTAGATCACCTACACAAGCTATTTGAGAGGCTGAAGAAGTATAAGTTGAAGTTTAACCCTAATAAGTACACATTTGGAGTAAGGTCTGGAAAGCTTCTAGGTTTTATCATCAGTAGTAAAGGCATAGAAGTTGATCCTACAAAGGTAAAAGCCATTCAAGAAATGCTAGTTCCCCGTTCTAAAAAGGAGGTTAGAGGATTATTGGGTCGTCTTAATTACATTTCCAACTTCATATCTCATCTAATTGCTACTTATGAGCTAATCTTCAAACTCTTGAAGAAAGATCAAGTAGTCAGATGGAACAACGATTGTCAAGCTGCCTTTGATAAAATCAAGGAATATTTGCAAGAACCTCCACTCCTTATGCCTCCAATGGAAGGAAGACCATTGATCATGTACTTGACTGTGCTAGATAATTCTATGGGGTGTGTGTTGGGCCAACATGAAGAGTTTGGTTGAAAAGAGCATGCAATATACTACCTGAGCAAAAAGTTTACCAACTGTGAAACTAGATATTCACTGCTCGAGAAAACTTATTGTGCTCTGGCATGGGCTACTCGCCGACTAAGATAAAATATGTTGAATCACACCACTCTATTGATTTCTAAGATGGACCCTATCAAGTACATCTTCGAGAAGCCCTTTCTCTCTGGGCCGATAGCTAGACGACAAATGATTCTAACTGAATATGATATTCAATATACAACACAAAAGGCCATCAAAGGAAGTGTATTGGAAGATTATTTGGCCCATCAAGCTGTTAATGATTATCAATCTATAAACTTTGACTTTCTGGATGAGAATATCATGTTAGTAACTGACTTTGCAAAACTTAGACCATATGACGGACCTGAACAAGGATCCTGATGGACTATGGTTTTTGATGGGGCTTCCAACACTTTGGGCAATGGAATTGGTGCTTTGATAATTTCTCCTGAAGGTTGCCACACTCCTTTCACTTCTAGACTTTACTTCGATTGTACAAATGACATGGTTGAGTACGAGGCATGCATCTTAGGTTTGAAGGTTGCTATTGACTTAAGGATCAAGCATTTGGATGTATTCAGAGATTTTGCTCTAGTTATCAATTAAGTCAAAGGGAAATGGGAGACTAAGCATCCTAACCTTATTCCTTACAAGGATATTGTGTTAAACCTAATACCATACTTCGAGGAGATCACTTCCGAACATTTTCCTAGAGAATAAAATCAATTAGCTCACCCCTTAACAACAATGTCTTCCATATTCAAAGTCAAATGGGACAATGAAGCTCATATGATTACAATTGATAGATTTGACAAAGAGAAGCCATGGTACCACGAGGTGAGGAAATGTCTTGAGGCACAATAATATCCAGAAGGAGCTTCCGTCAATGATAAGAAATTCTTGCAAAGATTTTCAGCCAAATTATTTCTAAGCAACAGAATCCTATACAAGCGCAACCATGATTCTACGCTACTCTGGTGCGTGGAAAAGAAGGAGGCAGAGAAACTTATGGAAGATATGCATGATGGCCTCTTTGGGACCCATTCTAGTGGACACACTGTTGTACCCCAAAATTTTCCCTCTCATTTTACTGAAAAAACATACTCCTAGAGGTCCTCAATTGCTCAAGTTGACTAAGGATTGACCAGACAAATCCTCCTCCTAAGACAATGAGCCTCAAACTAGGGTTTCACTCCTTATAAAGATGTTTGAGTTCCAAGGGTCCTAAAATTGTTTCCATTGCCCTAATATGTTCTCAAGATCATCCATGCCAAGTTTCATGCCTTGCATAAGAAGTTTGCTCAGTCAACTGCTCAAATGCCTAAAAGTCAACTATATTAGGTCAAAAGTCAATTGTGACCCACATATAATCAAACTTCAAGATTTTTGGTGAACATCAAAATTTTAATGTAATATCCATCATTTGATCAAGGGTTGACCATGATTCCTCAAGGAATGCTCCGAATTCATCAAAACTCAAAAGTTGCTAAATTAGGGTTTCTAAAGGAAAAGTCAACCAAACTTTGACCAGGCATAACTTTCTCATACTTTATCATAAATTCCTCATCCAAGGCTCATTTTGAAGAGAATCCAATTCCCTACAACTCATCTTCAGCCCTCAAGTTCAATAAATGCTCTCATGAAAAGATATAAATTCAGACATTATAGGTCATTTCAAAAAGTCAACAAAAACACCTTTTGGGTCAAAGCTTCTTACATGAACATAGAAGATCCAGTCGAGATGAAACCAAAGAGGTTTCTTAGGGGACATCTTAAGATTTCTAAAAAGTCCAAGAACACCCTCTTAGGGTCAAAATTGAGAGAGATATGCATTGTCAAAGTTGGCCTTTTTTGGAAATTTGCACAGTCAACAATGCCCAAAAATGCATTTTTCTTCAAATGGGCCTAACTTTTTATGCTTACAACACACTCATATCCTGGTCCACGAACCATACATATTTCCATGAATTATTGGATTTACTTATTTAATTTGTTTTGATTTTATCATTAAAAAAATCAAATAAAATCAAATAAATGATACAAAATAATGAAAGGTTATTTTGATTTAATTTTGCATTAAATGACAATCCAAATATGCTGTATAACATCAAGAAAAATTGTGCCAAGCCATGAGAGGAAGAAATCTCCAATTTTGGAAAGATTTGAATCAAAATTCACGACCAATACATATTTGGATTCTTTCTAATTCTAATGACCTAATCTGATTCACTACTTATAACAAGGCATTGCAACCCTAGAACAGGGGGTTTTATGCGCAACCTGCCTCAAGAGAACTTATATCAAGATTCCAAAAATTCAAGCAAAATCTTAACTCGGATTCCCTATTGCATCCATCCTCAAGGGGATTTGGAGATTGCAATATATTCTTTGGTATTCCCAGAGGCTTTTCCAATTGTTTCCCAGTACCAAAGCACTCAAAATCTTACCATCCACACCCACGATTTGCTTACTTTTTCTCAAACTCGAATTCAGTGATTCATGTACCATAAACTTGTTTTGATCACATATTATTGTTCATATGAATGTGTGCAAGCTTTATGTATAGTTGAATTCGCGTTTAGATGCAGGATGCGTGATACACCATTGCTAGGTTTTTGAGGTCCCAAATTGGGAACTCTGTACACTGGAGAAATTGGGCCAAATTAAGGGTCAATTCGTGCTCAGGGGATTGTTTCCAATCGATTCATGCCCTTGGTTGAGATTTATTCTTCTTGAATTGCATTTTAGAGTTTTGCAGATTTATAGCTACAATAAAAAACCGTCACTATAGCCTATAGTGACGAATGGGACTGTAGGTAAAAGTCCTTTCTAAAATAAAAGTCCCAGTGAGGAAGAGGATGGCGTGTCCAAGCCTGGTTGGACAGTTTGAATCACGCCGCTTTTTGCTAGGCATACTAATTGGTTTGACTTATGTTTTATTTGTTTAATTATATAAACGAATGAGCTCTCCAACGCAGATGGTCAAGGAATGAACACGTAAGGCAAACACCCTGGGTTCGATCCTAGGCATATGCTTTTGTATTTTTCTTGATATTTCCTTGCAGATCCAACGCATCTCCAAGCCAAGCATCCACCATGCGTCCTCAGATCCCACCCTTTGGATCATCTCAAAGCAGATCCAATGCTCTAGAATTGAAGATCCATGGTGCACTCCCTGAAGGGGAACCACACTGGATCCAACGCAAATTGGTCAACTATTATGGGCCTGGAAAATTCCCATTCACATCCCCATAATTACATTTCATCAGGCCCATTTTATTTTTTTTTTGTTTTAATTTCTTTCACCCTTTTTTATTGTTTCTATTTATTTTTAATTTTTTTAAATATCTTTTTTAATTAAATCTTAAAATCACAAAATCACAAAAAAAATTGGAATTAGTTTTTTTTATATAAAATATTTAATTTCATTAATTAATTAAGTTAATTAGGATAACTTAAATTCTTTTTTTCATAATTAAAATTAATTAGAAATTAGATTAATTTGCAAAATTAATTACTTTCTCAAAAAAATCCAAAAAAATATTTTCTCTTTATTCACTAATTAAATGTTTTTGAATTTAATTAAGTTTATTACTATTTGCATTTACTGTTTTCCCCAAGTTTTTTTGATTATGTAATCCCCCTCCCAAAAGCCTTGTAATAGCTAGGTTTAAATTTCTCGCATCTTACTTTCCGTCATTATAAACTGTTAGATGATTGATAATAGGATTGTATGCAAAATATCATAATTTAAAACAGTAGAAAACCCTAAATGTGAAAAGATTAAATTGACTGAAAAACAAACACTTGCACATGCTCACTCCTAGGGTTTTCACCACTTCGGTTTCCTTTGGTAAACGGTCATGAAGTATAGGGAGTTTTAGTGGGTGCCCTCTAGTCCCAAAATATCAAAGATGACCCATTCAAATGTTGCCTCGGACAAATCTTTAAGACTCTAGGGTAACTACTAAGGTTTCCTAATCATTGCTTTAGTGATCGTACTCGTCCCTTTCGATTGTCCCTCAAACTCCAAAGATGGAGCTACCTACTCCTTAATAGTAGGATAGCGCTGTCTAAAGGAAATAAGTAAAACGAACAATCTTTTTCGAGTAGGTAGAAACTCTTAAGTACTTGCTCAAAACAACAACTTTTTCACACTTACACTTTTCAAACAAAGTTTTCAAAAACACTTTATCACACTCTTGAGGACTAATACAAGGTTTACCATAAAGTGAACCGCCGCACTAAGGCAATTTCAAAACTTTTTCAAACACAAAAACACACAAAAGCAATTTAAGAATGAGCAAGTACCTAAGAGCCCATGGTAAACCATGGATAGAAAGGGTGCTAACACCTTCCCTTTCTATAATCTACCCCCAATACTCAGAAACGTCTCGAAAAAGGTTTTTCTGTTCTTTTTCCCTTTTCCTTTGTTGGATGAAATAAAAGACGGTGGTGACTCTTGCTTACCGTACATTTGCAAACAAAAAAAATGCAAAACCAGTAGTAACAAAAAACAGTCAGTTATGTCACCGCATCACAGAACTGGAGACTCTGGTGGGGAATATTAATAAAGTGGGGTATACCTTAGGATCTAGGTCATTTTTAAATTGCTTTCTTGTTTGTTTTGCCTGCTTTATCTTTAAGGGTTTTTGCTTGGGTATTGTTGAAGATCCTACACCTGGATCTGGGGACACTTTTTAGGTAAACAATAATAGATCATGGAGACTGTACGGTGTAGACCAATATGGTTCAAGCGATGGTTGTGTTGGTGTGACACTTTGGTTGGTACATGTATCCTTCGTGTTGAAAAGAGGAGAATATGGGGCCGCTGCATGGTATCCTGAAGCACTAACGGACTTTAGAACCTTAGTTGAACAAACTTGGCCATTAGAAAGTAGTGAGATAGTCGGCCTCAGTATAAAGCTGAGGATTGGTTGATACTCGATGCTACACTCATTGAGATCAGACTTTTGGGATATTTCGGCCGCAAGAAAATATTGCCTGAGCTGAAACAATGCTCGATAAAGGATGATCAGTGATATTGAGAATCCTTAGAATCCAATTACTTTTCTAAGACAGGTTTGAAACCAACTAAACTTCAAGAGGGTACTTACCTTTAACCTCATGCAAGCCTTTGAACCTAAGGTCTATTGTGTGCTTTGCTTGTTCGTGATTTAATTTGTTTGAACATAACATTAAAGAAGTGAAAAACACAAGAAGGGGGGTTGAATTGTAAAACTGGAAATCAAATGCAGACAACACGTTGTTTTTATCCTGGTTCGTTTGATCTCAAACTACTCCAGTCCACCCGTCAAGGTGATTTCGCCTCTCTCCAACGAGGTCTTAATCCATTATATTCAACTGAATATTACAACTGCTTTAACAACTGCTAAAGCCTTCTTGAGTCAAAACCACAAACTGGTTTCTCAAGGAAATACTTTCTTGCAGATAAATGAAATCTAAGTGTGTTGAATGTTTTCTACAAAACTGTTTATCACAACTGTGATATTACACAAATTAAGCTTATGAGAACTAGAATGCTAGAACAATAGAATAGGTAAATTGAAAGCTTTAGAAAATTGTGAATGAGGATGAATATGAATAGCTTTTAGGCGTGTAGAGAGTTGTAGAGCATTAGCCAATTCGTTCCTCACTTGCTTGTTTATATAGCATTGGAAAGTGGTACGTTGGAGTCAGTAATTCCGTTTCAATGCCAATTACATTCTTTCCATATTGAGAAGATCTTTGTCTGGAATAATGCCGTTGATAATAAAGTATCTTGAATGCACAATACCATTGGCAATTAAGCGTGTTCTGGCTTTGGCTTATTCTGACGCTGCTAGGTGCTGATGAATTTGTTGTTGTCTTGATCAGAGTTTAGATTGTTACACGCAGATTTGTTCATCAAGCTTCATCGTAAGCACATGCTTTGATCTTCTGATTCTGGCATCTGATATAACATCCTCTGATGTTGATGTTGATAATTCATCTTCTGATGCTGATGATGATATTCTTATACTGATACTCATCAGAGTTTCTGTAAAACAAAACATTATTTTTAGGTAGCATATATGTCTTACATGAATCATACAATTTATATATTCTTGCATTTTGTTATCATCAAAACTTTAACTTAGGGTAGTAGATTCAAACTTTGTTCTAACAATCTCCCCCTTTTTGATGATGACAAAAACTAGATTTTTTCAATTGGAAATTAACGAGAAAAGTGTCAGAGATAACCAAATAATAAATTGTATCAGAATTAAATAGTATCAAAGATAAGGAGGAATAAAAGGTATCAACGCTTAAGGGGATAAGGAAACAACTATCAGAGTTATGATCAGAAAAACTCCCCCTGAGTTTATTACTTCCCTTTTTAATTCCTTGAATCCTTTAGCGTCAGATCTTTCTTTTACTCGAGCAGAGCTTCAGTGTATCAGAGATAATTAACTTCTTGTACCTGTAAGCTTATGCAAAACAAGGAAACATCCAAGTATATCAGAGTGTTAGAATGTTTGAGACTTTTGTCTCAGTAATCCGTTATTGAAAAATATCATTCTTTTTCTCCCCCTTTTTGTCAGCAATCAAAAAGTGCAAGTAATTTAAGATAAAACGATCAGAGCAGAAAAACCATTGTATAGATGTCAAAGCTTAGAAGATAGTACAGAAAACATGGAAAGAAAACAATGAAAACATCAAGAATGAAAATCTAAGGTTGGGGTGGAAAGCGTGTGAACAGGGCTTCTAGCATGTTCTTAATCTGATCAGCAGTTTCCTTCTGCTGATGCACCATGCTGACTACTGTATCAATCTTGCCATCTTGCACATCCATCCTTTCCTTCATTCTTTGATCATTCTCATCCATTCTTTGCTGCAGACGAATATCATTCTGCTTCAGCTCTTCAAGAGTCTGCCTGTCCAAGGCAGCTTGAGAGACGTCAGAAACAGGATGCTTCTGAGAGCTTTCTGCAACATCTTCTGCTTGACTAAAGTCTTCAGCTTGAATAGTCTGATCTTCTGCTGGTTGAACTTTTGAAGTTGGACGCTTTTCAGACCATGGCTCACTATCCAGAAAGAGCACTTCCTCCTTCAGCAGCTGACTCATGACTGGACCTTCAACTTCTTTCAGCAATTTGCTGAAGTTCTGTTGAGCCTGTTCATAGTTTATGTCTTGCAGCTTGAAGGTTTCAGCGCATACCCAACTTCTGAATTGTGTCCAGAGTTGGTCTGAGGTAGCAGGATCAATCATTCCAGGACAAACCTGCTTTAGAGAAGCAATCCAATTCTGCATTCCTGTTTCAAAATTCAAGATGCTAGAACCAACATCTAGTTGTTTGGGTTTGGGAATGGCTATTTTGTTTTTAAGGTCAGCAAGGTGGTCAAGGACTGTCAGGTCAATGAAGGTCTTGCTGTGGTCATCTGTATTTTGTTTGGGAGAAGGAGTGAGAGAATCAGAAATGATTATTGGACAGTTTGGAGTATTTGGAGGGGTAGTTTCTGGTGAGGATGGCAGTTGGGGTATGTTTACAGTTGTACCACAAGGCAGTTGAATTGCCAAGGGTTGTGGTTCAGAGGATTGAGGTGAATGAGGTTCAGGGGTTTGAGGTTCAGAGTGGTGAGACTCAGAGTGTTGAGACTCAGGTTGTGGAGATGATGGTTGAGGTGAAGGTGGATTAAGTTCTGGTTGTGGAGAGGGAGATGGAGTTTCTGGTTGTGGAGAGGGAGGTTGTGGAATTTCTGGTATGGGTGAAAGTGGATGTTCTGGTTGAGGTGAGTGGGCAGTTTCTGGTTGAGTGTTTGGATTTTCTGAGAGGGGAGCGGAAGAACGTTGATCAATTTCAGAAAGAACTTTATCAAGTTCTGATTCTGTTGATGTTGTGGGTTTTGGATTTTTGGTGCGGGATCTCCTGAGAGTTAGTGACTCAGAAGGGTCAAACTCTGGTTCTGTGTCATCAATAGTTGGTATGGGAATTGGGAGTTCATATGAAGCTGGGGTTGGGATCAATGTTGTAACAACAGATGAATTTAAAACATTAACAGCAGATAGATTACCTCTCTTCTTTGGTGTCTGCTGAGATGGTCCTTCTGAAGCAGCCTTTCTCTTCTTATTCTTCTTCAAAGTGACCTCTGGTGTTTGCTGGTGCAGATCTTTGATGTTCAGATCAGGATCTGTGCCATCAGCTTTACATGCATCCAAGTATCTGAGAACGATGACTGGTTTAGAGTCAATCGCAGAGAATATGGGAAAGTCGCTCAGAGGGACTCTTCTGCTGGTGATGTCAGCAAGAGGAGTGACGCTGGGCTCCTTTCTGATATTCTCTATCAGTTTCATCTTTTTCAGATTCTTAGCGTTCAACTGCTTGCCAACCGCTGGTTCCAGAGAACTTATTTCCTGTGCTTCTGTAAGGTGTTCTATCAGCCTATTATCAGTTAGAATATCTGATATTAATCTTCCGAAGGGTATCCAATCCCTTTTAGTCTTCTCTTCTTCTCTCGTCTCCTTGACGCTGGTCTTCAAATGATTGAACAGAAGATGAGCAAGGTTGATCTTGGTCTTCTTAGCAATAAAATAGAGCAGATATTGCTGATCTATGTTGATGTAGTCAGGAGAGCTTGTGGGCTTCCTGTGGTTGAAGCAGCCCAAGATGATCTTTGCCCATATTTTGTGCTGATCCTTCAAATCTATTATTTTGCTGCTGGGAACCCCATGAGTGAAAATCTGTCTAGCAACTAAGCCAGTGTTTCCAGATCTTTCTGCCATGTCAATACAGCGGATGCCACCACCGTTGTATCCAATCAGTCTAGCAATGTGATCCTCAGTGATCACTATCTTCTTCCTCATGATATATGATGTGACCTGATGAGTTGAGGCAGAAGCATGAATCCAGAACTCTTTAACCAGAATGGGGAATGTTGGACCCACCAACCTATCAAAATACCTCTCCCATCCTTGTGCCCTAATTTCTTCAGTCAAATCGAAGCCATTTTCTTTCAAACTGGTGAAATCAACGATCAGTTCAGACAGAACTTCCAAGTTCTTCACCGGAGTAAGTAGAGTTCTGAAGGGAATCTGGTATTGCTCAGATGAAGCGTCTTGCTGGGAACCTGCAGAAACATTGCTAGAGGTTTCCATGTTCACACTTAGGGTTTCTTTGAGAAAAACTTGAAGAAGGGTTTCTTTTGAAAATGATGAACACACAAGTAAGAATGTAGAGAAATTTTTAGATGTTTGCAAGAGACGGTAAAAATTTAATGAATGATGTTAAGGCGTTTAAATAGATTTCAAAAGATGTTTTGAAAACGTAACCGGTTTTAAGAGAGAGAATTAACTCATGATTACAATTTAACTCATGATTACGTGCATTTAATGCTTGCTGATTTTGGGGGATTTGAGAAAGATATTTGGAACGGTTACCAGACATGTGTCTCAATGCATCCAATCAACGTTTTGCCTTCTCAGAAGCGTGCACGCGTGTTCTGCTTCAGAGATTAGCTGATGACTGGATGACACTTGTTTGATTTGGTGAACAACACATCTATCCTTGAAATGAGACGCTCAGATCTTTATGGATAGACTCTGATACAATATGCATGTCTAACTTTATGAAAGAAGATTGATCAGAAGTTCACAGTAAAAAGAAAACACATTCTGAAGGTTAAAATATACAATTAAAACATTTTCACTCTGGGCAGAGCTTCATGCTGAGATGATTCAGAATGAAGTTGAACCTATCTTCAGAAAGTGGTTTAGTGAAGATATCAGCCCATTGATTGTCTGTATCAATAAATTTTAAGTTCAAAATTCCTTTCTGAATATAGTCCCTAATGAAGTGATGTTTTATTTCTATATGCTTAGCCCTAGAATGCAAAATAGGATTTTTACTTAAGCAAATGGCAGAAGTATTGTCACAGAGTATAAGGATGTTACTCTCAAAAATCTGAAAGTCTTCAAGCTGACTTTTCATCCAGAGCATTTGTGTGCTGCATCCAGCTGCTGCTATGTACTCAGCTTCTGCTGTTGATAGCGCAATTGTGGATTTCCTTTTGCTGGACCAAGAGATCAGATTTTCTCCCAGAAACTGGCAGCTTCCAGAAGTACTTTTACGCTCTACTCTGTCTCCAGCAAAGTCAGCATCGCAGTAACCTACTAAGCTGTAATCACTAGATTTCTTATAAAATAAACCCAGATTAGTAGTACCTTTCAGATACTTGAAAATTCACTTAACAGCTGTTAAGTGAGATTCTCTAGGATCTGATTGGAATCTTACACAAATACATATGCTGAATAAAATATCAGGCCTTGAAGCCGTCAGATAAAGAAGAGAACCAATCATACCTCTGTAGACCTTATGTTCTACCTTTTTGCTTACCTCTTCTCTTTCCAGAATGCACGTGGGATGCATTGGAATCTTTGATGACTTACATTCTGAGAGATCAAATTTCTTCAGAAGTTCTCTGACATATTTGCTCTGATGAATGTAAGTTCCCTCTGGATTTTGATTGATCTGAATTCCCAGAAAGAATTTCAGTTCTCCCATGAGGCTCATCTCAAATTCTGCCTGCATACACTTAGCAAATTTTCTTCCTAGAGAAGGATTAGTAGATCCAAAAATAATATCGTCAACATAAATTTGACATACTAAAATGTCATTCTTAACTGACTTACAGAATAAGGTAGTGTCCACCTTCCCTCTGGTGAATTCTTTTTCTAACAGAAAGTTACTTAGTCTTTCATACCAAGCTCTGGGAGCTTGTTTCAGACCATATAGTGACTTCTTTAGTTTGAAAACATATTCTAGATTTTTTGTACTTTCAAAACCAGGGGGTTGGTGCACATAAACCTCTTCTTCTATATATCCATTTAAGAATGCACTATTGACATCCATCTGATACAGAGTGATGCCTTTATTAATAGCAAACGAAATTAAAAGTCTGATAGATTCTAACCTGGCGACTGGGGAAAAGGTTTTTGTATAGTCTATCGCCTATTGCTGACTATAACCTTGTGCTACCAGTCGTGCCTTGTTTATGATAACTTCACCTTGTTCGTTCAGCTTGTTTCTGAACACCCATTTTGTTCCAATGGCGTTGAATCCTTTTGGTCTGGGAACAAGATCCCATACGTCATTTCTGGTGAATTGATTCAGCTCTTCTTGCATTGCTAGAATCCAGTCGTTGTCCAGAAGTGCTTCATCAATAGAGGAAGGTTCAATCAGAGAAACAAGTCCCATGAGGGATTCTTTAGAGTTTCTGAAGCTGGCTCTTGTTCTGATTGGATCTTCCTTTCTTCCTAAGATTGTTTCTTCTGGATGATCCAAGCTGCTTCTAGGTAGTCTTTTCTGAGGTTGGTCAACAAATGTTGTTGGATTGCTAGCAGTGCCTTTTTCTGATGTTGAAGGAGTGTCTTTATTTAGAGCTTTTGATGACTTGTCTTTAGAACCTGTAAATTCAACTTCCATACCTGCAAAAACTTCATTCTGCTTTGACTTTTCAGAGTCAAGCTTATCATCAAAACGAACACTGATTGATTCTTCCACAATCTATGTTTCTGTATTGTATACTCTGTACCCTCTTGAGCGTTCAGAGTATCCTAACAGAATACACTTCTGTGCTTTAGAGTCAAACTTGTTCAAATAATTTTTTGTATTTAATATAAAACAAGTACATCCAAAAGGATGAAAATATGAAATGTTGGGCTTTCTGTTCTTCCACAATTCATATGGAGTCTTTTCCAAAATAGGTCTTATGGAGATTCTATTCTGAATGTAACACGCTGTGTTTATTGCCTCTGCCCATAAGATCTTAGCAATGTTTGTCTCATTGATCATGGTTCTGGCCATTTCTTTCGATGTTCTGTTCTTTCGTTCTACAACTCCATTTTGCTGGGGAGTTCTAGGACAAGAGAAATCATGCAGAATGCCTTTGTCATTAAAGAATGACTCAAAATCTTTGTTTTCAAACTCTCCACCATGATCACTTCTGACTTTAACGATTCTAAGATCCTTTTCATTCTGAACTTGGTTACAGAAGGTGACAAACACAGAGTGTGACTCGTCCTTGTGTCTTAAGAACTTTACCCATGTCCATCTGCTATAGTCATCTACGATTACTAACCCATACTTCTTGCCACTGACTGAAGCAGTTTTAACTGGTCCAAATAAGTCAATGTGCAAAAGTTCTAATGGCTTAGAGGTAGAAACAACATTTTTAGATTTGAAAGAGGGTTTTGCAAACTTGCCATTAGGAAGTCCTCTGACCAGATTGAGTTTGTTAATCTGAGATATTTTTCTCATACTAACATGCCCCAATCTTCTGTGCCAGATCCATTGCTCGTTGTTAATAAACAGAAGACACTTTACATTCTGACTTTTCAGTTCAGAAAGTTTGATTTTATAAATGTTGTTTTTCCTCTTTCCATTAAATAGGATAGTCCCATCTTTCTGACTAACAACTTTACATGATTTTTGATTAAATATTATATCATAACCGTTATCACTTAGTTGACTTATGGATAACAGATTATGCATTAATCCATCTACTAGCAGAACATTGTTTATAGAGGGAAGATTTCCATTACCTACAGTTCCAGAGCTAATGATCTTTCCCCTCTGATTGCCTCCAAAACCTACGTGGCCTCCAGGCTTAAGTTCCAGGCTTTGGAACATATGCCTTCTTCCCGTCATGTGTCGTGAGCAGCCAGAGTCCAGGTACCATGACTGGTGTTTCTGATTTGCTGCTAAAGATATCTGCAACATGTATTATTTTATCCTTAGGTACCCATATTTTCTTGGGTCCTGATTTGTTAGCTTTACCAAAACTCTGGTTGAATTTTGGTTTCACAGAATAAGTACTACTAGTATATTTAATGTCATGTGTGTGACCATACACAAAGTGTGAATTCAGAGGAGTGTGTTTAATAGTTAAATCCATGGCATTCTTTGGTGTAGGAACCTTACCTTGGTATCCTATTCCCTTTCTGCCGTTTCTGCTAACTCCATAGATCATTGAAGCCATTTTGCTTCTATCTATGCTTTTAGCAAGGAACTTCTGAAAGCTATGATCATACTCCTTGATGATCTCATCAGCGCTGCTGGGAGTTTCAGAAATTGTTTCCTTCTGAGAGTTTTGTAAAACATTTTCTAATTTTGAAATTTTATTTTTTAGCTCAGAGTTTTCCAATTTAAGACTCTCAGTTTTATCAGAGTCAGATTCAAGATTCCTTTTCAGGTTTCTGAATTTAACTCTGATCTGCTGGTACCTTTCCAGAATTCCGTTAAGGCTTTCAGCAAGTTCAGCCTTAGTAAAATTAATTGCAAAGTCTGGAAATACCTCTTCGGTGTCTGATTCTGAGTCTGATTCAGAAGCTTCACTGTCTTCTGATATGTTGGCCATGAGAGCTATGTTTTCTCTCTCATCATCTTATTCTGAGTCAGCTTCAGACGAGTCAGAGTCATCCCATGTAGCCATGAGACTTTTCTTCTTTTCTCTTCCAAACTTCTTTTTGGGTTTTCCCCTCTGAAGCTTTGGACAGTCACTCTTATAGTGTCCTTGCTCGTTGCATTCATAGCAAGTGATGTCCTTGGTGTTTGGCTTTCTGCTTCCTGAAGAGCCTTCAGATCTTCTGTATCCAGAAGAAGAGTCTGACCTTCTGTATCTGGAAGAGGACTCATTCTGATCAGATCTTCTGGGATTCCTGAACTTCCTTTGCCTCTGCTTCCATAGTTGGTTCACTCTTCTGGAGATGAGGGAAAGTTCATCTTCTTCTGATGAGGACCCATCAGATGTTTCTTCAACTGCCTGCAAAACTTTAGAGTCAGATTTTCTGTTAGATTTTAATGCTAAGGGCTTACCTTGCTTCTGAGGTTCATCAGCTTCTAGCTCAATCTCATGACTTCTGAGGGAGCTGATAAGTTCCTCCAAAGAGATTTTGTTGAGATCTTTAGCTAGCTTCAACGCTGTAACCATTGGCCTCCACTGTTTTGGTAAGCTTCTGATGATCTTCTAGACATGATCAGCAGTAGAGTATCCCTTGTCCAGAACCTTGAGACCAGCCACCATAATTTGGAATCTTGAGAACATTGTTTCAATGGATTCACTTTCTTCCATTTTGAATGCCTCATACTTCTGAATGAGCGCAAGAGCTTTAGTTTCTTTGACCTGAATGTTGCCTTCATACGTCATTCTGAGTGAGTCAAACATGTTCTTTGTTGTGTCTCTGTTAGAGATCTTTTCATATTCAGCGTAAGAGATGGCGCTGAGAAGAATGGTTCTGGCCTTGTGGTGATTTTTGAAGTCACGCTTTTGTTGATCAGACATTGCTTTCCTGTCAATCTTCTGACCGCTTGCATTCACTGGGTGCGTGTATCCATCTGTCACCATGTCCCACAGATCAGCATCATGTGCCAGAAAGAAGCTTTCGATTCTGTCTTTCCAGTAATCAAAATTCTCTCCATCAAAGACTGGAGGCTTGCCGTTGAATCTGTCTCTATCATCATTGTTGTCATTGCTGCTGTGTTGATATGTTCCTGCCATTGTGTTTTTCTAACGCTGGATCTTGTACTGACACGGTTAAGTGTTTTAGCTCAGAACCAGGCGCTCTGATGCGAATTGAAGAATTGAAAATCACAAGAAGGGGGGTTGAATTGTAAAACTGGAAATCAAATGCAGACAACACGTTGTTTTTATCCTGGTTCGTTTGATCTCAAACTACTCCAGTCCACCCGTCAAGGTGATTTCGCCTCTCTCCAACGAGGTCTTAATCCACTATATTCAACTGAATATTACAACTGCTTTAACAACTGCTAAAGCCTTCTTGAGTCAAAACCACAAACCGGTTTCTCAAGGAAATACTTTCTTACAGATAAATGAAATCTAAGTGTGTTGAATGTTTTCTACAAAACTGTTTATCACAGCTGTGATATTACACAAATTAAGCTTATGAGAACTAGAATGCTAGAACAATAGAATAGGTAAATTGAAAGCTTTAGCAAACTGTGAATGAGGATGAATATGAATAGCTTTTAGGCGTGTAGAGAGTTGTAGAGCATTAGCCAATTCATTCCTCACTTGCTTGTTTATATAGCATTGGAAAGTGGTAAGTTGGAGTCAGTAATTCCGTTTCAATGTCAATTACATTCTTTCCATATTGAGAAGATCTTTGTCTGGAATAATGCCGTTGATAATAAAGTATCTTGAATGCACAGTACCGTTGGCAATTAAGCGTGTTCTGGCTTTGGCTTATTCTGACGCTGCTAGGTGCTGATGAATTTGTTGTTGTCTTGATCAGAGTTTAGATTGTTACGCGCAGATCTGTTCATCAAGCTTCAGCGTAAGCACATGCTTTGATCTTCTGATTCTGGCATCTGATATAACATCCTTTGATGCTGATGTTGATAATTCATCTTCTGATGCTGATGATGATATTCTTATGCTGATACTCATCAGAGTTTCTGTAAAACAAAACATAATTTTTAGGTAGCATATATGTCTTACATGAATCATACAATTTATATATTCTTGCATTTTGTTATCATCAAAACTTTAACTTAGGGTAGTAGATTCAAACTTTGTTCTAACAAACATCACGCATCATAACATATCATCCATTCTTATTACACTAACCATTTCAAGGACCGAGGGAATTTATCTTTGTTCTGTTTTGCAGATCATGGCTTCCACTAGTAGAAACACTATCTGAATCAACTTTGTGAGAATACCTCTCCAAATCAATGAGCTAGTATCAAGGATTCCTGAAACTTCTTCGTTCACTAAGAGATGTGGTCGACTTCTCAACCTAGTTACTTCGAACTTTTATGAAAAGATGATGGGTGTACTCTTTCATTTCTTTGATCCCAAGCACCACTGCTTCACCTTTCCAGACTATCATTTGGTGCCTACCATGGAAGAGTTCTCTCAGTTATTGGATCTACCTATTCTTGACCAGATTCCTTTCACAGGTTTAGAAGAAGCTCCCAAGCCAGAGTTAATTGCCTCAGATTTGCATCTGAAATGGGCCGATGTGGTATCCAATTAGGAAACAAGAAGCGGAGTCAAGGGTTTTCTAGCCAAGTTCCTAATAGAGAGGGCCCAGCTGTTTTGGAATTATTTAGACTTTCAGGCTTTTGAGGAGGTTTTGGCTCTTCTAGTTTATGGGTTAGTATTGTTCCCTAATCCAGACATACTCATAGATGTGAATGCTATCAAGATCTTCCTCTCTCGCAAGCATGTGCCTACTTTGCTCGGAGATACCTTGCATGCTCTCCACACTGGTACTGTGAAGAGAAGATGGGTTCTTATGTACTGCATGCCATTACTGTCGAGGTGGTTTATTTCTCACCTCCCTAAGTCAGTCCTGAAGAATGAAGAAGGTTTGGTTTGGTTGCAAAGGATAATGTCACTTTCTCACGCGGATATTCTCTGGTATTCCCGATCTATGAGAGATATTTCTATTATTGACCATTGTGGGGAGTTCCCTAATGTCCCACTACTTGGCATTAGGGGAGGCATAACTTATAATCCTTCTTTGGCTCTGCGACAATTTGGTTACACTCGAAGGGATGGTCCTCATGAGATGCTTATCTAGGGCATTGTGTTTAACTATGAGGATGATGTTCAAGGGTATCGCCAGAGGTTCATACGAGCCTGAGGCATGGTAAATAGATATGGCGTCAAGACTTTGGGGCCGAAGACTTCCATTCCTATGGAACCTTATCTCCAATGGGTACGAGCTCGTGCTCAGAAACTTATGATGCCATACATAGCTGTCTTACCAGTGATTATGGAGCCCATTACTGAAGGGCATATTCCCTACACGGTTCTTCATCCTAATATGCCCACTGATCTTGAAGAATTACAAAGATTCTGGATTCAGTTGAAGAAGGAACGGGATACTTATAGGGACCAGTTCTATGCCCAGGAGAAGAAAGTTTTAGAGCTCACAAAGCAACTTCATGAGGAAAGAAGCCTTAATTTCTATCTCGACACGAAAGGAAGCATCCATGGGAAACTTGATCTTTTTTTAGTTTTTAGAATTTTCAATTGTAATACCTAAAAGGCAATTGTATTTTGAATTCTACTAATAAAATCTTTGTTTCATTTTGGGTTCGCAAATTTAAATTTCCCAAAGTCCTTGAAATCACTGCATACGCATATCATCCATGACATTGCATAAACATGTCTCATAACAGGTTTCTCATCTCCTTCGCTGTTTATTTCAGCAATAATGACTTCTAAACAAAGTATCAAGGATCTCCAGGCACAAAATGCCCTATTTCATCAAATGTTCATGGCATTGGCTAAGGGGAAGGAAGACCTGAAGGCCCTTATCCTGAAAGATAGAAAGAAGAAGACAAAGAAGACCGCTGGTCTCTTGAATCTGGGAAGAAGATTCAGGGGACCGTTGAAGCAACCGGTTGATCTGACCTCTTCATCCAAAGAAGGGGAGAACCAGGAGGATGACACAAGGGAGGAAGACCCTAGCCCAAGAGTTTCTAAGGATGAATCTGATTACAATGATGAACAGTATCCTCTCACTAAGGATAGATATAAACAGTTAGAGGATCGTCTGAGCGCAATGGAGATCCAAAGAGTACCAGGGCTGGATTTTGAAGAGCTGGGTTTGGTATATGGGGTTGTTATCCCATCGAAGTTCAAGGCTCCGGTATTTGCAAAGTATGATAGGGTTTCTTGTCCCAAGCTTCATCTCCATTCTTATGTGAGAAGATCAAGCCTCACACTGTTGATAGGAACTTGTGGGTCCATTTCTTTCAAGACAGTCTGTCTGGGACTCAGCTTGAGTGGTTCTACCAAGTGGAAGGAAACAATGTCCATAACTGGCAAGATCTGGCCGCTGCTTTTCATAAGAAGTATCAATATAACATTGACCTCGCTCCTACCCGTACTCAACTCCAGAGTATGTCTATGAGTGCAAGCGAAAGCTTTAAGGACTACGCGCAGAAGTGGAGAGAATTGGTAGGGAGAATCCAACCCCCTTTGTCTGATAGGGAGTTGGTGGACATGTTTCTGGGTACCCTATCTGGTTCATTCTTCAATCACTTGATTGGTAGCTCCTCAGCTGGTTTTACTGAGCTGATATTGACTGGAGAAAGGGTAGAAGCTGGGATTCGAAGTGGCAAGATCCAGAAAGGTACCTCTTCAAGTACAGTGAAGAAGTCATTCATGGGTAAGAAGGAGGTAAATGCTATTTACAATCCAAGAGGTCAGAACAGAACCGAGCACCGTCCAACGGTAGGGGATGTGATGATACTTAGTCCTGTGGCTACTCAACAACGAAACAATCAGCCAAGGGTAGAAAGACCTCAAAGGCAGTTCACCCGGATCAATATGACGTTGTCTGAGGTTTTACCACATCTACTAAAATCTAACTTGGCAACCTTAAAGGAGGATCCCAAGAACCCCAACACCACATCTCCTCGTTAAAATCCAAACTCCTGGTGTGCTTACCATTCTGAGAGTCCAGGCCATGATACAAATGATTGTTGGGTTCTAAGGAATAAGATACATGATCTTATCGAAGAAAAGGAGATTGAGTTTGATGCTCTTGAGATGCCTAATGTCATAACTGCTCCCATGCCCAAGCATAACCGTGGTGGTAATGCCGTTGGTACTGATCTATTTGTTACTTATGTTGATGAAGTTTCTACTCCTCTTATGACCATCAAGAAGAATTTGTTGCTAGCCGGTTTATTTTCGGGTTGTGGTGAAGGTTGCCACAGGTGTTTATTTATGCCTTCTGGTTGTTATTTTCTAAAAGCAGGTGTTCAACGCCTGATGGATAACAGAGAGATTTTGTTCGAAAAAACTCTGGTTCCAAATGCTCTACATGAAGATGTTGCTATTATTACCATTTCCGCCAATCCTTTCAAGGTCTCCTCTAAAATACCTGTTAAGATTACACCTGCTCCAAGAATTGCTCCATTGATAATCACTTTTCCTGGCCCTGTACCGTACTCCTCGGACAAAGCTGTTCCTTGGAATTATGGTGCTGACGTTTACTACCATGGCGTCAAGCAGGATTTATTAACCATTAAAGATGAAGAAATTGAAGAGGTTGATCCCGATATCAGTAACTATGTCGGGACCAACAAAATTACTCGAAGTGGAAGGGTTTTCTCTCCCGAGATCTCCCCGAAGACTGTTGCTAAGCCTGTTGTCATTCCGTATGTTCTTCCTGCTAGTACTTCTGCTACTACTCCCATCCTTACTCCAGTTGTTACCCCTACCGATGAGTCATCTGGGACTCGGAGCAAAGAAGTTGTAAGTGAGCCTGCCCGGACGTAGGCACCTAGAAAAGTTATTTTGGAGTCCTCTAAACAAGAAATGGAGGAAATTTTAAAAATAATCAAGAAAAGCGACTACAATGTGGTCGAACAGCTGGGGCAGACCCCTTCGAAGATATCAATGTTGGCTCTGCTATTATGTTATGAGGCCCATGCAAAGGCTTTGATTACATTTCTCAAGACTGCGCATGTGCCGCAAGAAATCTCCGCTGACCAATTCAAGGATTGTG
This sequence comes from Vicia faba, assembly GCA_948472305.1. Lineage (NCBI taxonomy): Eukaryota > Viridiplantae > Streptophyta > Magnoliopsida > Fabales > Fabaceae > Vicia > Vicia faba. Next base: position 385,107,018 of record OX451735.1, on the reverse strand, counting down.
TGGCTAGTTTGACTGCTGATAATGGGTTGGGTTTTTCAGATGCTGATTTGACACCCAAGGGGAGAAAGTATAATGATGCTCTGCATGTATCAATCGAATGCAAGGGCACTACTATGGCCCATGTGCTAGTGGAAACTAGATCATCATTGAATGTTTTTCCCAAGAAGGCTCTTGATAGGCTAGACTGTAAAGGTTTGACCTTAAAGCCCAGTAACATTGTGGTAAGGGCTTTCGACGGTTCAAAAATAATGATGCACGGGGAGGTGGACATCCCTGTCAAAGTGGGTTCCCAGACCTTTGAATCCACCTTCTATGTGATGGACACTAGGCCATCTTATTCTTGTTTGTTGGGTCGTCCTTAGATCCATGGAGCTGGAGCCGTTACTTCTACGCTGCACCAAATGCTGAAGTATCCAATGAAGGGGAAGATTGTCACCGTGCATGGTGAAGAGGATTACATGGTAAGCCACCTAAACTACTTCAGGTATGTGGAGATGGACGGTGAGTTCATAGAGACCCCTTGTCAAAATTTTGAAGAGGTTCCCCAAATTATGGCATCAACCGAGACTATCACCAGTGTGCCGAAGATCATCAGACCTCCTTTGAAGATGGCTTCTCTCAAGGACGCCAGAGCAGTAGTTGAAGAAGGTGGGTGTACCATTTGGGGACAGCTCCCTGATTTTCCTCACAAAACTGACAAATTTGGTTTGGGCTTTACTTCAGGAGCTCAAAAGGTTGTTCGACGTGCTCGGGCTGGAGGACTTCCCCTACGCATCGGCAATCGTGGGGTCAACGGTATAGAAGACAATGATGAGGATTCTATTATTTACAGCTGGATCTACCCTACTACCAACGGTGGACCTAGTAACTGGACGACCAAAGATTTTATGCCGATTACTTTTGTTCAGCAGTAATTGTCTTACTTGTTTTTCGGATTTGTAATAAACAATATAAACTCTATGGCCTTGTGTCTTACCTGAGGCATAATGGTTTATTTGTGAGGGTTATTATATGTCATTATCATATGTCATTAATAAAACATTGGACGTTCTTGCATATAAATTTTGCGCTCTCTGTTTTTCTTTTCTGCATTTTACTTTATCAATACAACTATGCTCTTACACACACTCACATATCAAACTGCAGATCCATATCCACTCTGGATCCCATTGATAACAGTTCTGCTATTTCCGGTTATAACTTCGAAAATCCGATCAACCAAGCCGAGGAAGAAGGTTAGGAAGATTGTGAGGTGCCTGGAGAACTTGCTAGATAGTTACAGCAGGAAGAGAGGGCTATACAACCTCATGAAGATCCAGTTGAGACGATAAACTTGGGCACATAGGTAGACAGAAAAGAAGTCAAGATCGGCACAAATCTGGAGATTAATGTCAAACATCGGTTAGTACAGATGTTGCACGATTATGTTGAGATCTTCACCTGGTCATATGAAGCCATGCCGAGACTAGACACATATATAGTGGTCCACCGACTACCGACTAAAGAAGATTTCCCTCTGGTAAAGCAGAAGGTCCGTCGTATTTTCCCTGAAATGTCAGAGAAGATCAATGTAGAAGTTATGAAGCAGTTCAACACTGGGTTCTTAGCTATCACCTCTTATCCCCAATGGGTAGCCAATGTGGTCCTAGTACCTAAGAAAGACAGTAAAGTATGAATGTGTGTGGACTACAGAGACCTGAATAGGGAAATCCCCAAGGATGACTTCCCGCTTACCCACATCGATGTTCTGGTTGACAACACCGCACAACACAAAATATTTTCCTTCGTGGACGGTTTCTCTGGCTACAACCACATCAAGATGGCTCCTGAAGACATTGAGAAGAGAACCTTTGTCACGCAGTGGGGCACTTTCTGTTACAAGGTGATGCCATTTGGGTTGAAGAATGCTAGGGCAACCTATCAGTGAGCCATGGTAGCTTTGTTCCATGATATGATCCACCATGAGATATAGGTTTATGTTGACGACGTGATAGCCAGGTTCCAAACAGAGGAAGAACACCTTGATCATCTACAAAAGCTGATTGACAAGTTGAAGACATACAAGATGAGGTTGAATCCGAACAAGTGAACCTTCGGGTTAAAGTCTGGTAAACTTCTGATGTTCATCGTCAGTGACAAAGGTATTCAGGTAGACCCTGCAAAGGTGAAGGCCATACAAGATATGCCGGATCCCCGTACTGAGAAGGAAGTTATAGGTTTCTTGGGACGCCTAAATTATATCTCCAAGTTAATTTCACATCTGACTGCTACTTGTGAGCCGATCTTCAAACTCCTGAAGAAAGATCAAGTAGTAAAATCGAATGGCGAATTCTAAACCCCTTTCGAAAGAATCAAGGAATACCTTCAAGAACCACCAATTCTAATGCCTCTGATTGAAGGAAGACCTTTAATAATGTACTTAACAGTGTTAGACAATTCAATGGGGTGTGTGTTGGGGCAACATGACGAGTCTGATTGAAAAGAGCATGCAATATACTACCTTAGCAAAAAGTTTACCGACTGTGAAACACGATACTCACTGCTCGAGAAAACTTGTTGCACTTTGGCATGGGCTGCTCGCTGACTAAGACAGTATATGTTGACCCACACTACTTTGTTGATATTTAAGATGGATCCAATCAAGTACATCTTCGAGAAGCCCACTCTCTCCGAAAGAATAGCAAGATGGAAGATGATCTTAACCGAATACGATATCCAATATACAACCCAGAAAGCAATCAAGGGAAGTGTATTAGCTGATCATTTGGTCCATCAGGCCGTGGATGACTACCAATCCATGAATTTTGAGTTCTTGGACGAGAATTTCATGCTAGTGACTGACTATGAAGAACCTGGACCGGATGAAGGACCTGAAGAAGGATCCTGATGGACTATGGTTTTTGACGGAGCTTCGAACACACTCGGTAATGGCATTGGTGCTGTAATCATATCCCCTGAGGGCTGTCATACTCCTTTCACTACCCAACTATGCTTCAACTGTACCAACAACATGGCGGAGTATGAAGCCTGCATCATGGGTCTTAAAGCTGCTATTGACCTGAGGATCAAGTTCCTAAATGTTTTCGGGGATTCAACTTTGGTGATAAGTCAGATCAAAAGAGAGTGGGATACGAAGCATCCGAACCTTATCCCGTACAAAGAGCACGTGCTTACATTGCTCTCACACTTTGAGGAGGTAACCTTTGAACATTTCCCACGAGAGGAGAATCAGTTAGCGGATGCGCTAGCTACTATTTCATCTATGTTCAAGGTCAGGTGGGACAATGAAGCTCCCCGAATCACTATCAAGAGGTTGGATGAACCACCGTACTGCTGTGTGATTGATACGGAAGAGGTAGCAGATAAACCTTGGTTTCACGAAGTAAAAAGGTATCTTGAGGCTCAAGAGTATCCCGAGGGGGCATCTGTCAATGATAAGAAGTTTCTGAGAAGGTTCACCGCGAAATTCTTCCTTAGTAATGGAATCCTCTACAAGCGCAACCATGACTCTACCTTACTGTGGTGTGTAGACAAGAGCAAAGCAAAGAGGATTATGGAAGATTTACATGAAGGTACCTTCGGAACCCATTTAAGTGGACATACCATGGCTAAGAAGATCCTATGGGCAGGATACTATTGGTCCACTATGGAAGCAGATTGTTATCAGCAATCCCGAACTTTCCACAAGTGCCAAATCTATGCTGATAAGGTGCATATGCCTCCAGTTCCTTTGAATGTCTTGACATCTCCTTGGCCCTTTGCAATGTGGGGCATTGACATGATCAGAGAGATTAGACCTACCGCTTCCAATGGGCATCGCTTCATCCTAGTGGCCATTGATTACTTCACGAAGTGGGTCGAAGCTTCCCCTTTTACTATTGTTACCAAGACCGTTGTGGAGTGGTTTATCAAGCATAACCTAATCTGTCGATACGGTATACCAGAGAGAATCATCACTGAAAATGGTACGAATCTCAACAACACGATGATCACCGAACTCTGTAAACAGTTCAAGATCCAGCATCATAACTCTTCTCCCTACCGACCAAAGATGAATGGCGCTATCGAAGCTGCTAATAAGAATATCAACAAGATCATACAGAAGATGACAGTGACATACAAAGACTAGCATGAGATGTTACCATTCGCTCTTCATGGATACCGCACCTCCGTGCGAACATCGACAGGGGCAACACCCTACTCTCTGGTATATGGCATGGAGGTTGCCCTACCTATTGAGGTCCAGATATCTTCTCTCAGGATTATGAAGGATATGGGTTTGAACAAAGACGACTGGATCCAGACTCGACGTGATCAACTGAATCTGATTGATGAGAATAGACTTATTGCTTCCTGTCATGGTCAAATGTATCAAAAACGGATGATCAATGATTTCAACAAAAAAGTCAAACGCCAAGAATATCAAGTCAGGGATCTAGTGATCAAGCGCATCATACTGCCGCAAGGTGATCCCAGGGGAAAATGGACTCCCACATATGAAGGTCCATTTGTGATCAAAAAAATTTTCTCGGATGGAGCCATGATTCTGACCACCATGGACGGTGACGATCTTCCTCACCCTGTCAATGCGGACATAGTGAAAATATACTACGCGTGATTAAAGACCCGATAGGTTGACCGACCTAGGCAAAAATAAGGGCTTCCCGACGAACCAAAAGGGTTCAGGAAAAAATTAGGGATGAAAACAAAAAAATTTGTACACCCGGCAATTCAAAAACCTGAAAAGGCGGCTTGGGCAAAAAGGGTATCCCGGTGGACTAAAAACCCGAAAGGGAGGTCCAGGAAAAAGTTAGGGATGTAAAGCGTATCACTATGTCCCATTGGATCACCTTGCGACCAGACTTTAGTATCAACTATCAAGCTCTAACGGCACCAATCAATCTTATCAATTTCGGACAAGCAGCAAAGTGATGAGACGCTCGAAGACATAGCAGAAATAGCGGAATTGAAACTCAATGGGATTATTACACATAGCTATTTTCTTCTCTTTTAACATAATATTCTATAGCTTTCATTTTCACGGCTATAGGCCAACTTCAGAAATTAATACAAGTCATTTTTACAAAACCATTTGTTTTTATTTTTTCTATTTTGTTTTGAAAAAACGTCCAATGGTTTATTCTTGACATATGCATTTGAATATAATTGTTGTTCACAAATATTCGCATAGGAAACGGAAAGACAGTTGCTCATGACTTAAGAAACTGGGGCAAAAACTATTAAAAAAAACATGTTGAGCCCGACAGTTACTTTATTCAGCCCTACTATCCGGGCTTTCATTTCGAAGTAACCCTACTATCCAGGTTCCTTCTCACAGCCCTACTATCCAGAATTTCATTTCGAAGTAACCCTACTATCCAGGTTCCTTCTCTTTTATCTCCGGACAACAGTTTGCAACACTATAAAACCTGGACCCGACCAGATACGATCGAGTTCATATTCCCTAGTAAGTCATTGTGAAGCCTGGACCCGATCAGATAACAACTCACTTTTGTTTCATCAATCAAGAGTTAATTCCCCAGTAGAGTAATGGACAACCGAAGTCCTCTCCAACGACAGGTACAGGAACTCTCGCAAAGGAATCTCTTATCCAAACAATATATTTTCTGGAAGGCATCTTTAAGCCCATCTCTGCCAATTCTCTATCACCTTCTAAATGGGATCTGTAATCCCATTCCTGATACTACCTATAGAAATCAAGCATCATTTCATACGAGTGTAAATTTATGGGCACTCTAGTGTTCAATCATCTTCCACCTTCAGATCACGAAAGGCATACAAGCCAATCTACATCCTCAGGTTTAAGAAGATTTAACAGGGGTAGTTGTTGTACCCCAAAATTTTCCCTCTCATTTTACTTAAAAAACATACTCCTAGAGGTCCTCAATTGCTCAAGTTGACTAAGGATTGACCAGACAAATCCTCCTCCTAAGACAATGAGCCTCAAACTAGGGTTTCACTCCTCATAAATATGTTTGAGTTAAAAGGGACCTAAAATGGTTTCCATTGCCCTAATATGTTCTCAAGATCATCCATTCCAAGTTTCATGCCTTGCACAAGAAGTTTGCTCAATCAACTGCTCAAATGCCTGAAAGTCAATTGTACTAGGTCAAAAGTCAACTGTGACCCACATAAAGTCAAACTTCAAGATTTTTGGTCAACATCAACATTTTGAGGTAATATACATCATTTAATCAAGGGTTGACCATTATTCCTCAAGGAATGCTCTCAATTCATCAAAACTCAAAAGTTGCTAAATTAGGGTTTCTATAGGAAAAGTCAACCAAACTTTGACCAGGCATAACTTTCTCATACTTTATCAGAAATTCCTCATCCAAGGCTCATTTTTAATAAAATCCAATTCCCTACAACTCATCTTCAGCCCTCAAGTTCAAAAAATGGACTCATGAAAAGATATAAATTCAGACATTATAGGTCATTTCAAAAAGTAAACAAAAAAACCTTTGGGTCAAAGCTTCTTACATGAACATGGAAGATATAGTTGAGATGAAACCAAAGAGGTTGCTCAGGGGACATCCTAAGATTTCTAAAAAGTCCAAGAACACCCTCTTAGGGTCAAAATTGAGAGAGATATGCATTGTCAAAGTTGGCCATTTTTGGAAATTTGCACAAAGTCAACAATGCCCAAAAATTCATTTTTCTTCAAATGGGCCTAACTTTTTATGCTTGCAACACACTCCTAGCCTGGTCCATGATCCATACACCTTTCCATGAATTATTAGATTTATTTATTTAATTTATTTTGATTTGATCATTAAAAAAATAAAATAAAATAAAATAAATGATACAAAATAATGAAAGGTTATTTTGATTTGATTTTGCATTAAATGACAATCCAAACATGCTGTATAACATAAAGAAAAACCGTGCCAAGCCATGAGAGGAAGTAATCTCCAATTTTGGAAAGATTTGATCAAAATTCAAGACCATTACATATTTGGATTCTTTCTAATTCTAATGACCTAATCTGATTCACTACATATAACAAGACATTGCAACCCTAGAACATGGGTTTTTATGTGCATCCTGCCTCAAGAGAACTCATATCAAGCATCCAACAATTCAAGAAAAAGCTCAACTCGGATTCCCTATTGCAGCCCTCCTCAAGGGGATTTGAAGATTGCAATACATTCCTTGGTATTCCTAAAGGATTTTCCTATCGTTTCCCAGTACCAAAGTGTGGCAGTAGAAATGTGCAAGACTAAGCCATTGGATTGACTAGACTTTATACAAATCAAAGTAAAAATCGCCACCGCGCTTTATTGTTTCCAAAGGAATAAGAAAAGAGCGAATAACCCAAAAAGAGGGGGAAAGATTCAAGGTAAGGGGGTTGGTTATGCAAAGGGAAGGTATTAGCACCCTAAACATCTACGGTACTCTGTAGAACCTCTTTGAAAAAATCTGTATATTTTGGCTATAAAAATGTGTTGTATATAAAATGGATGGTGGAGGTGAGAAAAGAAATATTTTTGTGATTTTTGCACCCGCCGCGGTTGCGAACCTTTAGTGCCTACGTACCACCTTTCGTGCAATAGGGGATCAGGGTACACGTAGTTCCTCTTTTAAAAATTTGAAACACAAGTGTGTTGGTTGGTTTTATGAGATAAGACATCATCGCAATTGTCCGTGTGAAAAACATACTTGCTACCCACAATCATGAGAAAGGAGAATTTGCATCATCTCAAGGTGGAGGATATGGCTTGGATTTTAAAATCAACAATGCCTCACTCAACACCCAAGTGGAAAATATCTCACTTCACTACATATTGTAGAAGTATAGTTGTTTGCATCACTACAAGGATTGACAAGAGTCTAATCTTTTGAGAAAAGTTTAAAGATAAAAGCCAAAGTGGCAAAATGGTTTGAAATGAGATTGATTGACTTTTAGTCTTCTCACAAAAAAAGGTCAAGGTATTATTAAATTGATTGAAATTTATTTATGAAAATGTTTCAAAGATGCATGGACCTAAGTCCAAATTTATTATGAAAATGTTTCAAGTTTCAAAACAAGAAGAGTTTTTTTTTAAAGGAGGGAGAAGATTTTTGAAATTAAAGAAGATGGGAGGAGAAGAAGAGGCTATCCTAAAGCATAAGGTAAAAGCTAGGGATAAGAACCATCTAACCAATAAGAAGCCAATACTTGACATTATGAGTCAATATATAATTCCCATTCTTTGGATTGAAACCAAGCAAGCAAAGATACTAGACCTCTTGAGAGAACCAAACTTCAAGTGTTTTAAGTCTTCGCAAAAATTGGGCAGAGTAATGGCTGTATACGGGTGAATTCCAAATTACAAACAAAGATCGTAATCTCAATAACCTGCACACAAAACAAACAAACAACCCAATGTCTTGAGGTAATTCTCAAGAACTCCAGACAAAATATCAAATAAAGTCACAAAGTCTCCAAGATAGGCCAAGGTCTTTAATCCTAAGTCCAAGAAGTCTATCACTCCATAATGCAAAGGATAGTAACCATGTAGTCCAAGTATCATTAATGATTTTTATGGTTCATGTTGATTATTAGGTGTCTTTAAAAAGAAAGAAAAGCTCAAGTGAGCAAAATAAAAATGACATAAAAGTAAATGCTCAAGTGAGCAAAGATGAAAATAGCATGAAATGTAAAATGCTAAAAGTAAATGGTACATAAAGCATGGAAATAAAGCGTAAAGTAAAGTTAATTGTTAGTAATTAGTGGTTAGTTGGATGACCATCTTGAAACTTGCATTTGGAACTCATTAGAGGATTGGTAGAACCAAAGCCTCCACACAACAAGTTGCATTTGCTTTTTGTCAAGTATATCATCCATTTTGGAATTCTCACAAGACAACATGTAATGATCAACGATGTTTAAGTGATCCGCGTTGACCAAAGGTGTTGTAGATCCATTAGAGGATTGGTAGAACCAAAGCCTCCACACAATGAATCTCAAGGTTATTGGATCAAAGAGATCAAATTAACATACTTGGGCTTGCAAACATAAGTTTGGGCCACGAATGATCATTTATTCGAATCAGGACAAAATTTAGCGCTATGTTAAGCAATCGTAAGTGGACTTATGTAGAAGTCACACCTATTTTGAGGCCGATCAATAGCAATCTATGTACTTCATGTTTGGATAAATGATATAGAGATCACCATCCCTTAACATGTAGCACAATTAAAAAAAAGAAAGGGATAAGATGAAGAGGGATGGGAATGATAAGCTAATTTGGATCACCATTTCAAAATTCTTTCATCTTTAAATTCAACCACTCCTCTAGATGGATTAAAGCACTAAACATATCATTAATCCAAAGCACCAAAAATGAATTAAATAATTCACTCTTAGGTAGATTTGAATTGATGAACATTTATCCAACTTCATCTACATCACAAAGTCTATTGAGTTTAAAGACAAATTGGACATTTAAAATTGCAATCCAAACCAACAATCAAAAGGAGTGAGTAGAAAAAGCATTTTGGATCAAAGCTGCCCCAAAACAAGGCAAAAAAGTGCATTATGTCCCTGTGTAAATCGATTGAACTATTGTGTAAATCGATTTACACAGTACAGTTTTCAAAAATCTGCGTGAAATTGCTTCTGTGAAATCGATTGCACTACAGTGCAAATCGATTGCACACAGTTACAGTAGCAAAAACAACATTTTAAAATTGCAATTTCTTGTTCAAACTTTCCATCAAACACCTTATGATCATGGATCCACTTGAGCACGAAAATTCCATCAAATTATGAGAAAATAACACCATTGAAATCACAAAATAATGCTCAAAGAATCAATCCCAAAGATCACCAAGAGATCATATTGTGAAAGATGAATTATCCAACTTACCAAAGGTAGATCTAGAGAATTATCAAAACAACTTCAAGAATTTGCTTCAATTCAACCACAAGAATCAATTGACCAAGCTTGGATGTAGAGAATTGATGGAGAAAAAGTGTTTGGATGAAGGTTTAGCTCAAAGATTAGTAAGCTTCAATGCAAAGCTTACTGACTTTTTGAAAATGGAGCTTTGAGTGAATTTGGTAGATGGAGAGAATTGAGAGATTTTTTAGCAAGGTGGATTTGGCTATCAAAAGCTTGAAATTTGAATGAAATGAGAGCTCTATTTATAGAGTTTTAGGATTGGGATTAGTGGTAATTTGGTAATTGATTCTTGGAGCCAAAATTTGAATTAATGATAACTCTTTCAAAAATTAGAGCCAAAATTTGAATTAATGATAATTCTTTCAAATATTAGAGCCAAAATTTGAATTAATGATAATTCTTTCAAATATTAGAGCCAAAATTTGAATTAATGATAATTCTTTTTAAAAATGAAAGATTGACACTAAAATTTGAATTAATGATACATCTTTCAAAAGTGAAGGAAAATTGGAGCCAAAATTTGACAAGTTTAAAATGCTGATTTTTTTTTAATTTTCACGTTGTGCAATCGATTGCACTACAGTGCAAATCGATTGCATAGTGTATTTTTTTCAAAAATGGCGCAAAATACACTATGTGCAATCGATTGCACTTTAAGAGCAATCGATTGCATCAGTGAAAAAAATGAAAAATTTTAATTCTTTTTCTTTGCAAAATAGAGATTTTAGGAAAATAATACCAGAAATCCTTATTTGTCAGATGCTTCGACTTGGTACCTACAAAACAAAAATATACAAAGACAAAGACAAATGTTTTTTTGTATTTTGATTAGAAGTTAGTCAACAACACATATACAAAATACACAACCAAAGTGCTTGGAGATTCCTCAAGAGTAAACTTAAAGATAGGAAAAAAGAGGAAGAACCAACTCTAATGTGATCTTGTTATGATCGAGTTGATATGATATGATAGAGGAATCTTAGGGGCAAAAATTAGGGTACAACAGCTGCCCTTATTTAAGTGTCTTCTATCCGGAGATACGGTTACAAATCTTCGTGTCGACGCGATTGAAGATACTTAAATATAAAACAAGCCCTATTTTTGTCTCTAAGATGCCATGCAATTCTTATGATTATGGATGCATATGAACATAACAAAAGAGACGCAAAGTAACACTGGGGATGTCACAAAAATGAAGAAACAAAGGAGCAACCCCACCAGGAAAATAAATATTGGTGGACCAAAAGAATAGAACCAGAGAGGAGGATAACAAGCATCGACGTTCACTGCCAATGTCTACCAACGCTCACTGAAGGTAGAGAGAAGAAGATATACCGACTCACAAATGACAGTAAACTACCAACTCAATAGTTAAAGGTAGAAGAGAAAATATATCATGCCATCGCCGTTCACTGACGAGGAACTATCACCGTTCACTAATGATAGCAAAAAGATAAGAAACAACAACGTTCACTGCTGATGCATTACCAACGTTCACTGAAGGTAGATTTTGAAAATATCGTACCATCATCGTTCACTGACGAGGAACCACCACCGTTCACTGATGATAGAAAAAAGATAAGAAACACCGACGTTCAATGCCGATGCACTACCAACGTTCACTGAAGGTAGATTTTGAAAATATCATACCATCGCCGTTCACTGACGAGGAACCACCACCATTCACTGATGATAACAAAAAGATAAGAAACACCGACGTTCACTGCCGATGCACTACCAACGTTCACTGAAGGTAGATTTTGAAAATATCATACCATCGCTGTTCACTGACGAGGAACCACCACCGTTCACTGATGATAGCAAAAAGATAAGAAACACTGACGTTCACTACCGATGCACTACCAACGTTCACTGAAGGTAGATTTTGAAACTATCATACCATCGCCGTTCACTGACGAGGAACCACCACTGTTCACTGATGATAGCAAAAAGATAAGAAACACCGACGTTCACTATCGATGCACTACCAATGTTCACTGAAGGTAGATTTTGAAAATATCATATGTTCCCCAAACTTCTGGTGTTTCACCTAGAACGGGTCTCAACTTCTTCCTTAACCAAGGAATTCCGCCTGGAAAGGGTAATATGTAAGTTGTCTCAAATATAGAGACTTCCACTTGCAAAGATTTCACAACGAGCAATTTCTGTGAATTTGAAAGTCTTGCCATCCACTGGCGTAAACTGACGACGGACTGCAAGCTAACCACTCATAGAGGAAATAGCAAGAAAAAGTTACGTCAACTTGTACAGGGAAGCACGAGTTGCTCAAACAAAGATACCTGTTGCTTGTTATCATGGAGGATTGCAAAAAGAAATGACTTTCTGGGGATAGAAATGTGGCTTCCCGGGGAAAGAGATATGACTTCCTGGGGAAATGAAATATGACTTCTTGGGGAAATGAGATATGACTTCCTGGGGAAATGAGATATGACTTCCTGGGGAAATGAGATATGACTTCCTGGGGAAATGCCACATTATTCCTGCTGAAGAGATAAAGTCTTCTCGTGCAAAATAAATGCACAAATCAAAGCTCAAAGTCCTTAGAAATCCAGAGTAAATAATATTGTCATGCAACCACGAATCCAATTAGAAACAAACTGGAGAAAGACGGCCAAAGAAGATACATCCTTTGAGAAATAAACTCAAGAGGGAAAACCAAATCCAACTAAGCAAGGAGCGCTGCAGGAAGGTTTGAACACAATGTCAATAAAAAATGATTTGTAACAATGCATGATGCATGTATGAATGTATGAGTGATATCATGCATATGCTGGTAAAAGGATACATAATCGAATAAAACTGCCTCAGGTACTAACAACATTGGTCTAAACTTCAACCAGAAAGATCAATCCAAGAAAGGTAAAAGCAACTGCAGAAACCAAACCTATTGTCTGTCCTAACTTCACCGAGGAGAAACATAATCCGGATGTAGCTAAATCAAACAGATACCGGGATAGAACATCTTTCTTCGGTTTTCATCGGAGAAACCAGTTTTCCAAAAACAACGTGCCTACTGAAGATTTCAAAACTAGTCTCAAATAAAGCAGACTGACGCCGAGACAACCAAACCTCACTGAGGAATTCAAACCCACTTCCCTGGAGAGAAAAAAACTGAGGATTGAAAACTTTTCATCATGAATACTCATTCCAACAAGAGATGCCCTGGGATAACCTTCCCAGGGAATAACACACAGACTTCCATGGGGAAAACAAATGTTTCACAGTCCGTACTCCTACTGGGGATTTCGATACTGATTGTGAATAAGGCAAATGGAAACCAAATTGTCAAAACATTCACTGGGGAAATCAGGCCCACTTTGAAGGAAGAAAAACATACGGACTTCACTAAGGGAGACAATACTTCATCATCGAGACCTCTACCGAGGACTTCATGCTGACTTCATTGGGGAGGTCGACACCATATCATCGAGGGGAAACCAAGATACGTTCTTCACTGGGGAAAAAGGACTTATATCAAATAAACAAGGCCTTCACTGGAAAATACTGGATTGAGTCTTCATATCAACCAAACCTATTCCAACAAAAGATGCCCTGGTGTAGTCTTCCTGGGAAATCAAGAAGTCAACACTAATGCCAATACTGCAAAAATAGCGATATCTTAGCACACCAAGGGAATAAAACCTTTCATCATATGAGGGAAAACTTCGCTGGGGAACCTGGGACAGAGGCTTCTGACCATGCAAACCCAAAATCAAAAGCGAACCAAGACTTGGTCGGGGATCATGGGATCACAAACCTAATACTGTACCTTACGCCAACTGGTATCGTCTTTAATTATCTGAGAAACACACAAAGATTGCGCATATACCAACAAGATGACCTGAGAAAAACCTTCACGAAGGAAGTAAATATTCTTAAAACAACCGGAGTTTGTTCATTCCAGGGATCTCCATTTTTGTTGTCATTGTTTCATCACAAATCCCAAAGTAAATTGAATTTTAAAGATGTCTTTCTTTTTGAAAAGTCAATTTTGTTTTTTTTAATCTTTTTTCTTTGAAAGTTATTATCAGTAATAAATGAAGTCTTTGCAAGCTAAATAAAAATAAGAACACAAAGAATTGGGCAAAAGCTCGAATTTTATTAATAGAATGGTAGTTTGCGAATGGCGAGACTCTATGGATGATTACAAAGTTTGGGAAATGGTAATATATAATGGAAAAGATACATTGAGATACAATGACCACCATTCCCCTAACAACTTTTGAAGTCCTGAGCAGCAGCTTTTGTTGAAGTATGGTGAGGATCCGAGAAGATTGTTGCTTCAACGATCAAGTCTTATCTGACGTAGTTACTTGCCAAGAAAAATCCCTAACTTTTGCCTAAGCTGCCCTTGCGGGTTTTCAACTTAGCGGGAAATTTATTCTGTTTATGTCTCTAATTTTTTCCTAGACCGCCCTTTCGGGTTTTCAGCCTACCGAGACGCTCCTTTTTTCCTAAGCCGCCCTTTCGGGTTTTCAACTTAGCGAGTTATTCTTTTATTTCCTTAGGCGAAGTATTTCTTGACTGCGTCAGCATTCATGGGACGTGGGAACTCCTCGCTATCCATAGTTTCAAGAATTAATGCACCACCAGAGAAGGCTTTCTTGACAACATACGGGCCTTCAAAATTGGGAGTCCACTTTCCCCTAGAATCAGTGTTAAAAGACATGATCTTCCTGAGCACGAGGTCGCCTTCTCTGAATTCACGAGGATTGACCTTTTTATCAAATGCTTTCTTCATTCTTTTCTGATATAACTTCCCATGACATAAAGCTGTCATCCTCTTCTCTTCAATCAAATTCAATTGGTCAAACCTGTTCTGGACCCATTCAGCCTCTGTCAACTTGGCTTCCATTATCACACGCAACGAGGGAATCTCTACCTCAACAGGGAGTACAGCTTCCATTCCATATACCAGGGAGAACAGGGTTGCTCCTGTTGAAGTGCGGACAGATGTTCGATATCCATGCAGAGCAAAAGGGAGCATTTCATGCCAATCCTTATAAGTAATAACCATTTTCTGGATAATTCTCTTGATATTCTTATTAGCAGCCTCAACAGCCCCATTCATCTTTGGCCTGCATGGAGACGAATTGTGATGGACAATCTTGAATTCTTCACACAGTTCTGTCATCATTTTGTTGTTCAAATTTGAGCCATTGTCAGTGATGATTCTACTCGGCACACCATACCGGCATATCAGATTGTTTTTGATGAAACGCACAACCACTTGTTTGGTAACATTGGCATAAGAAGCAGCCTCGACCCATTTGGTAAAGTAGTCAATCGCTACCAAAATGAAACGGTGTCCATTCGAAGCTTTGGGTTCTATCATCCCGATCATGTCAATACCCCACATAGAGAAAGGCCATGGGGAGGAAATTACATTGAGAAGTGTCGGAGGCACATGGATCTTATCTGCATAAATCTGGCATTTATGGCACTTCTTTGCAAATTTGCAACAATCAGATTCCATTGTCAACCAATAGTAACCTTCCCTTAGCATCTTTTTAGCCATCGAATTTCCATTAGCATGAGTGCCAAATGAACCTTCATGAATCTCATGTATCAACATGTCTGCTTCGTGTCTATCCACGCATCTGAGCAAGACCATGTCATAATTTCTCTTGTATAGCACATTTTCACTGAGGAAGAAACTGTCTGACAATCTTCTCAATGTCTTTCTATCTTTCCTCGATGCACCAATCGGGTATTCCTGAGTCTGAAGAAAATGCTTGATATCATAATACCAAGGTTTTTCATCTGCTACCTCCTCTGTCGCAAACACATGAACGGGCCTATCCAGCCGTCGAACTGTAATACGGGGTATATCATTCCAAGAATTCACTTGATACATGGAAGCCAAAGTTGCCCGAGCATCCGCCATTTGATTTTCATCTCTAGGGATGTGATGTAATTTAACTTTATTGAAGAGGGGTAGCAATCTTCTAGCATAATCTTTGTAAGGGATCAAGCCAGGGTGACGAGTATCCCATTCTCCTTAATCTGATTTATTACCAAAGTTGAATCACCATACACATCTAGAATTTTGATTCTGAGATCAATAGCTTCCTCAAGACCCATGATGCAAGCCTCATATTCCGCCATATTATTAGTGCAATCAAACGTTAGCCTCGCAGTAAAAGGAATGTGCGATCCATGAGGAGTGACAATCACAACACCAATTCCTTTACCATAAGCATTCACTGCTCCATCAAAAATCATACTCCAATGAGATTCAGGGTCAGGGCCTTCCTCAGGAAATGGTTCATCACAATCTTTCACTTTCAAGAACATGACATCCTCATCAGAGAATTCAAATTCTACAGATTGGTGATCTTCCACCGGTTGGTGAGCAAGGTAATCTGCCAACACACTACTTTTAATAGCTTTTTGAGTGCGGTACTCAATATCATATTCAGACAACAACATCTGCCAGCGGGCAATTCTCCCTGTATGAGCAGGCTTCTCAAATATATATTTGATTGGATCCATTTTAGAGATCAACCAAGTGGTATGATTCAACATATACTGCTGCAAACGCTTTGCCGCCCAGGCCAAAGCACAACATGTCTTTTCTAGCGCGGAATACCGCAACTCACAATCAGTGAACTTTTTGCTGAGATAATAAATGGAGAACTCTTTCTTTCCCGTTTCATCCTGTTGTCCCAGAATACAACCCATGGATTTATCTAACACCGTTAGATACATAATCAGCGGTCTTCCTTCTACGGGAGGGAGCAAGATAGGAGGTTCACGCATATACTCTTTAATACTCTCAAATTCCTTTTGGCATTCATCCGTCCACACACAACCTTGATCTTTCTTTAACAACTTAAAGATCGGTTCACACTTTGCAGTCATGTGGGAAATGAATCTGGAAATATAATTCAAACGCCTGAGGAAACCCCTGACTTGCTTTTCAGTTCTTGGTGCTGGCATTTCTTGAATTGCTCTGACTTTATCAGGATCAACTTCAATTCCTTTCTAGCTAACAATAAAACCCAACAATTTCCCCGATCTAACTCCGAAGGTGCATTTATTTGGATTCAAGCGGAGACGAAACTTCCTCAAACGCTGAAACAACTTCAACAAATCTTTTATATGCCCTTCTTCAGTTTGGGATTTGGAAATCATATCATCAACATATACTTCAATTTCCTTGTGCGTCAGATCATGGAATAGGGTTGTTGTTGTACCCCAAAATTTGCCCTCCCATATTCTTCAAAAAAATTGCCAAGTCATGCTTCAAAATTCCCCAAGGGTTGCACAGTGTAAGGGCCTCCTAAGCAGTCAAAATTAGGGTTTTTGTTCTGATCAAGAAAATGAAGTTTCCAAAGGTCGAATCAAGTCTCACATGCCTACAAATATGGTCAAGCATCCTCATACCAAGTTTCAAGACTTTCAGCACAAAATTGCACAGTCAAAACCCTAATTGCACTACAGTCAACTGTAGGGGCAAAATGGTCATTTGACAGTCAAAAGTTCAAATTTTTGATCAACATCTCATTTTAAAGCCACAAACATCATTTGATCAATGCTTGATCATGATTCTCAAAGTTTGGCTCAAAAATCATCAAGATGCAAAAGTTTCCTTATTTGGACAGTTGAAAAAGTCAACTGTAAATTGACCAGGGCATAACTTTCACATGGATTATCAGAAAAATTCCATCCAAAGCTCATTTTGAAGAGAAAGACATTTCCTACAACTCATCTTCATATTCCAAGTCCAAGAAATGCTCTCACAAAAAGTGATCAATTTCAACATTATAGGTCATTTTCAAAAGTCAACAAAAAGGGACTTTAAGTCAAAGGCCATAACTTGAGATTGGTAAATCAAAATGACATGGGACCAGAGGCATTGGTTAGAGGACTCAAAGACCTTTCCAAAATGTCCAAGAACATGAGAAAAGCTTAATAATTGAGCAAGTTATGCCTTGTGGAAGTTGGGAAATATTTGGATATTTTGAAAAGTCAACATTGATTCAAATGGCCTAAAATTGCTAATGGGCCTAGTTTTCTTCCATAATTCATTATTCCAAGCATGTGCACGACCACTTGGCCCAAAGGGAAGTTTTTATTCATTTTTTATTTATTTATTTGAATTTTTATTAATAATAATTCATTTAAATCAATTAAATATATGAAAAATACCTAACCTAACTTATCAAATCTTTTTGTACATGTAATAGGCCCAATGATTCGTGCATGATCAGATTTGGAAGGAATTGGATTGATTGGATATGATTGAGAGCAAAAGCACATGAAAAAAGATTGAAAAAGATCTTTGAAAATCAAATCTCAAAAATCATGAATGCCAAGGATTTGGATGGTTTTCTTTGACCTAATTCATTCTTACATAAGTAGAGAACACAAACCTAATGCAATTAACCACTAAGCTGCGCTAGAAACTCCATTCATAAACTTGAAATTTTGTTTAAAAACTCAAAACTGAAAACAGGTTTGCAGGTCGTTTCAAGCCACGAGACTCATCCCATTGCATTCCTGGGACATCAAACAACGTGCTTGGATCAAAAACATCAATCCTAACGCCTTGAAACGGTATATAGAAGTCCAGTTTTTTTCACTTTTTCTCATAATCGTGTTTTACATTCTACGCACATTCATGGCATTTTGTTTATATATTCATGATCAGTGAAGTGTTTTAAAGCTAACCATGTGATTTGATTGGGTTTTTATGCGCTATACAAGAAATTGCCATGGTCATATTTTAGGGTTTACAGGATTTCAAATTGGGGGTTTTAAAATAAGGCAAAATTGGGACACCACGATGCCATGAACATGTTCAGCATACTTGGACGAAGAATTTGAGACCCTCGCGCCTAATTTATGAGCGTCCTATAGCTATTCGCTATTTTCCCAAAACCTGCCTAAGGGAACACCATGAAAACCGTTGCTTATTCTGTTTATGTTTCAGGAACGAGGAAGAAGAAGATGCGTGGCCAGCAATGATTGGTCCTTTTAAAATCAGCGCGCACTTTTTATATTTTTCATGCCACTAACCAATTCTTATTTTTATTATTTATTCGTTATTATATATACAACACGCGCATCTGGGACGGTTGGCAAGCGTAGTGACTGGTAAACTATAGGACCTGGGTTCGAGCCCCAGGTCCCCACCCTTTCCATATATTTTTTTCCAATTGATAATCACATGCAGATTCCATGCTGAAGCGCACCATACACCTTCAAGATCAAGCCGGCCACGCGTACCTGGGCATCAAATCAAAGGCTCAGATCTAAGGAATATGATGAACCCTGGTCAACGCTTCTGCACGTGAGTGAAAAAGTCTCCAAGGCCAAGAATCTAAATGGGCCAGATTGCTAAAGGCCTCACCTCCTATTTGGGGTCTGAACCCCCTTGGTTTGCAAATCTTCTTTACTTTCTTTTTTTATTAATTCTATTCTCTTTTAATTATTATATTCTTAATTAATTTATTATTTTTCATAAAAAAGGGCACAAAACCATAAAAAAAAATCAGAAAGATAAAAATAAAATAATAAATATTTTATTTAATAGTATTTTGTAAATAAATAACTTTAATTGATTAGTTTTAAATTAGGTTTAATCTTAACTTTTTTAATAAAAATCTAAAAAATATATAAATTAGGGTTTAATTAATTTTCATCTTTTTTTCTTTTATTCCATAATAATTAAATAATTAAATATTAGATATTTATTTTTATAATTAAATTGTATGTAAATTCATTAGGGCTAATTTTAGGTCAAATTTAATCTTTTCTTAACAAATAAAAATGGTAGAATTAGGTTTAATTTTAATTGCATTTAATTCTTTTTCATCAAGATCATAAAATACTAAAAAACACCAAAAAACAATTTCCTTTCTTTTTTTTAATTAATTAATGTCACCATTTAATTCAATTTTGCAAAAGGGTCCAACGCCCTCGTTCTTAATTCTTATTAATTCGCATATTTATTTTATTTCGTTTAAATATTTATGTATCTCTCCCGAAGCCATGTAATTAATTTCTTGCACTTTTAATTCTTTATCTGCTTTATTCTTTCTTTATTTTTTCTGTCAAATCGGGTTCAAGAAATTTTGGCGATGTGGACCCGCGCCTTTGTAATAGTTTAGGAATTTTATCTTTCTGCAATCTTTTTAACTGTTAATAATGGCATGCAAGAATGAATGACAAAAATAAAAACAAACGCGTAGATCACTTTGACATGACAAGACAAAAATAAATGAATCTGACACACAAATCACACACCACCCCTAGGGTACGCTTCACTGTTGCCTTGCCTCGAAAGGTGATCGTCGAGTAGAGGATGTCTTATTAAGTCCTCATGATCCGGGAACCTGGCATGAGGGTAGCTTCTAAGGTGTCTTCCCATTGCTCTGGTGATCACCATGTCCCGAACCTCGAATTGACCCGAACACCTCCAACGGTGGTGCTACCTACCTCTCAATGGTGGGATGGCACTACTTTAAAGGACATTTACACAGACGAATTACTTAGGGTAGGTAGACGACTCTAGATACTTGCTCTAATTTAAAAAACAAATCAAAAATACTTTTCACACCGACACATTTTCAAAAGCTTTCGAAAGCAATTTTTCAAACACTCTTGAGGACCGATACAAGAGTCGAACTGAAATTTTCAAAGAAACTTTTTAAAACCCACAATTGAAAAGCAAACAAACCATTTTGAAAACACAATGAGCAAGTATCTAAGAGCCCATGGATAACCATGGATAGAAAGGTTGCTAACACCTTCCCTTTCTATA
This sequence comes from Vicia faba, assembly GCA_948472305.1. NCBI lineage: Eukaryota > Viridiplantae > Streptophyta > Magnoliopsida > Fabales > Fabaceae > Vicia > Vicia faba. The sequence continues at coordinate 385,086,315 of OX451735.1, read as the reverse complement.
ACCTACCTCCCGAACCGAGAGCAATCTCTATAAGGAATTTTTCTGTGCTTTTGTCCTTTCCATTTGGAGAAAATAAAAGACGGTGTCGACTCTTGCTTCTGCGACATTTCGCGAACCAGCGTTAAACAGTCAGTTCCAGATCCATCGATCACAGTTGTCATAGCCCTCTAGTACGTTGCACCAACGTTCTTCAACCCGAAGGGCATCACTCTGTAACAGAATGTTCCCCAGGGTGTGATAAACGTTGTTTTTTCCATGTCCTCTGGAGCCATTCTTATTTGATTATACCCGGAAAATCCGTCCATGAACGAGAATACTTTGAATTTTGCTGTGCTATCCACTAACATATCAATGTGAGGCAATGGAAAATCATCTTTTGGACTAGATTTATTTAGATCTCTGTAATCTACGCACATGCGGACTTTTCCGTCTTTTTTTGGTACTGGGACAATATTGGCAATCCATTGACGTCACAAGAAAACCAGCATTAATCTGCTTTAGGACCGCCTCTTTGATCTTTACTGCCATATCTGGGTGGGTTCTTCTCAACTTTTGTTTAACTGGCGGACACTCTGGCTTCAATGGCAAATGATGCTTAACAATGTCTGTATCTAGACCAGGCATGTCTTGATAAGACCAAGCAAAATATCCACATACTCTTTCAACAGCTCAATCAACCCGCTCTTCACATCAAGATGCAACGATGCTCCAATCTTAATCTCTTTCGGATCTTCTTCTGAACCCAAATTAATCACTTCCAAAGGCTCCTTATATGGCTGAATGGTATTATCCTCAGGCTCAAGCAACCGTGAGACCTCTTCTGGAATCTCATCATAATCTTCTTCTTCAGCCCCAAACACAGGACATTCAAAGTTGGGAGAGGGTGCAGGGTCATTGTATTCAACGGTTTTTTTAATTAATCTGCACATATGATTTATGTTTGCTTTTAGAAACTGACACATATAACCAGTGATCATGCAGATTAATTTTCAGTTATCATTTATTTTGAAAGGGTTTTTTATTTGATTACCATTTCCCAAGAAAAAGCAGAAAATAAAGACATATTTTTGGAAGCAAAGACAACTTTTATTAATGATCTTAAAAATCAAAGCAAACGGATAAGCCCATACAATACTTTCACCTTGGGAAGAGTGAAAGCTTTTCAAAGAAAGAAACAGATTAACAAAACAAATTACTTTGAAATATGTATGCAATAAGGAACATCAATGGTGACCCAGTTCTGAACTCAGACTCCATGCGTCACAAAATTCGGTACTTCCTGCTCTGCTTCATCTTCTTCAACAACATTGATTCCAGAACCAATTGGATGGAGGTAGCCTCCGCTGCGGAAAACATCATGATAACTGTTCACAGGAGAATTTGACTTCAAACTTTCTCCTTTGCCATTCTTCGAAGAAAAACCCAAACCAGTTCTGTTCTTGTTCACGGGTGGATCCACCAGTCGTCCCCAAACTGCATTATGACCATTGCGCACAACCTGCTGCGCGTCCTTCAGGGAAACTACAAAATTCTCATTCCTCTTTATGTTGTCAATGTATAGGGCTTGGAACTAGGTTCCAATAGCAGCCTCATCCGCTTCTACAATACTGAAAGAGGATAAATGGGATATCAACAACGCCTGCTCCCCATTTATGATCACTACCTTCCCTTCACGCACAAATTTTAGTTTCTGATGCAGAGTTGAAGTGATAGCCCCTACTTCGTGTATCCATGGTCGTCCAAGCAAACAACTATATGCGGGAATAATATCCATAACCTGGTAGGTTATCAAGAACAAATGTGGTCCTATATGGATGGGCAGGTCTACTTCACCGATGACAGATTTCCTCGACCCATCAAAAGCCTTCATAATGATGCCACTTGGGTGCATAGATGTTCCTTGATACTTTATCTTCAAGAGGGTACTTCTTGGTATGACATTCAGCGCGGATCCATTATCAATCAGCACATTGGACAGCGAATCATTCTAACAGTTCATGGATATGTGGAGGGCCAGGTTGTGATTCCTCCCTTCATCTGGTAACTCATCATCACAGAAGCTAAAATTGTTACATGACGTAATGTTTCCAATTACGCTGCTGAATTGATCTAATGGAATGTCATTCTCTACAAAAGCTTGGTCTAGTACTCTCATCAGCAATTCTCTATGAGCAGAGGAATTCATCAATAAGGCTAGAATAGATATCTTTGAAGGAGTCTATAATAGCTGATCCACAATTCTGTAATCGCTAATCTTAATTATCTTCAAGATATCATCCACCTCTTTCTCTAATGTAGCTCAACTAGTCCCTCCTGCAGACTTCTTAAGCTCATCATTCTCAGCAATCTTCTTTCCAGCAACAACATCTCTTCGAATGACCGGCGCAAATACACGACCACTACGGGTCACTCTGCTATTATCAGCTATATTTCCAACATCTGGCATCGGCTGGATGGGAATCTCCACCCCATCTTCTAAGATCGTAGCGTTGTATTTGTAAGGCACAACCTTATCTGATTCATAGGGAACAGGACCTGGCAGACTAATTACCAATGGGGCAACAACTGGTTTGCTATGGTACTCCACCTCAAGATGAGTGGGTGCACCAAAACAACGTACAATGGCATTCACCCCTTCCTCAACACAATCAACCATCAAAAATTCATTTCCGACAAACAAATCTTCGTCTGAAGAGAAATACTCATCTGCAGAGGCATACTCTTCCTCTGACTCTTCCATCAAACAGACTTCAACCATATCAATCTCATGATAATCATCTCTCTGACCTGTGATCTTGATGGTTCCATTGTCTAACAGCAACTGAACACCTTCCCTCACAACAGAACATCCTCGGGGATTTCGACAACAAATTATGCAAGATCCATATTAGTGTTCCACCTGACCAGCAGTATGGCAGAAGGTAGCATATAACTGTACTAGATCCTCATTCAAATGATCCACATCAAAAATTCTGAATTCACCCGGACATCCAGAAACCATATTCACTTCCTCTTCATATTCCACCCTAGGCCTGCTTATATGGATTAAACCTTCATCCATCATCTCCTGTAAATCAGCCTTTATCTTCTCGCAACCTTGTATGTTTGTACTGCAAATAGCACAACCGGCGTGGTCATGCATATAATAACTGAATTCATAGAGGTCTGCATGCATCTTCACCAAATCCCCTCTAACCAGATTAATGTCAAAAATTCGAAAGTCGCCTGGACAACCGGCCACCATATTCACAGCATTCACTCCCCCGTGCTTGGGTAGAGGATTGTCTTTCACATTAGGTCCCACGTCTTTGAAAGATAAAATTCCAAACTTCAACAACCTTTTCACTTCAGTCCTCAAAGGATAACAATTCTCAACACTATACCCTGGTGCTCCCTGATGAAAGGCACACGTCTAGTCTGCTTTATAATACCACAACAATGGTGATGGTACAACGGGAGGTGGTTGTGTCTGGACCAACTTCTTCTGAACCAATGCTGGTAATAGCTCTGTATAGCTCATGGGAATAGGATCATAGTTCTCCCTTCTCTGATTATACCCTTGATTCCCCTGCTGGGATGGTCTCTGATAAGCAACGGTAGTTAGAGCGGCATTCATAACAGGAGTAACTGAGGTGACTTATTGATGACGCTGATAATTCCTTCTAGGAGCGTTTACCTTTCTCTCTTGCATAACAACATTTGTATCCCCCTCTTTCTTATTTGTAAACCTGTAAGATGGCTCCTTCACACCTCCAGATCCTTCACCCTTTGTCAAACGACCTTCTCTTACTGCCTCTTCTAGGCGGACACCCATTGCTACCATCTCTGTAAAATCACTTGGGGAACTTGCTACCATTCTTTCGTAGTAGAAAGCTCCTAGAGTCTTTAGAAAAATCTTGGTCATTTCTTTCTCTTCCATGGGCGAAATCACTTGTTCAGCCACTTCGCGCCATCTCTGCGCATACTCTTTGAATGATTCTCTGTCTTTCTGAACCATGGCCCTAAGCTGGTCACGGTCAGGCGCCATGTCCACATTGTACTTGTATTGTTTAATGAATGCTTCTCCCAAATAATTAAAAGTATGGATGCTGACACTGTCTAAACTCATGTACCATTTCAACGCAGCACTGGTCAGACTATCCTGGAAAAAATGAATCAGCAGACGCTGATCATCAGTATGGGTAGACATCCTTCTCACATACATCACCAAATGAGCACGAGGGCAAGTGTTTCCCTTGTACTTCTCAAATTCCGGGACCTTGAACTTAGCAGGCACTTTAACATTCGGGACCAAACACAACTTATTCACATTCTGCCCGAACAACTCTTTTCCCCTAAGAGCCTTCATCTCTCTTTGCATTCTATCAAACTGCTCTTAGAAATCATCCATTCTGTCATAAAGACCCAAGTCTTCACTCGGCGGAGGGAAAGGACGACACACATCTTCATTAACAAACAGAACCAAATTCACCGAAGGAGGTGCAACAGGAACAATATGCACCACAAGAGGTGTAGGAGTAACAACATTTGGAACCACTGGAGAATCTTGAGGACCCATATTGAAACCTTCAGGTGCAAAATTCTCTGGCATTCCCCACGGATAACCCTGAGGCATATGGTTTTGAACAACAGCTGGAGTAGCGGATACAAGAACAGTCAGAACTTCAGTACTTGCCCTTGTTGGTTGAGGTTGAACACTCGGTGGCTGATTCTGAGCAACCACCAGAGCTTCCATCAGAGTAGTCAAGTTGTCCAAGCCAGCCTTCAAAGCAGAAACTTCTTCGTACAGCTCGTGATTCCCCTGTTCTAAGTTGTCCATCTTCTTTTTGAAATTAGCCCGAGTGTTGTAGTGATGAGTCAGCTTGCTGAATGAAGTAAAGAAGCTGGGTAAGGCACCTGGATATGCATAACAAATGCAAAAACATATGCAATATGATGCATGATATGCAATGTATATGATTATTATTATTTTATCATTTAATATTTCAAGGGATTTAAGATTTACAGACATATTGCAAACATCAAAATAACAACGCATTTGAAATACTGAAAACTTTTATTATAATAACTTCGAAATGGGTTACAAGTTTCAATGATCCCAAGTACAAGATGAAAATAAAATCTAAAATCCTGAGAAAAGGAACTGATAGAGATCAATCTGTACGAATGTGCTTCCTTGTGAGCCTGGTAATCTGAGCTCTCAACCTCTGGTTTTCTTCCCCATGTCTGATGGCAACCTCCTCCCAATCATCTGAATCAGGAAGTGAACAAACATCAGTTGTTTGAGGCTTAGGAGAAAATAAATCTCCTTGCCTCTCCATAGACTCTACTGCTCGACTCTCAAGGATCTCGATCAAATCATCTCTCTCCTTCAGGTCTGCTCTGTAGGAACTCTCTAAAGTTTGGAACTTGTTCTTCCAAGCATCCCTTTCCTGTTGCATCCTAACCAAAGCAAGCTACAGCTCTTCTAGATCATCTAATAAGGGAGGAGTGGTCTTCACAAACAAATCAGGCATGGGTGTCTCCCGAGTATATGTCATCTTCAATTGAATGGCTCTCGATCGGACCCCTTTAAGATATGGCTCCAAAGAAACAACACCCATAGGTCCCAAATCCTTCCTACTCTACTTATGAATGTGATGCCAGGCCTTCGCAATCTGCTCCATAGCTTCCCTGTGGTCTTCTCCTTCCTTCAGAAAGTAACTACTCAGATGAATATTGTTCGGTTTATCCCTCATCGGATAACCAAGCTGTCGTCGTGCAAGAACAAGGTTATAGTTAATTCCTCCCTTTGTACCAAGAAGAGGCACATTGGGGAAACTACCACAATTGTCAATAATCTCCACATCCTGGTAAGCTCGATGATACCAATCAATATCCGAGTGAGTAAGTGCCATGATCTTAGGAGCCCAACGGGGTTCCTTCTTGACATCCCAAAAAGCGTCAGACTGAGGCATATGAGAGGTAAACCACTGATACAACAAAGGCATGCAACAGATAATCATTCCCCCACGATAAGAATTCTGAAGATGAACAGAGGAATAAGCATCACCCAACAGTGTAGGAACTGGGTTTCCAATCATGAAAATCTTGATAGCGTTAATGTCGACAAACTTGTCCACATTAGGAAATAAGAATAATCCATAGGCGAGTAAAGCAAAGATGGCCTCAAAAGCAACCGTACTCTTCATCCTGGCGAAGTAACGAGCTTTCTCCAATAATAACTGAGCTGGTAATCCTCTAATCCCTCCTTTGGTAGTCATATGAGCTTCCACCTCAGACTTCCCCAGATGAATCAAAGTAGCAATCTTATGTGGTTTTGGCTCACCCTCTAAACCAGTAAAAGGAACGCGATCGGTAACAGGTAAATCCAATAGATAGGAATACTCTTCCAGTGTTGGCATCAACTGATAATCGGGAAAAGTAAAGCAGTGATACACCGGATCATAGAACTGGACCAAAGTTGAGAGAAAACCCTCCTTCATCTTCAGCTTCATGAGAGTAATAATGGATCCATACTTCTTCCGAAACTCTGCAGAACACTCGATCTCGGGAATTAGACTGATCAGCTCATCTATCTTAGGATCCTTGAAACTGTATTTCCTGGTCTTTCTCTTTCCAGAATCCATGGTTTAAAAGTACCTGAGATATTCACAAATAGTCAACCTTTAAATCCCTTGAAATATTGTTTTTTCAAAAGATGCTTATGAGTGCATGGATGCATGATGCAACAATCACACACAAGATCACACATATAGGGTTCATAGGTTCAACGTCACGAGCATGAGGTCGAAGGTACTACCCATAAGGTATTGGTCTAAAAAGTTATCACCTGCCGAACAAGGTTCTAGAGGTTCTCAGAGTCTACATCCTTCCTTCGGATATTACCAACTTCTAGATTAACTCGGTAATTAGTAATATTCTCAAGAAAGACTCGTCCGAGCGTAATATCGCGTGACAACTACTTCCGGATTACTCCGTTATAGCTTCCTCGCTACACCTAAAAGGCCAAGAGGGGTTAGGTAATCTACGGTCCTCAGCTTCGGCAGGCTCCCAGGTCGAAAGTAGTACGGCTTCCCGATTACTCGGTAAACGATCTACAGTCAAAGGGGCCTCCACTGAGTGGGGGATCTCATGCCTCCTTTTTTGGGATTACTCCCTCAAAGTTAACATGACTATACCACCCGTCCTATCTTAAAGTTTTCCCAAGTCCGGGTATAGGACTTATGAGTAATCACCAAGCACCTTGTAAACCAGGAAAATCCAGACAAACATATATACAAAATATAACACATAAACAACAATAGCACATATACAGATATAAACAAAGATAAGTTTAACCCACTTAGGGATGGAACAGCAAGAGGTCAATCTCTCCCCAGTGAAGTCGCCATTTTTCTGTAGCGGTAGAAATGTGCAAGACTAAGCCATTGGATTGACTAGACTTTATACAAATCAAAATAAAAATTGCCACCGCGCTTTACTGTTTCCAAAGGAATGGGAAAAGAGCAAATAACCCAAAAAGAGGGGGAAAGATTCAAGGTAAGGGGGCTGGTTATGCAAAGGGAAGGTATTAGCACTCTAAACATCTACGGTACTCCGCAGGAACCTCTTTGAAAAAATCTGTATATTTTGGCTATAAAAATGTGTTGTATATAAAATGGATGGTGGAGGTGAGAAAAGAAATATTTTTGTGATTTTTGCACCTGCCGTGGTTGTGAACCTTTAGTGCCTACGTACCACCTTTCATGCAATAGGGGATCAGGGTACACGTAGTTCCTCTTTTAAAAATTTGAAACACAAGTGTGTTGGTTGATTTTATGAGATAAGACATCATCGCAATTGTCCGTGTGAAAAACATACTTACTACCCACAATTATGAGAAAGGAGAATTTGCATCATCTCAAAGTGGAGGATATGGCTTGGATTTTAAAATCAACAATGCCTCACTCAACACCCAAGTGGAAAATATCTCACTTCACTACATATTGTAGAAGTATAGTTGTTTGTATCACTACAAGGATTGACAAGAGTCTAATCTTTTGAGAAAAGTTTAAAGATAAAAGCCAAAGTGGCAAAATGGTTTGAAATGAGATTGATTGACTTTTAGTCTTCTCACAAAAAAAGGTCAAGGTATTATTAAATTGATTGAAATTTATTTATGAAAATGTTTCGAAGATGCATGGACCTAAGTCCAAGTTTATTATGAAAATGTTTCAAGTTTCAAAACAAGAAGAGTTTTTTTTAAAGGAGGGAGAAGATTTTTGAAATTAAAGAAGATGGGAGGAGAAGAAGAGGCTATCCTAAAGCATAAGGTAAAATCTAGGGATAAGAACCATCTAACCAACAAGAAGCCAATACTTGACATTATGAGTCAATATAGAATTCCCATTCTTTGGATTAAAACCAAGCAAGCAAAGATACTAGACCTCTTTAGAGAACCAAACTTCAAGTGTTTTAAGTCTTCGAAAAATTGGGCAGAGTAACGGCTATATACGGGTGAATTCCAGATTACAAACTGTGATACGGTGGGAGAACTGACTTGGGTTTTGCGTTTGTTTTCGCACTTGTTCGGTTTAGCAAGAGTCACCGCCGACTTTTTATTTTATCCTAAGGAAAGGCCAAAAAACACAGGAAAGACCTTTGAGATGTTTTCTTGGGTTCGGGGGGTAGATTATGAAAAGGGAAGGTGCTAGCACCCTTTTCATCCATGATTATCCATGGTCTCTTAGTTACTTGTTTTAGATCACTTGCCTTTGCTTTTTGATTGTTTGAAATGGTGCTTTGTGTGTGTGGTTTTTAAAATGTTTTGAAAAAGATGCCTTGTCTAGGCAACCTTTGTAACGATTCTTGTTTGAATATATACAAAGGTGTGTGTCTTTTTGAAAAGATAATTCAATGTTTTGAAAGTTGTTTTTGAAGTTGCGTTGTGGAGTGTGTTTTGAAAAATGGCAAGTAAGTTTTGCAAGATTTTTGATCAAGTAACTAAGAGTTTGTCTACCCTATTTTACTCAAAGATCTTTCTTATGTTTTAACCCTTTTGACAGTGTTGTTTCACCATTGTGTTTGATGATCAACCTTGCGTTAGGATGTTTAAACGGGACAGGTGCGGGTCATCGTATACAATCATTGAAGGCAACTTGTGAGATGTTCTAGCAATTTTTGTAAGGGACGAGATCGTTTTATCGATGGCAACATCGAGGGTCATCGAGGGACTATGATCTTTGTTTGTCGAAGGGGCATTTGCTAGAGTGTCACATACTCGAGGGACATGATTGCATTTTCCGAAGTAACAAGCGAGGTTACCCTAGAGGTGCAAGTGTGAATGGTGTATTGATTTTCATGCATTTATCTTGTATTAGGTTATCTAGCGGTTGATTTTGAATCTTCGCAAACAAACCCTAATTACTATACAGTATATGGAAAGCGATAAATTGCGGGAATTTAAGGTCTAAGTTATTACAAATGAGTATCCGGGAATGGGGGTACAAATGTTTACAAATGGGGATGAGTCTTATCAGAATAATAATGTCCAAGTATATATTACAACCAAATCGAATTGTCGCATTCTCAATGTAAAAAATATAACAAGATATAAGATGATGAAAATTAAAGAGATATGAGATGCGTATATTTATTTACAAATGATCAAATAAAATATTAACCTATTTAAAGACTTAAGTATTATTATTATTTGTGTTTTTGTTAGTTATATATAAACAAAGGGTTTTAAAGAAAAAGAAAGAATTGTTTAAGTTAAAAAAAATCTATTATTTATGTATTTTTGGTTTTAAAGGTAATGAAAATTATTAAGAAAATTTTATACAAAGAAATTAATATATTCTTTTATTTAACAAAAGAAAAGAATTAGATTATAAAAGTGAAAATAAAATGGTAAAAAAAAAAATTAGTTTTAAAGCAAAAAATGGAATTAAAGAGAAAGATGGGCCTTAGAAATGCTGTTGGGACAAAAGCCCAAGAAGAAAGTCAGAGATAGGAAAGAAAGGGGGGTGTGGCGCCAGAAATATTGGGCTTTATGGATTTTATTGGGCAAAAGCCCAAACGAAAAGTACAATGTTTTTTTAGGGTTTGTGTTTGTTTTGCTCAGAATCTAGGGCTTGGTTTGTGAACGGCGCCGCTCCTTCTCTCGTCTTCTTCCTCTTCGTTTCATCGTTCTCAGCCATGGACAAACAAATATCCTCTCTCCTTGCCTTAGCCACCGGAGCAACGCTTCCATCCACCTTCCGCCATTCCTTCATAGTGGTCTAGGGCTCTTGCTTCGTGACGGTACGATTTGTTAACTTGTTTTAGCTTTTTTTTGTGATATTACTCTTTCATTCTGCTTGATCATTGCATACGAGTTTTAATCCATGTTTCTTTTGATGTTTATATGTGGTAGGAGTTTTGAGAGATGTACCTTGGTGTTTCGTTCTGTAATTTGAAGGAGGAGGAAGGTGAATTGGCCGGCGGTGCTTCCAGGAAGCTCGGCGAAAGAGAACTGTGATGACAACTTGCTGGTATTTCGTATCTTTTTGCTCCTCTTGAATCGTTTGGTGATGAAAACTATTTCTGAAAATGCTATTTCATTCGCTTTTGAATCTTCTCTTCTTCTTCTCTGAGTATGTTAGTGATGGCTTTTGATATCAATGATGATCTTTCTGAGATTTGATCTTTGTTTGTTTATTTGGCTTGTGATTTGTTGATGACGAACTTGTTGCTTTGATCTTTCTCTCTTTCTCTGCTTGCTTAGTCAATGATGATTGTGTTCTGAACTTTTGCTTATTTGATGTTTTTTTTTGTTGGCTTGATTTGATATTCCGATGATGAACCTTGTTCTGAGGATTGCTTGTTGTTAGCTTAGGCAATTTCTGGCCTTGAGTTGCAGTTTTGCTTTTGATAGGCTATGCAGTTCGAAACAGGTTGGTGTCTTTGCAATTGGAAAGCAGGTTTTGAGAGTTTTGGGAGGCAAGCTTGAGATGCAGTTGAATTGGCTTGTGTGATTTTGTGTTAGGATATTGAATGATGAAATGGTTTTCTGAGGTTTGCTATTGTTGTTGATTTTCATGGATGTTTGATGATGGTGAGACTGAAAAACATTGCCCCTGAATGCTTGACAGTGATGGATTTATTTGTCTTTGTTGAACTTTTTGTGAAGGCAGGCTGATGAGCATTTGGTGTTTTGCAGTTTGAAATAGGTTTGCTACTTTGTGGTGCTTGTGCTTACAAGCCAATTTGCAGGTTATGCAGGCCGGATGCAGTTTTGCTTGATGCTTGTATTTACAAGCAGCTTTGCAGGTGGTTGAGCTTTAGTGATAGTTTTGAATAGGTTATGCAGGTTATGCAGTTTTGGGTTTTTGACAGCAGGCTACAGGTTTGTTGGGTTTGGAAGCAGACTTGCTTCTGTAGGTTTGTGTTTGAACAAGTTTGAAGGCTTGTTTGGTAAGGCAGGCTACTGAGTTTTTCTTGTTGTGCTTTTACAACTTGAATTCAGTTTTAGTTTTGTGGCCCTCTCCTGAACTGTTAAAACTTGTTTTGTTTATTTTCTTTCTCCTTGCTTTTGCACAGCCTGCCAAACTGCAAAACCTACTTCACTCTCTCTTTCTCTCTCCACAAAAAGCATTTTTAATTGCTTATTGTACTTTTTCTGAAAAGATTGTTGCCCAGAAAATGATGAATGCTTGCTTGTATCTTGGTTTATCTCTGCATTTTCCATATTTTCTGCATTGACAGTTTTTTGGCAGCTGTGTACTTGGTTGACAGTTTTGTGTACTTGGCTTGATAGTTCAGTTTGACATTGTGAAACTCAGTTTGGCAGTTCAGTTTGACACTGTGTAACTCAGTTTGGCATTTCAGTTTGACATTATGTGCAGCCTTGTGCCTTCTTTGTGTGCAGCCTTGTGCCTTTTTTCTGTGCAGCCTTGTGCCTTGTATCTTTGCATTTAATTGATTGTATGCTTTGCAAATTATTTTACTTTCATCTTTGTGAACCAAGAAGAGAAATCTTCTTGTGATTTGCAAAGAGGACAAGAAAAACATGATGAAACCAAAAGCAACCTGATTCCGGCCAACAAGCTTTAATGATGATCTTTTTTATTTATCTGCTTAAAACTGCTTTTCAATTTATCTGCACTGATTTCTTTTTTTCTGTCTTTGCAGGTAAATACCAGTTGGATAATGGAAGAAGCAATAGAATATAGAAGACTTCAAGAGAACTTAGACTTTAGATTTATTTTCTTTTTATTGTAATAAATATCATTGTAAACAATGCAAATAAATTTACAGTATTCGAATAACATTTGTAACAACATTTAAAATAAATAAAAAGTCTTTGTCAGATATTTCCTTATTTCTTTTGCACTGTCTATTTAATTATTTAAATCTCTTGAATTAAAATAACTGGAAATGCATCCCAATAATTTTAACTCAGATAAAATAAATAATCAACAAACTTTGCAGTCTCGCAACCTTGCATTAACCACAATACGCCTGACATTCCAATTAATCATATGCTTGGTAAAGTTAAACAAACAAACATCCATACACCTTTCACTTTACTGATCAAACCAATGCTTCAAACTTTCAATCAAAAGCCTCAGCTTCTATCCCAGATGTTTAGGTTTTGAGAAATAAATAGCAATCTTGAACAAGCGTAAAAACAATGTAACAGTCAATTGAAATACTGTGGATTCAAATTCTTCTGAGAAATACGAGTGAAAAACCCTAATTCCAGATTTGCCGTCAAAGAAAAGTCTGCTTGATCAATTCCTGAGCCAAACTCAACAAAATCAATAGAAACCCTAATTCTGGATAGACTGATAAGAAAAATCTGTTTGACTGATTCAAAATTAATGGAAACCCTAATTTTGGATTGATTGATAAGGAAAGTTTGTTTGACTGATTATTGAGCTAATTTGAAAAATCAGGGAAAACCCCGAAGTTGTGATTTCTTGTGAAAAAGGGAGGGCAAATTTTGGGGTACAACAGTTGCCCCTGTTCAATCTTCTTGAACCTGAAGAGTTAGATTGGCAAGTTTGCCTTTCGCGACTCGAAGGTAAAAGATGACTGGACACTAGAGTGCCCAAAAATTTGCACTCGTCAAAGCATAGTTGAGGGGATGGGCTTAAAGATGCCATTTGGAGATTTGACAGAATCTTGTCGGAGATGGGCTTAAAGATGCCATCTGGAGATGTGAAAGAATCTTGTCGGAGATGAGCTTAAAGATGCCATTTGGAGATGTGACAGAATCTTGTCGGAGATGGGCTTAAAGATGCCATCTGGAGAATGTTTGTTGAACTGTGTGTCGTAGGTGAGTGGGTGAGTATCGGAAAGGTGTCCATGTTTGGAACATCTCTGAACTGGGGGTCTGAATAAGCAATAGATTGACATCCATGTTTGGAGAATCCGTAAACAGTTTTCAGAAGTTGAATCTGAACAAGCGATAAATTAACATCCGTGTTTGGAGAATCTGTAAACTGTTTTCTGAAGTCTTGAAGTTGAATAAGCAATGGATCAACATCCATGTTGGGAAGCATCCGTAAACTATTTTCAAAAGTTGAATCTGAACAAGCGATAGATTAACATCCGTGTTTGGAGAATCCGTAAACTGTTTTCAGAAGTGTTGAAGTTGAATAAGCAATAGATCAGCATCCATGTTTGGAAGCATCCGTAAACTGTTTTCAAAAGTTGAATATGAACAAGCGATAGATTAACATCCGTGTTTGGAGAATCCGTAAACTGTTTTCAGAAGTCTTGAAATTGAATAAGCAATAGATTAACATCCATGTTTGGAAGCATCCGTAAACTGTTTTCAAAAGTTGAATCTGAACAAGCGATAGATTAACATCCATTTTTAGAGAATCCGTAAATTGTTTTCAGAAGTTGAATCTGAACAAGCGATAGATTAACATCCGTGTTTGGAGAATCCGTAACCTGTTTTCAGAAGTTGAGGTATGTATGAGTAGTAGAATTACTTCCGTCTCTAGAGTGTATCTGAAACTGTAATTGGGATCTGAATAAGTGACAGAATGGCAACCGTGTCTGGAGTATATCTGGACTGTATCTGAAGTTGAGATCTGTATGAGTAGCAGAATGACTTCCGTGTCTGGAGTGTATCTGTACTGTATCTGGATAATTGTTAATGATAGCCTTTTAATCTTATCCTGAAAAAGGGTAAAATGTTAGCTAAAACTTAAAGTCATGTTGCATGATATGTAGGATGCAGTGAATTGTACTTCATCAATGTTTATGATATTAATGTAATGGATGCGCATGTAAGTTGAGTAGCTGTCTTGCTGAGGAAGATGAATCCTGGATAGTGAAATCTTTGACTGCTGCCTGGTGAAGTAAATCCTTGACTGCTGCAGGGTATTGAAAATCCTTTGATCGTTAAAAATTAGAAGTCCTGGGACCACTGTTGGGGAATCAGGAGTTTGGGTTGTATGCCAATATACTGGGGATTCCTGTCTTGAGGATATCTTCATTGGGTAATATCTGAATACTTTGTGAGGTACTGAGAATGAGAGTCTTCGTTCTGCTTGGGGAATAAGAATTCTATGAGGAATAGCCATACTGTTGAAAAGTAGTTATCCTGTCGGAGAGTAAAACTCGGGATTCTGGAAAAAGCTTATTCTTGTCTGGAACAAGTTCAGGTTTAGGTTGTATGCCACTTTAAGAATGAGAATCTTCACTCTGTCAAGAATACCAGAAATTCAGATATTATACCACTTTGAGAAATGAGAATCTTCATTCTGTGGGGAATATCAGGAGGTTGGGTGTATGCCAATCTACTGGGGAAGCCAAAATGAGAATCTTCATTCAGGTCTTGGGTCATAAGATTGGGTGTATGCCAATCTCTTGAGGTTTTAAGGATGAGAATCTTCATTCTGTTAAGGGTCAGGAGGTTGGGAGTATACCAATCTTCTGAGGTTTCAAGGATGAGAATATTCATTCTGTTAAGGGTCAGGAGGTTGGGAGTATACCAATCTCTTGAGGTTTCAAGGATGAGAATCTTCATTCTGTTAAGGGTCAGGAGGTTGGGAGTATACCAATCTTCTGAGGTTTCAAGGATGAGAATCTTCATTCTGTTAAGGGTCAAGAGGTTGGGAGTATACCAATCTTATGAGGTTTCAAGGATGATAATCTTCATTCTGTTAAGGGTCAGGAGGTTGGGAGTATACTAATCTCTTGAGGTTTCAAGGACGAGAATCTTCATTCTGTTAAGGGTCAGGAGGTTGGGAGTATACCAATCTTCTGAGGTTTCAAGGATGAGAATCTTCATTCTGTTAAGGGTCGGGAGGTTGGGAGTATACCAATCTTCTGAGGTTTCAAGGATGAGAATCTTCATTCTGTTAAAGGTCAGGAGGTTGGGAGTATACCAATCTCTTGAGGTTTCAAGGATGAGAATCTTCATTCTGTTAAGGGTCAGGAGGTTGGGAGTATACCAATCTTCTGAGATTTCAAGGATGAGAATCTTCATTCTGTTAAGGGTCAGGAGGTTGGGAGTATACCAATCTTCTGAGGTTTCAAGGATGAGAATCTTCATTCTATTAAGGGTCAGGAGGTTGGGAGTATACCAATCTCTTGAGGTTTCAAGGACGAGAATCTTCATTCTGTTAAGGGTCAGGAGGTTGGGAGTATACCAATCTTCTGAGGTTTCAAGGATGAGAATCTTCATTCTGTTAAGGGTCAGGAAATTTGGAGTATACCAATCTTCTGAGGTTTCTAGGATGAGAATCTTCATTCTGTTAAGGGTCAGGAGGTTGGGAGTATACAAATCTCTTGAGGTTTCAAGGATGAGAATCTTCATTCTGTTAAGGGTCAGGAGGTTGGGAGTATACCAATCGTCTGAGGTTTCAAGGATGAGAATCTTCATTCTATTAAGGGTCAGGAGGTTGGGAGTATACCAATCTTATCAGGTTTCAAGGATGAGAATCTTCATTCTATTAAGGGTCAGGAGGTTGGGAGTATACCAATCTCTTGAGGTTTCAAGGACGAGAATCTTCATTCTGTTAAGGGTCAGGAGGTTGGGAGTATACCAATCTTATGAGGTTTCAAGGATGAGAATCTTCATTCTGTTAAGGGTCAGGAGGTTGGGAGTATACCAATCTTCTGAGGTTTCAAGGATGAGAATATTCATTCTGTTAAGGGTCAGGAGGTTGGGAGTATACCAATCTCTTGAGGTTTCAAGGATGAGAATCTTCATTCTGTTAAGGGTCAGGAGGATGGGAGTATACCAATCTTCTGAGGTTTCAAGGATGAGAATCTTCATTCTGTTAAGGGTCAGGAGGTTGGGAGTATACCAATCTTCTGAGGTTTCAAGGATGAGAATATGCATTCTGTTAAGGGTCAAGAGGTTGGGAGTATACCAATCTCTTGAGGTTTCAAGGACGAGAATCTTCATTCTGTTAAGGGTCAGGAGGTTGGGAGTATACCAATCTTATGAGGTTTCAAGAATGAGAATCTTCATTCTGTTAAGGGTCAGGAGGTTGGGAGTATACCAATCTTCTGAGGTTTCAAGGATGAGAATCTTCATTCTTGAGAGAAACAGATTTTTAGGAGCTTCAATTGTCCGTTATTCTGTTGGTGGCTGTAACTTCCAACAGGTGATGAAGGAAATTTTTAACGACTGTGAATTCCAACAGGTGATGAAGGAATTTTTTTTTAATGATGATCGTAACTTCCAGCAGGTGATGAAGGAAATTTTTAACGCCCGTTCAACTTGAAATGTAATTTTTTTTGGAGAATAAGTCCTTGACAAGTGTTGGGGAAATAAACCCATGACTGCTGGCCTGCTTAGAGAGGTGATAAACTTCTTGAGGACGCTTGAATTTCTTTTTCAGAAATATTTCGGAGAGGCTCATCACTGCCCCTAGTATCAGATGTTTGTGGTATTGCCATGAAACTTGGACTGCACGTAACCCTTTGTTGAGATTGACGTTTAAATGCCCCAAGTGATGGTGAGGGAGACTTGCCCCAGGTTATCCTGCAATTGAGAGATTTCTTGAAATGTTGACTGGACTGCCCCATGTTCACTGATCTTTTGAAAGATTTGTTGAAATCTTGACTGGACTGCCCCAGGTTAACTTTGAAAGATTTGTTGAAATCTTGACTGGACTGCCCCAGGTTAACTGAACAATACCATATCAAATCCCCTTTTGTTGATAGGAGATTTTTGTAACGGGAGTGTCATCCCACTTGAAGTGATTTTATTCATCGAGAGAGTTTTCGTTTCTCCAAACATTCACTGTTGTGAATTTCTTTGCTGTCAAACAAATAAACATGTGCAAACAAATGATATTCAAATAATGCAAAGTTTATACTTGTCTCGAAGTTTTAAAAAATGCATTTTTTAGCAGAAAACTTTTTATAAGACAAATTCAACACAAGATTTAGGGCAAAGCCTTACAGGACTCAGGATACCTTTTGTAACAGTATGCTTTCGAACTAACCCATGCTTCAATTAGGACTTTTGAAGGGCTGTAACGTGGCTTGGTTCACGGTTTAAGAAACAAAGGATAAAGGCTCAAAGTATATTTGTACCCACCCGCTCTTCGTGATGTTCTTCAATCCTAAACTCAGTTAATTGTGCGTCGAACTCTATTCGAGTTTGGAACGACATTTTGGTGATGGTTCACACCAGTTGAATTTTAATGGGAGGCAGTCATCATTTTTGCAACACTTTTCATGTTTTTGAGGATTTATAATGACCTCTTTCTTTTGATTCATTATCCCTAATTTTTGCCTGACTGTTCCTGTTTTCGAGATTACAGTCAGCGGGATGCCCCAGCTTTCTTAAGCCTTCTTCATAGGTTTGGGCTTTTTTTTGAGAGATAATGACTGCCTATGAGATAAAGAACCATCACTGTCTTTTGGTTCCAAAGGAATGTTTTTGATGTCATTTGTTGTATTACGAACTGAGAGTTTGCGACTTCAATGTGCATCTTTTGAATTAACTGAGAGACTACCCTGCCCCAGGTTTGATTAAAGGTTTCAACTTGTTTAAAACAAAAAACTCTTACTTCTTTGGCTCGAAGGGGTTGACTAGGGATTATCTTCCTTATAACTCCAGTGTTTAGGATTTGAAAGAAACGCATGTACATCGTCAGCAAGGTCTTGTTCAAAAGCATATTGTATGAGATTACGGTATTGTTTCGTCATCCTCCCTCTAAAGGCTTGTAGCTTTTTTTTTTGCAAGAGTTAAATGTCATAAAGAAAGTAGAAAGCATAGTTTAAGAATAGTGAAAACGAATGGATGAATTCAAGACAAACATAAATGCATTAATGAAACAGAGTTTGATGTCAACGGATAAGTGTTTGAATAACAAAAGAAATTACAACTTGAAAATTCAAATGGAACAAAAGTCTCTCAGTTCGAGCTTTGTCATTTCAGGTGGAGAACCCTTAGCGGGATATTTTCATCTCGTCATCCGGCATGAATTCCAGCACTCCTTCGTCAATCAAGTCTTGGATCTTATTTTTCAAAGCCCAACAGTCATCGGTGTCATGTCCAGGACTATGGGAGTGGTATACGCAAAACGCGTCGGGGTGATAGCTATGAGTAGAAGTATTGGGCTTCCGAATGGGATCCTTTAAAGCAATCAGATTGACCTCCAACAGGCGTTTCAGTATTAGGGATGATGGTATGTCAATCTCAGAGAAATGTCTTCCAGACGTATTTTTCTTACGCTGATTACCTTGTTGACGCTGACGAGGTTGTTGCTGGGCTTGTGACCCTGAAGCAAGTTGGGGAGCCTTTCCCTTGTCTTCTTGTCTCAAAGGAGGTTGAATGATGACTTGATCTTCAACCTTAGATGTTTGCCCCACTTGGTTGTCTCGAAGCAGTTTGTTGACGAGAACCCTGAGCTCTTCTTGTCTTTGAGCCAAGTCTTGGATGAGAGTCATTTGGCCCACCAGTTGTCCCATCATCTGGATCTTCAATATTGCCAGCTCAATCTTCAGCTCTTCCAACTGATCATTCCTGACACTGCTTGAATTCCCTAGGTCTATGCCCCTTGTGAGGAGAGATTTCACTTCTTCTTGCCCCTGGGACAGGTTTAAGAACATTTCTTGAAGTTGAGCATTTTGATCTTGGATATCTTTGACAGTCCTCTCTAGAGCCATCTCTACTGAAATAAATAGTAGGAGAATAAGGAAACCTGAAAAGGAAAACCTGTTATGATATAATGCATGATATGTGGATGCATGTTTTCAAGAATCTCTCGGGGCAAACATAAGAAAATGTTAGGGGTTGAACTTTGGTCAGCATCTTTGACTGGATAACTTTGTATTGGTGGATGTCTTTCCACGAGAATCAAGCTCACCATGTCAAGTGGGTCATAGCCACTGATTCAAGTTGTTGCACTTGATCTTTGACGGTGTTTGTTTAGAGGAAAACCCTCTTTCCCTTTGGTAGATGTCTGGTTCAACATGACCTTGCATCAAAAGACCCTCGAGATCCTTGAAATGGTTATTGAAAATGCTGTGGTATGATGTTATGATGTTATGTACATGTATGCAGAAGTAGGCAAGTGTATATACAGACAGTCATATTCACACAAAGCAGACAAGTCCTTAGTTTTAGGCTTGCATGGGGTTTGTAGGTAAGTACCCTCTTGAAGTTAGTTGGCTCAAACCTGTCCTAAAATAGAAACCGGGTTCTAAAGAGCTCAATATCACTGGATTATTTTCTATGTTCATTGTTTTGGTTTAGCCACTTAACTAGCGACCAAAATATTCCAAGAAAACAATCCTTAATGAGTGTAGTATCGAGTATCTACCAACTTCGGTCTGCACCAAAGCCGGTCATCTCACTACCCCTAAAAAGGCCAAGATGGTCAAGTAAGGTTCTAAAGTCAATTGATGCTTCACGACACCACGCGGCGGCCCCGTACTCTCCTTGATTCAACTCAAGGGTTACCGGTACCAACCAAAGTTCCACATAAACGTAGCTACTGTTTCAACCATGTCGGTATACCCCGCACTGTTCCCTCACAGTTTATTGCTACTTACCTAAAAGGTGTCCCCAAATCCGGGTGTAGGATTTAAAACAAACCCAAACAAGGAACCCAAAAAGTAAAGCAATCAAAGCAATCAAGGTAAGCATGTAAAGGTGATCTAAAACCCTAAGGTAACCCTACTTTTAGAAATCTCCCTAGCAGAGTCGCCAGTTCTGTGATACGGTGGGATAACTGACTTGGGTTTTGCGTTTGTTTTCGTACTTGTTCGGTTTAGCAAGAGTCGCCACCGACTTTTTATTTTATCCTAAGGAAAGGCCAAAAAGCACAGGAAAGACCTTTGAGATGTTTTCTTGGGTTCGGGGGGGGGGGGGGGGTAGATTATGAAAAGGGAAGGTGCTAGCACCCTTTTCATCCATGGTTATCCATGGGCTCTTAGTTACTTGTTTTAGATCACTTGCCTTTTCTTTTTGATTGTTTGAAATGGTGCTTTGTGTGTGTGGTTTTAAAAATGTTTTGAAAAAGATGCCTTGTCTAGGAAACCTTTGTAATGATTCTTGTTTGAATATATACAAAGGTGTGTGTCTTTTTGAAAAGATAATTCAATGTTTTGAAAGTTGTTTTTGAAGTTGTGTTGTGGAGTGTGTTTTGAAAAATGGCAAGGATGTTTTGCAAGATTTTTGATCAAGTAACTAAGAGTTTGTCTACCCTATTTTACTCAAAGATCTTTCTTATGTTTTAACCCTTTTAACAGTGTTGTTTCACCATTGTGTTTGATGAACAACCTTGCGTTAGGATGTTTAAACGGGACAGGTGTGGGTCATCGTATACAATCATTGAAGGCAACTTGTGAGACGTTCTAGCAATTTTTGTAAGGGACGAGATCGTTTTATCGAAGGCAACATCGAGGGTAATCGAGGGACTACGATCTTTGTTTGTCGAAGGGGCATTTTCTAGAGTGTCACATACTCGAGGGACATGATTGCATTTTCCGAAGCAACAAGTGAGGTTACGCTAGAGGTGCAAGTGTGAATGGTGTATTGATTTTCATGCATTTATCTTGTATTAGGTTATCTAGCGGTTGATTTTGAATCTTCGCATACAAACCCTAATTACTATACAGTATATGGAAAACGATAAATTGCGGGAATTTAAGGTCTAAGTTATTACAAATGAGTATCCGGGGATGGGGGTACAAATGTTTACAAATGGGGATGAGTCTTATCAGAATAATAGTGTCCAAGTATATATTACAACCAAATCGAATTGTCGCATTCTCAATGTAAAAAATATAACAAGATATAAGATGATGAAAATTAAAGAGATATGAGATACGTATATTTATTTTCAAATGATCAAATAAAATATTAACCTATTTAAAGACTTAAGTATTATTATTATTTGTGTTTTTGTTAGTTATATATAAACAAATGGTTTTATAGAAAAAGAAAGAATTGTTTAAGTTAAAAAAATCTATTATTTATGTATTTTTGGTTTTAAAGGTAATGAAAATTATTAAGAAAATTTTATACAAAGAAATTAATATATTATTTTATTTAACAAAAGAAAAGAATTAGATTATAAAAGTGAAAATAAAATGGTAAAAAAAATAATATTAGTTTTAAAGCAAAAAATGGAATTAAAGAGAAAGATGGGCCTTAGAAATGCTGTTGGGGCAAAAGCCCAACAAGAAAGTCAGAGATAGGAAAGAAAGGGGGGTGTGGCGCCAGAAATATTGGGCTTTATGGATTTTATTGGGCAAAAGCCCAAACGAAAAGTACAATGTTGTTTTAGGGTTTGTGTTTGTTTTGCTCAGAATCTAGGGCTTGGTTTGTGAACGGCGCCGCTCCTTCTCTCGTCTTCTTCCTCTTCGTTTCATCGTTCTCAGCCATGGACAAATGGATAAACTCTCTGCTTTCTTTAGCCACCGGAGCAACGCTTCCATCCACCTTCCGCCATTCCTTCACAGTGGTCTAGGGCTCTTGCTTCGTGACGGTACGATTTGTTAACTTGTTTTAGCTTTTTTTGTGATATTACTCTTTCATTCTGCTTGATCATTGTATACGAGTTTTAATCCATGTTTCTTTTGATGTTTATATGTGGTAGGAGTTTTGAGAGATGTACCTTGGTGTTTCATTCTGTAATTTGAAGGAGGAGGAAGGTGAATTGGCCGGCGGTGCTTCCAGGAGGCTCGGCGAAAGAGAATTGTGATGACAGCTTGCTGGTATTTCGTATCTTTTTGCTCTTCTTGAATCATTTGGTGATGAAAACTATTTCTGAAAACGCTATTTCATTCGATTCTGAATTTTCTCTTCTTCTTCTCTGAGTATGTTAGTGATGGCTTTTGATATCAATGATGATCTTTCTGAGATTTGATCTTTGTTTGTTGATTTGGCTTGTGATTTGTTGATTACGAACTTGTTGCTTTGATCTTTCTCTCTTCCTCTTCTTGCTTAGTCAATAATGATTGTGTTCTGAACTTTTGCTTATTTGATGTGTTTTTTTGTTGGCTTGAGTTGATATTCCGATGATGAACCTTATTCTGAGGATTGCTTGTTGTTAGCTTAGGCAATTTCTAGCCTTGAGTTGCAGTTTTGCTTTTGATAGGCTATGCAGTTCGAAACAGGTTGGTGTCTTTGCAATTGGAAATCAGGTTTTGAGAGTTTTGGGAGGCAAGCTTGAGATGCAGTTGAACTGGCTTGTGTGATTTTGTGTTGGGATATTGAATGATGAAATGGTTTTCTGAGGTTTGCTATTGTTGTTGATTTTCATGGATGTTTGATGATGGTGAGACTTAAAAACATTGCCCCTGAATGCTTGACAGTGATGGATTTATTTGTTCTTTGTTTGTCTTTGTTGAGCTTTTTGTGAAGGCAGGCTGATGAGCATTTGGTGTTTTGCAGTTTGAAATAGGTTTGCTACTTTGTGGTGCTTGTGCTTACAAGCCAATTTGCAGGTTATGCAGGCCGGATTCAGTTTTGCTTAATGCTTGTATTTACAAGCATCTTTGCAGGTGGTTGAGCTTTGGTGATAGTTTTGAATAGGTTATGCAGGTTATGCAGTTTTGGGTTTTTGACAGCAGGCTACAGGTTTGTTGGGTTTGGAAGCAGACTTGCTTCTGTAGGTTTGTGTTTGAACAAGTTTGAAGGCTTGTTTGGTAAGGCAGGATACTGAGTTTTGCTTGTTGTGCTTTTACAACTTGAATTCAGTTTTAGTTTTGTGGCCCTCTCCTGAACTGTTAAAACTTGTTTTGTTTATTTTCTTTCTCCTTGCTTTTGCACAGCCTGCCAAACTGCAAAACCTACTTCACTCTCTCTTTCTCTCTCCATAAAAATCATTTTTAATTGCTTAATATACTTTTTCTGAAAAGATTGTTGGCCAGAAAATGATGAAGTTTTTTGACAAGCTTCCATATTTTCTGCATTGACAGTTTTTTGGCAGCTTGTGTACTTGGTTGACAGTTTTGTGTACTTGGCTTGATAGTTTAGTTTGACATTGTGAAAATCAGTTTGGCAGTTCAGTTTGACATTGTGTAACTCAGTTTGGCATTTCAGTTTGACATTGTGTGCAGCCTTGTGCCTTCTTTGTGTGCAGCCTTGTGCCTTTTTTGTGTGCATCCTTGTGCCTTGTATCTTTGCATTTAATTGATTGTATGCTTTGCAAATTATTTTACTTTCATCTTTGTGAACCAAGAAGAGAAATCTTATTGTGATTTGCAAAGAGGACAAGAAAAACATGATGAAACCAAAAGAAACCTGATTCCGGCCAACAAGCTTTAATGGTGATCTTTTTTATTTATCTGCTTAAAACTGCTTTTCAATTTATCTGCACTGATTTCTTTTTTTCTGTCTTTGCAGGTAAATACCAGTTGGATAATGGAAGAAGCAGTAGAAGATAGAAGACTTCAAGAGAACTTATACTTTAGATTTATTTTCTTTTTATTGTAATAAATATTATTGTAAACACTGTAAATAAATTTACAATATTCGAATAACATTTGTAACAACATTTAAAATAAATAAAAAGTCTTTGTCAGATATTTCCTTATTTATTTTGCACTGTCTATTTAATTATTTAAATCTCTTGAATTAAAATAACTGGAAATGCATCCCAATAATTTTAACTCAGATAAAATAAATAATCAACAAACTTTGCAGTCTCGCAACCTTGTATTAACCACAATACGCCCGGCATTCCAGTTAATCATATGCTTTGTACAGTTAAACAAACAAACATCCATACACCTTTCACTTCACTGATCAAACCAATGCTTCAAACTTTCAATTAAAAGCCTCAGCTCCTATCCCAGATGTTTAGGTTTTGAGAAATAAACAACAATCTTGAACAAGCGTAAAAACAATGTAACAGTCAATTGAAATACTGTGGATTCAAATTCTTCTGAGAAATACGAGTGAAAAAACCTAATTCCAGATTTGCCGTCAAAGAAAAGTCTGCTTGATCAATTCCTGAGCCAAAATCAATAGAAACCCTAATTCTGGATAGACTGATAAGAAAAATCTGTTTGACTGATTCAAAATCAATGGAAACCCTAATTTTGGATTGATTGATAAGGAAAAGTCTGTTTGACTGATTCTTGAGATAATTTGAAAAATCAGGGAAAACCCCGAAGTTGTGATTTCTTGTGAAAAAAGGAGGGCAAATTTTGGGGTACAACACAAACAAAGATCGTAATCTCAATAACTTGCACACAAAACAAACAAACAACCCAATGTCTTGAGGTAAACCTCAAGAACTCCAGACAAAATATCAAATAAAGTCACAAAGTCTCCAAGATAGGCCAAGGTCTCTAATCCTAAGTCCAAGAAGTCTATCACTCCATAATGCAAAGGATAGTAACCATGTAGTCCAAGCATCATTAATGATTTTTATGGTTCATGTTGATTATTAGGTGTCTTTAAAAAGAAAGAAAAGCTCAAGTGAGCAAAATAAAAATGACATAAAAGTAAATGCTCAAGTGAGCAAAGATGAAAATAGCATGAAATGTAAAATGCTAAAAGTAAATGGTACATAAAGCATGGAAATAAAAGCGTAAAGTAAAGTTAATTGTTAGTAATTAGTGGTTAGTTGGATGACCAACTTGAAACTTGCATTTGGAACTCATTAGAGGACTGGTAGAACCAAAGCCTCCACACAACAAGTTGCATTTGCTTTTTGTCAAGTATATCATCCATTTTGGAATTCTCACAAGGCAACATGTAATGATCAACGATGTTTAAGTGATCCGCGTTGACCAAAGTTGTTGTAGATCCATTAGAGGATTGGTAGAACCAAAGCCTCCACACAATGAATCTCAAAGTTATTGGATCAAAGAGATCAAATTAACATACTTGGGCTTGCAAACATAAGTTTGGGCCACGAATGATCATTTATTCGAATCGGGACAAAATTTAGCGCTATGTTAAGCAATCGTAAGTGGACTTATGTAGAAGTCACACCTATTTTGAGGTCGGTCAATAGCAATCTATGTACTTCATGTTTGGATAAATGATATAGAGATCACCATCCCTTAACATGTAGCATAATTAAAAAAAAAGAAAGGGATAAGATGAAGAGGGATGGGAATGATAAGCTAATTTGGATCACCATTTCAAAATTCTTTCATCTTTAAATTCAACCACTTCTCTAGATGGATTAAAGCACTAAACATATCATTAATCCAAAGCATCAAAAATGAATTAAATAATTCACTCTTAGGTATATTTGAATTGATGAACATTTATCCAACTTCATCTACATCACAAAGTCCATTGAGTTTAAAGACAAATTGGACATTTAAAATTGCAATCCAAACCAACAATCAAAAGGAGTGAGTAGAAAAAGCATTTTGGATCAAAGTTGCCCCAAAACAAGGCAAAAAAGTGCATTCTGTCCCTGTGTAAATCGATTGAACTATTGTGTAAATCGATTTACACAGTACAGTTTTCAAAAATCTGCGTGAAATTGCTTCTGTGCAATCGATTGCACTACAGTGCAAATCGATTGCACACAGTTACAGTAGCAAAAACAACATTTTAAAAGGGCAATTTCTTGTTCAAACTTTCCATCAAACACCTTATGATCATGGATCCACTTGAGTACGAAAATTACATCAAATTATGAGAAAATAACACCATTGAAATCAAAAAATAATGCTCAAAGAATCAATCCCAAAGATCACCAAGAGATCACATTGTGAAAGATTAATTATCCAACTTACCAAAGGTAGATCTAGAGAATTATCAAAACAACTTCAAGAATTTGCTTCAATTCAACCACAAGAATCAATTGACCAAGCTTGGACGTAGAGAATTGATGGAGAAAAAGTGTTTGTATGAAGGTTTAGCTCAAAGATTAGTAAGCTTCAATGCAAAGCTTACTAACTTTTTGAAAATGGAGCGTTGAGTGAATTTGGTAGATGGAGAGAATTGAGAGATTTTTTAGCAAGGTGGATTTGGCTATCAAAAGCTTGAAATTTGAATGAAATGAGAGCTCTATTTATAGAGTTTTAGGATTGGGATTAGTGGTAATTTGGTAATTCATTCTTGGAGCCAAAATTTGAATTAATGATAACTCTTTCAAAAATTAGAGTCAAAATTTGAATTAATGATAATTCTTTCAAATATTAGAGCCACAATTTGAATTAATGATAATTCTTTCAAATATTAGAGCCAAAATTTGAATTAATGATAATTCTTTTTAAAAATGAAAGATTGGCACTAAAATTTGAATTAATGATACATCTTTCAAAAGTGAAGGAAAATTGGAGCCAAAATTTGACAAGTTTAAAATGCTGATTTTTTTTTTAATTTTCACGTTGTGCAATCGATTGCACTACAGTGCAAATCGATTGCACAATGTATTTTTTTCATAAATGGCACAAAATACACTATGTGCAATCGATTGCACTTTAAGAACAATCGATTGCATCAGTGAAAAAAATGAAATTTTTTAATTCTTTTTCTTTGCAAAATAGAGATTTTAGGAAAACAATACCAGAAATCCTTATTTTTCAGATGCTTCGACTTGGTACCTACAAAACAAAAATATACAAAGACAAAGACAAATATGTTTTTGTATTTTGATTAGAAGTTAGTCAACAACACATATACAAAATACATAACCAAGGTGCTTGGAGATTCCTCAAGAGCAAACTTAAAGATAGGAAAAAAAAGGAAGAACCAACCCTAATGTGATCTTGTTATGATATAGTTGATATGATATGATAGAGGAATCTTAGGGGCAAAAATTAGGGTACAACACAAAGCGCTCATAATCGTACCATCAACACCTACAGTTTGCTTACTTTTTCTCAAACTCGAATTCATTGATTCATTTACCATAAACTTGTTTTGATCACATATTATTATTCATATGAATGTGTGCAAGCTTTCTGTATAGTTGAATTCGCGTTTAGTGCAGGATGTGTGATACGCCATTGCTAGGTTTTTAAGGTCCCAAATTGGGAACTCTGTACACAGGCGAAATTGAGCCAAATTAAGGGTCTATTCGTGCTCAGGGGATTGTTTCCAATCGATTTATGCCCTTGGTTGGGATTTATTCTACTTGAATTGCATTTTATAGTTTTGCAGGTTTATAGCTACAATAAAAAACTTTCATTATAGCCTATAGTGACGAATGTGACTGTAGGTAAAATCTCTTTCTAAAACAACAATCTCAATGAGGAAGATGATGGTGTGTCCAAGCCTGGTTGGACAGTTTGAATCACACGTGCTTTTTGCTAGGCATACTAATTGGTTTGACTTATGTTTATTTGTTTAATTATATAAACGAATGAACTCTCCAGCGCAGATGGTCAAGGAATGAACGCGTAAGACAAACGCCCTGGGTTCGATCCCAGGCATGTGCTTTTGTATTTTTCTTGATATTTCCTTGCAGATCCAACGTATCTCCTAGCCAAGCGTCCACCATGCGTCCTCAGATCCCACCCTTTGGATCATCTTAAAGCATATCCAATGCTCATGAATTGAAGATCCATGGTGTACTCCCTGAAGGGGAACCACACTGGATCTAGCGCAAATGGCCAACTATTCTGGGCCTGGAAAATTCCCATTCACACCCCCATAATTACTATTCATCAGGCCCATTTTATTATTTTTGTTTTACTTTCTTTAACCCTTTTTTATTATTTTTTATTTATTTTTAATTGTTTTAAATATCTTTTTTAATGAAATCTTAAAATCACAAAATCACAAAAAAAATTAGAATTAGTTTTTTTTATATAAAATATTTAATTTCATTAATTAATTAAGTTAATTAGGATAACTTAAATTCTTTTTTTCATAATTAAAATTAATTAGAAATTAGATTAATTTGTAAAATTAATTACTTTCTCAAAAAAATCCAAAAAAATATTTTCTCTTTATTCACTAATTAAATGTTTTTGAATTTAATTTTAATCCCTTGTTTAATTTATTCTCACGCGCATTTATTTATTTATTTTTCTAATTAATATAATTGCTCCGAGTTTGTAATAGTTAATTAGGTTTATTACTATTTGCATTTACTGTTTTCCCCAAGTTTTTTTGATTATGTAATCCCCCTCCCCAAAGCCTTGTAATAGCTAGGTTTAAATTTCTCGCATCTTACTTTTCGTCATTATAAACTGTTAGATGATTGATAATAGGATTGTATGCAAAAGATCATAATTTAAAACAGTAGAAAACCCTAAATATGCAAAGATTAAATTGACTGAAAAATAAACACTTGAGCATACTCACTCCTAGGGTTTGCCCCACTCCGTTTTCCTTCGGTAAATGGTCATGAAGTATAGGGAGTTTTAGTGGTTGCCCTCTAGTCCCAAAATATCAAAGATGACCCATTCGAATGTTGCCTCGGACAGATCTTTAAGACTCTAGGGTAACTACTAAGGTTTCCTAATCATTGCTTTAGTGATCGTACTCGTCCCTTTAGATTGTCCCTAAAACTCCAACGATGGAGCTACCTACTGCTTAATAGTAGGATAGGGCTTTCTAAAGGAAATAAGAAAAACGAACAGTCTTTTTTGAGTAGGTAGAAACTCTTAAGTACTTGCTCAAAATAACAACTTTTTCACACTTACACTTTTCAAACAAAGTTTTCAAAAACACTTTATCACACTCTTAAGGACTGATACAAGGGTTAACATAAAGTGAATCTCCGCACTAAGGCAATTTCAAAACTTTTTCAAACACATAAACACACAAAAGCAATTTAAGAATGAGCGAGTACCTAAGATCCCATGGAAAACCATGGATAGAAAGGGTGCTAACACCTTCCCTTTCTATAATCTACCCCCGTACTCATAAACGTCTCGAAAAATGTTTCTTCTGTTCTTTTTCCCTTTTCCTTTGTTGGATGAAATAAAAGATGGTGGTGACTCTTGCTTGCTGTACATTTGCAATCAAAAAAGCGCAAAACCAGTAGTAACAAAAAACAGTCAGTTCTGCCACCGTATCATACACACTATGGTCAAGAAAATCCTGAGGGCTAGTTGTTATTGGTCCATAATGGAAACTGATTTCCATCATCACTCAAGGGGTTGCCACACGAGTCAAATCTATGCTGACAAGGTCCATGTTCCATCTATTCCTCTAAATGTCATGACTACTCCGTGGCCGTTTGCAATGTGGGGCATTGATATGATTAGATAGATTAAACCTACTGCCTCAAATGGACACTGTTTCATCCTGGTTTCCATTGATTACTTCACCAAATGGGTCGAAGCTTCCTCATATGCCTCAGTCACCAAGAGCGTTGTAGTCAGGTTTATCAAGCATAACCTCATCTGTCGTTACGGTATCCCCGAAAGGATCATCACTGACAATGGATTCAACCTCAAAAACGCTATGATTACGGAACTTTATACTCAGTTCAAAATCAAGAATCACAATTATTCTCCTTACAGACCCAAGTTGAATGGCACAGTGGAAGCTGCCAATAAAAATATCAAGAAGATTGTGCAAAAGATGGTGGTAACCTACAAAGACTGGCATGAGATGTTACCGTTTTCTCTCCATGGTTATCGTACTTCGGATCGTACATCAACTAGGGAAAATCCTTTCTCCTTTTTCTATGGCATGGAAGTCGTCTTTCCTGTAGAAGTTCAAATTCCCTCTCTAAGGATAATGAAAGAAGCAGGTCTAGGCGAAGATGAATAGATTCAGACTAGGTTGGATCAGCTGAACTTTATTGACGAGAAACGGCTGGCTACTGTTTGCCATGGTCAGATGTATCAAAAGCGTATGATCAAGGCATTCAACAAAAAGATCAAGCCTGGAGTGTATCAAGCTGGCGACTTGGTAATAAAGTGCATCATTCTTCCACAAGGCGACCCCAGGGGAAAATGAACTCCCACTTACGAAGGACCATTTGTTGTAAAGAAAGTTTTCTCTGGTGGTGCCATGATGCTGACTACTATGGATGGCAAAGACTTCCCAAATCCTGTGAACACGGACATAGTTAAAAAATACTACGTATAAAATGACCTGTTAGGTTGACATACCTAGGAAAAAATAAGGGCATCCTGATGAACCAAAGAGGTTCGGGTAAAATTAGGGATATATGCAAAAGATAGTACACCCGAAAATTCGAAAACCCGAAAGGGTGGCTTGGGCAAAAAAGGGTATCATGGTGGGCTGAAAACCCGAAAGTGCGGTCCAGACAAAAGTTAAGGGTTAAAGCGTATGACTATGTCCCGTAAAGTCTCCACAACCAGCCTTATTACCAAAGTCCAAGTTCAAATGGTCCAAGATCAATCCAATCAACTTCTATTCAACAACAAGGGATAATGTTCGAAGACATTGGGGAAATAGCAGAGTTGGGAAAATGAGTCACTTCCACATGGATATTATTTTTGTTTTCACTCTGTACAAAAACGCCTATTCATGGGAAAAACATCAATACAAATATACTTTGAAGTACAAACTTTTTTTGTTTTTTCTGTTTTGAGTGCAAAGGTGTCCAATGACTACAATTGAATGAACATATGCATATGAACATGATTAAACTTTTAGCAAATGTATGCCTCAAAACAGTGACGAGCATCTCCCTAAATGCATTTGAGATATCCCCACAGAGTTATTTTAATGACATTATCTCCACATATTGGGATTCACAAACTCCCCAGCCAGAGTTTCAATCTCTGGAAGGTCCTCTCCCCAGGTGAGTTGGTCTTAAAAGGAAGCCTTGTGGAATTCTTCTTAAAGAATATCCTCCCTAACAGTTCATCTAATATCTTTTTCAACAGGGTTTATTTCCCCAACAAATGGTAAAATTCCCCAACTTGAGTTTGCCTCCCCGACTATTACAAATCAAGGGACCACAACCCCTAATCCTCAGTGAAGTCACCAACGGAGTCACTACTATCCCCGAAGTTAGTCAAACATGGACCCGACCAGATACCAGTTAACCTCAAGTCTAAAATTGCTAAAGCTTGGATCTGACCAGATAGCAATTTAATTCCTACAAAATCACTAGTAAAACTCCTCTTCCCTAGTAGAATTTTCTACAATCCCCAATAAGTTACTGTAAAGCCTGGAACCCGACCAGATAACAGTTAACTTTGTTATCCCCAACAAGTTAGTGTGAAACCTGGAATCCGACCAGATAACAGCTAACCTTCAAGAGATAATTCCCCACTAAAGCAAAGGATGACTAGAAATCCCGAGTTCTCTTCCCCAAGCAGAAACCCACACTCTTCATAGAACCTTCTCAAGCAAAGTCAATGCTCCCCATCAGAATTATCCTCAAAAATAACAAAGCAGGAATTCCCAGCGGAAACACTCTAAACAAGGTTTGAAGATGCACATACACTTCATCCTCAATAGCGATCCAGGATTTAAGTTCCCAAAATTCCCCAGCAGCAATCAGGGATTTATTTTCCCAGACAAAGATGCATTATAGTAACATTTCACATTCATACATCATATAACATACACATAAAACATAATCTCATTTATTTTGAGAACATCATCACGCCATGCATACTACTGCATGCAACTAACCCTCTTTCTTGCAGGAAAATTCAATCAAATCAAAGACCTCTTTTGGTTGGATTTACTTCTTCCAGTTAAAAACAGGCGAATCTAAGACCTCTTCTGGTGAGATTTATTTCTTCCAGTTAAAGACATGCGAATCAAAGACTTCTTCCGGTTAGATTAATTTCCTCCAGTTAAAAACAGGTGAATCGAAGAACTTTTCTGGTGAGATTTATTTATTCCATTTAAAGACAGGCGAATTAAATACCTCTTCTGGCTGGATTTACTTCTTCCAGTTAAAAACAGGCGAATCAAAGATCTCTTATGGTTAGATTTATTTCTTCCAGTTAAAGACAGGAGAATAAAAGACCTCTTCTGGTTAGATTTATTTCTTCCAGTTAAAGACAGGCGAATCAAAGACCTCTTCTGGTTAGATTTATTTCTTCCAGTTAAAGACAGGCAAATCAAAGAATTCTTCTGATCAGATTTATTTCTTCCAGTTAAAAACAGGTGAATCAAAGACCTCTTCTAGTTAGATTTACTTCTTCCAGTTAAAAACAGGCGAATCAAAGACCTCTTCTGGTTAGATTTATTTCTTCCAGTTAAAGACAGGCAAATCAAAGACCTTTTCTGGTTAGATTTATTTCTTCCAATTAAAAATAGGCGAATCAAAGACCTCTTCTGGATAGATTTATTTCTTCCAGTTAAAGACAGGAGAATCAAAGACCTCTTCTGGTTAGATTTATTTCTTCCAGTTAAAGACAGGAGAATCAAAGATCTCTTCTGGTTAGATTTATTTTTTCCAGTTAAAGATAGGCGAATCAAAGACCTCTTCTGGTTAGATTTATTTCTTCAAGTTAAAGACAAGCGAATCAAAGACCTCTTCTATTCAGATTTATTTCTTCCAATTAAAGACGGGCGAATCAAAGACCTCTTCTGGTTAGATTTATTTCTTCCAGTTAAAAACAGGAAAATCAAAGACCTCTTCTGGTCATATTTATTTCTTCCATTTAAAGACAGGCGAATCAAAGACCTCTTTTGGTTAGATTTATTTCTTCCAGTTAAAGACAGGCGAACCAAAGACCTCTTCTGGTTAGGTTTATTTCTTCTAGTTAAAGACAGACGAATCAAAGACCTCTTCTAGTTAGATTTATTTCTTCCAGTTAAAGACAGGGAAATCAAAGACCTCTTCTGGTTTGATTTACTTCTTCTAGTTAAAAACAGGCGAATCAAAGACCTCTTATGGTTAGATTTATTTCTTCCAGTTAAAGACAGGCGAATCAAAGACCTCTTCTGGTTAGATTTATTTCTTCCAGTTAAAGACAGGCAAATCAAAGACCTCTTCTGGTTAGATTTATTTCTTCCAATTAAGGACATGCAAATCAAAGACCTCTTCTGGTTAGATTTATTTCTTCCAGTTAAAAACAGGCGAATCAAATACCTCTTCTGGTTAGATTTATTTCTTCCAGTTAAAGATAAGAGAATCAAAGACCTCTTCTGGTTAGATTTATTTCTTCTAATTAAAGAAAGGCGAATCAAAGACCTCTTCTGGTGAGATTTATTTCTTCCAGTTAAAGACATGTGAATCAAAGACCTTTTCCGATTAGATTTATTTCTTTCAGTTAAAGACAGGAGAATCAAATACCTCTTATGTCACTATGGATGGCATCTATAAGCCCATCTCCGACAAATCTCCATCATCTCTCCAAATGGAATCTATAAGCCCATTCCCAATTCAACGCATCATCAAGTTCAAATTTCTGGGCACTTTAGTGTTTAATCATCTTTCACCTTCAAGTCACAAAAGGCAGATCTTCCAATCTCACTCTTCAGGTTCAAGAAGATTGAACAGGGGAATCTGTTGTACCCCAAAATTTACCCTCTCTTTTCTCAAGACATTTCTCACATATATTTCCAAAAGCTCAATGTTGTACCCCAAAATTTTCCCTCTCATTTTACTCAATACATGTCCATTGAGATCCTCAATTTGCTCAAGGTTGCCCAAGAGTTAACCAGACAAACTCTCTCCTAAGGCAATGTACCTCAAATTAGGGTTTCCCTTTTCATCAAGATGGGTGAACCACAAAGGCCTCATATGCTCTCCATAGTCTTAATATATTCTCAAGACTCTACATGTCAAGTTTTAAGCCTTGCACAAGAAGTTTGCTCAGTCAACTGCTCAGATACTTGAGAATCGACTATATTAGGTCAAAAGTCAATTGTGACCCACATACTGTCAAACTTCAAGATTTTTGGTCAAAATTACTATTTTGAAGTGAATTTCATAATTTGATCAAGGTTTGATCATGATTCCTCAAGGAATTCTCCAAATTCATCAAAATCCAAAAGTTGCTAAATTAGGGTTTCTTAGTAAAAGTCAACCCAACTTTGACCAAGCATAACTTCCACATGCTTTATCAGAAATTTTCCATCCAAAGCTCATTTTGAAGAGGATTAAATTCCCTACAATTGATCTTCATCTCACAAGTTCAAAATATGCACTCATAAAAAGATAGGAATTTCTACATTATGAGTCCTTTTGAAAAGTCAACAAAAACACCTTTTGGGTCAAAGCTCCTTAAATGAACATGGAAGACTCAATTGAGATGAGACAAAAAGAGTTGCTTAGGGGACATCCTAAGCTTTCTAAAAATTCCAAGAACACCTCTCTAGGTTTAAAATTGGAGGAAATATGCCTTGTCAAAGTTGACCTTTGTTGCAAAATTGCCAAAAGTCAAATGTGCTCAAAAATGCATTTTTTGCTAAATAGGCCTAACTTTTTATGCTTGCACCTCACTTATAATGTGGTCTAGGACTCAAATATTCATCCACCCATTATTTTCTTCATTTTGAAATTTATTTTGATTTTTTATTAATTAAAAATTGAAATAAATCAAATAATTGGTGAATAATAGCAAAGATATGATTTGATTTGGTTTTTGGACAGGTTGGCAGTCAAAATATGCTGAATTATCAAGGCCAAAACGAACCAAGCATAATTGGTACAAGAAAGGGAAGATTTGGCTCAAAATAGCAAGTTTGCATATGGCTAAAGAATCAAATCAAATCTTATCAAACTTCAAGGTTCAATCCAAGTTTGTAACCCTAATTCATCCCTAGGTATATATTGGACAAGAACAAAGCAAAAAACAAGGGTTAGAAATCATGAAAGAGGCAGAGCAAATTCAAAAAAATTCAAAGAAATGTGTGAATTGGTTTTCACTCCACAGGCCAATTCAAGCCATTCAAACGATTCCAATCGTTTCTTGGACCATCCCAGAAGCCAATTGGATCATTTGCAAGGCTTGAAACACCCAGAAACACGCATAATCACTCTCACAGTTTGCCCTTTAATTCTAAATCGATTAATGTATTTCTTGTATCATTAGCATGTTTAAATTATATATTTGTAATCCTCATCATGTTTGCAAGCTGATTGAATGATTTAATTGCATTTTTGAAGCCCATACTTGCCTTTGCCATTGTTAGGGTTTGCGTGTGCAATTTAGGGCTTTCTTACACAGGTAAAATTAGCCAAAAAGAAGGGTACCATGAGGTTCACGAGATCAAAAGGAATGGATCTATATAGTTAGAAATAATTTATCATGTATCTTATGCGTTTTGGAAATTTGCAGGGGATATGGATACAGACCTTTGTCCATAGGTAAAGGTATAAGAACCTAAGACGACTGAGAGAGGAAGAAGAAGGTTAGATGTCAGCCAGCAATTCGCCCATCCGAATCAGCGCGCGTGTTTTTTTTTGTTTTTTTCTACTAACCACTTTATTTCATATATTATATTGTCTTTTCATTATAGTTGCAACAAAGCAAGATAACTCAGATGGTGAAGCGCATTAGTGGGGAGTATAAGGACCTGGGTTCGATCCCAGGTCCCAACAAAATTTTCTTTATTTCACTTTCTTGTAACAGATCCAACGTATCATCCTTCCTGGTGACTACCATACACCCTTGCGTCCAACCGGTTGATTAAGCATTCCATCAGATCCAACGTTCCAGCAATGAGGGACTATGGTAAGCCCTCAAGTCAATGATACAAGGCACCAAAGGCTGACTGGGCTTGGAGTGTTTTTGGGCTCAAAAGTTTCAGATTGACACCCCCAGAATTGCTATTCAACACAGGCCCATTATCTTTTTCTTTATTTATTTCTTTTATTTTAATTGTTTTGTCTAATTATTTTTCACCAAATTAATTACCTTTTTTTATTAATCATAAAATCAATAAATCACAAAACACCAAAAAAGCTTTTTTTTAATAAAATATTTATTTTAATTTAACTGGAAATATAGGTTAAGTTAATTTATTTTTTATAATTAAAAGCAATTAGAAATTAGGGTTTTTAATTAATGTGCAATTACATTTCTTTTCTCAAATAAAAAACCAAAAAATACATAAAATTTGTTTGTACAAAATATTTTATTTTCTTGAAATTATTTAATTTAGCTAGATTAGGTTAATTTCAACTTCTTTTTCATAATTAAAATAATTAGAATTAGGGTTTTATTCGTACATAACTCAATTAATTTTTTCTCAAAAATAACTTAAATATTTTTCTAGTCAATTAGATTTTAGGGTTTTCAATTGCTCCTCGTATTTAAATTCGCTGTGCATTTAATTATATCTTTCCATTATTTTTGTAACTGCCAATGGTTTGTAATAGTTTTAATTAGGTTTTTATTTACTGCTTTAATCCCCGATTGTTTGGTTATGTAATTAATCCCCATCCCCCGAAGCCTTGTAATAGCTAGGTTTATATTTTTCTCATTTTTAATTCCTGCATATAATTAACTGTCTAGATGTATGCTAATAGGATTGTATGGCAAGAATATCTGAAATTAAAACGGTAGATCACCTAATGTGAAAAGATTAAATAACTGAAACAAATCATATGCACATATTTCACTCCTAAGGTTTACCTCACTTCGGTTGCCTTCGGTAAAAAATCATTAAGCATAGGAGATTTTAGTGGTTTCCCTCCCTTCTAAAGAGATCAAATTGTCCCATTCGAATGTTGCCTCGGAAATGTTGCCTTGGAAAGATCTTATGACTCTAGGGTTACTACTAAAGTTTTCTAACTATTGCTTTAGTGATTATACTTGTCCCTTTTGAATGTCCCTTACAACTCCAACGACGGTGCTACATACTCCTTAATAGTAGGATAACACTGTCTAAAGGAAAACTAACAGACTTTTTTCGAGTAGGTAGAATCTTAAGTACTTGCTCAATAAAAACTTTTCACACAAACACCTTTTAAAACAATTTTCAAAACAACTTCGTCACACTCTTGAGGACTGATACAAGGGTTACCACGAAGTAAAACTTCTCAAGACAAACACACACAAGAAATTTGAAAAATGAGCAAGTACCTAAGAGCCCATGGAAAACCATGGATAGAAAGGGTGCTAACACCTTCCCTTTCTATAACCTACGGTACTCAGAATATCTCGAAAAAAGGTTTTTTCTGTTCTTTTTCCTTTTCCTGATTGGATGAAATAAAAGTAGGTGGTGACTCTTTCTTACCGCGACATTTTGTAAACAAAAAACGTAAAACACAAACTAGTAATAATAGTCGGTTCTGCCACCGTATCACACTCAAGTTTGCACAAGTACAATTGGACTTTTTAATGCCCCGTATAGTTTCCATGGATAATATTGGACTCTCAAGCTTCAGGTCGAAGAAAGGAGGAAGAGGAAACTGTCGAAAGGGAAAAGCAGATCGAAAGAATTGGTTGCAGATAACAGTTGGAATTCAAAATTTGGTTCAGGCTGTTCGAACCACATGACTGGTCGAAAAGGAGTGGTGGGCATATTTTGACAAATCGAAGAAGAGCAAGCTTGCTTCGATCCATAAGCTTTAACTAGACAATGGCTATCTTCATGCCTGCTTCGATCCATAAGCTTCGACTAGGAAGTGGTTATCTTCATGCCTGCTTTGATCCATAAGCTTCGACTGGGCAATGGTTATATTCATGTTTGCTTCGATCCATAAGCTTTGGTTGGGCAAGGGCTTCCTTCGAGCAACCGACTTCGATCCACATACTAAACCCTTTGACACACATAGTTTCTACATTATTAATTACAATTTAAGGTTTGGAAATTTGAACTTTTGACTACTTATCAACTGATGGTTACTAGTAGGAAAGGAATCCATAAATTCTTTTGTTTTGACTATGCCAATGAGATCATCTTGCATACTCAAAGTGGTACATTCATATGAATATGGTCCATTAGAAGAACACACAATTGGTGGAAAAAAATATTGTTTTGTCTGTTGATGAGTTTGGTCGAAGGTTGTAAGTGGTCCATTCGAAGAACACACAATTGGTGGAAATAAATATTGTTTTGTCTGTTGATGAGTTTTGTCTAAAGTTGTGGATCTATGTAATCAAAACGAAAGGACAAAGTTTTAATCCAGAGTAAAGAAAAAGATCAAATCCATAGGCCATGCTAAATAATCTTGCTTTACAGGCCCCAATGCTTGTGTTTCACTCCATAATTAATTGTTTACACAATGAATTAAGCTCTTACCCAAAT
The DNA here is from genome assembly GCA_948472305.1 of Vicia faba. NCBI lineage: Eukaryota > Viridiplantae > Streptophyta > Magnoliopsida > Fabales > Fabaceae > Vicia > Vicia faba. The sequence goes on along the minus strand of OX451735.1, from coordinate 385,047,836 downwards.
ATTTAAAATATTGCCCAAGACAATTTTCCCTTAATGGCACAAAGTTACCATTGCAATTTTACAAAAGTAAGCTTTACGCAAAATGTCAATGCATTGAGCCTTGTGACTTTTATCTCTGATTGCAAGCAATATCAAAAGCATGAATCAAGTCTCTTGCACCCAACAAATATCAGGCCATGCTTGTACTTGAACTTTGGAACCATAAAAATCCTTTCAACTTGATTTTTTTCATTTTCAACCAAAAACATAATTTGTTATCTTACAAATCTGGTTACTCCAACTTCCCAGACCTTTTCTCTATAAATAGAGAGGCCCTTTGCAAGCCAAGGGGGCCAGATTCTTGTGTGTTAAAAAATCCTCAAACACTCCCAAACTCTCAAAAACTCAGAACCTGCACACAAACACAAAACTTGGCACCTTCGAACTTTAGACACAAAATCTCAAATCCATTTGTGCGTTTTTTGGGCCTTTTGATTCACTAAGCTTTTATATACCAGCCTTAGAACACTCCCAAAGCCTTAAAAAAAACCTCTCAAGAAAGTTTGTGATCCTTTCGATTCACTCCCAGCTGCCATATACCAGCCTTTCGATTCAGTAATTTTCAAAGCAAAATTCTGATTCCACTAGCTTCGGGAAGGTCGAAGCAGGCTTAATCCATCATCAAACCATTCCTTGAGGTTTTGTTGAAGTCCCTCAAGTTTCACTCCAAGAGGTAATTTTTCTTAAACTTGGAACTCTTCATTCAAACATCATTTGTATACACTTTGTGAAGGAAAAGTGTAGATATCATGTCTAGGAAGCTGACCATGTCCATAGTTTTGATTATCATTACTTGTATATTAAAAATTTCATCTTTGAACAGTTAGGTCTTAATTTTGGTATTGAAGAAAATTCATTCTAGCGTTAGATCCATAGTTGTTGAAAATCGTGTGGTTAGGTTCATATTTAAATCTTAGGCATATTTGATGTTAACATTTTTTTTATTCGAGTGAGAAATGAGGCTTTTAGAAGCTTAACAAATGGAGCCATCATGGCCTATGCGTACAAGGGAGAGAAAGATGGACATTTCGCCATTCAGAAACAAGTTCATTCTACAAACGGATGAAGCAGACCACCCTAGTAGTACGAACAACGCGCATTAAGGCTTGCCTTGTCGAAGATCCTGGATTCGACCCCCAGCCAGACCATTTGTCATTTTTCATATTTTCTCACTTTGTCTTGTTTGCAGGAAGCATACCTGGGCCTCCACAGTTGGGCTTCGACATTTTTTTATTTCTGACCCCCTGTTTACTAACTAACAAACAGGCCCTAGATCCAAACACAAAACCGTTTTCTACACAAAAACTGTGTTAAACACAAAAAACTATTTTCTATACAAAAACACCTCAAATTCAACTTTCACCCCTTCCTGACTTTTTTTTATTTTTATTTTTTTCTATTTCCTATTTTCTTTATTATTATCATTAGTATTATTTTTATTAATATAAAAAAGACATAAAAAATGTTTTCCTTTTTAAATCAAATTAGTTTAAATTTCTTTTATTAACTAATTATTTCTTTTTAGTTTATTAGGATAAAAATCTTTTCTTAACAAAAACAAAACAAATCTATTCATTTTTCCATTTTGTCTTATACATTATATTCCTTATACATTATTCAAGTTTCAATATTTTTGTAATAGATAATTAGGTTTAAATTCTCGCAAACCCCATTTGTAAATTTGTACACCCGGTCTTCAAACGATGTAATAGCGTAGTAAATTTACTTTCTGCAATTTACCGCTTTCATATAAATGCTAGTAACTTAAGGTTTGTATGGAAAGATAAAATCAATACTTAAAAAACCCTAATCCAATACAAAATCAAACATGAAATACAAACACTTTGCACACTTACACCTTTAGGGTTAACTCCACTTGTTTCCTTGAGAAAATGGTCATAATATGCATGTGAGACATCTTAGCAAAAATAATAAAAAATACAAGATCATAGTCCCTCGATGACGCTTCAAATGTTGCCTTATAAATGATCTTAGTACCTCAACAGAAATTCTAAGATATCTCACAACATTGTTATTCATGACTATACGATGACCCACGCCCATCCCTTTACATCCAAAGATAAGGCTTCTTACCAATCAATGGTTAGATAGTAATATCAAAAGAAGGAAGAAATTAACAAAATACTTTTGAGTAGGTAGAACGTTCTTAGTTGCTTGCTCACAATCCATCTTCAAAACAAACATCTTTTCAAACACAACAAACACTTTCAAAACATAAAATATTTTCAAAAGTCCAACACTTTGTATGCATTCTTATAAAGACGATAATCTTTACAAAGTTTTCCTAACGAAGGCGCTTTTCAAAAATATTTTCAAAACCCACCACAAACACATTTCAAACAAAGCAATTTCAAAAGTGATCTAGCAAGAACCTAAGAGCCCGTAGATAATTATGGATGAAAAGGGTGCTAACACCTTCCCTTTTCATAATCTATCCCCCGAACTCAAGAAAACATCTCAGAGGTCTTTCCTGTTCTTTTCACCCTTTCCTTATTGGATAAAAGAAAAGTCGGTGGCGACTCTTGCTATCCGCAATAATTATGATCAAACACAAAACAACCAAGTCATTTCTCCCACCGTATCAGAGAGTCTTTGCTAAAAAATGCCCCATATTCGAGACATGACTATTTTCTGAGGCAACAAGCGGGGTTACCCTAGAGGTGCGTGTGTGAAAAGTGTGTTTGATTGCATGCATTTTTGTCTTTGAGTATTAGGGTTTTCTAAAGGTTAATTTTATCTTGGCATACACACTCTAGTTACTAACAATTCTATTAAAGCGGTAGATTGTGAAAATTAAAATCCTAAGCTATTACATCACTTAGGGGATGGGGGTACAATTTAAAAATGGGGGTGAAGCATAGGCATAATTAAATTATTACAACCATATTAAATCAAATGAATAGCAATAAAAATTTAAAAGGGGAAATAGTTTACAAAGAAAGTAAAACAAACTTTATGTATTGACACATAGCTGCCTGCATCGATACATGCCATTTCCTGTTTCTGAAAAATCAAAATAAACTCAGTATGAGTCGATGCATAGTTGGATGTGTCGACACATTCGTATTTTGTGTTGACTCATGCACATTTTGTCTTTTTGTTTTGGGTCTAGATAGCAGTATGTATCGACACATAAGGCCTTGTGTCGACTCATACTCTATTCTATCACTAAAATGAGCCGACTCATGTGAGTATGTGTCGACTCATGCTGTAGTTGTTTCCTCAAACATGGTTCTATTGTGTGTACAGGTCAATTCTCAACATAGTATTGAAAGAAATGAAAAGTAAATAAATGGTTAGATTCAAAAGGCAATGATTACTACATTTATTTTCAACAATGAGTCGTTAATGACGTTTGAAGTGAATAGCTCAAAGTTAAGAAGACTCACCTTGAGACTGCAATTTGTTTTAAATTTGAACCTCTTTCAAGATGTTGTGGTGGCCTCTGAACCTCCAAGATACTGCTCTAGTCCTCCCTCTATATTGGAAAATGTTGGACCACTCTCCAACTCAGTCAAGTTATACAATAATGTCTTTTGTTTGTGTTTGAAAGGTGATGATAATGGCACTACAAAAACTGTTCTTATGTTTGAACAATCTTTATGTGGTATGAAGTGTTTGGAGGCATGGTTTATAGGAGAGCTTACAAGGTGGAATAATGGGTTGAAGTTTTGTTTTTGTGAATGAAGATAGAGCTGGAGATGAGCAGAAGTTACAAGAAAAGTTATGTTAGATTTTTCAAAACTCTCTATTCTCTCTCTAAAAGCCTTCTCTTGTGTGTTGTAACAACAATTTATTTGTAGATATAGTTGGATGAAGTTTGGGAGGGAAACAAATGAAGTTTTTGAACTTTTTGGGTATGCTGTTTCCTAGCCTTTTTAGGAGAAACTCTTATATGCTAATTTGGTGCAAACATGGGACTGATATGATGTAGATTTTTAGGGCATCATTGCAAGTTTTGGAGCATACTGTGACAGCATAGCAGGGTTGTTTTTGTGGATTTAGTCAAGGGGAAAAGTTCAAACAAGACACAGCTTTAGGATTTGTAACTTAACAAATTCTAACTTAAAAAAATACAGTCTTGTAATAACTTGAATTATTTGTAATATCTTGAATTATTTTGAATTGTAGTGAAGAAAGATGTTAGGAGGTAATGAAATTAATCATGTATAGAAAATACTTAGAAAATTTTTCCAAGTCTTGCCAAGTTTGATTTTCGACCTTCTTAATTTTTGATGATCAAATTTAATATTTTGAATGCCTTGATGAAACGTGATTTTTGAAACTCAAATTTGACCAAAAAGTCAAAGTTTGACTTTTCATTATACAGTTGACTTTTTCATTAGTTAACCAAATGTCATCTATCAATCAACTGATCTCGGGAGGTGAATTGAAATATGCGACTAGGTCGAAATGATGCACTTAAATCCTTGAGATCATATTCCAAACCAATAAGTCATATACTAGGTCAAAAGTCAAAATTGGTCACTCTCAGTCAAAACTCTAATTTAGAGTCTCAATGCTTCGGAGATGATTTTGTCTGATCAATTCCTTGAGAACCCTTGAGCATAGAAGATCCTTTGTGAGGAATGTCTTAAGAAAAAAGGGAGGCCACATTTTGGGGTACAACGGCTGCCCCTGTTCAATCTTCTTAAACCTGAAGAGCTAGATTGGCGGGTCCGTCATTCGTGACTTGAAGATGGAAGATGAATGAACACTAGAGTGCCCAAAAATGTGCACTTGATGATGGGTTGGTTTATTATGTCGGGAATGGGCTTAAAGATGCCATTTGGAGAGGCGATAAAGAAAATGTTTGTTGTTTGGCAATTTTACTGGGGACATGATCTTAACCATAAGAGGTCTGCTGATTCCATGTCATTAACTGGTGGAAATGAATTCTAACCAGAAGGGGTCTTTGTCTTGTTGATTGACTTTTCCTGCAAGGAAGAAGGTTAGTTATATGTAGATGTATGCATGTCGGAATGATGTTCTCAAAAATAAATGAGATTGTGTCGTATGCATTTGTCATGTATGTAATATGATGTATGAATGTGAAATATTGTTGAAGTGTATCTTTGTCTTGGAAAATAAATCCTCGACAAATGTTGGGGAGCTTTGGGAAATCAAATCCCGGATTGTTATTGGGGATGAAGAGTATGCACATCTTCAGACCTTGCTTAGGATGTTTCCGCTAGGGATTCCTGTTTCGTTGTTTGAGGAAAACTCCACCGGGAAACATTGACTTTGCTTGAGGGAAACTCTTGTGGAGAGTATTTATTTCTGCTTGGGGGAAGAGTTCAGGAGTTTTAGTTGTCTGTTTCTCTACTGGGGAGTTATCTCTTGATTGGGGAGAATGGAAGTTAGTTGTTATCTGGTCGGGTCCAGGCTTCGTAATAACTTGTTGGGGATGATAAATTTAACTGTTATTTGGTCGGATCCCAGGCTTGGCAGCAATTTACTGGGGAAGATGAAATTAACTGTTATATAGTCGAATTCCAGGCTTTGCGGTAATTGAAGAAGTTAAACTGTTATCCAGTTGGATTCAAGGCTTTACAGCAACTTAAACTTTGAGTTTAACTGTTATCTGGTCTGGTCCAGGTTTCAGTAGTTTGAACTTGAGGTTAACTGTTATCTGGTCGGGTCCAAGTTTCAGCAATTTGAACTTGACGTTAATTATTATCTGGTCGGGTCCAGGTTTCAGCGATTTGAACTTAAGTTTAACTGTTATCTGGTCGGGTTCAGGTTTCAGCAATTTAGATGAAATCAAACTGTTATCTGGTCGGGTCCAGTCTTCGCAGTAATTTTCTGAAGTTAACTGTTATCTGGTCGGATTCCAGGCTTTGTAGTAACTTAGATGAAATCAAACTGTTATTCGATCAGGTCCAGTCTTCACAGTAATTTTCTTGAAAGGATGAAGTTGAACTGTTATCTGGTCAGGTCCAGGCTTCGCAATAACTTGCTGTTATCTGGTCGGGTTCTAGGCTTCACAGCGATTGAAGAAGTTAAACTATTATCTAGTCAGATTCCAGGCTTCGCAGTAACTCAAACTGTTATCTGTTCAGGTCCAGGATTCGCAGTAACTTGTTGGGGTAGTAACGACTTTGTTAGGGATTGCAAAGGCTCTACCGGGGGTTAAGGGGTTTTGTCCATTGATTTGTAACAGTCTGGGGAATTTGTAGTTCATTGGGGAAATAAACTCGGTTGAAGAAAATATTTGACGATCTGCTAGAGAGGTGTTTCCTTTAGGGAGAAATCCACAAGGCTATTTTTAGACCAACTCAGCCGGGGAGAGGATTTTCGAGAGATTGGAACTCTGGATGGGGATTGCATGGATCCGTCTCTGTGGGGGTAATTTTATTGAAGTAACTCTGTGGGGGTATCCTTAAATACTTAAGGGGATATTTGTTACTGTTTTTATGTGTATACTTGTTAACAGTTTGATCATGTTCATATGCATATGTTCATTCAATTTAAGTTATTGGACATTTTTGCACTCAAAACAGAAGAAAAAAAACAAAAGTTTACACTTCAATGTATATTTGTATTGATGTTTGCCTATAAACAGGAGCTTTTTGTACAAGGAGACAAATATCCTAGTAAGAGGAAATCATCAAAAGAAATGAAAAGAGTACAAAGTGAAAACAATAGCCATGTGGAAGTGATCTCATCGTGTTCCAACTTTGTTATTGCCCCTATGTATTCGAACATCATCCCTTGTTGTTGAAAGAAGTTGATTGGATTGATCTTGTACCATTGAAATCAGACCTTGGTAATAAATCTGGTTGTAGAGATCCAACGGGACACAATCATATGATTTAATCCCTAACTTTTTCCTGGACCATCCTCTTGGGTTTTCAGTCCACCAGGATACCTATTTTTTCCCAAGCCGCCCTTTCAGGTTTTCGACTTTCCGGGTGTACAATCTTTTGTATATATTCCTAACTTTTTCCCGAACCCTTTTTGTTTGCCTGGATACCCTTGTTTTTGCCTAGGTATGTCAACCTAGTGGGTCATTCTTTATATGTAGTATTTTTTTTACTATGTCTGTGTTCACAGGAAGTGGGAAGTCTTCGCTATCCATAGTAGTTAGCATCATGGAACCACCAGAGAAAACTTTCTTGATAACAAATGGTCATTCATATGTGGAAGTCCATTTTCCCCTGGGATCACTTTGTGGAAGAATGATGCACTTTATTACCAACTCTCCAGTCTGATACACATGAGGCTTGATCTTCTTGTTGAAAGCTTTGATCATACGCTTTTAATACATTTGACCATGACAAACAGAAGCCAACATCTTCTCATTAACTAAATTCAAATAATCCAACCTAGTATGAATTCATTCATCTTCTCCTATATATGCTTCTTTCATAATCCATAGGGAAGGAATCTGAACTTCGACAGGCAGGACAACTTCCATGCCATAGACCAAAGAGAAAGGAGTTTCCCTAGTTGATGTTCGAGCTGAAGTACGGTAACCATGAAGAGAAAATAGTAGCATCTGATGCTAGTCTTTGTAGGTTAATACCATCTTTTGCACAATCTTCTTGATATTTTTATTGGCAGCTTCCACTGCGCCGTTCATCTTAGGTCAGTACAGAGAAGAATTGTGATGTTTGATTTTGAACTGCATGTAGAGTTCAGTAATCATAGCATTGTTGAGATTGGTTCTGCTTTTAGTGATGATCCTTTTTGGGATACTATAACGACAAATGAGGTTATGCTTGATAAACCTGGCTACAACATTCTTTGTGACTGAGGAAAATGAGGCGGCTTCGACCCATTTGGTGAAGTAATCAATAGCAACAAGGATGAAACGATGTCCATTAGAAGCAGTGGGTTTGATCTCTCCAATCATGTCAATGCCCCACATGGAAAATGGCCACAGAGCAATCATGACATTTAGAGGAATGGGAGTTACATGGACCTTGTCGGCATAGATCTGACACTTATGGCAAGTCCTCGAGTGATGGTGACAATCAGTTTCCATTGTCGACCAATAGTAACCAGCCCTTAGAATCTTCTTGGCCATAGTGTGTCCACTAGAGTGAGTCCCAAAGATACCATCATGCGTGTCTTCCATGATCTTTTCTGCCTCCTTCTTTTCCACACACCAGAGTAGAGTAGAATCATGGTTGCGTTTGTACAGGATTCCATTGCTTAGGAAGAATTTGGTTGAAAATCTTCACAAAAATTTCTTGTCATTGATGGAAGCTCCTTTAGGATACTCTTGCTCTTCAAGATATCTCTTTACTTCATGGAACCATGGCTTCTCTTCATCAGTGTCAAGCTCATAATAGTGCACAGGTTCGTCAAATCTTTCGATTGTAATTCTGGGAGCCTCATTGTCCCAATTGACCTTGAACATGGAAGACATTGTTGCTAGGGCATCTGCCAATTAATTTTCTCCTCAAAGCATGGGATCAGGGTCAACACAAGCTCTTTGTAAGGAATCAGATTAGGGTGCTTGGTGTCCCATTATCCTTTAACTTGACTGATTACTAGAGCAGAATCTCCTTATACGTCAAAGAACTTGAACCTTAGGTCAATGGCAGCCTTTAGACCCAAGATGCACGCCTCGTACTAAGCCATGTTGTTTGTACAATCGGAACACAACCTAGCAGTGAAAGGTGTATGGAAACCTTCGGGAGAAACAATCACAACTCCAATTCTGTTACCCAAAGCATTAGAAGCCCCATCAAAAACCATAGTCCATCAGGATCCTTGTTCAGGTCCGTCATACGGTCTAGGCTTTTCGTAATAAGTTACTAGCATGATATTCTCATCCAAGAATTAAAAGTTCATGGATTGGTAGTCGTCAACAGCTTGATAGGCTAAATTATCTTCTAATAAACTTCCTTTGATTTCCGTTTGTGTAGTGTACTAGATATCATATTCGGTCAGAATCATTTTCCATCTAGCTATTCGTCCAGAGAGAGTTGGCTTCTCGAAGATATTCTTGATAGGGGCTATATTAGAAATCAATATAGTGGTGTGAGTCACCATATACTGTCTTAGTCGGCAAGCAGCCCATGCCATAGCACAACAAGTTTTCTTGAGCAGTGAATATCTTGTTTCACAGTTGATAAACTTTTTGCTCAGGTAGTACATTGCATGCTCTTTTTAGCCAGGCTCGTCCAATTTGCCAAACACACACCCCCATTGAATTCTCTAATACAGTCAAGTACATAATCAGAGGTCTTCCTTCAACTGGATGCATAAGGATATAAGGTTCTTGCAAATATTCATTGGTATTGTCAAAGGCTGCTTGGCAGTCGTTGTTTCATCTGACTACTTGATCTTTCTTCAAGAGTTTGAAGATTGGCTCACAAGTAGCAGTTAGGTGAGATATGAATCGAGCATTGTAGTTAAGTCGACCCAAGAAACCTCTGACTTCCTTCTCAGAACAGGGAGCTGGAATTTCTTGTACGGCTTTGACCTTCGCAGGATCGACCTCGATGCCTTTGCCACTAACGACAAAGCCCATGAGTTTTCCAGATCTCACTCTGAAGGTGCACTTGTTAGGATTCAGCCTCAGCTTGTACTCTTTCATCCTTTCAAATAGCTTGTGTAAGTGATCAAGGTGTTCTTCTTTAGTCTGTGACCTTGCAATCATATCATCCACATAAACCTCTATTTCATGATGGATCATATCATGAAATAAGGCTACCATAGCTCGTTGATATGTTACCCCTGCATTCTTTAAACCGAACGGCATGACTCTGTAATAAAAGGTACCCCATTGTGTAACAAAGGTGGTTTTCTCCATATCCTCGAGAGCCATCTTGATTTGATTATAGCCGGAGAAACCATCCATGAAAGAGAATACTTTATGTTGAGCTGTGTTGTCGACTAGGACGTCAATAGTAGGTAGCGGGAAATCATCTTTGGGGCTTGCCCTATTCAAATCTCTATAGTCTACCCACATATGAACCTTCCCATCTTTCTTCGGCACAGGGACCATGTTTTCAACCCATCGAGGATATGATGTCAGAACCATGAAACCTACATTGAATTGCTTCATTACCCCAACTTTTATCTTTTCAGACATGTCTGGCTGCATACGACGCACTTTTTGCTTGACTGCAGGGAAATATTCTTTTGTTGGTAGATGATGAACCACAATGTAAGTACCCAGCCCCGACATATCTTCGTATGACCAAGCAAACACCTCAACATAGTCGTGTAACATTTGTACCAATCTGCCTTTGACACCATCTTCCAAGTTGGTGCCGATCTTGACATCTTTCTTGTCATCCTCAGTACCTAGGTTGATCACTTCAACTGGCTCTTCATGAGGTGGAATGGCCTTCTCCTCTTGCATTAGAAGTCTGGCTAATTCCCCTGGTATTTGTTAGAACAATGTTTGAATCTAGTACCCTATATTTAAGTTTTGATGATAACAAAGTGAAAAGATATAGTATTTGTATGTTTCATGTTTGAATTATATGCTGCCTAAAAATACTATGCTCTGACTTGCAGATACGCTGATTAAAATAAGCAAGATCACTTCTTCAGCATCAGAACTTGATTTGATACACCAGCATCAGAAGTTGCTGAATCAGAACGTGAAGATCAGATGATCAACTCACGTACTTGCTGAAGCTTGATGAACAGAACTGCGCGTAAACACTCTGATACAGAAACAATAGTTCATCAGCAGCGAAGCAGAATCAGAATGAGCCAAGCCAGAACGTGCATTGAAGAAGCAACGGTACTGTGCATTGAACGCTAATTAATTCCAACGGCATCATTCTAGACAAGATCTGCTCAAAAAGGAAAGCTTGTTATTAGCATTGAATCAAGAATATTTTCATTCAACGTTCATCTTCTCAAGTGCTATATAAACCAAGCTTCGAAGATTATAATGGCTAATGCTTCCAAACTCTCTACACGCACAAAGCTGAACAATAATCTTCATCTACCAGTTTTGCTAAACCAACAAACTCTGATACTTCATTAGTGTTTAGCAATCTAAGTTTCTAAGCTTAATTTGTGTATACATCACAGTTGTGATAAAGTTTTGTAGAAAACATTCACACACATTTGTTTTATACCTTTGTAAGAAAGTGTTTCCTTGACAAACCGGATTGTGGTTTGAATCAAGAAGGCTTTAGCAGTTGTTAAAGCAGATTTGTATTCAGTTGAATATAGTGAATTAAGACCTCGTTGGAGAGAGGCGAAATCACCTTGACGGGTGGACTGGAGTAGTTTGAGATCAAACGAACCAGGATAAAAATATCTTGTCAATTGCTTTAAGATTCCAGTTTTACAATTCAACCCCCCCTTCTTGTGTTTTTCACCCCTTCAATTGGCATCAGAGCGCCTGGTTCTGAGCTAAAACACTTAACCGTGTCAGTACAAGATCCAGCGTCAGAAAAACACAATGGCAGGAAACAACTCTCATTTCAGCAATGACAACAATGAGGATAGAGACAGATTCAGCGGCAAACCTCCAGTCTTTGATGGAGAAAACTTTGATTACTGGAAAGACAGAATTGAAAGCTTCTTTCTAGCACATGATGCTGATCTGTGGGATATGGTGACAGATGGATACACGCACCCTGTGAATGCAACTGGTCAGAAGATTGAAAGAAAATCAATGACTGATCAACAAAAGCGTGACTTCAAGAATCACCATAAGGCCAGAACCATCCTCCTCAGTGCCATCTCCTATACTGAGTATGAAAAGATCTCCAATAGAGACACAGCTAAGAACATCTTTGATTCTCTCAGAATGACGCATGAGGGCAACGTTCAAGTCAAGGAAACAAAAGCTCTGGCGCTCATTCAGAAGTATGAGGCGTTCAAAATGGAAGAATCTGAATCCATTGAAACTATGTTCTCTAGATTCCAGATTCTGGTAGCTGGTCTCAAAGTTCTGGACAAAGGATACTCTACTGCTGACCATGTCAAGAATATAATCAGAAGTTTACCCAAGCAGTGGAGGCCTATGGTTACTGCTCTGAAGCTAGCGAAAGATCTCAACAAAATCACTCTGGAGGAACTTATAAGCTCCCTCAGAAGTCATGAGATAGAGCTAGAAGCTGATGAGCCTCAGAAGCAAGGTAAGCCTATAGCTTTAAAATCTAACAGAAAATCTGAATCTAAAGTTTTGCAGGCAGTTGAAGAAACATCTGATGGATCCTCATCAGAAGAAGACGAACTTTCCCTTCTCTCTAGAAGAGTAAATCAACTGTGGAAGCAAAGACAAAGGAAGTTCAGGAATCCCAGAAGATCTGATCAGAACGAGTCTTCTTCCAGATACAGAAGGACAGATTCTTCCTCTGGATACAGAAGATCTGAAGGCTCCTCCGGTAGCAAGAAGCCAAACACAAAAGACATCATCTGCTACGAGTGCAATGAGCAAGGACACTACAAGAGTGACTGCCCAAAGCTTCAGAGGGAAAAGCCCAAAAAGAAGTTTGGAAGAGAGAAGAAGAAAAGTCTCATGGCCACATGGGATGACTCTGACTCGTCTGAAGCTGACTCAGAATCAGATGATGAAAGGGCAAACATAGCGCTCATGGCTAACATTCCAGATGACAGTGAAGCTTCTGAATCAGACTCAGAATCAGACACAGAAGAGGTATTCCCTAACTTCGCTGTTAATTTTACAAAGGCTGAACTTGCTGAAAGCCTCAACGAAATTCTGGAACGCTATCAGCAGATTAAAGCTAAATTCAGAGACCTGAAAAGGAATCTTGAATCTGACTCTGATAAGTCTGAGAGTCTCAAATTGGAAAACTCTGAGCTGAGAGATAAAATTTTAAAATTAGAAAACTCTTTACAAAACTCTCAGAAGGAACCAATTCCTGAAACTCCCAGCAACGCTGATGAGATCATCAAGGAGTATGATCACAGTTTCCAGAAGTTCCTTGCTAAAAGCATAGATAGAAGCAGAATGGCTTCAATGATCTATGGAGTTAGCAGAAACGGTAGGAAAGGAATAGGATACCTAGGTAAGGTTCCTACACCTAAGAATGTCATGGATTTAATTATTAAACACACTCCTCTAAATTCACACTTTGTGTATGGTCACACACACGACATCAAATACACTAGCAGTAAGCACTCTGTGAAACCAAAATTCAACCAGAGTTTTGGTAAAACTAACAAGTCAGGACCCAAGAAAATCTGGGTACCTAAGGATAAAATAATACATGTTGCAGATATCTTTAGCAGCAAGTCAGAAACACCAGTCATGGTACCTGGACTCTGGCTGCTCACGACACATGACGGGAAGAAGGCATATGTTCCAAAGCCTGGAACTTAAGCCTGGAGGCCACGTTGGCTTTGGAGGCAATCAGAGGGGAAATATTATTGGCTCTGGAACTGTAGGTAACGGAAATCTTCCCTCTATTAATAATGTTCTGCTAGTTGATGGATTGATGCATAACCTGTTATCCATAAGTCAATTAAGTGATAACGGTTATGATATAATCTTTAATCAAAAATCATGTAAAGCTGTTAGTCAGAAAGATGGGACTATCCTATTTAATGGTAAGAGGAAAAACAACATTTACAAAATCAAACTTTCTGAACTTAAGAGTCAAAACGTAAAATGTCTTCTGTCTGTTAACAACGAGCAGTGGATCTGGCACAGAAGATTGGGGCATGTTAGTATGAGAAGAATATCTCAGATTAACAAACTCAATCTGGTCAGAGGACTTCCTAATTTGAAGTTCAATTCAGATGCTCTGTGTGAAGCATGTCAGAAAGGCAAATTTGCAAAACCTTCTTTTAAATCCAAAAATGTTGTTTCTACCTCTAAGCCATTAGAACTTCTGCACATTGACTTATTTGGACCAGTTAAAACTGCTTCAGTCAGTGGCAAGAAGTATGGGTTAGTAATCGTAGATGACTATAGCAGATGGACATGGGTAAAGTTCTTAAGACACAAGGACGAGTCACACTCTGTGTTTGTTACCTTCTGTAACCAAGTTCAGAATGAAAAAGATCTTAGAATCGTTAAAGTTAGAAGTGATCATGGTGGAGAATTTGAAAATAAAGATTTTGAGTCATTCTTTAATGACAAAGGCATTCTGCATGATTTCTCTTGTCCTAGAACTCCCCAACAAAATGGAGTTGTAGAACGAAAGAACAGAACATTGCAAGAAATGGCCAGAACCATGATCAACGAGACAAACGTTGCTAAGACTTTCTGGGCAGAGGCAATAAACACAGCGTGCTACATTCAGAATAGAATCTCAATAAGACCTATTCTGGAAAAGACTCCATATGAATTGTGGAAGAACAGAAAGCCCAACATTTCGTATTTTCATCCATTTGGATGTACTTGCTATATATTGAATACAAAGAATTATTTGAACAAGTTTGATTCTAAGGCACAGAAGTGTATTATGTTAGGATACTCTGAACGCTCAAGAGGGTACAGAGTATACAATACAGAAACACAGATTGTGGAAGAATCAATCAGTGTTCGTTTTGATGACAAGCTTGACTCTGAAAAGTCAAAGCAGAATGAAAATCTTGCAGGTATAGAAATTGAATTTGCAGGTTCTGAAGACAAGTCATCAGAAGCTCTCAACACAGACATCCCTTCAACGTCTGAAAGAAGCAATGCTAGAAATCCTACAACTGCTGCTGATCAACCTCAGAAGAGATTACCCAGAAGCAGTTTGGATCACCCAGAAGAGACTATCCTAGGAAGAAAGGAAGATCCAATCAGAACAAGAGCAAGCTTCAGAAACTCTGAAGAAACTCTTATGGGACTTGTGTCTCTGATTGAACCTTCTTCTATTGATGAAGCACTTCTGGACAACGACTGGATTCTGGCAATGCAAGAAGAGCTGAATCAATTCACCAGAAACGACGTATGGGATCTCGTTCCCAGACCAAAAGGATTCAACGTCATTGGAACAAGATGGGTGTTCAGAAACAAGCTCAATGAACAAGGTGAAGTCGTCAGAAACAAGGCACGACTGGTTGCACAAGGTTATAGTCAGCAAGAGGGGATAGACTATACAGAAACCTTTGCCCCAGTCGCCAGGTTAGAATCTATCAGACTTTTAATCTCATTTGCTGTTAATAGAGGCATCACTCTGTATCAGATGGATGTCAAAAGTGCATTCTTAAATGGTTATATAGAAGAAGAAGTTTATGTTCACCAACCCCCAGGTTTTGAAAATACAAAACATCCAGAACATGTTTTCAAACTGAAAAAGTCACTGTATGGTCTGAAACAAGCTCCCAGAGCTTGGTATGAAAGGCTAAGTAACTTTCTGCTTGAAAATGAATTCACCAGAGGGAAAGTGGACACTACTCTATTCTGTAAAACAGTTAAGAGTGACATTTTAGTCTGTCAAATTTATGTTGATGATATTATTTTTGGTTCTACTAATCCTTCTCTTGGAAGAAAATTTGCTAAGTGTATGCAGGCAGAATTTGAGATGAGCCTCATGGGGGAACTGAAATTCTTTCTAGGAATTCAGATCAATCAAACTCCAGAGGGAACTTACATTCATCAGAGCAAATACATCAGAGATCTTCTGAAGAAATTTGACCTCTCAGAATGTAAGCCATCAAAGATTCCAATGCATCCCACGTGCATTCTGGAAAGAGAAGAGGTAAGCAAAAGTGTAGAACAGAAGGTCTACAGAGGTATGATTGGTTCTCTCCTTTATCTGACTGCTTCAAGATCTGATATCTTATTCAGCGTATGTATTTGTGCTAGATTCCAATCAGATCCTAGAGAATCTCACTTAACAGCTGTTAAGCGAATTTTCAAGTATCTGAAAGGTACTACTAATCTGGGTTTGTTTTATAGAAAATCCAGTGATGACAGCTTAGTAGGCTACTGTGATGCTGATTTTGCTGGAGACAGAGTGGAACGTAAAAGCACTTCTGGAAGCTGCCAGTTTCTGGGAGAAAATCTGATCTCGTGGTCCAGCAAAAGGCAATCAACAATTGCTCTGTCAACAGCAGAAGCTGAGTACATAGCAGCAGCAGGATGTAGCACACAAATGCTCTGGATGAAAAGTCAGCTTGAAGACTTCCAGATTTTTGAGAGTAACATTCCTATTCTTTGTGATAATACTTCTGCTATTTGCTTAAGTAAGAATCCTATTTTACATTCTAGAGCTAAGCATATAGAAATAAAACATCATTTCATTAGGGACTATATTCAGAAAGGTATTTTAAACTTGAAATTTATAGATACAGACCATCAATGGGCTGATATCTTCACTAAACCCCTTTCAGAAGATAGGTTTAATTTCATTCTGAAACATCTCAGCATGAAAGTATGCCCAGAATGAAAATGTTTTAATTCCATGTATTTATCTTCAGAATGTAATTATATTACTGTGAACTTCTAATCAATCTTCTTTCAGAAAGATAGAACATGCAGATTGTATCAGATGCAAGTCTAAAGATCTGAGAGTCTAATCTCAAATACAGACGTGCTGATCACTACATCAAACAAGTGTCATCCAATCATCAGCAAATCCCTGAAGCAGAACGCGTGCACGCTTCTGAGAAGGCAAAGCGCTGATTGGGTGCATTGAGACACATGTCTGGTAACCGTTTTTAAGTATCTTTCTCAAATCCCCCAAAATCAGCAAGCATTTAATGAAAAGTAATCACGCTTGTTAATGGCAATCATTATTTTTTTCTCTCTCTTAAAAACGTTTAATTTTTCAAAATAATTTTTGAAAACTCTATTTAAGCACATTAATCCTTCATGTTTATTCTTTACGCTTTCTCATAATCTCTCAAGAACTTTCTGCATATTTCTGAGTTTATCTCCTTCAAAACCTTTTTCTCTCAAATCATTCTAAAAGCTTTGTTGTGTGAGAACAATGGCATCCTCCAGCATTTCTGCAGGAAATCAGAAGAAAGAAACTTCTGAGCAATATCAGGTGCCTACCAGAACTCTTCTCACACCGGTAAAGAATCTTGAGGTTCTCTGAGTTAATCATCGACTTCGAAAGTTTGAAGGATAATGGATTTGACCTAACTGAAGAGATTAGGGCTCAAAAGTGGGAGAGGTATTTCGATAGGTTGGTTGGACCAACATTCCCAGAGCTTGTCAAGGAATTTTGGATTCATGCCAAGATTCATAAACATCTAGTCATCTCTTCTGTCATGGGAAAGAAGATAGTAATTTCTGAAGACCTCATTGCTAGGTTAATCGGTCAAAGTGGTGGTGGAGTCCGTTGTGTGGACATGGCTGATAGATGTCCTGATATAGGTGTGGTAGCCAACTGCATTTTCACTCTTGGTTTTCCCAGCAGCAAAATTAAGGATCTGAAGGATCACTGCAGAGTATGGGCCAAGATTGTTCTGGGCTGTTTCAATCACAGGAAGCCAACAAGCTCTCCTGATTATATAAACGTGGATCAGCAATTTCTGATCTACTTTATTGATCAGAGGGTGAAGATCAATCTGGCACACTTCCTGTTCAACCATCTCAAGACTAGTGTGAAAGAGACTAGAGAAGAAGAAAGGACCAAAAGGGACTGGATACCGTTTGGAAGGCTCATATCAGATATTCTGACAGAGAATAAGCTGATAGATTATCTGAGCGAAGCTCAAGTGCTGGGCACTATGGAACCAACTGTTGGAAAACCGCTGAACGCTAAGAACCTGAAAAAGATGAAGCTGATAGAAAATATTAGGAAGGAACCCAGAACTACTTCAACTGCTGACATCTCCAGCAGAAGAGTGCCTCTGAGTAATTTCCCAAAATTTTCTGAAATGGAATCCCAACCTGATATGTTTCTCAAGTATCCAGATTCATACAAGGAAGAAGATACAGGTTCAAAGCTGAAGATCAAAGATCTGAGTCAAGTCCAACCTGAAGTGACTCAGAAGAAGACAAAGAAGAGGAAAGCAGAAGGATCATCTCATCAGACTCCAAAGAAAAGAGGTAATTCATCTGCTGCCCCTATTTCAATTTCATCTACTATTCCAACATCTGCTGCCCCTCCTAAAACTTCTCACAGAATATCAATCCCAATCCCTACCATTCATGAAACCATACCAGAAGACCCTTCTGAGGCCTTACAACTCAGAAGAACCAGAATCAAAATTACCAAACAACCAACTGTTTCAACAACACCAGCACTTGATAGAGTGCTAGCTGATATTGAGCGTGAACATGCTTCTGCTCAACCAAATTCTGAACCACCAAATATTCCTCCTCAACAACCAGAACCACAACCTGAACCAGAAATACAACCAGAACTAGAACCACAACAACAACAACCTCTCACAAAAGAACCTCTGATCCCTGAGCAATCAGAGATTCCACCTCCTCAACCAGAAAATAATCCACCTTCACCACAAACAGAGTTTCACCGCTATGAAACCCCTTCTCCTCATCATTCTGATCCCCACTCACCTCAACCTTCACCGCTGGCAATCCAGTTGCCATGTGGAACCACTATTGTCAGGCCCCAGTTGCCATCTTCAGAGGAATCAACACCTCCAAAAACTCCAACCACTCCAATAGAAATATCTTCCTCTGACTCTGATAACCCTCCTCCAAAACAAACAACCTCTCAGAAAACCGCTGAAAACCCCAGCAGAACTTTCATTGACTTCACAAGTCTTGAACGTCTTGCTGACCTTAGACACAAAATTGCCATACCCAAACCAAAGCAACCAGATGTTGGCTCTGGTATTTTGAATTTTGAAACAGGTATGCTGCAATGGATTGCTTCTTTGAAGCAAGTCTGTCCGGGGATGATCGACCCAGCTGCTTCTGATCAGCTCTGGTCACAGTTCAGAGTATGGGTACGTGCTGAAGCCCTCAAGCTGCAGGACGTCAACTATGAGCAGGCTCAACAGAACTTTAGCAAGCTGCTGAAGGAAGTTGAGAGTCAGCTGCCTCAAGAAGTTGTGCTCCCTCTGGACAGTGAATCTTGGTCTGAGAAAGAGCAAGCTGCACAGGTGCAACCATCAGAAGAAGACAAGACCCTTCAGGAAGAAAATCCAGCAGAAGATGTAGCTGAAAGTTCTGAGAAGCTTCCTCCCTCTGACTCTTCTCAAGCTGCCTTGGACAGGCAGGCTCTGGAAGAACTCAGGCTGAATGACTTGCGTCTTCAGCAGTGGATGGAAGAGAATGATCAGAAGATGGAAGCAAGAATGAATGTACAGGACAGCAAGATTGACACTGTTGTCACCATGGTTCAGAAGCAGAATGAAACTTCTGAAAAGATTCAAGCAATGCTGGAAAGCCTGTTCTCACGCATGCCCCCACAACCTTAAAATTTTTTTTCATGCATGACATTCTCTATGTTTTCTCTATTTTCTGATGTACTATTTTGACTATGTTTGTGTAATGTTCTTTTGCTCTGAACTATTTTAATATAATTTGTTTTTCTGATCTAAATTGTTTTAGCACATCACCAACACTTTTTGATTGCTGACAAAAAGGGGGAGAACAAGAATGATATTTAAAATCAATAACGGCTAACTAGACAGAAATTCTCAAACATTCTAACTCTATTACTTGAAATGTTTTTCTGTTTTGTTTTTAAGTCTACAGGCACAAGGAAGCTCCTGAACCTATGAAGACTATGAAGCTAGAAGCTCTGATCAAATGTAGAAGCTCATGTTGCTCTGATCAAATATGAAGTTCTGATCGACCTAACACTCTGATCCGAAGCAAAGCTCTGACAGGAAAAGCTCTGAAGCTCTGCTCTCTGATAAGTCAAAGACCTATAATCTGATGCTCAAAGATAGAAAAAGATCTGATCCTGAAGAAAACGCATATCAAAGGGAAGTAACAAACTCAGGGGGAGTATCTCTTAAACTCTGATTTCTCTTTACTTCTTAAACTCTGAAACATTTCCCAGATACCTTTTCACGTTATTTCTTATTTAAAATATCTAGTTTTTGTCATCATCAAAAAGGGGGAGATTGTTAGAACAATGTTTGAATCTAGTACCCTATATTTAAGTTTTGATGATAACAAAGTGAAAAGATATAGTATTTGTATGTTTCATGTTTGAATTATATGCTGCCTAAAAATACTATGCTCTGACTTGCAGATACGCTGATTAAAATAAGCAAGATCACTTCTTCAGCATCAGAACTTGATTTGATACACCAGCATCAGAAGTTGCTGAATCAGAACGTGAAGATCAGATGATCAACTCACGTACTTGCTGAAGCTTGATGAACAGAACTGCGCGTAAACACTCTGATACAGAAACAATAGTTCATCAGCAGCGAAGCAGAATCAGAATGAGCCAAGCCAGAACGTGCATTGAAGAAGCAACGGTACTGTGCATTGAACGCTAATTAATTCCAACGGCATCATTCTAGACAAGATCTGCTCAAAAAGGAAAGCTTGTTATTAGCATTGAATCAAGAATATTTGCATTCAACGTTCATCTTCTCAAGTGCTATATAAACCAAGCTTCGAAGATTATAATGGCTAATGCTTCCAAACTCTCTACACGCACAAAGCTGAACAATAATCTTCATCTACCAGTTTTGCTAAACCAACAAACTCTGATACTTCATTAGTGTTTAGCAATCTAAGTTTCTAAGCTTAATTTGTGTATACATCACAGTTGTGATAAAGTTTTGTAGAAAACATTCACACACATTTGTTTTATACCTTTGTAAGAAAGTGTTGCCTTGACAAACCGGATTGTGGTTTGAATCAAGAAGGCTTTAGCAGTTGTTAAAGCAGATTTGTATTCAGTTGAATATAGTGAATTAAGACCTCGTTGGAGAGAGGCGAAATCACCTTGACGGGTGGACTGGAGTAGTTTGAGATCAAACGAACCAGGATAAAAATATCTTGTCAATTGCTTTAAGATTCCAGTTTTACAATTCAACCCCCCCTTCTTGTGTTTTTCACCCCTTCAGTATTTCACAATCTTTTTCATCATCGTCTTTGGCTTGTTCAAAGTCATAAATGGAAATAGCAGAGTCGTTGGCAATGAGATCCGGAGTGGATGAGGATCTACAAGTGTGTGTGTGTGTGTGTGTGTGTGTGTGTGTGTGTGTGTATGTGTGTGTGTGTGTGTGTGTGTGTGTGCCTGTAAGAGACATGGCTATTTTGAAAATGCAAATAAGAAAAGAAAGACAATGAGCACAAAATTTGAATGAAAAAGGTCCAACGTTTTTCATTGAATGATCATACGGCACATGAAAATGAACAAACCCTTAACAAATGATGATGCCCCTGGTGAGACACATAGTTTAAAGTCACTGTTTGAATTAAATTACAGACAAAAGTTCTTGAATTGAAAAAATAGTAAATAGTAATTACTCCTCTTTGAAGGAGATGGGAATGAAATCCTCTGCATGCCAGTTGTCGAGTCCTTCACCGGCAGTCGGGTAGATCCATTCGTCAAAATCACAATCATGCTCAAAGTCTTCAATAACATTCACTTCATGGTTACCAATGCGAAGATGTGGTTTTCCTACGCGAGCACGACTGACCTCCCTTTGAGCTTTGGCAGTGAAAGCCAGCCCAAATTTTTCTGCTTTGAATGGAATATAAGGGAGTTATCCCCAAATTGTACTGCTTATATCTTCAATCACAGTGCAAGCATCTTTCAACGACACCATTCTTGGCGCAACTTCAACATTTTTTGGAATATCATAAGAGATTTTGGTGGCGGTAACCATATGAGGAACCACATCGAAGGCTTGGCACGAAGTCTCTATAAACTCACAATCCATCTCCACATATTTGAAGGAATTCAGGTGGCTAACCATGAATTCTTATTCACCATAAACAATAACAATCTTCCCCTTGACTGGGTATTTCAACTTTTGGTGAAGGGTGGATGTCACTGCCCCTGCCCCATGTATCCAAGGGCGCCCAAGTAAACAAGAGTAAGCGGGACGGATGTCCATCACGTAGAAAGTAGAATTGAAGACTTGTGACCCAACTTTATTAGGGATATCCACTTCTCCAAGTACAATCCTCTTGGATCCATCAAAAGGCTTCACAACTGTGTCACTTGGTTTTAATATCAAACCTTCACAATCTAACCAGTCCAAGGCACCTTTGGGTAGAACATTTAGAGAGGAACTAGTATCAAGTAGGACATGGGCCAGGGTAGTCCCTTTGCACTCAATAGAGACATGCAAAGACTTGTTATGATTCCTTCTAAATGATTTCAAGTCGGCATCAGAGAACCCCAATCCATTGTCGGCAGTCAGACTCGCCACATAGTTTTCAAATTGATTGGTTGTGGTCTCTTATGGAACATGTGCTTTCTTTAAAAATTTGATTAAAGCTTAGGCATGAGCATCGAAACAAAGCAACAAGGAAATCATATAGATTTTGGAGGGGGTTTTTCTCAGTTTCTCTACTATCTTGAAATCACTCTTTTTTATAATCTTCAAGATTTCTTCCATTTCTTGGGTGGAAGGTTCCTCAGCAGCAATGTCTTTGGCAGGTGCCTCTATCCCAGTAGGCTCAATCACTTTCTCTTTAACCCTAGTGTCAGTACTAGGCTTATCAATGGTAATGTGGACATGTGTCGTTGTAGTAGTTGGTGGTGAAATGTTATGAGAGAAGATTCTCCCGTTCTTGTTACCTTGCTAGAACCAGTAACATTTGTAACATCATCAGCTTTGTCTTCATTAATCCAGGAATATTGCTTAGTTCCATGATAGTAAACTTCGGCACCGTAATTCCAAGGGACTGCTTTTTCGGAGGAGTAAGGAATCGGCCCAGGAGCAGTAATTATCAAGGGAGAAATCATTGGTTTGTTGGTAATCCTAGTATAACCCTTTGAAGAGATCCTAAGAGGCTTTTTGAAAATGGTTATGATGGAAACGTCTTCAGTTCTATCGGTCAAACTTTTGATGGTCGGAGTTCTTTCGAACAAGATTTCATGACTATTGATCAGGCGTTGAACACCTTCTTTCATCCACTTGCATTCATTAACTTGTTCGACGCAGCAAATACAGTCTTTCAAACAGCCAGGGAAAACTCTATCTTTTAGCAAATTCTCTTTAATAATGGTCAGGGTAGTGGTCAAATATTCAACGGAGGAAACAAAAGCAGTGTTTTCAATTGCATTGACACCTTTGCCATGATTTAGCATTGGTGCAGTTATAAGATTTGGAGTTGTAGGTGGATCAAACTCAATAGTCTTATTGTCGATAAGATATTGAATTTTTTTTTAGATCCCAACATTGATCAGTATCATGCCCAGAGCTATTGGAATGGTATGCACATTTGGCATTAGGATTGTACTTTGGTGATGAAACATTGGGATTTGATGGTGGATCACGCAATGTTACCAAGTTGGCCTTCAACAGGTGTTACAAGGCTTGGGATAATGACATGTTAATCCTCGCGAACTATCTTCTTGGGATCTCAGGTCATTGATGGTTGGCTTGTTGCGATTGTCTTTGAGTAGATGGAGGGTTGGAGATCAAAACAACATTAACATATGGACGATGATCCTTCTTGGTATGGCTTCTTGAACCATATATGGCATTGGTTTCTTTCTTGCCAGTAAAGGGCTTCTTTACAGTATTAGATGTAGAAGCAGATGCCATGGTAATTTTTCCACTCTTGATACTGTTATAACATAGTTTGATTCTACAACCCTTGATTAGAGTTTTGATGATAAAAAAATACAAAGAATAAATAAATCCAAATATATATACAAAGAACAAATATGCTACTTAAAATTATGTTTTGTATATGCAGAAGTTCTGATGGAATCAGCATCAGAAGATTCTGATGGAATCAGCATCAGAAGATCCTGATGGAATCAGCATCAGAAGATCAGCAATATGTGTTACACGCTGAAGCTACCAGATTATACGCTGAAGTTTGATGACCAGAATCTGCGCCTAAACAAGTATACTCTGACTCTGATCAAAGACATCTCTACCAAGTCATCAACACTCTGAAGCGTCATCAGCAGTTTAGCAAAGAAGACTCTGAAGCGTTACTGGTTATTCAAGACAGAATTAAATGCTAACAGCTTTCTTCAGACAAGATCTTCTATAAAAGGAAAGTGTGTTATTATCATTAAACTTGCTTTATGGACAACGTTCTTGCCTTGCCTATATAAACAAGTCTGCTTGTGAAAAGAAGCACATACGTACACACTCAACAATTTGCCAAGCTATCCAAATCACGCATATTCAAAGCTTTAGCAAATTCATTTTATTCCAAGCTTATTTTGTGTAATTATCACAGTTGTGATATACAGTTTTGTAAGAAAACAACAACACACTCTTGTTCAATTATTTGTAAAAGATTTCCTTGAGATAAACCGGTCTGTGGTTATACTCAAGAAGACTTTAACAGTTGTTAAAGTAGCTGTTGTAATCCTTTGAGATTAGTGGATTAAGACCTCGTTGGAGAGAGGCGAAATCACCTTGACGGGTGGACTGGAGTAGTTTGAGATCAAACGAACCAGGATAAAAATATTGTGTTGTTAAGCCTTTTGATTTAAGTTTTTCAATTCAACCCCCCCTTCTTGTGTTTTTCACATCTTCAATTGGAATCAGAGCGCTTGGTTCTGAGCTTAAACACTTAACCGTGTCAGTACAAGATCCAGCGTCAGAAAAACATAATGGCAGGACCAAGTCAAAACATCAGCAATGACAACAATGAAGAAAGGGACAGATTCAGTGGCAAACCTCCAGTATTTGATGGAGAAAACATTGACTACTGGAATGACAGAATTGAGAGTTTCTTTCTGGCCCATGATGCTGATCTGTGGGACATGGTGACTGATGGATACACGCACCCAGTGGATGGACGTGGTCAGAAGATTGACAGGAAAATGATGTCTCATCAGCAAAAGCGTGAGTTCAGAAATCATCACAAGGCCAGAACAATTCTTCTCAGTGCCATCTCATATTCAGAATATGAGAAAATATCAAACAGAGAAACTGCCAAGAATATGTTTGATTCTCTGAGAATGACGCATGAAGGCAACATTCAAGTCAAAGAAACCAAAGCCCTTACGCTCATTCAGAAGTATGAGGCATTCAAGATGGAAGATAGTGAATCAATAGAAGCTATGTTTTCAAGATTCCAAATTCTTGTTGCTGGTTTAAAAGTTATTGACAAAGGATATTCCACTGCTGATCATGTTAAGAAGATCATCAGAAGCTTGCCAAAACAGTGGAGGCCAATGGTCACAGCGCTTAAGCTAGCCAAGGATCTCAATAAAATCTCTCTGGAGGAACTTGTTAGCTCCCTCAGAAGTCACGAGATAGAGCTAGAAGTAGATGAACCTCAAAATCAAGGTAAGCCATTAGCTTTAAAATCTAACAGAAAATCTGACTCCAAAGTTTTGTAGGCAGTGGAAGAAACCTCTGATGGATCCTCATCAGAAGAAGATGAATTGTCTCTCCTCTCCAGAAGGGTGAACCAACTGTGGAAACAAAGGCAAAGGAAGTTCAGGAATCCCAGAAGATCAGAAAATCAAAATGAATCTTCCTCCAGATACAGAAGGTCAGAATCCTCCTCTTGACACAAAAGATCTGAAGGCTCTTCAGGATACAGAAAGCCAAACAACAAAGACATCATCTGCTATGAGTGTAACAAGCAAGGGCACTACAAAAGTGATTGCCCAAAGCTTCAGAAGGATAAGCCCAAAAAGAAGTTTGGCAAGGAAAAGAAGAAAAGTCTCATGGCTACATGGGATGATTCTGACACATCTGAAGCTGAATCAGTATCAGATGATGAAAGAGCAAACATGGCTATCATGGAAAACGTCTCTGAAGACATTGAAGCTTCTGGTTCAGACTCAGAATCAGATACAGAAGAGGTATTCCCTGATTTTACTATAAACTTTACTAAGGCTGAACTAGCTGAAAGCCTTAATGAAATTCTGGAAAGGTATCAGCAGATCAGAGTCAAATTCAGAAACCTGAAAAGGAATCTTGCTTCTGACTCTGATAAGACTGACAGTCTCAGATTGGAGAATTCTGAGTTAAAAGATAAAATTTCAAAATTAGAAAACCAATTGCAAAACTCTCAGAAGGAAACAATCCCTGAAACTCCCAGCAATGCTGATGAGATCATCAAAGAGTATGATCACAGCTTTCAGAAGTTTCTAGCTAAAAACATAGACAGAAGCAAAATGGCTTCAATGATCTATGGAGTTAGCAGAAATGGCAGAAAAGGGATAGGATATCAAGGTAAGGTTCCTACACTAAAAAATTCCATGGATTTAGTTATAAAACGTACTCCACTTGATTCACACTTTATATATGGGCACACACATGAAATAAATATACAAGTAGTGATTACTCTGTCAAACCAAAATTCAACCAGAGTTTTGGTAAAACTAACAAATCAAGACCCAAGAAAATGTGGGTACCTAAGGATAAAATAATACATGTGGCAGATATCTTTAGCGGCAAAGCAAAGACACCAATCATGGTACCTAGACTCTGGCTGCTCACGACACATGATAGGAAGAAGGCATATGTTCCAAAGCCTGGAACTTAAGCCTGGAAGCCACGTAGGCTTTGGTGGCAATCAGAGGGGAAAGATCATTGTCTCTGGAACAGTAGGTAATGGAAATCTTCCCTCTATAAGTAATGTTTTATTAGTTGATGGATTAATGCATAACCTGTTATCCATAAGTCAATTAAGTGATAACGGTTATGATATAATCTTCAATCAAAATTCATGCAAAGCTGTTAGTCAGAAATATGTGACTATCCTATTTAATGGAAAGAGAAAAAACAACATTTATAAAATCAAACTTTCTGAACTGAAAAGTCAGAATGTAAAATGTCTTCTGTCTATTAACAACGAGCAATGGATCTGGCACAGAAGATTAGGACATGTTAGTATGAGAAGAATATCTCAGATTAACAAACTCAATCTGGTCAGAGGACTTCCTAACTTGAAGTTCAATTAATATGCTCTGTGTGAAGCATGTCAGAAAGGCAAGTTTGCAAAACCTGCTTTCAAATCCAAAAACGTTGTTTCCACCTCTAAGCCATTAGAACTTCTGCACATTGACTTATTTGGACCAGTAAAAACTGCTTCAGTCAGTGGCAAGAAGTATGGGTTAGTAATCGTAGATGACTATAGCAGATGGACATGGGTAAAGTTCTTAAGGCACAAGGACGAGTCACACTCTGTTTGTTACCTTCTGCAACCAAGTTCAGAATGAAAAGGATCTTAGAATCGTCAAAGTCAGAAGTGATCATGGTGGTGAATTTGAAAATAAATATTTTGAATTATTCTTTAATGAAAAA
Organism: Vicia faba; assembly: GCA_948472305.1. Classification (NCBI taxonomy): domain Eukaryota; kingdom Viridiplantae; phylum Streptophyta; class Magnoliopsida; order Fabales; family Fabaceae; genus Vicia; species Vicia faba. Next base: position 385,020,581 of record OX451735.1, on the reverse strand, counting down.
GGCATTCTACATGATTTCTCTTGTCCTAGAACTCCCCAACAAAATGGAGTTGTAGAACAAAAGAACAGCACATTGCATGAAATGGCCAAAACTATGATCAACGAAACTAACGTTGCTAAGATCTTCTGGGCAGAGGCAATAAACACAGCGTGTTACATTCAGAATAGAATCTCCATAAGACCTATTCTGGAAAAGACTCCATATGAATTGTGGAAGAACAGAAAGCCCAACATTTCTTATTTCCACCCATTTGGATGTACATGTTTTATTTTGAATACAAAAAATCATTTGAACAAGTTTGACTCTAAAGCACAAAAGTGTATTATGTTAGGATACTCTAACCGCTCAAGAGGGTACAGAGTATACAATACAAAAACACAGATTGTTAAAGAGTCAATCAGTGTTCGGTTTGATGATAAGCTTGACTCTCAAAGGTCAAAGCAGAATGAATTCCTTGCAGGTATGGAAGTTGAACTCACAGGTACTGAAGACAACTCATCAGAGGCTCTCAACAGAGAAACTCCCTCAACATCAGAAAGAGTCACAACAAGCAATCCATCACCTTTTGTTGATCAACTCCAGAAAAGACCATCCAGAAGCAGCATTGATCACCCAAAAGAAACAATTTTAGGAAGGAAGGAAGATACAATCAGAACAAGATCTACTTTCAGAAATTCTGAAGAGTCTCTCATGGGACTGGTTTCTCTGATTGAACCAACAACAATTGATGAAGCACTTCTGGACAATGACTGGATTCTGGCAATGCAAGAGGAGCTAAATCAATTCACCAGAAATGACGTATGGGATCTGGTTCCCAAACCAAAAGGATTCAACGTCATTGGTAAAAAATGGGTGTTCAGAAACAAACTGAACGAGCAAGGTGAAGTCATCAGAAACAAAGCACGACTGGTAGCACAAGGTAATAGTCAGCAAGAGGGGATAGACTATACATAAACCTTTGCTTCAGTCGTCTGGTTAGAATCTATCATACTTTTAATTTCTTTTGCTGTTAATAAAGGCATCACTCTATATCAGATGGATGTCAAGAGTGCATTCTTAAATGGCTATATAGAAGAAGAGGTATATGTGCACCAACCCCCTGGCTTTGAAAATTCCAAAAATCCAGAATATGTTTTCAAACTAAAGAAGTCACTCTATGGTCTGAAACAAGCTCCCAGAGCTTGGTATGAAAGACTAAGTAACTTCCTGTTGGAAAAGGAGTTCACCAGAGGGAAAGTGGACACAACCTTGTTCTGTAAGACAGTTAAGAATGACATCTTAGTATGTCAAATTTATGTTGATGACATCATATTTGGATCCACTAAACCCTCTTCGGGAAGAGAGTTTGCTAAATGTATGCAGGCAGAATTTGAGATGAGCCTAATGGGGGAACTAAAATTCTTTCTAGGCATTCAGATTAATCAAACTCCAGAAGGAAATTACATTCATTAGAGAAAATATGTCAGAGAACTTTTGAAGAAATTTGATCTCTCATAATGTAAGCCCTCAAGGATTCCAATGCATCCCACGTGCATTCTGGAAAAAGAAGAGGTAAGTAAAAAGGTAGAACAGAAGGTCTACAGAGGTATGATTGGTTCTCTTCTCTATTTGACGGCTTCAAGGCCTGACATTCTATTCAGTGTTTGCATTTGTGCTAGATTCCAATAAGATCCTAGAGAATCTCACTTAACAGCAGTAAAGCGAATTTTCAAGTATCTGAAAGGTACTGCTAATCTGGGTTTGTTTTATAGAAAATCAAGTGATTACAGCCTAGTAGGATACTGTGATGCTGATTTTGCTGGAGACAGAGTAGAACGTAAAAGAACTTTTGGAAGCTGCCAGTTTCTGGGAGAAAATCTGATCTCATGGTCCAGCAAAAGACAATCCACAATAGCTCTATCAACAGCAGAAGCTGAATACATAGCAATAGCTGGATGTAGCACGCAAATGCTCTGGATGAAAAGTCAACTTGAGGACTTCAATATATTTGAGAGTAACATCCCTATCCTCTATGATAATACTTCTGCTATTTGTCTCAGTAAAAATCCTATTTTGCATTCTAGGGCTAAGCATATAGAAATAAAACATCATTTTATTAGGGACTATATTCAGAAATGGATTCTAAATTTAAAATTCATTGACACAGACCATCAATGGGCTGATGTCTTTACAAAACCTCTTTCTGAAGATAGGTTTAACTTCATTCTGAAATATCTCAGCATGAAGCTTTGCCCAGAATAAACTGTTTTATTTACATATCTTAATCTTCAGAATTTTTATTATTTTCTGTGAACTGCTGATCAACCTGCCTTCAGAATTTTAGAAGTACAAATTGTATCAGAATCTATCCATGAAGATCTGAGCGTTTCATTTCAAGGATAGAAGTGTGCTGTTCACGTAAGCAAACAGTTGTCATCGATTCATCAACTATCTTCTGAGGCTGAACATGCGTTCATTTTTCTGAAAGGTCAAAAGCGCTGATTGGATGCATTGAGACACATGTCATGGGTGACCGTTCCAATATCTTTCTGAATCCCCCAAAATCAGCTATCATTAATGCTATTAATCATTACAATTTATTTCTCTCTCTTGCAGTTTACGTTTTCAAAATCTATTTAAACGCATTTTTCACTCTTTATACTCTTTCACCTTCACTTTCTCTACAATCTAATTGTTTTCAGTTTGCATTTTTTTCCAAAACCCTTTCACTTTCTTCTCAAATTTTCTGTGTGAACATGGCTTCCTCAAGCATCCAAAATTCCAGTACTCAGAGAACAAAATCCACAGAACAATATGAAGAACCATTCAGAACTCTCCTCACGCCCATTGACAACCTAGAAGTACTCTCAGAATTGATTGTGGACTTTGAAAGTCTTCAAGAAAATGGGTTCAATCTTTCTGAAGAAGTAAAGGCTCAAGGTTAGAACAGGTATTTTGACCGTCTTCTAGGTCCAACGTTCCCAATCCTTGTGAAGGAATTTTGGATTCATGCTTCATCCTCCAACCATCAAGTGACTTCGTATGTAATGGGGAAGAAGATAGTTATTATTGAAGACCTTATTGCAAGACTGATAGGTTACAGTGGTGGTGGCGTAAGGTGTATAGACATGGCTGAAAGATGTGTTGTTGCCGCTTCAATTGCTAGAGAAATTTTCACTCTGGGTCTTCCCTCCAGCAAGATAAGGGATCTGAAGGATCATCACAGAATATGGGCTAAGATTATTCTGGGATGCATCACCCACAAGAAGCCAACCAGCTCTCCTAACTACATAAATATTGATCAGCAGTTTCTGATCTACTTCATCTCCCAGAAGACTAAGGTGAATCTGGCTCATTTGTTGTTCAATCATCTGAGGATGAGTGTTAAGGAGACTAGAGAAGATGAGCGCACTAAAAGGGATTGGATACCCCTTGGAAGGCTCATATCAGATATTCTGACAGAGAATAGGCTGATAGAGCATCTAACAGAAGCACAGGAAATCAACTCTTTAGAGGCAACTGCTGGAAAGCCTTTCAATGCGAAGAATCTGAAAAAGATGAAGATTATTGAGAAATCAAGAAGGAACCCAATGTTACTTCTTTTGCAACAATCACCAGCAGAAGGATCCCTCTGGATGATTTCCCCATGTTCTCAGAAATTGATTCCAAGCCTGAGATTGTCGTCAGATACTTGAATGCATGCAAAGTAGATGGTACTTCACCAGAGTTAAACATTCAGGACTTGCAACAGAAGGCTCCAGAAGTTGTGCTGAAGAAGAAAAAGAAAAGGAAGGCAGCAGTAGAAGGATCATCCCAGAGGACTCCCAAAGCTGCTAAAAAGAGAGGTAATCCTTCTACTGTTAATGTTTTAGAATCAATATCTTTATCAACATCTGAACCAATTCATACCCAATCAGAAATTCCTACCCCACAAACATTTGATGATTTTGACATAGGATTTGACCCCTCAGAAACTTTAACTCTTAGAGGAACTCACTCCCTACCTATCAATCCAAATACTGAAACAACTCAACCAGAACTTGCAAAAGTTCTGTCCGATATTGAAACTTTTGACCAGAATATTTCTGCTCCCATACCAGAAAATCCAAACTCTGAAACCATTTCAGAAGCACCACAACCAGATATTCCCCTCTCTCCACAACCAGAAATACCACTACCTTCAACTCCTCAACCAGAAATTCATCCACCTTCTCCACAACCTGAACAATCACAACCAGAAGTTCAAACTTCTGAGGTCCAACCTTCTGAATCCTGTGAACCAAAATCTCATAACGTTCAATCCAACCAAACATATGATTCTGATACCACTCCTATTCTTGGAATCACTAAACCTCTAGCCATCCGTATGCCCCTGACAATTCTGGATATTCCCCAAATTCCCTCTTCACTAGAATCAACTCCACCAAATTCCCCAGGTCTTGGGTCTTTCTCAGGTCTTGGGTCTTTCTCAATACAGGTGAAAGGTAATTGATCAAGAATAGGTATTCCCAAGAGTTGAGACAACTCCTTTATGACGGGCACTAATTGGTAATCCGAAAATGTAAAGCAATGGTGTAGAGGGTCAAAGAATTGAAAGAGCACTTTCATCATGTCTTCATCATGTCTTAAGGTAACAAAATTGAGAAGTCGACAATGTCTTTTGGTAAATGGAGAATGTTCAGGAATCCTAGATGCTAACTCTTTGAGTTGAGGAGGCACTCTTACTAGGTTGACTTGGATAGTATTTCGGCGAGTGGAAGCCATGTCCTACAAAACAGCACAAAGATAAATCCCAAAATTCCTTGAAATGGTTAATGCAAAATGCCATGGTATGATGTCATGATGTTATGTGCAAGTAAACATATACACACAAAGAAAACAAGTCCTTAGATTTGAGCTTGCATGAGGTTCATAGGTAAGTACCCTCTTAAAGTTTAGTTGGTATAACCTGTCCTAGAAAGTAACCTGGTTCTAAGGAATCTCAATATCACTGATCTTTCTTCATCGGGCATTGTTTCAGCACAAGCCTCTTTATTGGAAACTGAAATATCCCGAAAGTCTGATCTCAATGAGTGTAGTATTGAGTATCAACCAACTTTGGACTGCACTAAAATCGGTTATCTCACTACTTCCTAATGGCCAAGTTGTTCAATTAAAGGTTCTACGGTTAGTTAGTGTTTCATGACACCAAACAGTGGCCTCGTATTCTCCTTGACTGAACTCAAGGGCTACCGGTACCAACAAATGTTTCACACTAACATAGCTATCATTTCAACCATGTTGGTATACCTCGCACAATCCCCACGATTTATTGCTACTTACCTAATAATGTTTCTCGATCCGGGTGGAGGATCAATAAAAACCTAAACAAGGACCCATAAATGTAAAGCAAACAAATCAAACAAAGAAAGAATTTAACGATGATCTAGCTCTAAGGTAACCCCACTTTTAAATAAATTCCCCGGCAGAGTCGCCAGTTCTATAATACGATGGGAGAACTGACTTGGTGTTTTGCATTTTATCGCAATTATTGCGGATAGCAAGAGTCGCCATCGACTTTTATTTTATCCAATAAAGGAAGTGGTGAAAAGAACAGGAAAGACATTTTGAGATATTTTCTTGAGTTTGGGGGGTAGGTTATGAAAAGGGAAGGTGTTAGCACCCTTTTCATTCGTAGTTATCTATGGGCTCTTAGTTGCTTGATCACTTTGAAAATTCTTTATTTGAAATGTTTTTGTGATTGGTGTAAGTTTGAAAATATTTTGAAAACACCTTTGTTTCGGCAAACTTTGTAATGATTCTCGTCTCTATAAGAATGTATACAAAGTGTTGATTTTGAAAATAGTTCAAAGATATGTTTGTTTTTAGAAGATGTTTGGAAAATGTGAGTGTGGAGATAATTTTAGTTTGTGAGCAAGAAACTATGAGCGTCCTACCTACTCAAAAGGTCTTTGTTCTTTTCCTCCTCCTTTAGATATTGCTACCTTATCATGATTGATAAGAAGCCCTATCATTGGATGTGAAGGGACGGGCATGGGTCATCATATAGTCATAGAAGGCAACTTATGAGACACTTTAGCAATTTTTTGTAGGGACTAATATCGTTTAACCGAAGGAAATATTGAAGGGTTATCGAGGGACTACAATCTTTTCATTGAGGTTCTTTTCTAAAAAACGTCCCATATTCGAGGGATATGACTATTTTCTGAGGCAACAAGCGAGATTTCCCTAGAGGTGCGTGTGTGAAAAGTGTGTTTGATTGCATGCCTTTTTGTCTTTGAGTATTAGGGTTTTCTAACAGTTGATTTTATCTTTCCATACAAACTCTAGTTACTAACAATTATATTAAAGCGGTAGATTGCGAAAATTAAAATCCTACGCTATTACATCACTTAGGGGATGGGGGTACAATTTACAAATGGGGATGAAGCATAGGCCTAATTAAATTATTACAACCATATTGAATAAAATGAATAGCAATAAAAATATAAAAGGGAAATAGTGTACAAAGAAAGTAAAACAAACTTTATGTATTGACACATAGCTACATGCATCGACACATGCCATTTCCTGTTTCTGAAAAATCCAAATCAACTCAGTATGAGTCGATGCATAGTGGGATGTGCCAACTCATTCCACTTCCTGTTTCTGAAAAATCCCAAATCAACTCAGTATGAGTCGATGCATAATGGGATGTGTCGACTCATTTCTTGTTTGTGTCGACACATTCGTGTTTTGTGTCGACTCATGCACCTTTTGTCTTTCTATTTTGGGTCTGGATAGCAGTATGTATTGACACATAAGGCCTTGTGTCGACTCATACTCTGTTTTGTCACTAAAATGAGTAGACTCATGTGAGTATGTGTTGACTCATGTTGTAGTTTTTTGCCTTAAACATGCTTCTATTGTGTGTACAGGTCAGTTCTCAACATAGTATTGATAGAAATGAAAAACAAATAAATGTTTAGCTTCAAAAGGCAATAATTACTACATTTATTTTCAAAAATGAATCGTTAATGACGTTTGAAATGAAAAGCTCAAAGTTAAGAAGACTCACCTTGAGACTGCAATTTGTTTTAAATTTGGACCTCTTTCAAGATGATATGGTGGCCTCAATGAACCTCCAAGATACTGCTCCAATCCTCCCTCTGTATTGGAAACTGTTAGACCACTCTCCAACTTAGTCAAGTTATACAATACTGTCTGTTTTTTATGTTTGAAAGGTGATGATAATGGCACTACAGAAACTATTCTTATGTTTGAACAATCTCTATATGGTATGAAGTGTTTGGATTGCTGGTTTATGGGAGAGCTTGCAAGGTGGAATAATGGGTTGAAGTTTTGTTTTTGTGAATGAAGATAGAGCTGAAGATGAGCAGAAGTTACAAGAAAAGTTATGTTAGATTTTTCAAAACTCTATATTCTCTCTCTAAAAGCCTTCTCTTGTGTGTTGTGAAAACAATTTATTTGTAGATGAAGTTTGGGAGGGAAACAAATGAATTTTTTGAACTTTTTGGGTATGCTGCTTCGTAGCCTTTTTAGGAGAAAACTCTTATATGCTAATTTGGTGCAAACATGGGACTGATATGATGCAGATTTTCAGGGCAGCATTGCAGGTTTTGGAGCAGATTGTGACAACATAGCAAGGTTGTTTTTGTGGATTTAGTCAAGGGGAAAAGTTCAAACAAGACAAGGATTTAGGATTTATAACTTAACAAATTCTAACTTAAAAATATGCAGTCTTGTAATAACTTGAATTATTTGTAACATCTTGAATTATTTTGAATTGTAGTGAAGAAAGATGTTAGGAGGTAATGAAATTAATCATGTATAGAAAATACTTAGAAATTTTTTCCAAGTCTTGCCAAGTTTGATTTTTGACCTTCTTGATTTTTGATGATCAAATTTCATATTTTGAATGCCTTGATGAAATGTGATTTTTGAAACTCAAATTTGACCAAAAAGTCAAAGTTTGACTTTTCATTGTACAGTTGACTTTTTCATCAGTTGACCAAATTTCATCTATCAATCCATTGATCTCATGAGGTGAATTTAAATATGCGACTAGGTCGGAATGATGCACTTAAATCCTTGAGATCATATTCCAAAACAATAAGCCATGTACTAGGTCAAAAGTCAAAGATTGGTCACTCTCAGTCAAAACCCTAATTTGGAGTCTCTGCTTCGGAGATGATTTTGTCTGATCAATTCCTTAAGAACCCTTGAGCATTGGAGATCCTTTGTAAGGAATGTATTGAGAAAAAAGGGAGGGAAAATTTCGGGGTACAACAGGAACCTAAGATGGAACAACCAACCCTGACGAGCACATCAAGAACATTGACGCTCTCCTCGACTACCGAGGGGTAAAATGGGCCATCAAATGCAGACTCTTCCCAACCACTATCAGGAAGGGGGATATGTCATGGTATAAGAGCCTCCCCGACGAATCCATCATCTCACGGAAGCATCTCGGGAGGATATTTTTGAGGCATTTCACCGCATCTCATCGACACTCGAAATCGGAGGCTTCGCTCGAAGCAATCATCTAGGGAAGGGATGAGCTCTACGGGCGTATATTGAACGCTTTAACAAGGAAGTAGTCTAAGTCTCAATGACCGACAACATGAAGAAGTATCTCCTCGAGTGTGGGCTCTATCTCCGTAGTGACTTTGCCAAAGTTGTAGGCATCGATACACCGGCCATGCTCGACTACCTCCTCCTCAAGGACCGGGCGTACATACAATACGAGGAGAAGGAAACGGCCAACATAGCCAGGGAATCAAGGCACAGAGAGAGTTCCAAGTCCTCGAAGAACGATGAGCCCTCGACATCTCGTCGGGGAGATAAGAAACAGGAAGACAAGTCCCGCGATTCCAAGGACTACAATGGGCCAGTCGGTCGTTTCCACGACTATACCCCTCTGACAACCTCAAGGGAGTGTATTCTTTCTGAATGCACCTGTGATACGGTGGCAGAACTGACTATTATACTGGTTTGCATTTTGTATTCGCAAATGTTGCCGTAAGTAAGAGTCGCCACCGAATTTTATTTCATCCAACAAAGAAAAAGGAAAAAGAACAGAAAAAACCTTTTTTCGAGATATTTCTGAGTACGGGGGGTAGATTATAGAAAGGGAAGGTGTTAGCACCCTTTCTATCCGTGGTTTTCCACGGGCTCTTAGGTACTTGCTCATTTTTTAAATTTCTTGTGTGTGCTTGTTTTAAAAAGTTTTATTTACTTCATGATAACCCTTGTATCGGTCCTCAAGAGTGTGATGAAGTTGTTTTGAAAACTGTTTTTGAAAAGTGTTGGTGTGAAAAGTTTTTATTTTGAGCAAGTACTTAAGATTTCTACCTACTCGAAAAAACGTTTGTTCGCTTTAGTTTCCTTTAGACAGTTCTATCCTACTATTAAGGAGTAGGTAGCTCTGTCGTTGGATTTGTAAAGGGACGTTTGAACGGACAAAATGGTCTCTGAAGGAAACAAGTAGAGATACCTTAGCATTTCGAAGGGACTATCATCATAAGATCAATTTGTAAGCAACTCGAGGGACAAATAGGGACTATGATCTTTATGACGATTTTGAATCACGGGTCATTGCTAAGGTATCCCTATGTTCGAGGGACACAACCATTATTTCTGAGGCAACCAAGTGGGGAAAACCCTAGGAGTGAACATGTGCAAGTGTGTTTTTTTCAGTTAATTATCTTTGCACAATTAGGGTTTTCTACTGTATTAATTTGATTTATCTTTTGCATGTAAGCCTATTGTCCATACATCTAGCAGTTTAATAGTTGCGGAAATTAAAAGTGAGAAATTAAAACCCTAGCTATTACAAGGCTTTGGGGAGGGGATTGCATAATCAAAAAAACCGGGGAAAAATGATAAATGCGAAATAGTAAACCTAATTAACTATTACAAACTGGGAACAGTTACAATAATGAATAAAGATAATGAAAGTAAAGACGCGCGTGAAAGTTAAAACTGGAACAAATTAGAACCTAAGAAATCTAATTAATTAAAAATGTTTTTTTTTGTATTTTTTATTGAAAAATAGTTGCAATTTTCAAATTAATCCTAATTTCTATTAAATTTTAATTACAAAAAAAAATGTTTAAGTTAACCTAATTAAACTAATTAATTAAATACAAATAAATATTTTATGAAAAGAAAATTAACTAAAACTAATATTTTTTGTAATTTTCTGATTTTAGGATTTAATTAAAAAATGATTTTTATTGTGAAAGTAATTAAAATAATAAATTAAAAGAAAAAAATAAGTAAAAATAATAGAAAAATTGAGGAGATGGGCCTGATATTGTAAGTAATCCGGGGGGTGTGTTACCAATTTTCTGTTAGGCCCAAAGCTGGCCCAGAGTCTGGTGCCTAATCCAGTGGAGTCATCTCTTGAGGAATCATGGTGGACCTTTAAGGCTGAGGCGTGGGATCTACATGGTGATGGATATCAAGGATGAGATTAGGGGCGCATGGCAGGTATTGGAAAGGTGAGACACACCGGATCTGCAATCAAATTGTTAGAAAATAAAAATTCCAAACCTGGATCTCGAACCCAGGACTCTCGCCTCCCATACGTTCCTCCTTCCCATCAGGCCAAGTTGTCATTCGTTGATTTATGTTACAAAATACTAATATAATGGAAACAATGTTTCATGCCCAAAACGCGCGCGTGAATTTAAATGGTCCAATGGAAGTCAGCCACACAATCATCTCTTTCCTCAAGACTGTTGTCTTAGATTCCTATCTTTTTCCTACAGACAAAACTGTCACTGAAGGTTATAGTGACAGTTTTCATCCATGGCTACAAACCTGCAATAACTGAAAATGCAACACAAGCCAAATAAATGTAAACCAAAGGTACAAGACGGTCATAAATTATGGCCTGGGTTCAATGGTGCCCATGATTTGATCTAATTTCGCCTATATAGGGAAGCCCCAAAACGAAGCTTGGAAACCCTAGTAATGGCTATCTTCCTTCCCTGCACTCAAAACTCAATTAAAGCATTCAGCAAGCATCGAATCCTTATGGCAAACCAGAATACATGATTAAACTACATGGAAAAAGCCTATATGCACATAATCAAAATCAAAAAAATATGTTAAATCGTGATGTGTATGGAGCGTGATTCTTGATGCTTCAGAGCTTGGCAAGGGTTGGAAAAGCTTCCAGAGACGTCTAGGAATGTATTGCAATCCTTAAACCTCCTTGAGAGTGGCTGTAATCTGGGATTCCAATTGAGATTTTTTTGACAAAAAAACACAAGTTTCTCTTTCCGTTTCACACGATTCTTCCACCCCCTTATGCTTGGGATGTGTTATGTATATGTATCTCTTTGAATTAGGTTAACAAAAGAGCTCTAAATCCTTGCCAATTATTAAGATTTGATTCCATTCCAACCTTGCATTATTTCTTTCCAAATCAATCTAAATCATTCCATTCTCACTCCAATCAACCTTGGCACGATTTGATTCTGTTTTGGTAGCATAAATGGATTGCATTTCATTCAAAATCAGATCAAAAAACAAATCTTCCATATTGTATATCATTTATTTGATTTAATTTGATTTTTAAATGTCTAAAATCAAAATAAATTAAATAAATAAAGTCAATAAAATATGGAAGAGTGTTTAAGTCGTGGACTTTGTTAAAAGTAAGATGCAAGCATAAAAAGTTAGGCCCATTTGCCAAAAAATGCAATTTTGGGCATCGTTGACTTTTGACAATTCTCCAAAAATGGCCATCTTTGACAATGCATATCTCCTTCAATTTTGACCCTAATGAAGTAGTTAAAAACACAAGAAGGGGGGGTTGAATTGTAAATCTGAAAATCAATGCAATGAACAAGATATTTTTATCCTGGTTCGTTTGATCTCAAACTACTCCAGTCCACCCGTCAAGGTGATTTCGCCTCTCTCCAACGAGGTCTTAATCCACTATATTCAACTGAATATTACAGACTGCTTTAACAACTGCTAAAGCCTTCTTTATGCAAACCACAACCCGGTTTGTCAAGGAAACACTTTCTTACAAAGAAGATAAATCTAAGTGTGTGAATGTTTTCTACAAAACTGTATCACAACTGTGATGTATACACAACTTAAAGCTTAGAAACTAGATTGCTAAACAATGATTGAATAAGAGAATGTGTAGTGTTTAGCAAACTGAGAGAAGGAAGATTATGATCAGCTTTTAGGCGTGTAAAGATTGGAGAGCATTAGCCAATTCAATCTTCAAAGTCTTGTTTATATAGCACTGAGATGTTGAACGTTGGAGCAATATTCTTGATTCAATGCTAATAACAAACTTTCCTTATCGAGCAGATCTTGTCTGGAATGAGGCCGTTGGTATTAATTTGCTTTCAATGCACAGTACTGTTGCTTACTTAATGCAAGTTCTGGCTTGGCTCATTCTGATTATGCTTAGCTGCTGATGAACTGTTGTGTTTCTTTATCAGAGTGTTGAGCGCAGTTCTGTTCATCAGACTTCAGCATATACGTGAATTAATCTTCTGATTCTGATATTCTGATATGGCAACTTCTGATGCTGATTAGGTGTGATCTTGCTTATACCAATCAGAGTATCTGCAAACCAGAACGTAATAAATTAGGCAGCATATAGTTCATACATGAATCATATAAGTAATACATCTTTTCACTTTGTTATCATCAAAACTTAAACATAGGGTAGTAGATTCAAACTTTGTTCTAACAATCTCCCCCTTTTTGATGATGACTAAAACTAGATATTTTTAAATGAAAATAATGTAAAAAGGTGTCAGAGAGATGCATCAGAGTAAGTGGTTATCAAAGATAAGGGATAAAAGGATATCAGAGTTGAGAGATACTCCCCCTGAGTTTATTACTTCCCTTTTTGATTACAAGTGTTCTTCAGGATTAGATCTTTTTGCCTTTCTTTGAACATCAGAGTATCAGAGTCTTTGACTATCAGAAGCTTTGGATCAGCATATCACAGCAGAGCTTCAGATCAGCGTATCAGAGCTTTTCTTGTCAGAGCTTTGCTTTGGATCAGAGTATCAGAGCGTATCAGAGCTCTTAGTCTTCAGAGTGTCCAAGAGCTTCCTTGTGCCTGTAGACTTTAAGCAAAACAGAAAACATTTTCAAGTATAATAGAGTTAGAATGTTCGAGAATTTCTGTCTTAGTAAATCGTTATTGTTTAAAATATCATTCTTGTTCTCCCCCTTTTTGTCAGCAATCAAAAAGTGTAGGTTATGTGCTAAAACAAATTAAGATCAGAAAAACTTGTCATATTAAAAGGGTTCAGAATCAAACAAAACATATTCAAACAGTACATCAGAAAATTAAAGAAAATATGAAAATGACATGAATAAAAAAACTAAGGTTGGGGAGGAAAGCGTGTGAACAGGTTCTCCAGCATGGCTTTGATCTGATCAGCAGTCTCATTCTGCTTGTGCACCATGCTGACAACAGTGTCAATCTTGCTATCCTGCACATCCATTCTTTCTTTCATCTTCTGGTCGTTTTCATCCATCCTCTGCTGCAGACGCATGTCATTCAGCTTCAGTTCTTCCAGAGTCTGCCTGTCCAAGGCAGCTTGAGAAACATCAGAAGCAGGAAGCTTCTGAGAGCTTTCTGCAACATCTTCTGCTTGACTTGCTTCAGCTTGAATGGTTTTGTCTTCTTCTGGTTGCACCTTTGAAGCTAGCTGTTTCTCAGACCAAGGTTCACTATTCAGAGGGAGCACAACTTCCTGAGGCAGCTGACTTTCAACTTCCTTCAGCAGCTTGCTGAAGTTCTGTTGTGCCTGCTCATAGTTGATATCCTGTAACTTGAGGGCTTCAGCACGTACCCAAAGTCTGAATTGTGACCAGAGCTGGTCAGAAGCAGCTGGGTCAATCATTCCAGGACAGACTTGCTTCAGAGAAGCAATCCATTGCTGCAAACCTGTTTCAAAATTCATAATACCAGAGCCAACATCTGGTTGTTTTGGTTTTGGGATGGCTATTTTGTGTTTCAGATCAGCAAGACGGTCAAGGCTGGTTAAGTCTATGAATGTCCTGCTGGGGTTTTCGGTGGTTTGCTTGGCAGCTGTTTGTTTTGGAGATGGAGTGGGAGAATCAGAAATTATGATTGGACTGTTTGGTGTTTTGGGAGTATTTGGTGGTGTAGATTCTGGTGAGGATGGAAACTGTGCCATGGTGACTGTTGTTCCACATGGCAGCTGGATTGCCAGAGGTTGTGGTTCAGATGATTGAGGTGAATGAGGTTCAGAAGGTGGAGGAGTTTGAGTTTCAGAGTGATGAAACTCAGGTTGAGGTGATGGTGGATGAATTTCTGGTTGAGGAGAGGGAGACGGAATTTCTGGTTGAGGAGAAGTTGTTGGAATTTCTGGTTGTTCAGGGATAAGGGGTTCTTCTGGAATTGATGAGAGAGGTTGTTGTTGTTCTGGTTCTTCAGCAGATTGTTGTTGTTCTGGTTGTGGAGGAGGGACAATTTGTGGTTCAAAGTTTGGATTGGCGGAGTGATCAGAAGTGTGTTGATCAATGTCAGACAGCACTTTGTCAATTGCTGATGTTGTTGAGATTGGTTTGGGATGTTTGGTTCTGGTTCTTCTGAGTTTTAATGCCTCAGAAGGGTCATCTTCTGGTTCAGTTTCATCTATTGTTGGGATGGGGATTGAGATTCTATGAGAGGTTGGAGGAGGAATAGATGCTGGAATAGTAGAAGAATTTAAAACAGAAGCAGCAGATAAATTACCTCTTTTCTTGGGTGTCTGCTGGGATGATCCTTCTGAAGGTGCCTTCCTCTTCTTAGTCTTCTTCAGAGTCACTTCTTGTTGAGGTTGATGCAGATCTTTGATAATCAGATTTGGATCTGTACCATCTGCTTTGCACGCGTCTTAGTATTTGAGAACCACCTCTGGTTTAGATTCTATCTTAGAAAATAAAGGAAAGTCACTCAGTGGAACTCTTCTGCTGGTGATATCAGCAATAGGAGTAGCTCTGGGTTCCTTTTTGATATTCTCTATCAACTTCATTTTCTTCAAGTTCTTCGCGTTCAGAGGCTTCCCAACTGTTGGTTCAATGGTGCTTAACTCTTGAGCTTCTATCAGATGCTCTATCAGCCTATTCTCTGTCAGAATATCTGATATCAACCTTCCAAAGGGTATCCAATCCCTCTTGGTTCTTTCTTCTTCCCTGGTTTCCTTCACACTTGTTCTGAGGTGGTTGAACAGAAGATGAGCCAAGTTGATTTTTACCTTCTGATCAATAAAGTAGATCAGAAACTGCTGATCCACATTTATGTAATCAGGTGAACTAGTTGGCTTCCTATGGTTGAAGCACCCCAGAATTATCTTAGCCCAAACTCTGTGATGATCCTTCAGATCTTTGATCTTGCTGCTGGGCACCCCATGGGTGAAAATCCTTTGAGCTATCACGCCCACGTCAGCACATCTCTCAGCCATATCAACACAGCGGACGCCACCGCCACTGTAACTGATTAACCTTGCTATGTGATTCTCAGTGATCACAATCTTCTTCCCCATAACGAAGGAGGTGACTAGATGCGTTGAAGCCTTCGCATGAATCCATAACTCCTTGACTAACATAGGGAATGTTGGTCCAACCAATCTGTCAAAATACCTTTCCCATTTTTGTGCCCTAACTTCTTCTGTTAGGTCAAAACCGTTCTCCTTCAAGCTTCCAAAATCAATGATCAATTCAGATAACACTTCAAGATTCTTCACAGGAGTGAGGAGTGTTCTGAATGGCACTTGATACTGTTCAGATGATGCTTTCTTCTGAGGACCTGCAGAAGCACTGCTGGAGGTTGCCATGTTCACACTAAAAGATTTTGAGAAGAAACTGAGAAAAAGAGGTTTTGCAAGAGATGAACACAGAAAAATGCAGAGAATGCTTGAGTATTGGTGAGAAACTGTAAAGAATTAGAATGAGAAGTTAATGTGTTTAAATAGAGTTTCAGAATATTTTGAAAAAATAAACGTTTTTAAGAAAGAGAAAAATCATGATTGCGTTTTAAAAGCATGATTACTTTTATTAAATGCTTGCTGATTTTGGGGGATTTTAGAAAGATACTTACAAACGGTTACCAGACATGTGTCTCAATGCACCCAATCAGCATTTTCCCTTCTCAGAAGCGTGCACGCGTTCTGCTTCAGAGATTTGCTGATGATTGGATGACACTTGTTTGATGTAGTGATCAACACGTCTGTCTTTGAGCTTAGACTCTCAGATCTTTAGACTTGCATCTGATACAATCTGCATGTTCTATCTTTCTGAAAGAAGATTGATCAGAAGTTCACAGTAAAGCAATTACATTCTGAAGGTAAATATATGGAATTAAAACATTTTCACTCTGGGCAGACTTTCATGCTGAGATGTTTCAGAATGAAATTAAACCTATCTTCTGAAAGGGGTTTAGTAAAGATATCAGCCCATTGATGGTCTGTATCTATAAATTTTAAGTTCGAAATTCCTTTCTGAATATAGTCCCTAATGAAGTGATGTTTTATTTCTATATGCTTAGCTCTAGAATGTAAAATGGGATTCTTACTTAAGCAAATAGCAGAAGTATTATCACAGAGTATAGGAATGTTACTCTCAAAAATCTGGAAGTCTTCAAGCTGACTTTTCATCCAGAGCATTTGTGTGCTACATCCTGCTGCTGCTATGTACTCAGCTTTTGCTGTTGATAGCGCAATTGTTGATTGCCTTTTGCTGGACCAAGAGATCAGATTTTCTCCCAGAAACTGGCAGCTTCCAGATGTACTTTTACGTTCCACTCTGTCTCCAGCAAAATCAGCATCGCAGTAGCCTACTAAGCTGTAATCACTAGATTTTCTATAAAACAAACCCAGATTAGTAGTACCTTTCAGATACTTGAAAATTCGCTTAACAGCTGTTAAGTGAGATTCTCTAGGATCTGATTGGAATCTAGCACAGATACAAACACTGAATAATATGCCAGGTCTTGAAGCAGTCAGATAGAGGAGAGAACCAATCATACCTCTGTAGACTTTCTGTTCTACATTTTTGCTTACCTCTTCTCTTTCCAGAATGCACGTGGGATGCATTGGAATCTTTGATGGCTTACATTCTGAGAGGTCAAATTTCTTCAGAAGATCTCTGATGTATTTGCTCTGATGAATGTAAGTTCCCTCTGGAGTTTGATTGATCTGAATTCCTAGAAAGAATTTCAGTTCCCCCATGAGGCTCATCTCAAATTCTGCCTGCATACACTTAGCAAATTTTCTTCCAAGAGAAGGATTAGTAGAACCAAAAATAATATCATCAACATAAATTTGACAGACTAAGATGTCATTCTTAACTGATTTACAGAATAGAGTAGTGTCCACTTTCCCTCTGGTGAATTCATTTTCTAATAGAAAGTTACTTAGCCTTTCATACCAAGCTCTGGGAGCGTGTTTCAGACCATATAGTGACTTCTTTAGTTTGAAAACATGTTCTGGATGTTTTGTATTTTCAAAACCAGGGGGTTGGTGTACATAGACTTCTTCTTCTATATAACCATTTAAGAATGCACTTTTGACATCCATCTGATATAGAGTGATGCCTCTATTAACAGCAAATGAAATTAAAAGTCTGATAGATTCTAACCTGGCGACTGGGGAAAAGGTTTCTGTATAGTCTATCCCCTCTTGCTGACTATAACCTTGTGCAACCAGTCGTGCCTTGTTTCTGATGACTTCACCTTGTTCATTTAGCTTGTTTCTGAACACCCATCTTGTTCCAATGACGTTGAATCCTTTTGGTCTGGGAACGAGATCCCATACGTTGTTTCTGGTGAATTGATTCAGCTCTTCTTGCATTGCCAGAATCCATTCATTATCCAGAAGTGCTTCATCAATAGAAGAAGGTTCAATCAGAGACACAAGTCCCATGAGAGTTTCTTCAGAGTTTCTGAAGCTTGCTCTTGTTCTGATTGGATCTTCCTTTCTTCCTAAGATAGTCTCTTCTGGGTGATCCAAGCTGCTTCTGGGTAATCTCTTCTGAGGTTGATCAGCAGCTGTTGTAGGATTGCTAGCGGTGCTCCTTTCAGACGTTGAAGCAGTGTCTGTGTTGAGAGCTTCTGATGACTTGTCTTCAGAACCTGTAAATTCAATTTCCATACCTGCAAGAACTTCATTCTGCTTTGACTTTTCAGAGTCAAGCTTATCATCAAAGCGAACACTGATTGATTCTTCCACAATCTGTGTTTTTGTATTGTAGACTCTGTACCCTCTTGAGCGTTCAGAGTATCCTAACATAATACACTTCTGTGCTTTAGAGTCAAACTTGTTCAAATAATTCTTTGTATTTAATATAAAGCAAGTACATCCAAATGGATGAAAATATGAAATGTTGGGCTTTCTGTTCTTCCACAATTCATATGGAGTCTTTTCCAGAATAGGTCTTATTGAGATTCTATTCTGAATGTAGCACGCTGTGTTTATTGCCTCTGCCCGGAAGGTCTTAGCAACGTTTGTCTCATTGATCATGGTTCTGGCCATTTCTTGCAATGTTCTGTTCTTTCGTTCTACAATTCCATTTTGTTGGGGAGTTCTAGGACAAGAGAAATCATGCAGAATGCCTCTGTCATTAAATAATGACTCAAAATCTTTGTTTTCAAATTCTCCACCATGATCACTTCTGACTTTAACGATTCTAAGATCCTTTTCATTTTGAACTTGGTTACAGAAGGTAACAAACACAGAGTGTGACTCGTCCTTGTGTCTTAAGAACTTTACCCATGTCCATCTGCTATAGTCATCTACGATTACTAACCCATACTTCTTGCCACTGACTGAAGCAGTTTTAACTGGTCCAAATAAGTCAATGTGCAGAAGTTCTAATGGCTTAGAGGTAGAAACAACATTTTTGGATTTAAAAGAAGGTTTTGCAAACTTGCCTTTCTAACATGCTTCACACAGAGCATCTGAATTGAACTTCAAATTAGGAAGTCCTCTGACCAGATTGAGTTTGTTAATCTGAGATATTCTTCTCATACTAACATGCCCCAATCTTCTGTGCCAGATCCATTGTTCGTTGTTAACAGACAGAAGACATTTTACATTCTGACTCTGTAGTTCAGAAAGTTTGATTTTGTAAATGTTGTTTTTCCTCTTACCATTAAACAGGATAGTCCCATCTTTCTGACTAACAGCTTTACATGATTTTTGATTAAAGATTATATCATAACCGTTATCACTTAATTGACTTATGGATAACAGATTATGCATCAATCCATCTACTAGCAGAACATTATTAATAGAGGGAAGATTTCCATTACCTACAGTTCCAGAGCCAATTATCTTTCCCCTCTGATTGCTTCCAAAGCCAACGTGGCCTCCAGGCTTAAGTTCCAGGCTTTGGAACATATGCCTTCTTCCCGTCATGTGTCGCGAGCAGCCAAAGTCCAGGTACCATGACTGGTGTTTCTGACTTGCTGCTAAAGATATCTGCAACATGTATTATTTTATCCTTAGGTACCCAGATTTTCTTGGGTCCTGATTTGTTAGTTTTGCCAAAACTCTGGTTGAATTTTGGTTTCACAGAGTGCTTACTGCTAGTGTATTTAATATCATGTGTGTGACCATACACAAAATGTGAATTCAGAGGAGTGTGTTTAATGGTTAAGTCCATGACATTCTTTGGTGTAGGAACCTTACCTTGGTATCCTATTCCTTTCCTGCCGTTTCTGCTAACTCCATAGATCATTGAAGCCATTTTGCTTCTATCTATGCTTTTAGCGAGGAACTTCCGGAAACTGTGATCATACTCCTTGATGATCTCATCAGCGTTGCTGGGAGTTTCAGAAATTGGTTCCTTCTGAGAGTTTTGTAAAGTGTTTTCTAATTTTGAAATCTTATTTCTCAGCTCAGAATTCTCCAATTTGAGACTCTCAGTCTTATTAAAGTCAGATTCAAGATTCCTTTTCAGGTCTCTGAATTTAACTCTAATTTGTTGATACCATTCCAGAATCTCATTAAGGCTTTCAGCAAGTTCAGCCTTGGTAAAGTTAACAACAAAGTTAGGAAATACCTCTTCAGTATCTGATTCTGAGTCTGATTCAGAAGCTTCACTATCTTCTGAGATGTTAGCCATGAGAGCTATGTTTGCCCTCTCATCATCTGATTCTGAGTCAGCTTCAGACGAGTCAGAGTCATCCCATGTAGCCATGAGACTTTTCTTCTTCTCTCTTCCAAACTTCTTTTTGGGCTTTTCCCTCTGAAGCTTTGGGCAGTCACTCTTATAGTGCCCTTACTCATTGCACTCATAGCAGATGATGTCCTTGGTGTTTGGCTTTTTGCTGCTAGAGGAGCCTTCAGATCTTCTGTATCCAGAGGAAGAATCTGTCCTTTTGTATCTGGAAGAAGACTCGTTCTGATCAGATCTTCTGGGATTCCTGAACTTCTTTTGTCTTTGCTTCCACAGTTGATTTACTCTTCTGGAAAGGAGGGAGAGTTCGTCTTCTTCTGATGAGGATCCATCAGATGTTTCTTCAACTGCCTGCAAAACTTTAGACTCAAATTTTTTGTTAGATTTTAATGCTAAAGGCTTACCTTGCTTCTGAGGCTCGTCAGCTTCTAGCTCCATCTCATGACTTCTGAGGGAGCTGATAAGTTCCTCCAGAGTGATTTTGTTGAGATCTTTAGCTAGCTTCAGAGCTGTAACCATTGGTCTCCACTGCTTGGGTAAACTTCTGATGATTTTCTTGACATGGTCAGCAGTAGAGTATCCTTTGTCCAGAACCTTGAGACCAGCTACCAGAATCTGGAATCTTGAGAACATTGTTTCAATGGATTCAGATTCTTCCATTCTGAACGCCTCATACTTCTGAATGAGCGCCAGAGCTTTAGTTTCTTTGACCTGAACGTTGCCCTCATGCGTCATTCTGAGTGAGTCAAAAATGTTCTTTGTTGTGTCTCTGTTGGAGATCTTTTCATATTCAGTATAGGAGATGGTGTTGAGGAGGATGGTTCTGACCTTGTGGTGATTCTTGAAGTCACGCTTTTGTTGGTCAGACATTGTTTTTCTATCAATCTTCTGACCGCTTGCATTCACAGGGTGCGTGTATCCATCTGTCACCATATCCCACAGATCAGCATCATGTGCCAGAAAGAAGCTTTCAATTCTGTCTTTCCAGTAATCAAAGTTTTCTCCATCAAAGACTGGAGGTTTGCCGCTGAATCTGTCTCTGTCCTCATGGTTGTCATTGCTGGTGTGAGAATAGTTTCCTGCCATTGTGTTTTTCTGACGCTGGATCTTGTACTGACACGGTTAAGTGTTTTAGCTCAGAACCAGGCGCTCTGATACCAATTGAAGTAGTGAAAAACACAAGAAGGGGGGGTTGAATTGTAAATCTGAAAATCAATGCAATGAACAAGATATTTTTATCCTGGTTCGTTTGATCTCAAACTACTCCAGTCCACCCGTCAAGGTGATTTCGCCTCTCTCCAACGAGGTCTTAATCCACTATATTCAACTGAATATTACAGACTGCTTTATCAACTGCTAAAGCCTTGTTGATGCAAACCACAACCCGGTTTGTCAAGGAAACACTTTCTTACAAAGAAGATAAATCTAAGTGTGTGAATGTTTTCTACAAAACTGTATCACAACTGTGATGTATACACAACTTAAAGCTTAGAAACTAGATTGCTAAACAATGATTGAATAAGAGAATGTGTAGTGTTTAGCAAACTGAGAGAAGGAAGATTATGATCAGATTTTAGGCGTGTAAAGATTGGAGAGCATTAGCCAATTCAATCTTCAAAGTCTTGTTTATATAGCACTGAGATGTTGAACGTTGGAGCAATATTCTTGATTCAATGCTAATAACAAACTTTCCTTATCGAGCAGATCTTGTCTGGAATGAGGCCGTTGGTATTAATTTTCTTTCAATGCACAATACTGTTGCTTACTTAATGCAAGTTCTGGCTTGGCTCATTGTGATTCTGCTTAGCTACTGATGAACTGTTGTGTTTCTTTATCAGAGTGTTGAGCGCAGTTCTGTTCATCAGACTTCAGCATATACGTGAATTAATCTTCTGATTCTGATATTCTGATATGGCAACTTCTGATGCTGATTAGGTGTGATCTTGCTTATACCAATCAGAGTATCTGCAAACCAGAACGTAATAAATTAGGCAGCATATAGTTCATACATGAATCATATAAGTAATACATCTTTTCACTTTGTTATCATCAAAACTTAAACATAGGGTAGTAGATTCAAACTTTGTTCTAACACCTAAGAGGTTTTTTTTTTTACTTTTAAGAAATCTTAGGATGTCCCCTAAGCAACCTCTTTGGTTTCATCTCAAGTGGATCTTCCATGTTCATGTACGGAGCTTTGACCCAAAAGGTGTTTTTGTTGACTTTTTTGAATGACCTATAATGTCTGAGTTCATATCTTTCCATGAGTGCATTTCTTTAACTTGAGGACTGAAGATGAGTTGTAGGGAATTGAATTACCTTAAAAATTAGCCTTGGATGGGAAATTTCTGATAAAGTATGAGAAAGTTATGCTTGGTCAAAGTTTGGTTGTTTTTTTCCTGAGAAACCCTAATTTAGCAACTTTTGAGTTTTGATGAATTAGGAGCCTTTCTTGTGGAATCATGATAAACCATTGATAAAATGATGGATATCACTTCAAAATGTTGATGTTGACCAAAAATCTTGAAGTTTGACTGCATGTGGGCCACATTTGACTTTTTACCTAGTATAGTTGATTTTCAGGCATTTGAGCAGTTGACTAAGCAAACTTCTTATGCAATGCATGAATCTTGACATGGATTATCTTGAGACCATATTAAGACTATGGAGAAGATTTGAGACCTTTGGACTTCACCCATCTTGATGTAAATGGAAACCCTAGTTTGAGGTTCATTGTCTTAGGAGAGCATTTGTCTGATTAATCCTCGGGCCTCCTTGGGCAAGTTGAGGACTTCAATGAGTATGTTTTGAATAAAAATGAGAGGGAAAATTTTGGGGTACAACATCACCCATTTTGAATTTAAGCAAGCCAGGGTGCGCTTCCCCTGACAAACATTGTCCAAACTGGGAACCGACAAGAGAAAATATTGCAGGTTCCACAAAAGTCACGGGCATAACACGGAGGATTGCATTCATCTCAAGGATTCAATCGAAATATTGATCGGAGACGGGCACCTCAAGTAGTATAAAAAGAAGGAGGGTGCCCGCGAGGAAGCACTAGAAACCAAAAACTTCGAGGAAGGGAAGAAGTCCCCCGACCTCGACGCCATTCCGGTTTCCATGTGCATCTCACGGCCGAAAGATTTTTACTATCCAGACATGGAGAACATCCCCCTGTACTTCTCCTTCCACAGTCCTTGGGAATCTTTCCCCACATCCATGGTCATCTCTGGCGGAGGATTCAACAGGCACACAGTTGGGTCGATAAAGAGGATATTCGACCATCTCATTGAAGCCAACTTAGATATGTACGCCAAGCTCGATAAATTCTGAGGAGGATCTCATCCCCTCACCTTCTATAGGGAAGAATTCTCGGGCGGGGCCCCGAATTCGACCATCCCACTACTCGTGAGAGCTCACATGGCTAATTTCGACATGCGCTACATACTGGTCGACCAAGGTAGATCGGTGGACATCATGTACATCCATCTATTCACCATTTTACAACTGAATGAGAGCCATCTGACTGCTTACGTGGGATCAGATCTCCAGGGCTTCAATGGAGCCAGCACGAAACCCTAGAGATATGTCGAACTGATCATCACCTTCAGAAGATGGGTAATAGCCAGAGCCATCAAGACCCAATTCTTGGTGGTAGATTACCCGTCTCTCTACCAGTGCATCTTCGGGAGACTTACTCTCGCTGAACTCATCGTGGTTCCCTCTACCGTACATCTCAAGATGAAGTAATACACCGCTGAAGGCTTGGTCGCCACCCTCCAAGGGGACATCCAAGCAGCAAGGAGGTGTTTCGAAGCTTCAGGCAAGGGCCTCAGTTCCATCAAAGTTCAACCTCAAATGACCACTGAAGCCACATTATCCTCCAGCTCCGAGGAATTCAAGCCTCTATTGAGGGTTGACACCATTGACCTCGATAGTCGCTTCTCTAAGGAAGAAAGTGTTGAGCAAAGAAGGAAAGGAAAGGAGCCTATGGTTGAAGAAGAAAGTTTGACCCCCTCTGATGTTCGTGACGAACCCTTGAATCACGCATGGCCTATCCCGGACGGCGACTTCGAGCTAGTTCCCCTCGGAGAAGACCCCACCAGAGGAGTGACGATTGGATTGGACCACTCCGAACTAGCAAAAAGGCAACTCAAGGCTTGCCTGAGGGATAATACTGATATGTTTGCCTGGAGTGTGGCCGAGATGCCCAGTTTAGATCTATAGGTCGCATGCCATCACTTGACTATAGATCCTGCCCTCAAGGCGGTCACACAGCATAGAAGAAAGTAGTCGTCCGAGAAAGCGAAGGATGTAGAGCTAGCTGTAAAATACCTCCTAGAGGCATATGTTATTTCTGAAGCCCAGTACACAACCTGGCTCTCAAATGTAGTTCTAGTGAAAAAATAAAATGGAAAATGGCGCATATGTATTGATTATACTAATCTCAATCGGGCTTTCTCGAAAGATGCTTATCCCCTCCCCAATATTGACAAATTGGTCGACAACTTGTGCAGTTTCAAATTGTTATCATTCATGGATGCATACTCTGGTTATAACCAGATCCCAATGGCGAAAACAGACAAAAAATACACCACTTTCATGACCGAGTCAAGCAACTATTACTACAATATAATGCCCTTCAGTCTGAAAATTATGGGCGCTACATATCAACGCATGATGAACAAAGTTTTTTGTAACGAGATAGGCGACATGCTCGAAGTCTATATAGAGGACATGATCGTCAAGTCCACCGAGGAGCTCGACCATGCCGCCCACTTAAAGAAATTGTTCGAGCAAGCTCGAAAGTGTCAGATGCAATTTATCCCGGGAAAATGTACCTTCGGTGTACGGGAAAGAAAGTTCCTCGGATTCTATCTAACAGAATAAGGTATTGAGAAAAACCCCGACAAGTGTAAGGCATTTTCTGAATTTCTGACGCCCACCTCGAAAAAGTCCATCAAGATCTTGAACGGCATGCTCACTTCTCTCTCTTGGTTTGTGGCAAAGTCCGCCTAGCACGCGCTTCCCTTGTTCAAACTCTTGCACAAGGAAGCCGCCTTCGAGTAGACGCCCAAATGCGAAGAAGCCCTCGTTCATTTGAAACGAGAACTGTTATAGCCTCCCATCCTTTCTCGGCCCTAGAAAGATGAGGTACTCCACCTCTATCTGCCCATCACCTCTGAGGCAATAATTGTGACGCTGATAAGAGAAACTCCAGAAGGACAAAGACCAATTTACTTCACGAGCAAGGCCCTGCAGGGTCCGGAGGCAAGATATCAACAAATTGAAAAAGTAGCTCTAGCCCTCGTTAACACAGCGAGGAGACTCATACACTATTTCCTGGCCCACACCATAGTGGTCCGGACAGATCAACCAATAAAACAACTGCTCAGAAGACCATACATGGACGGAAAAATGTTGAAATGGTCCTTGGAGCTCTCTGAGTTCGATATCCAATACGAGAGTAGGAAAGCCCTCAAGGCTCAGGCCTTAGATGACTTCATAGATGAAATGACCTTTCCTGCAGATCCCAACGGATCGTGTTATTGGACGATCTTCGTCGATGGCGCCTCCAATTCAATTGTAAGCGGCATAGGCATCATACTGGAAAACGAGGAAGGGACCCTAATCGAGGTCTCCCTCGCCCTATCTTTTCCAACCTCCAACAATCAGGCCGAATATGAGGCGTTCCTCACAGGTTTGCGACTGGCCGAAGATCTGGCAGCCGAGGAAGTAAAAATCTTCATCGACTCTCAGTTGGTCGCCTCTCAAGTACAAGGGGAATATCAGGTTAAAAACGACCAACTCGCTGAATATTGGGCCCTGTTCCAGGAGAGGAAGAAGAAATTTAAATCTGTGGACGTACAACATGTTCCCCACGAACACAACGCTTGTGTAGATGTCTTATCTAAACTGGCGAGCACGAAGAGAAAAGGAGGAAATAAGTCAGTGATACAGGAAATACTTCCTCGGCCGAGCACCCAAAAGCCATACTCTACCTTAGAAGTGTTCGCCATCAGAGACAGTGATTGCTGGATGACCCCCATACACGATTACCTCACTAAGGGAAGACTCCCCAACTATTAGAAAGAAGTGATCATTGTCAGACGAAGAGCTTACTTGTATGTTTTGATCGAAGGAAAACTTTACAGGAGGGCGTTTTCCATTCCCCTTCTCAAATGCATCGACCGAAGCGGGGAGGAGCGTGTCTTGCTCAAAATCCATGAGGGCATCGGCGGCCAACATCTGGGTGGGAGAACCCTCGTGACAAAAGCTTTGCGAGCAAGATATTATTGGCCCACCATGCAGCACGATGCGAAAGAGCACGTGAAAAAATGCGATAAATGCCAACGGCACAGAGAGATGAATTTAGCTCCACCTAACGAGCATAAATCCCTCTCCTCCCCCTGGCCTTTCTCCTGGTGGGGATTAGACCTCCTCGGTCCATTCGTGGTCAGAACCAACCAAAACAAATATTTGATCGTAGCAGTCGACTACTTCACCAAATGGATATAAGCTGAAGCTTTGGCCAAAATCACCGCCCAAAACTTCCTTCGCTTCTATAAAAGAAATATCCTCGCTCGGTTTGGCATCCCACAAGCGATAGTCACCGACAACGGGACTTAGTTCACAGACCACACCTTTCAGGAATTCGTTACCAAACTGGGAACCACCCAACACTTCGCCTATGTTGAGCATCCCCAGATAAAAGGCCAAGCCAAATCTGCAAATAGAGTAATACTCAGGGGCCTCAAGCAAATATTGGACGAGACCAAGAAAAGGTGGGTCGAGGAATTACACAGTGTACTCTGGGGATATCTAATGACAGCACACTCATCAACCGGGGAGACCCCTTTCCGACTAGCTTATAGGAAGGAGGCCGTCATTCCCGTAGAAATAGAGGAACCTTCCAAGAGAACCGAGGAACCTCCCGACGAGGAGATGAGTGACACCTCCATCCGAGAAGAACTGGATCTGGTGGAAGAAATTAGAACAGGAGCGGCCCTACGAGAGGCCTCACTCAAATAAAAAATAGCCATGCGCTACGATGCAAAGGTCATACGATGAGAGTTCGAGGTCGGTAGCCTTGTCTTAAATATAAATCGAAAAGAATCTCGCAAGGGAAAGCTCGCAGTGAACTGGAAAGGTATTTATCGCGCCTACGCGAAAACAAGGACTAGAGTGTATTACTTGGAAAACTTATAAGGGGAACAACTCATTCGATCATGAAACGCTGAAAAGCTAAAACAATATTATAGTTAAAGACACTGAGCAGTCGGTGAGCTTGGTCGATAAGACAAACTTACCCACGCCCGACCATGCGTGCATGCCTGGGCACAAGCATAGCACCTAAAATATTCAGAAGGGGCGAAGCTCCGCTCTTATAATGAGTGTGCCTTCCGCCCGACATGGATAACTCAATCGTGCTCTATAGTCCTTGTGCCACAACGGTAGAACGCCCAACTCGTGATGGGAGGTTCATGCTGCTGAACCCAGGTCCCTCGAAATGAGACCAGGGTTCCGACCCACGCCCGGTATTCACCCAGGTCGTTTGATCAGTTTCCCCACACTGACGAACATACCAAACGAGCAAATCCCCGCTATAAACTCTTAGAAAAATAAAAAAACGTCCTAAAAACAGGCTAATTTTTCAACAATAACACATGTTAAATATTCAAAGCAAACGACCATTGGCCGGAAATTAAACAAAGCGACCATTTGGGCCATTAATATACGAATATTACAACAGAGAATAAATTTGTGGCCAGAGACCACGCTTGTTCAAAAATTACATAAACGGACAAAATCCCGGAGAAACAAAAATACAACAAATACGAAATGCAGGCTGGAATAAACAACAAATAGTCATCCTTCGGATTCCTCTTTGGTGACGGGAGACAGCTCGGTAGAACCCCCAGTAGGTTGAGCAACGAACTTGTTGAGATAATCAGGGACCAGAATCTGACCAGCAACCATGTAATAATTGACCCACATTCCTGAGGTGTTGAGCTTAACACCAGGGTTCAACACGTGCATCTGCTTTACAGTGTTTTTAAAGCTCCCCTCGAAAGCAGCCTGACCATCGTCAACATCCAACTGAAAACGAGCAACTAGCTCGACCCGAGTCTTTAGATCTTTGGTATCCTCTGGCTCGTCTTCAGCGGGCGTAATCTCGATAGTCAAGGCCGCCACCTTTTCCTCAAGGCCCTTTTTCTCAAGCAAGAGGAACCTGCGTTCCTTGGAGAGCCTCCCCTATTCCTCATCAGACAGCCTTCGAACCTTTTCTTCCTCAACCCGGGCCTTCTCGCTTGCAGTTAGCTTGGCCCAAAGATTCTTCAGCTCCGTCTCCTGTGAAGAACTTCCCTCGGTGTAGGTGGTCACCTTCCCTAGGATCCGCATCAGACCGCCGACATCTTGAGCCAACATCGCCCTCTTCTCTGGACGGTTCATTCCCTTGAGATGAATGGATTCGGCCCGGGGAAGATAGAGAAGGGGAGGCGAAGACCCATCTCACGGAAAACGATATCATATATAGGAATCCGCCTCCTATCATATTTCGAGCAAATTCTTCTCTCTTTCCTGGGGATGTATAGCGACCATTCCCTTTGGTTCCCTTCCTCGTGAGTGTAGACATCTGTAAAAACATCCTACGGTGCTCATAGAAGTACGAAGGCCAGTCCCAGGGGTCGTTCGTGACCCAATCCTGAAGATCATCATCGTCCCCAGGAGGAAACAGGAAACCTTGGTCGGAAGATGTCATCTCCATGTCGCCTTCCCTCGTTTTCTGCTCCAACTCATTTTGTGCGTCCCCTGAGATCTATAGGATGCTCGACGAGCTACTCGTCTCGTCTGAGGAACTACTCGAATATTGTGTAGACTCGCTCGAGAGATCGACCCTAGCGTTGTCAGCCATAGCACCTAAAAAGCAGAGGAAAAAGATGAACTCGACATTAATGCCAGAACCACTCTTCCACCGCTAGTCAAGCGAAAGGGCGTTGGAAAACGACGATCCTGTCCCTGACCAGAACCCTCACTAAGGCGCAACGAGAGCAGGAGTCACAGAAAAAAGTCCTAAGTCCTAAGAGGCCGTCTACGACACACCCCAAAGTTCCCGAGAAGATACCACAACGGCTCCGGCAATTCTAAACTACAGAAACGCCGCCTACCGCCAACACTCCCCAGCGGCGTCCTCACAAACGGAACTCTAAGCCCTAATCGCATGCATCTTTAAAAAGTAAATGGCCAAAATATGAAATACAGAAAGCGAACGATAATGGAAAAGTGAAAACTTACCAGTTAATAGAAGAAGAAAGGCTGGAAGTAGCACCTGCGAGCG
This sequence comes from Vicia faba, assembly GCA_948472305.1. Lineage (NCBI taxonomy): Eukaryota > Viridiplantae > Streptophyta > Magnoliopsida > Fabales > Fabaceae > Vicia > Vicia faba. The sequence continues at coordinate 384,991,084 of OX451735.1, read as the reverse complement.
AAAAAACTCAAGGAATGACGGTGGTTGATAGTCGAGCTAATACGAGCAGTTGAGAGAGAAGATGAAAAACACAAAAGACCTTGCTCCTCTCGTATTTATAGTTGAAATTGTCCGTACGTGCGAGACACACACCTGGGAAACTCTAGGGTCGTCATTATTATACCCTATCCCCTAGGTCATCATTGTGCCGCTTCACTGGCACACTTCCCAAAACATTCTACCTCTCCAAACTCAAGGGTCCTGACGACCAACTCCTCATCTACCCATGAGAAAGGTGCAACGGGAAACGCTCGCTTCCCTATAAGACGTGCCCCTATTCCACGAGTACGTATTAAATTCATCACTCATATACCAAGAAGCAACAACTTGGGGGAATACTGTTCTGAACTGGTCCGACAACTTGAATAGGCCCAGTCTAGACCTTTCCTTTGGTGCGGCCTGCACGTCCATGACCCGAACCGCCCGCTATTTGTCGGGAAATATCGACCATTTTCCCTCCCAAGCCAGCACCGACCTAGGATGATCGACGAGCATCCTCTCAGCCTTCCCGACATCAACATCATGCAGGACACTAGAAACTGACCAGAGAGACGTCTGTAACTGGCCCCCTCCTTGGGACCAACGGCTAGTTACATACATATCTTCCCGCTTAGACTAAGTTCTGGCAGTTACCAGATTTCACAGACCCGTATATCTAGGCGTGAAATCAGGAACCAATGGCCATGAGTCAGGGGAATTATATAAACCCTCACACCTGTGAGGGCCAGGGATCTAATATTCACTACTCACCACCTAATACTTTGCTTGTATCTCCTTTTCCCATTCTTACTTGATCGTCAGAGTGCTTTGCAGGTACAACCTCATTTTTCTCCTTGACATCACAGCCCAACCTCATTTTTCTCCTTGACATCACAGCCCAACTACCTTTTCTCCTTAGCATAAAAAAGTGTTTGAAGATTGAAACCAATGTTTTGCCGATGATGCGGGTTGTGTCTGTTCTCAACCAAGGCTATCAACATGAAGAAAAGAACCCCCAAATTCACTAATGATTTTGGATGTGTCAGTCCTCAACCAAGACTATCAACAGGAAGAAATAAACCCCAAAATTAACACGATAACAAAATAAAATTGAATGTCTTATCAAATGTTCTTTGGTATTTCCGTATGTTAGATGCACCAACTATTATGAATGACCTTGATACTTTGATATGGTTATATGCACGTCATTCTAGATGTGACGCTCTTCAGTGGGAAATCTACTGTCGGGATTTCCAAGGAATCTACTGTCGAGATTACATTATGAGCTATCTTCTGCCGAGGTCTTCTGGATAATCATCTGCCGAGATTGACCAGGAGAATCTACTATTAAGATTCGATTGAGAACTACCTTCTACCAAGGTCTTCTGGATAATCATTTTCTGAGATTAAGTAGGTGAGTCTACTGTCAAGATTCTTTTGAGTATTACCTTCTGCCGAAGTTATCTGGAAAATCATTTGTGGAGATTAACCAGGAGAATCTACTGTCGATATTCTGTTGAGGGATTACCTTCTACCGATGTCTTCTAGATAATCAACTTTCGAGATTAACCAGGGGAATCTTCTACCAAGATTCGATTATGAATTACCTTCTGTAGAGGTCTTCTGGATAATCAACTGTCAAGATTAACAAGGGGAATCTACTGCCCATATTCAATGTAGAATTACCTGTTAGAACAAAGTTTGAATCTACTACCCTATGTTTAAGTTTTGATGATAACAAAGTGAAAAGATATATTATTTATATGATTCATGTATGAACTATTTGCTGCCTAAATTATTACGTTCTGATTTGCAGATACTCTGATAGGTATAAGCAAGATCACACCTAATCAGCATCAGAAGTTGCTATATCAGAATACCAGAATCAGAAGATCAACTCACGTATATGCTGAAGCTTGATGAACAAAACTGCGCTCAACACTCTGATAAAGAAAACAACAGTTCATCAGCAGTTAAGCAGAATCAGAATGAGCCAAGCCAGAACATGCATTAAGTAAGCAACGGTACTGTGCATTGAAAGCAAATTATTACCAACGGCCTCATTCCAGACAAGATCTGCTCAATAAGGAAAGTTTGTTATTAGCATTGAATCAAGAATATTGCTCCAACGTTCAAAATCTCAGTGCTATATAAACAAGATTATGAAGATTGAATTGGCTAATGCTCTCCAACTTTTTACACGCCTAAAAGTTGATCATAATCTTCCTTCTCTCAGTTTGCTAAACACTACATTCCTTTATTCAATCATTGTTTAGCAATCTAGTTTCATAAGCTTAAGTTGTGTATACATCACAGTTGTGATACAGTTTTGTAGAAAACATTCACACCTAGATTTATCTTCTTTGTAAGAAAGTGTTTCCTTGACAAACCGGGTTGTGGTTTGCATCATGAAGGCTTTAGCAGTTGTTAAAGCAGTTTGTAATATTCAGTTGAATATAGTGGATTAAGACCTCATTGGAGAGAGGCGAAATCACCTTGACGGGTGGACTGGAGTAGTTTGAGATCAAACGAACACGGATAAAAATATCTTGTTCATTGCATTGATTTTCAGTTTTACAATTCAACCCCCCCTTCTTGTGTTTTTCACCACTTCAATTGGCATCAGAGCGCCTGGTTCTAAGCTAAAACACTTAACCGTGTCAGTACAAGATCCAGCGTCAGAAAAACACAATGGCAGGAAACTATTCTCACACCAGCAATGATAACCATGAGGACAGAGACAGATTCAGCGGCAAACCTCCAGTCTTTGATGGAGAAAACTTTGATTACTGGAAAGACAGAATTGAAAGCTTCTTTCTGGCACATGATGCTGATCTATGGGATATGGTGACAGATGGATACACGCACCCTGTGAATGCAAGCGGTCAGAAGATTGATAGAAAAACAATGTCTGACCAACAAAAGCGTGACTTCAAGAATCACCACAAGGCCAGAACCATCCTTCTCAGCGCCATCTCCTATACTGAATATGAAAAGATCTCCAACAGAGACACAGCAAAGAACATTTTTGACTCACTCAGAATGACGCATGAGGGCAACGTTCAGGTCAAAGAAACTAAAGCTCTGGCGCTCATTCAGAAGTATGAGGCGTTCAAAATGGAAGAATCTGAATCCATTGAAACAATGTTCTCAAGATTCCAGATTCTGGTAGCTGGTCTCAAGGTTCTGGACAAAGGATACTCTACTGCTGACCATGTCAAGAAAATCATCAGAAGTTTACCCAAGCAGTGGAGACCAATGGTTACAGCTCTGAAGCTAGCAAAAGATCTCAACAAAATCACTCTGGAGGAACTTATCAGCTCCCTCAGAAGTCATGAGATATAGCTAGAAGCTGACGAGCCTCAGAAGCAAGGTAAGCCTTTAGCATTAAAATCTAACAAAAAATCTGAGTCTAAAGTTTTGCAGGCAGTTGAAGAAACATCTGATGGATCCTCATCAGAAGAAGACGAACTCTCCCTCCTCTCCATAAGAGTAAATCAACTGTGGAAGCAAAGACAAAGGAAGTTCAGGAATCCCAGAAGATCTGATCAGAACGAGTCTTCTTCCAGATACAGAAGGACAGATTCTTCCTCTGGATACATAAGATCTGAAGGCTCCTCTAGTAGCAAAAAGCCAAACACCAAGGACATCATCTGCTATGAGTGCAATGAGCAAGGACACTACAAGAGTGACTGCCCAAAGCTTCAGAGGGAAAAGCCCAAAAAGAAGTTTAGAAGAGAAAAGAAGAAAAGTCTCATGGCTACATGGGATGACTCTGACTCGTCTGAAGCTGACTCAGAATCTAATGATGAGAGGGCAAACATAGCTCTCATGGCTAACATTTTAGAAGATAGTGAAGCTTCTGAATCAGACTCTGAATCAGACACAGAAGAGATATCTTTAGCAGCAAGTCAGAAACACCAGTTATGGTACCTGGACTCTGGCTGCTCGCGACACATGACGGGAATAAGGCATATGTTCCAAAGCCTGGAACTTAAGCCTGTAGGCCACGTTGGCTTTAGAGGCAATCAGAGGGGAAAGATAATTGGCTCTGGAACTGTAGGTAATGGAAATCTTCCCTCTATCAATAATGTTCTGCTAGTAGATGGATTAATGCATAATCTGTTATCCATAAGTCAATTAAGTGATAACGGTTATGATATAATATTTAATCAAAAATCATGTAAAGCTGTTAGTCAGAAAGATGGGACTATCCTGTTTAATGGTAAGAGGAAAAACAACATTTACAAAATCAAACTTTCTGAACTAAAAAGTCAGAATGAAAAGTGCCTTATGTCTGTTAACAATGAGCAGTGGATCTGGCACAGAAGATTGGGGCATGTTAGTATGAGAAGAATATCTCAGATTAACAAACTCAATCTGGTCAGAGGACTTCCTAATTTGAAGTTCAATTCAGATGCTCTGTGTGAAGCATGTCAGAAAGGCAAGTTTGCAAAACCTTCTTTTAAATCTAAAAATGTTGTTTCTACCTCTAAGCCATTAGAACTTCTGCACATTGACTTATTTGGACCAGTTAAAACTGCTTCAGTCAGTGGCAAGAAGTATGGGTTAGTAATCGTAGATGACTATAGCAGATGGACATGGGTAAAGTTCTTAAGACACAAGGACGAGTCACACTCTGTGTTTGTTACCTTCTGTAACCAAGTTCAGAATGAAAAGGATCTTAGAATCGTTAAAGTCAGAAGTGATCATGGTGGAGAATTTGAAAACAAAGATTTTGAGTCATTCTTTAATGACAGAGGCATTCTGCATGATTTCTCTTGTCCTAGAACTCCCCAACAAAATGGAGTTGTAGAACGAAAGAATAGAACATTGCAAGAAATGGCCAGAACCATGATCAATGAGACAAACGTTGCTAAGATCATCTGGGCAGAGGCAATAAACACAGCGTGCTACATTCAGAATAGAATCTCAATAAGACCTATTCTGGAAAAGACTCCATATGAATTGTGGAAGAACAGAAAGCCCAACATTTCATATTTTCATCCATTTGGATGCACTTGCTTTATGTTAAATACAAAGAATTATTTGAACAAGTTTGACTCTAAAGCACAGAAGTGTATTATGTTAGGATACTCTAAACGCTCAAGAGGGTACAGAGTATACAATACAGAAACACAGATTGTGGAAGAATCAATCAGTGTTCATTTTGATGATAAGCTTGACTCTGAAAAGTCAAAGCAGAATGAAGTTTTTGCAGGTATGGAAATTGAATTTACAGGTTCTGAAGACAAGTCATCAGAAGCTCTCAACACAGACACTCCTTCAACGTCTGAAAGGAGCACTGCTAGCAATCCTACAACAGCTGCTGATCAACCTCCGAAGAGATTACCCAGAAGCAGCTTGGATCACCCAGAAGAGACTATCTTAGGAAGAAAGGAAGATCCAATCAGAACAAGAGCAAGCTTCAGAAACTCTGAAGAAACTCTCATGGGACTTGTGTCTCTGATTGAACCTTCTTCTATTGATGAAGCACTTCTGGATAATGACTGGATTCTGGCAATGCAAGAAGAGCTGAATCAATTCACCAGAAATGACGTATGGGATCTCGTTCCCAGACCAAAAGGATTCAACGTCATTGGAACAAGATGGGTGTTCAGAAACAAGCTAAATGAACAAGGTGAGGTCATCAGAAACAAGGCACGACTGGTTGCACAAGGTTATAGTCAGCAAGAGGGGATAGACTATATAGAAACCTTTGCCCCAGTTGCCAGGTTAGAATCTATCAGACTTTTAATTTCATTTGCTGTTAATAGAGGCATCACTCTGTATCAGATGGATGTCAAAAGTTCATTCTTAAATGGTTATATAGAAGAAGAGGTTTATGTGCACCAACCCCCTGGTTTTGAAAATACAAAACATCCAGAACATGTTTTCAAACTAAAGAAGTCACTATATGGTCTGAAACAAGCTCCCAGAGCTTGGTATGAAAGGCTAAGTAACTTTCTGTTAGAAAATGAATTCACCAGAGGGAAGGTGGACACTACCTTATTCTGTAAATCAGTTAAGAATGACATCTTAGTCTGTCAAATTTACGTTGATGATTTTTTTTTATGTTCTACTAATCCTTCTCTTGGAAGAAAATTTGCTAAGTGTATGCAGGCAGAATTTGAGATGAGCCTCATGGGGGAATTGAAATTCTTTCTAGGAATTCAGATCAATCAAACTCCAGAGGGAACTTACATTCATCAGAGCAAATACATCAGAGATCTTCTGAAGAAATTTGACCTCTCAGAATGTAAGCCATCAAAGATTCCAATGCATCCCACGTGCATTCTGGAAAGAGAAGAGGTAAGAAAAAATGTAGAACAGAAAGTCTACAGAGGTATGATTGGTTCTCTCCTCTATCTGACTGCTTCAAGACCTGATATATTATTCAGTGTTTGTATTTGTGCTAGATTCCAATCAGATCCTAGAGGATCTCACTTAACAGCTGTTAAGCGAATTTTCAAGTATCTGAAAGGTACTACTAATCTGGGTTTGTTTTATAGAAAATCCAGTGATTACAGTTTAGTAGGCTACTGCGATGCTGACTTTGCTGGAGACAGAGTGGAGCGTAAAAGCACTTCTGGAAGCTGCCAGTTTATGGGAGAAAATCTGATCTCTTGGTCCAGCAAAAGGCAATCAACAATTGCGCTATCAACAGCAGAAGCTGAGTACATAGCAGCAGCAGGATGTAGCACACAAATGCTCTGGATGAAAAGTCAGCTTGAAGACTTCCAGATTTTTGAGAGTAACATTCCTATACTTTGTGATAATACTTCTGCTATTTGCTTAAGTAAGAATCCCATTCTACATTCTAGAGCTAAGCATATAGAAATAAAACATCACTTCATTAGGGACTATATTCAGAAAGGAATTTTGAATTTAAAATTTATAGATACAGACCATCAATGGGCTGATATCTTTACTAAACCCCTTTCAGAAGATAGGTTTAATTTCATTCTGAAACATCTCAGCATGAAAGTCTGCCCAGAGTGAAAATGTTTTAATTCCATATATTTATCTTCAGAATGTAATTGTTTTACTGTGAACTTCTGATCAATCTCTTTTCAGAAAGATAGAACATGCAGATTGTATCAGATGCAAGTCTAAAGATCTGAGAGTCTAAGCTCAAAGACAGACGTGCTGATCACTACATCAAACAAGTGTCATCCAATCATCAGCAAATCTCTGAAGCAGAACGCGTGCACGCTTCTGAGAAGGCAAAACGCTGATTGGGTGCATTGAGACACATGTCTGGTAACCGTTTTTAAGTATCTTTCTCAAATCCCCCAAAATCAGCAAGCATTTAATAAAAGTAATCATGCTTTTAAAACGTAATCATGATTTTATTTCTCTCTCTTAAAAAACGTTTACAATTTCAAAATATTCTGAACCCTATTTAAACACGTTAACCTCTCATTTTCATCTTTTACAGTTTCTCACTATTTCTCAAGCATTCTCTGCATCTTTCTGTGTTCATCTCTCTCAAAACCTTTTTTTCTCAGCTTTTCGTCTCAAAATCTTTTAGTGTGAACATGGTAACCTCTAGCAGTGCTTTCGCAGGTTCTCAGAAGAAAGCATCATCTGAACAGTATCAAGTGCCATTCAGAACACTCCTCACTCCTGTGAAGAATCTTGAAGTGTTATCTGAATTGATCATTGATTTTGGAAGCTTGAAGGAAAACGGTTTTGACCTAATAGAAGAAGTTAGGGCACAGAAATGGGAAAGGTATTTTTGACAGGTTGGTTGGTCCAACATTCCCTATGTTAGTGAAGGAGTTCTGGATTCATGCGACGACTTCAACGCATCAAGTCACCTCCTACATCATGGGGAAGAATATTGTGATCACTGAGGATCACATAGCAAGGTTAATAGGCTACAGTGGCGGTGGCGTCCGCTGTATTGATATGGCTGAGAGATGTGCTGACGTGGGCGTCATAGCTGAAAGGATTTTCACCCATGGGGTGCCCAGCAGCAAGATCAAAGATCTGAAGGATCATCACAGAGTTTGGGCGAAGATAATTCTAGGGTGTTTCAACCATAGGAAGCCAACTAGTTCCCCTGATTACATAAATGTGGATCAGCAGTTTCTGATCTACTTTATCAATCAGAAGGTAAAAATCAACTTGGCTCATCTTCTGTTCAACCACCTCAGAACAAGCGTGAAGGAAACCAGGGAAGAAGAAAGAACAAAGAGGGATTGGATACCCTTTGGAAGGTTGATATCAGATATTCTGACAGAGAATAGGCTGATAGAGCATCTGATAGAAGCTCAAGAGTTAAGCACCATTGAATCAACAGTTGGGAAGCCTCTGAACGCGAAGAACTTGAAGAAAATGAAGTTGATAGAGAATATCAAAAAGGAACCCAGAGCTACTCCTATTGCTGATATCACCAGCAGAAGAGTTCCACTGAGTGACTTTCCTTTATTCTCTCAGATAGAATCCAAGCCAGTGGTAGTTCTCAGATATATGGACGCGTGCAAAGCTGATGGTACAGATCCAAATCTGAAGATCAAAGATCTGCACCAACCTCAACCAGAAGTGACTCTGAAGAAGACGAAGAAAAGGAAGGCACCTTCAGAAGGATCATCCCAGCAGACACCCAAGAAAAGAGGTAATTTATCTGATGCTTCTGTTTTAAATTCTTCTACTATTCCAGCATCTATTCCACCTCCAACCTCTCATAGAATCTCAATCCCCATCCCAACAATAGATGAAACTGAACCAGAAGATGACCCTTCTGACGCACTACAACTCAGAAGACCCAGAACCAAACACCCCAAACCAACAATATCAACAACATCAGCAATTGACAAAGTGCTGTCTGACATTGATCAACACACTTCTGATCACTCCTCCAATCCAAACTCTGAACCACAAATTATCCCTCCTCCACAACCAGAACAACAGCAATCTGCTGAAGAACCAGAACAACAACAACCTCTCTCATCCATTCCAGAAGAACCTCTCATCCCTGAACAACCAGAAATTCCAACAACTTCTCCACAACCAGCAATTCCGTCTCCCTCTCCTCAACCAGAAATTCATCCACCATCACCTCAACCTGAGTTTCATCACTCTGAAACTCCTTCTCCTCCACCTTCTGAAGCTCATTCACCTCAACCATCACCTCTAGAAATCCAGCTGCCATGTGGAACAACAGTCACAATGGCCCAGCTTCCATCCTCATCAGAATCTACACCACCAAACACTCCCAAAACACCAAACAGTCCAATCATAATTTCTGATTCTGCCACTCCATCTCCAAAACAAACAGCTGCCAAGAAAACCACCGAAAACCCTAGCAGGACCTTCATAGACTTAACAATCTTTGACCGTCTTGCTGATCTGAAACATAAAATAGCCATCCCAAAACCAAAACAACCAGATGTTGGCTCTGGTATTATGAATTTTGAAATAGGTATGCAGCAGTGGATTGCTTCTCTGAAGCAAGTCTGTCCTGGAATTATTGACCCAGCTGCCTCTGACCAGCTCTGGTCACAATTCAGAATTTGGGTACGTGCTGAAGCCCTCAAGTTGCAGGATATCAACTATGAGCAGGCACAACAGAACTTCAGCAAGCTGTTGAAGGAAATTGAAAGTCAGCTGCCTCAGGAAGCCGTGCTCCCTCTGGATAGTGAGCCTTGGTCTGAGAAACAGCTAGCTTCAAAGGTGCAACCAGAAGAAGACAAGACCATTCAAGCTGAAGCAAGTCAAGCGGAAGATGTTGCAGAAAGCTCTCAGAAGCTTCCTGCTTCTGATGTTTCTCAAGCTGCCTTGGACAGGCTGACTCTGGAAGAGCTGAAGCTGAATGACATGCGTCTACAGCAGAGGATGGATGAAAACGACCAGAAGATGAAAAAAAGAATGGATGTGCAGGATAACAAGATTGACACTGTTGTCAGCATGGTACACAAGCAGAATGAGACTGCTGATCAGATCAAAGCCATACTGGAGAACCTGTTCACACGCTTTCCTCCCCAACCTTAGTTTTTTCATTCATGTCATTTTCATGTTTTCCTTGATTATCTAATGTACTGTTTTAATATGTTTTGTCTGATTCTGAACCTTTTAATATGACAAGTTTTTCTGATCTTAACTGTTTTAGCACATCACCTACACTTTTTGATTGCTGACAAAAAGGGGGAGAACAAGAATGATATTTTAAACAATAACGGACTACTAAGACAGAAATTCTCGAACATTCTAACACAGAAATTCTCGAACATTCTAACTCTATTATACTTGAAAATGTTTTCTGTTTTGCTTAAGTCTACAGGTACAAGGAAGCTCCTGGACACTCTGAAGACTAAAGCTCTGAAACTCTGATCCGCTCTGATACTCTGACCCAAAGCAAAGCTCTGACAAGAAAAGCTCTGATATGCTGATCTAAAGCTTTTGATAGTCAAAGACTCTGATACTCTGATGTTCAAAGAAAGGAAAAAAGATCTGATCCTGAAGAACTCTTGGAATCAAAAAGGGAAGTAATAAATTCAGGGGGAGTATCTCTCAACTCTGATATCTCCTTATCCCTTATCTTTGATAACCTCTTACTCTGATACATCTCTATGATACCTTTTCACGTTATTTTCAATTAAAAATATCCAGTTTTTGTCATCATCAAAAAGGGGGAGATTGTTAGAACAAAGTTTGAATCTACTACCCTATGTTTAAGTTTTGATGATAACAAAGTGAAAAGATATATTATTTATATGATTCATGTATGAACTATTTGCTGCCTAAATTATTATGTTCTGATTTGCAGATACTCTGATAGGTATAAGCAAGATCACACCTAATCAGCATCAGAAGTTGCTATATCAGAATACCAGAATCAGAAGATCAACTCACGTATATGCTGAAGCTTGATGAACAGAACTGCGCTCAACACTCTGATAAAGAAAACAACAGTTCATCAGCAGTTAAGCAGAATCAGAATGAGCCGAGCCAGAACATGCATTAAGTAAGCAACGGTACTGTGCATTGAAAGCAAATTATTACCAACGGCCTCATTCCAGACAAGATCTGCTCAATAAGGAAAGTTTGTTATTAGCATTGAATCAAGAATATTGCTCCAACGTTCAAAATCTCAGTGCTATATAAACAAGACTATGAAGATTGAATTGGCTAATGCTCTCCAACTTTTTACACGCCTAAAAGCTGATCATAATCTTCCTTCTCTCAGTTTTCTAAACACTACATTCCCTTATTCAATCATTGTTTAGCAATCTAGTTTCATAAGCTTAAGTTGTGTATACATCACATTTGTGATACAGTTTTGTAGAAAACATTCACACCTAGATTTATCTTCTTTGTAAGAAAGTGTTTCCTTGACAAACCGGGTTGTGGTTTGCATCAAGAAGGCTTTAGAAGTTGTTAAAGCAGTTTGTAATATTCAGTTGAATATAGTGGATTAAGACCTCGTTGGAGAGAGGCGAAATCACCTTGACGGGTGGACTGGAGTAGTTTGAGATCAAACGAACCAGGATAAAAATATCTTGTTCATTGCATTGATTTTCAGTTTTACAATTCAACCCCCCCTTCTTGTGTTTTTCACCACTTCATTACCTTCTGTCGAGGTCTTCTAGATAATCAAACATCGAGATTTAACCAGGGGAATCTACTGTCGAGATTCAACATAGAATTACCTTCTGCCGAGGACTTATGGATAATTAAATGTCGAGATTAACTAGGGGAATATACTACCAAGATTCAACAAGGGGAATCTACTTCCGAGATTCGATTGTGAACTACCTTCTGCCAAGGTCTTCTGGATAATCATCTGCCAAGATTAACCAGGGGAATCTACTATCGAGATTCAACGTATAATTACCTTCTGACGAGGTCTTCTGGATAATCAAACGCCAAGATTAACCAGTGGATCTACTGCCGAGATTCAACATAGAATTACCTTCTGCCGAGGTCTTTTCGATAATCAATTGTTGAGATTAACTAGGGGAATCTACTGGCGAGATTCAATGTAGAATTACCTTCTTCTGAGGTCTTATGGATAATCAAACGCCAAGATTAACCAGGGGAATCTACTACAAAGATTCAATGTAGAATTACCTTCTGTCGAGGTCTTCTGGATAATCAAATGCCGAGATTAACCAGGGGAATCTACTGTCGAGATTCAACATAGAATTACCTTTTGTCAAGGTCTTCTGGATAATTAAATGCCGAGATTAACTAGGGGAATCTACTGTCGAGATTTAATGTAGAATTACCTTCTGCTGAGGTCTTTTGGAAAATCATATGTCGAGATTAACCAGGGGAATCTACTGCCGAGATTCAACATATAATAGGTAGCTTGATTGACAATGATGTTTTTCTTCACATAAAACAAGGTTTTATGCTATGCGTGTAAATTTGATTGATGCATGAAATGTAATGATTGATTGATGCATGTAATGAGTGACGTGGATATGTGTCAATGGATATTGGATTTTGAAATGCGAATGTGTAATTGGGCTTTTTTTGAAATATGCTCGATCCATGCTGTCGGAATTCGTCAGATGGATGAGATGATAACTATAGCTCGATTTTGGATCGAAGAGACCTAATGCGTGATTTATGCATCCTTGTATGCTTTTGACGGGTGTCCTTGTGAGGGATCTCAAATGGTTAAGACGTAGAGAGGTTGCCTATGTAACAAGAATGATTATTGAAAAGTGGTAGGGTATTATGCTGACGTGACTTCCCGATACTCTTTTTGAACTCGAAGATTATGGATGTAGAAGAAAGATCCACTGGAGATTATGAAAGTACGCAGAGAGCTTTCCCCTTTATGGAATATCTTACCCCAATGTGCTGGTAGGGTCTTTGAGGAGATTCTCATTAATATGAGCTTGAAAATAGTTTGATCATAATTTGAATGAATCCATTATTTTGCACTATGCCCCTGATTAAAAGACTCTTAAAAATGTTTGGCTTTGAAGAACCATTTTGAATCAACTCCTTTTGATCGAACCTCGCAGTGGTTTTCCCTAACATTCGAATTTTGAAAGATGTGCCTCTCAATCTCCAGGGTGTGGAGGAAGTACCCTCAGAAAGAACTTAGATCTCACCATGAACTTGACATAGATTTCCCCAAGTATTTGAAGCTTAAAAAGTTTGTACTTGAAATTGCTTGAAGGGGAATTTGGACCCTACATGCAGTAGGATGAACTTGGTACGTACTTCCGTAACATTTGAATCTTGGAAGGTTGCCTCTGATTAATAAGGCCTTGAGAGATTTGTTAAAACGAGGAAACCGAGTCATACCCTATTGTGATATGACTTGATTAAGAATGCTCTTTCGAAAGGTATGTCTCTAATTGAACAGTGATTTGAAAGTTGATCCAAGTTGATTGAATCTTGGAACGATCACCCTTGTCAATAGTATCTTCATGTGAGAAGCTTCTTGGAAATGTTGCCTTTGATCAGACCTTTTTTTTTTAAATCTCCTTGATGCTAAGTATTTATTCGTAAGTAAAATTGTCCTCTTTGAAAAGTAATCCTAACATGATGCACATGCAAGTTTTAAAATCGAAGTTTGAATAGAAATGGATGATTAGAGATGTAGATTCGATGAAGCGAAGTGGTTAGTAATAATTTTAACAAACATAGGAGTCAGTTTAACACAAGTTTTGTTGAGTATGCTTTCATAGTGAACCTAGCTTCAATTAGGACTTTTGAAGATTTTAACGTGGCCTGGTTCATGGTTTAAGAAACAAAAGATATAAGGCTCAAAAAAAATTTAGCCCACCCCATTCTCGTTGATGTTCTCTAGTCCTAATTTCAATTAATGCAACAGATGCGTTTAATCCCCAAGAGAAATTTTGTAGTCGCGCAGATGATGAGAAGCGTAGATAAATATCCAAGTGCCGATAAAAACATTGATAAGATCCAAGAATTGATGATAAGAATTGATGATTATTGAGGTGGCAATCACAAGATTGTTCTCTAAATTATTTGTTTTTAATCCCTTATTTTTGCATGGATCAATTCTTTTGAATTTTCGGTTTATCGGGATGCCCTAACTTTTACCTAAGTAAAGTTTTGATTTCCTTTGACTTAGAGGGCTTTCTCTTTTTTTTTTCTTTTTTTTTTTCTTTTGATTTTGAAATTTTTGGACTGCCACGCTGATTGTTTTAAGCTTCGTCTTCATTAATTTTCTCGATTTTGAATAATGTATTGAGGAGGAATATATTGTGAACTTTGTCCCTATTGATTGTGTGGTACGGTGGCAGAACTGACTGTTTGTATTGGTTTTGCATTTTGTATTCGCAAATGTTGCGGTAAGAAAGAGTCGCCACCGACTTTTCTTTTATCCAAATTAAGGAAAGGGTGAAAAGAACATAAAAAGACCTTTTCGAGAATTTTCTGAGTAAGGGGGGTAGATTATGGAAAGGGAAGGTGTTATCACCCTTTCCCTCTGTAGTTTTCTACGGGCTCTTAGATGCTTAGCTCATTTTAAAAGTACCTTGTGCTTTGTGTGTTTTGAAAAATAGTTTTAAAAATACCTTAGTGCGGCGATTCGCTTGATGATAACTCTTGTATCAGTCATCAAGAGTGTTAACAAAGCGAATGTTTTTGAAAGTGTCTTGAAATGTTTTATTTAAGTGTGAAAGTTTTATTTTTGAGCAAGCATCTATGAACTATCTACTTATACTTGAAAGGTTTTTTCTTTTCCCCTATCCTTTAGATAGCGCTATCCTACTATTAGTGAGTAGGTAGCCCTATCATTGGATGTTTGAGGGACATTCGAAGGGACATACAGTCATAAAAGCAACATGTAGAGACTCTTTAGTAATTTTGCTTAAGGGACTAGATCATTTACCGAAAGGCAACGTTGTAGGATCATCAAGGGTCTTATGATATTTTAATTCAAAGGATCTTTGCTAAAGCGTCCCTATTCTCGAGGGACATGACTGTTATTTTCCGAAAGGAAACCAAAGTGGGCGTACCCTAGAGGCGTATATGTGCAATTGTGTTGGTTTTTAGTTATTTTAGTCTTGTGTTAAGTTTGCTAACGCTTTGTTTAAAGTCGTTCCATACAAGCCTAATTACTAACAGTTAATATCTTGCAGAAATTTAAAGTGAGGGAATTGTAAATCCTACGCTATTACAATGCTTCGGGAAGGGGGTATTTACATGTCCAAATGGGGAAACAAAAAGTAAAAAGTCCTAAATTTAACTATTATAACCTTTTGCAGTTACATAAATATAAAATGAACAAATTTTAAAATGGGTGCGCGAATATGGAAAGCGAGGTAAGCCCTAAAATACTTCTACATACTTAGCACTTTTTTTGTCATTTTTATTAAGAAAAATACTTAAATTAAAAAAATTAATTTTAACTAAATAAAGAAAAGAGTGATAAATAAGATGCAATCAAAACTAATCAAAAGGAAACCAATTCTAACATTTTTTGGATTTTTATTATTGAGAAAAAGACTTGAAATGGTTAAGTCTAAGTTATAATTGATTTTAAATTACTTGAAATAAAACAAAATATAATTAATTAACTTGCACAGATTAAATTTAATTATATATAAAAAAAACCTAAATCTATTTTTTATTATTTTATGATTAAATAAAAATTATTTTGAAAAAGTAAATATAAAAAGAAGTAAATAAAGAAATTCGGCGTTAGTTTTGGTAAAGGTCTCTGAATTTTGCGTTTCGAAGCCAAGCTTCCGATCAGGTTTTAGAAGGAATTTCATGAACCAGGCCTCAAAACTTACATGCTTCAGGTCCAACCTGCTCCATGTATGACTACAAACATGTATGCAAATGTCAAATAGATTAATAAATGCAGATTAACAAGATTAGATTTAAATAAACTATACCGAACGATGCAACTTGTATGAACGACTCGGGCGTGCTCCAGGCCAAAGTGAGGAATTGAAATGACTCCTAGGGACCTCAGGAGTGCAAAGATGGCACGAGATTGGATGAAGGAAAGCTGAAGATCAGGTTTTGAATTTTCACAACTTTTGAACGATTTTGAGAATTTTGAGAGAGCTTTGTGAAGAGCTTTTGAAGAGATTTTTGAAGAGTAATTTAGTGCCCCTTTGCATATGTTTTGCTTACACTTATATAGAGGTATGAATGAGGCAACATACATGGCAAGGAATCAATTAATCAAACCATGATAAAACAAAACTCAAACATATTGAAAACTTTCTATTTTTTGAAGTTGTTCTTGCCATTTTTGAAGATCCTTGTCTCTTTTTGAATGTTAAATGAACCTGGACCATTTGGATGTATCTTGCACGAAAATATGGGCCTTCTAATAGATCAAATCAAACCCAAATGTCATGGCCCATAATTCTTTGTATTTTTATTTAATTTATTTGATTTAATTCATATTTAAATGAATAAAAATTCAAATAAATAGAAATAAAAATCACAATAGTGCATGGTTAGGTTTAGAGGTCCTTGGGTATGTCATAAACATGTTTGAACCCTAAAAGTTAGGTCCATTAACCTAAAAATGCAATTTTGCTCAAAGTTGACTTCATGCATTTTTCACAAATTTTCCCAACTTGTGCAAACCATAAATTGCTCAATTTTAATATTTTTAAGATTATCTTGGACTTTTTGAAAAGCCCAAGATGTCCTCTACAATCTCTATGTTGATAATTTTTTATTTTAAAGAAATTATCTTAATGTAAGTTATCTTGACAAAAAGTGTCTTTTGTTGACTTTTTGAAAATGACCTGTAATGTATGAGCTTGTATCTTTCAAATGGTGCATTTATTGAACTTGATGATAGAAGAGAAGTTGTAGGGAATTGGATTCTCTTCAAAATGAGCTTTGTTTGGGGAAAATGGATGAAGTATGTGAAAGTTATGCCTGGTCAAAGTTCAATTGACTTTTCCTTGGAAACCCAATTTAGCAAATCTTGACTTTTGATGATCTAAGGACTTTCCTTGAGGAATCATGATCAACCCTTGATTAAATGATGAATATCACTTAAAAATGTTGATGTTGACCAAAAATCTTGAAGTTTGACTGTATATAGGCCACAATTGACTTTTGACCTAGTATAGTTGATTTTCTGGCATTTAAGCAATTGATTGAGCAAACTTGTAGTGGAATGCATGAAATTTGTCATGGACAATATTGAAGGCATATTAGGACCATGTAAAAAATTTGTCACCTTTGGAGCTTACACATCTTGATGAAAAGTGAAACCCTAATTAGAGGTTCATTGCTTAGGAGGAGAGTTTGTCTGATCAATTCTTAGTCAACCTTGAGCAATTGAGGACCTCTAGAAGCATGTCTTGAGTGAAAATGGGAGGGAAAATTTTGGGGTACAACAGATTGCTTCCTCAATCTTTGTTGATGTTCAAGGAAAATGATGCGCTTGAACCTTTGCTTAGATCGTTTCCTCAATGATGTATCGAGGAAAGAGATATGCTTAAACCTTTTATTCAGATAAATCACTTCTCTTGAGAGTAGAATGCGCCATTGAATTAATTAAAAGACTACCCTGCCCCTGGTTGAAATTAAGGTTTTTTAGAAAAATAGAACAAAACTCTAACTCCTGGATCGAGGGGGTTGACTAAGAATTATCTCCTTATATCTCCACTATTTGGGAAGTGAAATAATTCCTTACATCGTCAGCTTGGTCTTACCATTCAAAGGATAGTTTAGCAAGATTATATTATTTTGTATTTTCATCATTCTCCTTCGAAGTTTGTTAAAGTTGTGCAATGGAAGATAGAAAAGAATAATAGAAAGTCGTTTATTATTTGTGGAATAGATCAATTTCAAAAACATGCATGATTATTTATTCGAATTACTGATCACAAAGCACAAAGTTTATAACAAATAACACTTAACAAGAAAGAAATTACACATGATAAAGCCTAATTATCCCAGGGATGAGCTTCTTTAGTGATCCACCAATTATAGTGAGGTATATTCCACCATATGCGCGACATCTTCTTGAAAAGTTAATTTCTTATTGTCAATAAGCTCTTGCACCACTTCTTTGAATGAATTGCATTCTTCAATCGAATGCCCCGCTACTTCATCATGAAACTCACATTGAACATCTGAGTTATACCAAGGATGAAATA
The DNA here is from genome assembly GCA_948472305.1 of Vicia faba. Classification (NCBI taxonomy): domain Eukaryota; kingdom Viridiplantae; phylum Streptophyta; class Magnoliopsida; order Fabales; family Fabaceae; genus Vicia; species Vicia faba. The sequence continues at coordinate 384,972,983 of OX451735.1, read as the reverse complement.
AAGACTTCACGGATCTAGTTTGTCTAGGAGTCATTGATGAATTTTGGACCAGATATGACCATAATTGGTTGTATGTCATAGGGGTCGGGTCAAACTGGCAAGTTTCCCCTTCTTGGCTGTTTGGACGCCTATGTTGATTCAGGCATTGGTGGTGATTGTTTCTATTCTAAATCCGTCGATTCTGACATGGGCGTTGAGGTGAAATTTTAACCTGCTAGTTCTGTGGTATAGGCCATGACTGCTGGTGTTGAAGACCAGAGGGTGGTTGTTGGCATTGAGCATCTACTGCATACGAATATCGATGATAAGGCACAAGAGACAGAGCTTTTGGAGCTTGGTAAGTTTCCCATATTGCATTTGTTTCATTTTATTCTTTCCTTTGGAAACCTCTAAGGGATTCTGCTGTACCCTAAAATTTTTTGTCCCATTTTTCTTCAAGACATTCTCCTAGGGATTCTCAAATGCTCAAGGTGGCTCAAGAATTGATCAGATAAATTCTCCTCCTAAGCAATGGGTCCACAATTAGGGTTTTTTATTTCTCAGGGAAGATTGGGTTTCAAAGGTCTCAAGTGGTTTTCATGGTTCTTCATATGTCCCTAAGAATGCTCATGTCAAATTTCAAGTCTTGCATCACAAGTTTGCTCAGTCAATGACTCAGATGACTTAAAATTAAATATATTGTGCAAAAAGTCAATTATGGTCAACATCAAGATTTCGAAGTCATATTCATCATTTGATCAAGGGTTGATCATGATCCCTAAATAAAATCCCTCAAATCATCAAAAGACAAAAGTTTCCAAATTAGGTTTTCCTTAGGAGAAGTCAACTGAACTTTGACCAAACATAACTTTCACATTCTTCATCAACTTTTCCCCAACCAAATCCCATCTTGAAAGAAATTCAATTCTCTACAACTTCGTATCTCTAAGCTCAAGCCAAAAAAATGCTTCATTAGAGAGATATGAGTCAATACATTACAGGTCATTTCAAAAGTCAACAAAAAGAAACTTTTTATCAAGGCAACTTACATCAATATAAATAATCAAAAGCAAAAATTAACAATATAGAGATTGTAGAGGACATCTTGATCTTTCCAAAAAGTCCAAGATCACCTTCAAAAGATGAAAATTGAGAGAGTTATGACCATTGGAAGTTGGGAAATTGAGCAAATGCATGGAATTCAAAGTGAGCAAGCTTGTTATTTTGGGGTATTGGGTCATTGTTTCAGAGTCTAAACGTGTATTACACTCCCCGTACACCTTAAAACTTGTTCATGTACCCCTTAACCTATTTTTATTTTAATTATCTTAATTATTTTTTATTTATTCATTAATAATGCAAAATATATAAAATAAAATACATAGGCCTTTCTTATAAGGCCCAAGTCCAGAAATCTTTGACCTAATTTCCATTATATAATCTCATTGTCTTCATACAAGAGGCCACAAAAAAAACCCTTGCCACAAACTTGTCAAAATATAAAATTTTCTCAAGAACCCTAGATAGCTTAAAACCCTTGTTACAAACCCTTTCACTATAAAACATTCACTCCATTCTCTTCCAGCAAACCTATAGAGTAAGTGTGGACCAAATTGGATGGTACAAAACGCATGAAAATGTCGTACATGCATATCCGATTTCATAACTTTCACTATTTAATTTTTGTTTTGTTTTAAATCATACTAATGTTATTAACATGCTTCTGAGATGTCTCTGAACATGTTTGAATCATCATAGTGAGCGCATGCATGCTAAATTGCAGAACCCCATTGTTGCACCTACCCATGCGTTTTTTCTCATAACTCTTAAACCAGCCAGTTTTAGCCCAAATGATCCTTCCATTGGATTCGCAGCCCTCAATTTAGGGGGTAGGGTGTTTTTCGCTTTCTAATCTTTTGTTTTTTGCAGCTTTGATGGAAACAGGCCACCGAAGAAGATGGTCGGTGCTAGAGCTCCGGTACCTCTCCGGTTCAGACGTTTTGTTTATATTATATATATTTTGATTGATATAGATGAACTGATGTTTTACCGCCCTAGCAGTTGAAGCGTGTGCGTTAAGTCAATTGTGTCAAAGGGACTGGGTATGATCCAGCCTTTTGCCACTTATTTTTCTTAATATTTCCATATTTTGCAGGTTTATCATATAATGCACTGAAGCCATATTCCATCACCAAGGCGCGCTTGGCCTAATGGTGATTATGCTGCTTAAAAGTCTTGAGGGCGTGGGTTCAACACCCACCCCTACCAATCTTGGTGTTTTTACAATTCTTTATCTTTTTTCATAAAACCTAACATTTTTTCACAAACACTTTATTTTTCTTAACAAACCCTAATTTAATTTTAGGTTTTTAATTTAATCAACCCTAATTTGATTTTTAGGTTTTCTTAATTAAATTAAAATCAACTTAGATTTTAGGGTTTTGATTAATTTAATTAACTAACTTTTTTCTTAATTAATTAAAATTAACTAGGTTTTAGGTTAATCATCAAATTATTTTTTCTATCAAAATCATAAAACAATTTTCTTTTTCCCTTTATCTTACAATCTTCGCGTGCTTTATTATTTTCGAGTTATTTTTCCGATGATGTAACTGTTACGGTTTGTAATAGTTTAAATTAGGGTTTTACTTTCTATTCCCCCGGTTTTACTATTTTGTATCCCCAATCCAGAAACTTTGTGATAAAGTAGGACCCTTTAATTTTTGCCTTTACTTTCTGCATTTACCGCTTTCCTTATAACTGTTTAGCTTAATAGGTTTGTATGGTAATATCTAAAACCAACTATTAGATAACCCTAAATGCAAGATAAATGAACTGAATTGAATCACTTTTCATATATGCACCTCTAGAGTAACCTCATTTGTTGCCTCGGAAAACAGTCATGTCCCTCGAACATGGGGACGCTTTAGAAAAGACCCTCAGTTAAAAGATTGAAGTCCCTCGATGACTGTTTGATGTTGCCTCGGTAAACGATCTTAGTCCCTTACGATAAAATTTCTAAAGCGCCCCTACGAGTTGCCTTTATGACTATACGATGACCCGCGCCTGTCCCTTCACATCCAACGATAGGGCTTCCTACTAATGAATGGTAGGGTAGCACTATCTAAAGGAGCAGGAAAATAACACGAAAGATCTTTGAGTAGGTAGATAGTTCTTAATCTCTTGCTCATGAAAACAAAACATCTTTTTCACAAATACTTCTTTGAAATATTTTCAAAAAAACAAACACTTTGTACGCATTCTTAACTGATACAAGAATCATTACAAAGTTGCCGCACTTAGGAATTTTTCAAAATATTTTCAAACACATACACAAAAAGAATTTCAAAAAGTGAGCTAGAGATTAAGAGCCCGTAGATAACTACGGATGAAAAGGGTGATAACACCTTCCCTTTTCATGACCTACCCCCGAACTCAAGAAAATATCGAAGGTCTTTCCTGTTCTTTTCACCCTTTCCTTATTGGATAAAAGAAAAGTCGATGGCAACTCTTGCTATCCGCAACATTTGCAATAAAATGTAAAACCAAAAGTCAGTTCTCCCATGGTATTACAGAATTGGTGACTCTGTTGGGGAACTAAAAGTGGGGTTACCTTTAAAGTTAGATCACTTTCAATGCTTTACTTGTTTGCTGTGATTTATTTACATTTTGGAGCTTGCTCGGGTTTATTTTCTTGCAAAGATCCTACATCTGGATCTGGGGGAATTTTAGGTAAGTAGCAATAGATCATGGAAACTATACGGCATATACCGATATGGTTAAAGTGATGGCTACATTAGTGCGACACATTGGTTTGTACTGGTGTCCCTCGAGTCAGTCAGGAGAATACTAGGTTGGCGCGTGGTGTCATAAGCACTAACTGACCTTAGAACCTTAATTAACCAAACTTAGCCATTAGAACATAGTGAGATAGCCGAATTTGGTGCAGTCTGAAGTTGGTTGATACTCGATACTACACTCATTGAGATTCGACTCACGGTTTTTGTTTGGTGGAAAGTAAGTTATCGTGCTAGACAGAACTTGTGGGAAAAATCAGTGATATTGATATCCCTAGAACTTAGTTTACTTCTTTAGGACATGTTGAGCCAACTAAAATTAAAGAGGGTACTTACCTACAAACCCCATGCAAGCCTTAAACCTAAGGCCTTTGTGTGATTTGATTGTGTTTGATTATTTGTTTAAACATAACATCATAACATTATGACATCATGATATCATATCATGACTAACCATTTCAAGGATTTGCGAGATTTATCTATGTCCTGTGTTGCAGGGTAATGGCTTCCAGTCGTAGGAATACCATCCGAATCAACTTCTTAAGGATACCCTCCAAGCTTGAGGAATTAGTCTCAAAGGTTCCCGATAATTCTCAATTCATCGACAGACATGGTCATCTACTCAGTTTAGTTACTACTGGCTTCCAGGAAGACATGATGAGTGTTCTTTTCTAGTTATTTTATCTGAAGCATCACTATTTTACCTTCCTTTGGTACCCACAATGGAAGAATTATCTAAGTTTCTCGAAGTGCCTATTCTTGATCAAATACCCTTCACCAGTCTAGAGCAAGTTCTGAAACCTGAAGACGTTGCAGTAACCTTACATTTGAAACGATCGGACATTGTATCTAATTGGGAAACCAGGAATGGAGTCAAGGCTTTTCTCAAAAATTTATGATAGAGAAGGCTTAGTGGTTTCTAAATTCCATGAACTTTCGTGCTTTCGAGGATATGTTGTCTTTGCTATTTTATGGGTTGGTATTATTCCCTAATCTGAACTAATTCATAGATTTGAATGCCATAAAATTATCTCTTACACATAATCTGGTACCTACTTTGCTCGGATATGTCCTGTATTCCCTCCACACTCGTACTATGAATAAGCGAGGAACTCTTATGTGTTGCATACCTATATTGTCCAGGTGGTTTATTTCGCACCCGCCCCGATCAATGATAAAGAATGAGCAAGGTCTGAGTTGGTTTCAAAGGTTGAGGTAGGGGTGGAAAACGGGCATGCTCTCCCTGTTTAGGCCCACCCCAGAAAAGCCCGCAAAAATCGGGGCGAGGCGGGGAAGACATATTTGAGTATGAGGGCCTAAAACCTAGGCCCGCCCTGCAAAAAAGTTAGTGCATGGCGGGGAAAGCCTACGGGCACGGCACCTTTTAGGCATAAAAATGCAAAGTTTTATGCTAATAATCATGCCCCAAAAGCCCGTGAAGAAAACAGAGTAGGGCGGGGCGGTCACATTTGAGGGTGAGGGCCTAAATTATTGGCTTGCCCCGCACTAAAGTGAGGGTAAAACGGGCATGCCCTACGGGCCGGGCCCGTTTTCCCACCCCTAGGTTAATGTCACTCACTCATGCAGATATCCATTGGTGTTCTGGATCTCAGGAAGATATCACTATTATTTATCACTGTAGGGAAATCCCTAATATACCACTCCTTGGTATAAGAGGGGCTTCACTTACAACCCTTCTCTAGCTCTGCGTCAGTTTGGTTATGCTCGAAGGGACGTTCCTCATGATATGCTCATCTAGGGTATTATGTTCGACTATGACAATGATCCTCAAAATTACCATCAAAGGTTTATACGTGTTTGGGGTACGGTCAACAAGATTGATAACAAGACTTTGGGACACGAGAATTTCATTCCTCTAGAGCCTTACCTCAGATGGGTACAGTCTCGTGCTCAGAACCTTAAAATGGAATATCCTACTATCTTACTAGTGATCATAGAGCATTTTGTTGAAGGGGGTGTTTCTCATACCGTTCATCATCCCGATATGCCTACTGACTTCTAAGAACTACAGAAGTTATGGGTTCAACTTAAGGAGGAAAGGGATACCTTCGAGGATCAATTCTATGCTATGAGAAAAAGTACTAGAGCTGACGAAACGACTCCATGAAGAACAAAGCCTTAATGCATATGTCAACGTAAAGAGGAAGCGTCCATGGTAGACTTGAATTAACATTTTGCTTCTTTGTAACTCTTTTTGTTGAAAGAAATTATAGTTTGAGCTTATTACTAAAATTTCTTTTATTTCCTTTTGTTTAAACAAATTTAAATCCCGCAACGGTCCTTGAAAACATTGCACTTGCATTTTCACATCATGCATATCATCACATAACAGGTACTCTATAAGTAGGTTTTCTTATCTTCTTGTTGTTTATTTCAATAAAAGATGGCTCTAGAATAGACTGTCAAGGAACTCCAAGCACAAAATGCCCAATTCCAGGAAATGCTCTTGAACTTAGCCCAGGGGTAGAAAGATATGATGGCTCTAATCGCCAAAAAGAAGAAGACTTTGAAGCCAAATGTTATCCTCAATGTGGGGAGAAGGTTCAAAGGTCCCTCTAAACCGGTTCAAACTATTGATATATCCTCTGATGAAGATGACAATCAAGAGGAAAACGGTAGAAGTGTTAAGGTTGAAGGTGGAAGCAATCAAGGTTCTGGGAAAATTCTTGAGGACGAAGCTTATTTTGATTAATAGTATCCTTCTGCTGATGATAGATACAAACAGTTGGAAGATCTCCTCAAGGTCATGGAAATCCAGAAAGTTGCTGGATTGGATTTTGAAGAGTTGGGTCTTATTCCGGGGGTAGTTATCACTCACAAGTTCAAGGTTCTTGCTTTTGCTAAATACAATGGCGTGTCTTGTATGAAACTTCATCTGAGATCTTATGTTCGGAAGATCCAACCCCATACTGCTGACAGAAAGTTATGGATTCACTTCTTTCAAGAAATTTTGTCTGGTACACAACTCTAGTGGTTCTATTAGCTGGAAGGAACCAACATCGTACTTGGGAAGACTTGGTTGATTCTTTTTATAAGCAGTATCAATACAATGCTGACCTTGCACCAACTTGTGTGAAATTACAAAACATGACTATGGGCTCGAATGAGGGGTTCAAAGAGTATTCCTAAAGGTGGAGAGATCTAGCTGGACAAGTGCAACCTCCTTTATCTGACAGGGAGCTGGTTGATATGTTCATGGGAACTTTGACAAGTCCATTTTTTAACCATCTGATTGGAAGCTCTTCATCTGGTTTCACTGAGCTGATTTTAACCGGTGAACATGTTGAAAGTGGTATCAAGAGTGGAAAAATTTCAGTGGTTGCGTCTTCAAGTACTGTGAAGAAGATGTTCAGTGGTAAGAAGGAGACCAATGTTGTTTATGGCCAGAAGTTTCGTGTTAAAAGTGACTGCATCAGTCTGTGGGAGTGGTATTAATTTCTAATCCTGCGCCTGTTCAACAACAGGGCAATCAGCGTAGGTCAGACGCTCCGAGAAGATAGTTTACAAAGATCAGCATGCCACTGTCTCGGGCATTACAACATTTACTAAAAGAAGAGTTGATAACAGTGAGGGATCCTTCTCAAAATCCCAACACATCCTCTCCTTGATACAATCCAAATGCAAAGTATGCCTACCATTCCAACAGTCTTGGAAACGACACCAATAACTATTGGGCCATGAAAAACAAAATTCAAGACATGATGGACAACAAAGAGATTGAGTTTGATCCTCTAGAGACCCCAAATGTAATTATTGCACCAATGCCGAAGTATGACAAAGGCATAAGTGCTATTGAAGATGTTTTTTATGTTGCTACTGTAAGTGAACTGGTTACTCCCTTAACAATAATCAAGAAGAATCTGTTGTAGGCCGATTTATTTCCAGGTTGTATTGAAAAATGTTACTGTTGCACAACCCAACCCAATGGCTACAAATTACTGAAGGAATGCGCTTAACGCCTAATGTACAATCACATAATTCTGGTTGAGATGATTTCGACTACTGAGAATTTGTTTCAAGACTTATCCGTAATTTCTGGCACCCCTATCAGGATCCCTTCCAAAGGTCCTATAAGGATTACTGCCAATATGAAAGTTACTCCTCTGATCATCACTACACCTGGACCTGTCCCATATTCTTCGAATAAAGTTATTCCTTGGAACTATAGATTCGACGTCTACTACCATGGCATCAAGCAAGAACTATCGATTGTTGAAGATAAAGTCACTGAAGTTGCTGATCCCGGCATTGACAATATTTCTTGGACCAATAAGGTTACTAGAAGTGAAGGGTTTTCTCCCTATAAATCTCTCCGAAGACTGTCGCTACACCTGCTAGAATTACTACTACCGAGTCAACTACTGAGGCTCGGGGCAAAGAACAAATAGCGGATCCTGCCCAGACGGAGGCGCCTAGAGATATTATAGTTAAAAAAACCTCTAGGAAAGAGTTGGAAGAGGTATTAAAGATTATCCGTAAGAGAGACTACAAAATTGTTGAACAGTTGGGGCAGACCCCATCCAAGATCTCTATGTTATCCCTATTACTGTGTTTTGAAGCCTATGCACAGGCTTTGATGAAATTTTTGAAGACTGCTCACGTGCCACAAGAGATTTTTGCTGATCAATTTGGAAGTTATGTTGCTAGCTTAATGGTTGATAATGGATTAGGTTTCTCTAATGTTGATCTGACTCTAGAGGGGAGAAATCACAATAAGGCGTTGTATGTCTCCATTGAATGCAGGGGCACTACCCTGGATCATGTATTGGTTAATATTGGTTCCTCATTAAATGTTCTACTGAAGGGAGCTCTAGATAGACTTGATTACGAAGGGGTTGTGCTGAAACCCATTGATATTATTGTTCGAGCCTTTGACAGGTCAAAGAGGATGGTACACGGAGAAGTGGATCTTCCGATCAAGGTAGGTTTGCAAATCTTTGAATCTACTTTCTATGTAATGGATATTCGACCAGCTTATTCTTGCTTATTGGGGTTCCCTTGGATCCATGGGGAAGATGTTGTTACCTCAACCCTAAATCAGAAGCTAAAGTATCATGTGAACAGAAAGATCATTACTGTCTGTAGTGAAGAAGAGTATATGGTTAGCCATGTGAACTCTTTCTGGTATGTCGAGATGAATGGAGAATTCATCGAGACTCCTTGTCAGACTTTTGAAGTGATTTCCCCTACCGTTACTAAATACGTTTCCGCAATCCCTAAGGTTACCAGGGTTCTGCATAAGATGGCTTCCTTGAAAGATGCTAAAGCTGCTGTAGAAAAAGGTGGTTGTACTATTTGGGGTCAGTTTCCTAACATTCCCTATAAATCTGACAAATTTGGTTTGGGTTTCACTGCAGAGGGTCAGGGGGTTGTTCGTCACTCTCGTGCTAGAAGACCACCACTTTGCATCAGCAACAACGAAGTCAACGCTATAGAAGATGCTGACAGTGATTATGACCTTGAAAGTTGGATCTTTCCTACCAATGGAAAAGGGCTCAACAACTAGAAGGAGTAAGACATTATCTCTATCTCCTTTAGTCAAGAGTAATAGCTACATTTCCTTTTTTATTGCTTTCAAGTTTTGGCTTTGTAATATTTAAATAATGACTTTAAACCTTGTGCCTTACCCGGGGCACAATGGTTCGTTTGTTAAGGGTTGTCATTTCATAAACATATTTTCATTTAATAAAAGTATTGGACATTTTGCATTCAAATTTTGAGCTCTTTGTCTTTCTTTTACTTTTACCATTTTTCAAATATCTATTTGTTCTTACACATACTCATGCAATAAATTGCAGATCCACATCCACTTTAGATCTCGTTGATAATGACTCTGCTCTTGCCACTTATGAATTTGAAAATCCGATCTACCAAGCCAAGGACGAAGGTGAGAAAGATTGTGAAATACCTGGAGAACTTGCTAGAATGTTAATACAAGAGGGAAATTTTATTCAACCACCCTAAGAGCCAGTTGAAATTGTAAACTTGGGTACTGAGACAGACAGGAAAGAAGTCAAGGTAGGCGCTAACTTAAAGGACAATGTCAAGAAAATATTGATTCAGATTTTGATGAATATGTTGAGATCTTCGCTTGGTCGTATGAAGACATGACAAGGCTTGATACTGATATTGTGGTTCACCATCTGTCGATGAAAGAGGGATCTGCTCCGATAAAGCAGAAGGTTCATCGAATGCTTCCTGAGATGTTAGAGAAGATCAAAGCTGAGGCTATGAAACAATTCAACGCGAGGTTCTTAGCAGTGACATTCTATCCTTAATGGGTTGCAAATGTGATGCCGGTAACGAAGAAAGACGACAAAGTACGCATGTGTGTAGACTACAGGGATCTAAACAGGGCAAGCCCCAAAGATGACTTTCCACTTCTACATATTGATGTTTTGGTCGATAACACCGCTCAGTACAAGGTATTCTCCTTCATGGATGGCTTCTCAGGATGTAATCATATCAAGTTAGCACCATAAGACATGGAGAAAACTACCTTCGTCACACAATGGGGAAACTTTTGCTACAAAGTCATGCCTTTTGGGTTGAAGAACGGAGGTGCAACATAGCAGCGTGCTATGGTAGCTTATACCATGACATGATTCATCACGAGATAGAGGTCATGTCGATGATATGATAGCCAGATCTCAGACTGAAGAAGAACATCTTAACCATCTACACAAGTTGTTTGAGAAGCTGAAAAAGTACAGGCTGAGATTGAATCCGAACAACTGCGCCTTTAGGGTGAGATCCAGTAAGCTCCTGGGTTTTGTTGTCAGTGGTAAAGGTATTGAAGTTGACCCCGCCAAAGTCAAAGCAATTCAAGAAATGCATGCTCCCCGTACCGAGAAGGAAGTCAGAGGTTTCTTGGGATGACTCAATTATATTTCCCGATTCATTTCTCATTTGACTGCTACTTGTGAGCCAATCTTCAAGTTGTTGAAGAAAGATCAGGTAATAAAATGGAACGACGATTGTCAAACAGCTTTTGACAAAATCAAAGAGCACCTACAAGAACCTCTGATTCTGATGCCACCAGTTGAAGGAAGACCTCTAATCATGTATCTAATAGTGCTAGAGAATTCAATGGGGTGTGTACTGGGCCAGCATGACGAGTCTGGACGAAAAGAGCATGCAATATACTACCTTAGCAAAATATTTACCGACTTTGAAACAAGATACTCACTGCTCAAAAAAACTTGTTGCGCTTTGGCATGGGCTGCTCACCGACTAAGATAGTATATGTTGACCCATACTACCTTGTTGATCTCTAAAATAGACTCCCACATATGAAGGGCCATTTGTAATCAAGAAGATATTTTCAAGCGGTGCTATGATACTTACCACCATGGACGGTGAAGATCTTCCACACCCCCTGAACACGGACATAGTCAAAAGATACTACGCATGAAAACAACCCACTAGATTGACTGGCCTAAGAAAAAATAAGGGCATCCCGGCAAACCAAAAGGGTTCGGGCAAAAATCATGGATATATATATATATATATATATATATATATATATATATATATATATATATATATATATATATATATATATATATATAAGACTGTACACTCAGAAAGTCGAAAACCCGAAAAGGCGGCTTGGGCAAAAAATGGTATCCCGGTAGACCGAAAACCCGAAAGGGCGGTCCAGGAAAAAATCATGGATTAAAGTGTACGACTATGTCCCATTGGATCACTTACAGCCAGCTTTATTACCAATGTCAAGTTCGAATGGTGCTAATCAATTCAATCAACTTCTTCTGATAGAAAGGGATGAGATGCTCGAAGACATAGGGGCAATAGCAGAGTTGAAACCTGACGAGATCATTTACACATAGCTATATGTTTTTTTTACTGTGTACTCTTTTCATTTCACGACAATTTCCCCTTACTAGGATTCCTGTCTCTTTGCACAACAATCGCCTGTTTATAGGCAAGCTATCAATATAAACACAATTTCAATTTCAAATTTTGTTTTACTTTTTCTATTTTATTTGCAAAAACGTCCAATGACTAAATTGAATAAACATATGCATATGAATATGATTACTGTTAACAAATATATGCATAAAAACAGGAATAAGTATTTACTCAAGACTCTAGGAGACAGGATAATGTTCAAGTTATCCATGAATCCCCACAGAACAACCTCCATGAAATAGTCCCCACAGAGCAGTTTCAACAAGATTATCCCCCGCGGAGTCATCTTCACAAATTCGACACATTCCCCGTAAGTCTGAAATACCCTAATCATACTCACAAATAGATCCCCGTAGAAGACAAAGGATTGTGATCTTATCTCCGACAATATCTCCAACCTACGGAGTCCCGATCTTCGTCAGAGATTATGACATCAACATAGTTCACGGGAATTCTCTTCCCCGGTTGAATTTATTTCTCCAACGCTATAAAATCCCCTGCAAAATTCTCTTTTCTCAGCAAGATATTTCTCAACAGAGCATTTCCTCAGCAGAGTATTTCTCTAGCAGGGTTTATTTTCCTAACAAATTTAGTCTCCTCAGCTTGAGTCTACTCCTTTGACTACTACAAATCACCAAAAAAATCACCCTCTCTAGCAAAGGGTAGTCCAGGTTGCTATCCCCAGAGAGTTGTTACTGAATCTGAAACCAGACTAGATACCAATTAATCTTATCCTCCTCAGACGAGTCGGCATCCATATTGAAAACTCGGTCAGACAACACCTCAGAACGTTATCCATCTCTTTTATCCCCAATCAGAGTATATAAGAATTAAATTTCCCAGTAGAGCAATGAGTGACCAATGTTCTTGAACTCTTCTCCCCAAGCAGAAATAAAATTCCCCGGCGGAGTTTCCTCAAACTGAAAGCAAGAATTCCCAGCGGAGACATTCTAGACAAAGTTGAAGATTACACATATTCTTCATCCCCAACAACAGTCAAGGATTTATTTTCCCAGTCAGAGATGTTATACAAAGCTACTAATATGCTTTAACGACATTTCACATTATACATCGTTTAGAAATATCATAGCATATGCATGCGAAACGCATATAGCAAACTCTCATTTACTTTGAGAATATCATTAAGCAATTCATTCCATACATCATGACATTGCATCCAACAATAATTCCTGAAATAAGACATGGCAACTATCTGTATGACCAGACACCGATTAATTCCCGAAACAAGATAGGGAAACTATCTGTGAAAACAAATTGTAGATCAACTTCCGAAATAGGATGGGCCGACTATCTACATAAACAGGTTTAAGATTAACTCCTGAAACATGACGGGGAAACTATCTATACAACCAAGAAAAGATTAACTCCCGAAAAATAACGGAGAAACTATCTTTCTATCTTTATGGCCAGATGAAGATTAATTCCTGAAACAGGATGGGGCGATTATCTTTATCATCGAGTGGTATGAAATTCTGAAACAAGACGAGTTTACCAACAAAAATAGATTGTAGATCAATTCCTGAAACAAGACAGCGTGACTATCTACATGACAAACACTTCCTTCAGAGATTTATTCTGAAAAGAACTTCCTTCAGAGATTCATTCCGAAAAGCATTTCCTTCGGATAGGGTTAGATAGATTTGTTATGAAAAGCATTTCTCGAATACAGTCAAGCGTAGACTCATTCTGATACTTCTATCAATAATTAATTTGGATTGAATCTATAAGCCCATCTCCGACGACTCTCCGTCACCTCTCTGAATGGCATCTTTAAGCCCATTCAATCAATATCATCAACCAACAGTGTTATCGATTGCATATGCGAGTGCAAATTTTTGGGCACTCTAGTGTTCAATCATCTTCTACCTTCAAGTCGCAAATGACGGACATGCCAATCTAAATCTTCAAGTTTAAGAAGATTGAACAGGGGCAGCTGTTTTACCCCTAAATTTTCTCTCCCATTTTTCTTCAAGACATTCTCCTAGGGATTCTCAAATGCTTAAGGTGGCTCAAGAATTGATCAGATAAATTCTCTTCCTAAGAAATGGATCCACAATTAGGGTTTTTTATTTCTCAGGGAATATTGGGTTTCTAAGGTCTCAAGTGGTTTTCATTGTTCTTCATATGTCCCTAAGAATGCTCATGTCAAATTTCAAATCTTGCATCACAAGTTTGCTCAGTCAATGGCTCAGATGACTGAAAATCAACTGTAAGTCAATTGTGGTCAACATACAGTCAAACTTCAAGATTTTAAAGTCATATTCATCATTTGATCAAGGGTTGATCATGATTCCTCAATAAAAGCCCTCAAATTATCAAAAGATAAAAGTTTCCAAATTAGGTTTTCCTTAGGAGAAGTCAACTGAACTTTGACCAAACATAACTTTCACATGGTTCGTCAACTTTTCCCCAACCAAATCCCATCTTGAAAGAAATTCAATTCTCTACAACTTCGTATCTCTAAGCTCAAGTCAAAATAAATGCTTCATTAGAGAGATATGAGTCAATACATTACAGGTCATTTCAAAAGTCAACAAAAAGACACTTTTTATCAAGGCAACTTACATCAATATAAATCATCAAAAGCAAAAATGAACAATATAGAGATTATAGAGGACATCTTGAGATTGGAGAAGATGGTCGGAGCTAGGGCTCAGGTGCCTCTCCGGTTCAGACATTTTGTTTATATTATATATATTTTGATTGATATAGACGAACTGATGTATTACCGCCCCGACAGTTGAAGCATGCGCGTTAAGTCACTTGTGTCAAAGGGACTGGGTTCGATACAACATTTTGCCACCTATTTTTCCTAATATTTCCATATTTTACAGGTTTATCATATAATGCGCTGAAGCCAAATTCCATCACCAAGGCGCGCTTGGCCTAGTGGTGATTGTGCTGCTTGAAAGTCTTGAGGGCGTGGGTTCAACACCCACCCCTACCAATATTGGATTTTTTTACAATTCTTTATCTTTTTTCATAAAACCTAACATTTTTTCACAAACCCTTGATTTTTCTTAAAACCCTAATTTAATTTTAGGTTTTTTATTTAATCAACCCTAATTTTATTTTTGGGTTTCTTAATTAAATTAAAATCAACTTAGATTTTAGGGTTTTGATTAATTTAATTAACTAACTTTTTTCTTAATTAATTAAAATTAACTAGGTTTTAGGTTAATCATCAAATCATTTTTTTCTATCAAAATCATAAAACAATTTTCTTTTTCCATTTATCTTACAATCTTCGTGTGCTTTATTATTTTCGAGTTATTTTACCGATTATGTAACTGCTACGGTTTGTAATAGTTTAAATTATGGTTTTACTTTCTATTTCCCTCGTTTTTACTATTTTGTATCCCCACTCTTGAAGCTTTGTGATAAAGTAGGAACCTTTAATTTCTGCATTTACCGCTTTCCTTATAACTGTTTAGCTTAATAGGTTTGTATGGTAAGATCTAAAACCAACCATTAGATAACCCTAAATGCAAGATAAATGAACTAAATTAAATCACTTTTCACACACGCACCTGTAGGGTAACCTCATTTTTTTCCTCGAAAAATAGTCATGTCCCTCGAATGTGGGGACGCTTTAGTAAAGACCCTCGGTTAAAAGATCGAAGTCCCTCGATGACTATTCGATGCAGCCTCGATAAACGATCTTAGTCCCTTACGATAAAATTGCTAAAGCACCCCTACGAGTTGCCTTTATGACTGTACGATGACCCGCGCCTGTCCCTTTAAATCCAACGATAGGGCTTCCTACTAACTAATGGTAGGGTAGCACTATCTAAAGGAGGAGGAAAATAACACGAAAGATCTTTGAGTAGGTAGATAGTTCTTAGTCGCTTGCTCACAAAAACAAAACCTCTTTTTCACAAACACTTCTCTGAAATATTTTCAAAAAAACAAACAGTTTATACACATTCTTAACTGATACAAGAATCAGTACAAAGTTGCCGCACTTAGGAATTTTTCAAAATATTTTCAAACACATACACGAAAATAATTTCAAAAGTGAGCTAGTGATTAAGAGAATGTATATAAATATGAATGAAAAGGGTGATAACACCTCCCCTTTTCATAACCTACCCCCGAACTCAAGAAAGTATCGAAGGTCTTTCCTATTCTTTTCACCCTTTCCTTATTGGATAAAAGAAAAGTCGATGGAGACTCTTGCTATCCACAACATTTGTAATAAAACGCAAAACCAAAAGTCAGTTCTCCCACTGGATTACAGATTCACTAGTCGAGTTACTCGAGATGCTTGTGATTTTTCCATTTTTGTTGTCGTTCTCGATGTGTTCCTCAACTATTACTAGGTAAGAGAAGCGTGACGATACACTGCCCAACATTTTTTCATAGTACTGACCTCGAAGGGTGATCATGAACATGTCTACCAACTCCATCTCCAATAATGGCAGTTGTACTCGAGCAGCCAACTCCCTCCATCTATGCGTGTATTCTTTGAAGTATTTGTTACTCTTCTGAGATGAATCTTGCAGTTACATACGACTTGGAGCCATGAAAGTGTTGTATTGATAATGCTTCTTAAAAGCCACAACCAAGTCATTTCAGGTGGGAACATGGTTTCTCTCCAATTGCGTATACCATTCTAATGATACTCCACTAAGCATGTCTTGAAAATAATGGATAAGCAATTTGTCGTTGCGTGGGATGCTGCCATTTTCCTAACATACATCTTCAAATGAGTCTTAGGACAACTAGCTCTTTTGTACTTTTTGAAATCTAGCATCTTAAACTTCAGAGGAAATACCACGTCTTCAACCAAACATAAAGCAGAAGCATCAAATCTATGAGTGTCCTGTCCTTCTATGGCGTTAAGCCTCTTTTCCAGCATGCAGTATCTTTTGGTGTCCTCAGCATCATGATGCTTTTCAGTATTCATGGTTGGTTTTCCCCTTGGGGTTTTGGCATAGGGAATGCAAATTGATGATACTCAATAGATTCATTGGATGGAGTTTACTCGTGTCAGAAAATGGCATGTTCTTGCACATAAAGGTTCCCAATTGAAGCTTGTACAGGCCGAGGTCGAGCCTGAGTGTTTTCTTGAAGTGTAAAGACGTCCTCAATTGTGGCTTGTTGACCTTATCTCATTGCCATAGCTGACATTATTCTTGCTTAGTGAGTTGTTTTGAGTATCTGGGAATCACCTTTTTGGACTATGGTCGGAAGTTTTCTGTGAGTGGAAGAGATATGAGCTTTATGCAAATGGATGAAAATGAAAATGTACGAAAATGCTTGGGTGTGTAAAAATATTTTTTGGATTTTAGGTACACAAAAAAGTTTTATGGATATGCAATGCGACGTAGACGTAGTATGAGGGTAGACGTAGGGGTACCCTATATAGGTTTAATGATAGACATGATGATATCCTACACTGTCTCAGAGATTAAGACAGGAAGAAACTCCTTAAGGACGAAGAAAATAATAGATATGGATTTGAAGATATCCTATATTATCTCAGAGATTGAGACAGGCATGAATTCCTTAAGGATTATGGCCAACGAAAGATGACGAGGAATCCATACAGGCTAGGGATTATGACATAGACGGAAGCCCTACAGGCTAAAGATAGTAGTGGAAGAAAATATAACCCTTGCAGGTTTACAGATTATAGTGGGATTTGTGAAAGGTATCCTTAGAAGGTAGGCTCCTAGTTTTGGCCTACAGATATTCTACCCTCCTTATAAGGTGGTTTCCTTAAGGTTATCATGAATAACACTAGAGGGAAAGGCATAAGGGCCTCCCTTAAGTGGAGCCTCTTTACAGACCGAAGCTTTCGTCTCTAGGTCATGAAATGTCTCATCATGAGATTTTGGTTTAAGGTTTGTACAAAGAGTCATAGGTGTCATTCCAAAGTCCTACTTCCTAAGAGGAATTCCATCGTGGAATTCCATCAACTTTAGGCGAAGTCGTTACATAAACTCATAGTGCTGGTGTATCCCCTTGGCTTATAGACGAACCTTCTTTCTAAGGGTTTTTGAAAATATTTTTTGCAATATTTAAATCCAACCACAAATATAATAATATGATAAGAATAACAATAAATAAAGGAATAAAATAAATAAATAATTAAATAAACAAATATAAAAACCCAAAAATAAAAAACCCTAAAACCAAAGGGACAAGGCTTCTAAACCTGGGGTTGAGTCCTCAGCAGAGTCGCCAGCTGTTTTAACTGGCTTTAAATTTGAGAGTCGCCACCCTTAATTTTTATCCTAAGGAAGGTAACATAAAGGATAACCCTAAAAGGTTGGAGATTATAGGTTGTTGGACTCGATCTTATACGAAGGAAAGGTGTTAGGCACCCTTCATCTACCTTGTTCACAAGGATACTAGGGTTAGAAGCGCAATTTTTAGAAATAGGGTTTTAATATTTTATTAGGGGAATTTTCCACGATTTTAGTCGTATGCCTACGCATCCTGTTATGAGGAATCAGAATCCCAATTCATAGTTCGTAGGTTTGTGTTATTTATGGATTACGCAAATATTTTAATTCCCTCTGTACTTAGTCTAAAGTGTGTAAATAGCCGAGATTTTGGACCTAGTGCGTAATTAATTAAAATATGCTTCATAATCCTTTTCGAGAATTAATTGTTGAATTAATTTAATTATAAAAAATAATTAAATTGTTGGTTGAATATTTTAGGTATTAATTATCGAAAATATCTTAGTTAAATGCATGATTAAACATATTTTAATGCAATAAATAAAAAATATATATTTGAATGCATTTTTAGGAAAAATATTATGATTTATAAAAATAATAGTTAATATAATAGTATAGTTTATAAATATATAAAAATAATAAATTTAAATAAAACAAAATGCAGGGGAGGTGTAAATTAGGTTAGGGTAGTAAAATAGGGAGGTGTTAACAGCATGAGCCTGAATTCAGATATTGAATTCAAGCTCAAAAGGAAGGGGTGCCCCTATTTAATTATCTTAAGCCTGAAAGTATGATTGGCGTGTGCCTTTCAGAAATTCGAGGTAGAAGATGATTAAATACCAATGCCAAAAATTTGTTCTGAGAAAGTGTGAGTGGGTTATTTATTTTTGTGATATCTGTTGGGGAAAGAATTTTTCCGTTTTTATTGGTGAGAAGGGTTTATGAATGAACTTTAGAAGGTGGTTTCTCGTAGTGGGATAATGGTGCCAATACAAGGTTATCAAAGGTTTGTTTGAAGAGAACAAAAGTACAGGACATCAGGACAATCCGTAACTCAAGAAAGGATGAGGGGTGGGTATGATACTGAAGTGATTCGCGGCCTAGGGAAACAGACATCAAGAGGGGAGGTATCGGGACAACCCGCGACCCGAGACAAGACGTTGAAAGAGGGGAGGATCTAAGGACGATCCCTGATCCTGAAAATTCATCAAAAGGAGAGGTATCAAGATAACCCGCAACGCGAAAAGATGATTGAAAGGTAGGATACCAAAATATCCACCCGGAAAAAAAGTGAAATCAAGAGGGGAGGTATCAGGACAACTCGCGACCCGAGACAAGACGTCGAAAGGGAATAAGATCTAAGGATGATCCCCAATCCCGTAAAAAGGCCAATAGCTAGGATTTTGATAGAGTCGTATGTTAAACAGATACTTAATCAAAAAAGGAGGAGAGGAATGACAAATGAGAGCTGACTACCATATGAGAACTGGCCTTTGAATTAATTTTCAAACGAGAACTGATTGCCAGACGAGAACTGTGTTTAGAATTGATTGTCAGACGGGAACTGACTACCAGACGGGAACTGGATTTAGAAATGATCATCAGATGAGAAATGACTACCAGACGAGAACTAGGTTTAGAATCGATCCTCAGACAGGAACCGACTACCAGTCAGGAACTGGGTTTAGAATTAATCATCAGACGAGAACTGACTACTAGACGAGAACTAGGTTTAGAATCGATCATTAGAAGGGAACTGACTACCAGACGAGACTGGGTTTAGAATTGATCATTAGACGGGAACTAACTATCAGACGGGAAATGGGTTTAGAATCGATCGTCAGACGAGAACTGACTACCAGACGGGAACTAGGTTTAGAATCGATCGTCATACGGGAACTGACTATGAAACAGGAACTAGGTTTAGAATTAATCGTCAGACAGGAACTGACTACCAGACGGTAACTGGGTTTGGAATCCATCACAAGATAGGAACTGACTACCAGACGAGAACTGGGTTAAAAATTGATTTTCAGACGGGAACTGACTACCAGATGAGAACTTGATTTAAAATTGATTGTTAGACGGGAACTAGATTTAGAATCGATCGTCAGACGAGAGCTGACTACCAGACAAGAAATGGGTTTAGAATTGATTGTCAGACGGGAACTGACTACCAGACGAGAACTGGGTTTTAAAATTAATTGTCAGACAGGAACTGACTACCATATGGGAACTGGGTTTAGAGTCGATCGTCATACAGGGACTGACTACCAGCCGGGAAATGGAATTGTATAATAAGGTGTATTAATTTTGTTGGGAATTCAGGGGTACAAGGTTCTGGCACCGTTAGTTGGGCATTCTGAAGGTGAAGGTCATTAGCTAGGGATTGGGAGCGATATCCTCTTGTGGGGATATATTGATGTCTTTGAATGATTCAGGTCTTTCGTGTAAGGTACCTGATATGGCTTATGCTTCGTATGCATGTTTGAATTTCTTTTTTCGCAAAGACCCATTCTGATGGATCGGCTACGCGCTTTTGAAGATGCAATGTTATGTAGTGATAACTATATGTAGTGCAAAGAAATAGACTTCATAGGGATAAGAGAAGGCTCATTGGGAACCATTGTTCATCACCGGGGATGCCAATACATATTGGCGCTGAACACCTGCGGTACCAAGGATCACTGGGGATACTAATAAGAATTTCTACTGGGGAACTCATGATATCGAAGATTATTGATGACTCTGCTAAAGATTAGATTGCTGACAAAGCGAGTTTTCAGGTATGCTACTGAATTTTGAATTGTGTTGTTGGGGAAGAGATAATCTGGCCCGACTTCCTTACATCCTGAAGTGTTGAGAGGATGTTAGGACTGAATATTCCAAAGAACGAATACTGAACACCATGTGGATCTCTTCGAATACATCTCCTAAGTTTACGCCACATTGGGGAATTACCTCTTAAATCACTTGGGGATAAAAGACGGACATGAACACTTGCAAATTCCCTGGTTTAGCTCTCGGGTGCTCCAGTTTACTTCACTAGGGATGCCCTGGTTATGCTCTCGGGGGATGTGCACTTGCGCGTGCCAAGTCAAATGGCGACTCCAAACTTTCTGAATTCACTTGGGGAATCAGGTTTGAAATTGTTTGTAGCAGATGAAGGCGGATTTATGCACTGACCAGGTCGGGGTTCTTGTTATGATGCTTTTAGCTTGATTGTAATCGTCTCATACAACATAATTGGCTTGAGCAGCTTCGCGAGTACGAATGAGGAATGCCCGTGTCTGTGGAATTTATTAAAGAATTTGTGCTGAATAGAAGACCGAAATATATGTGGCACAATGCGACATGAAGTGGCCTGCCCCAATCTCCCGAGTTAAGAAATAAACTGCTCTTGATTACATCTTTTTTGGAGAGATTTGTCGAATCTCGACACAACTCCCCCAGGCTGAATGAATTTTGAATATATTTCTCGACGTGAGGGACTATGATTGATGGAGACTTGAGATTTATCGACGTGGTAGCCCCTGATTTAGTATAGCTTGAAGATATTTATCGACGTGAGAGCCTCGAATTGATAGCTTTGAGGGATGCCTCAGATTTGGCTAAGCTCTGAGAGATCGAATCTCGACTTGATTGCCCCAGATTGGCGGCATATGCTAACTTTATCCCTAAAGGGTGCTCAGATTATAAAGCACCAAGATGCTTTCTCTTGACAGAATCTCTAGGCAACGTGCCCCTGGATAAGTCATTTCTCTTGTGACTGCTGACTTTTGCTTCAACAGAGTATTTAAGCCTCTATTCTCTAACAAGATTGAGCTCTTTGCTGATGTTCATTGTGTAAACTTACTTGATGTCAATCAGTTGTTTTGTATGCAGAAGGATGTTTATTATGAGAATGATAATTATAATGCAACACGTATGTAAGTCTTGAAGTTTGAAAAAAACTTTGAATGAAATGGTGTCACAACTCTGTTGTGAATGAATCACTAGCTAGAGAGCAACATTTGCAAATTCTTTTTCATGAAAGATAATGAAAGCATATGATGCCAACTTTAATACGGTGGGAGAACTGACTTGTTTTTGAGTTTTATCGCAAATGTTACGGATAGCAATAGTCGCCACCGACTTTTCTTTATCAATAAGGAAAGGTTGAAAAGAATAGGAAAGACCTTCGATTTTTTCTTGAGTTCGGGGGGTAGGTTATGAAAAGGGAAGGTGTTAGCACCCCTTTTATTTGTAGTTATCTACGGGCTCTTAATCGCTTAGCTCACTTTGTTTTGAAAATTGCTTTGTGTTGTGCATGTTTGAAAATATTTTGAAAATGCCAATTGTAAGGCAAACTTTGTAATGATTCTCGTATTTGTCCTCGAATGCGTACAAGGTGTTTTGGAAAATATTTCAAAACTGTATGTGTGAAATGTTTTTGTTTTAAAGAGATTTGTGAGCAAGCGATTAACAGCGGACTACCTACTCAAGGTCTTTATTGTACTTTTCCTCCTTCTTTAGATAGTGCTACTATTGTACCCCAAATATTTCCCTCTCATCTCTCAAGATATTTTCTCAAAAGTTCAAATTTGCACAAGTACAATTGAGCTTTCAAGCATCAAATCAAAGAAGAGCATGCATGCTCCGACTTCACATCCTTCGATTGGGCTTTTGGCCTCTTTCGATGCAAGCTTGGCTTACATCCTTCGATTGAGAATTGGCCCCTGACATGCCTGCTTTGATTTACAAAGCAATGGCTATCTACATGTAGCCTTCGATTGAGCAATGACCTATTTCCTGCATGCTTCGATTCACAAAGCAAGGGGCTCCACCATGCTAGCATGAACAAAGCAAAAGCTTCCCTATGGCTAGCATTCATATTAGCACCCACAGGGTATTG
Source organism: Vicia faba (assembly GCA_948472305.1). Classification (NCBI taxonomy): domain Eukaryota; kingdom Viridiplantae; phylum Streptophyta; class Magnoliopsida; order Fabales; family Fabaceae; genus Vicia; species Vicia faba. The sequence continues at coordinate 384,950,145 of OX451735.1, read as the reverse complement.
GCTATCTTCAGGCTATCTCTGACTAGGCAAAATTTCCCTTTGAAACAACTTGCATTCGATTCACAAAGCAGGAGCCTCTTGCATGCAACCTTTGATGGGACAAGGGCTACCTGTATGCAACCTTCGACGGGGAAAGGGCTACCTGTACGCAAGCTTCGACTGAGTATTGGCTGCTTCATGCCAGCAGGCATAAGGCAGTGGCCTCCTGCAGTTTTCCATCGATTCAGAATGCATTGGCCTCCTGCTTGGTTTACTTTTAATTCACAAGGCAGGAATTCCCCTCATGATTTCTCTGATCCCACCCTTGAAAACCTCCAACACACATAGTTGGTTTCCCCTTCGAAGGACATGTAGTGGTGGACCTGAAGGGCACTCACAGGTGTCCCATTCAAAGGATGTGCCTTACTAGCATATTCAAAGAATTGCATGTGATCTCTTCGAAGGACACACATAGTCCAATCGAAGGATACACATTTGGATCCTTCGAAGGATGCACAAAGGGCCCATTCGAAGGACATATATTGTTGTCTGGAGAGGGGTCTGGTCGAAGGATGGATCTAGTTGGTCAAAATGAAAGAGAAATATTCAAAGATGCTTGCTGGCCCAAAATCCAACATATTGTCAGGCTCAAACCAACGTGCACAAGCACATTCATGCCAAAGGAAGCTTCGACTGGCCAGAATGAAGTCTTTTGATTGGGCTAGTTGGGTAGTGTCAGATATGGCTTGGAGGCATTCGAAGGAAGAAACTCCGGGCCAATTGAAGAGTAAGGCTTGAGGGCATTCGAAGGAGACAAACATGTCCAGGTTCATCCCAAGACTCAAAAGGGTAGGAATCCCTTAAATATGGAAATATTTTAATGTGTATGATCTTTCCTTCAAAGCCTAGTTAATGGTTGTCCCTTGCCATTTCCATGCACATCACATCCCTATAAATACAGGCCTGTGGGCACATTGCAAAGGGGGAGAAAAAACCATAGAAAAGAAAGAAGCACTCTTACCACACCCACACGCATCAGCCAGGCGAAAACCTTGCCTCCAGGTACACACACATTGCCCCATACGAGCCCCACGAAGACTGCAAGAAATATACCAAAGCTGCCAAAATTGAAGCATACTTTGCAAGCCATCTCCATCCAAAACAAAGAATCTCATTGGTAACAAACCTTCGATCTTAAGTTAATTTTAACTATTGCATGACATATTAAAACTTATAGTTCGATTTGTATTCAGGACTAAGGACCTGGGTTCGACACCCAGGTCTGTATTTGTTTTTTTCCTAACGCTTGTACTGCAGATCAAGCCTGAACAGACCAGCGCGCGCAAGATCTAAGGACCTGGGTTTGACACCCAGGTCATGCATCTTTATTCTTTATAATGCTTGTCTTGTAGATACGGATTGAAAAGCAACTTTCCCCCTGTATCGAAAAACAATCATCCTTCATTGGATCGAAGGCCACCTTTCGTTGGATCGAAAGACACCTTCTCTTTGGATCGAAGGACCTTTCCTCTTGCATTTTTATTTTTTTCACTCATTTATTTTAATAGTTTCCTTTTTTTAAATTAACAATCAAATAAAAATCACAAAAAACATTAGGCTAGTGTTTTATTAATCAAATTAATTTTGTTAATTAATTAATTATTTTAACCTTTTCTTTAAATTAAAATTAAGTAGACTTAGGCTTTGCTTTCTTTTATAAATAAAAACAAACAAAAAGATTTTATTCTTAGGACTTAGACGTTATTTTCAATTCGCGCGCATTTATTTATTTTCGCACTTTTCATATTATTGTAACTACTCATGGATTGTAATAGAATAACTAGGACATTTACTGCTTTTATCTCCTCATTCTTGGACATGTAATTAATCCCCAAAGCCATGTAATAGCATAGGATTTACATTTCTTCACTTTAAATCCCTGTACATATTAAACTACTTAGATGTATGGCTAATAGGATTGTATGACAAAAGCATAAAAATTAAACGTTAGTAAACTTAACACAAGACTAAAATAACTGAACATAACACACCTGCACATATACACCTCTAGGATACTCCCACTTTGGTTGCCTTTTGAAATAGTCACAACTCTCGAAACGTGAGATATTTTAGTGGCTAACCTCTGGTTCAAAAGATCATAAGTCCTTCGATGACCCTCTTGATGTTGCCTCGGTAAAAATATGATCTTAGAACCCTAGGGTAGTTACTAAAACTTCTTGCCTAGTTGCCTTTGTGACTATAAAAAAACATACCTTCAAATGTCCCTCAAACATCCAACGATAGGGCTACCTACTCACTAATAGTAGGATAGCACTGTCTAAAGGAAAAGAGGAAAAGAAAAACCTTTTGAGTAAAGTAGATAGTTCCTAGATGCTTGCTCAAGACAAACTTTTGACACCTACACAAAAACATTTCAAAACACTTTATCAACAATCTTCAGGATTGATACAAGATTTATTATAAAGCAAACTGCCGCATTAAGGCATTTCAAAATACTTTTCAAAAACACAAAGCATAAGGTATTTCAAAAATGAGCTAAGCATCTAAGAGCCCGTAGAAAACTACGGATGGAAAGGGTGCTAACACCTTCCCATTCCATAATCTACCCCCTTACTCAGAAAATTCTCAAAAAGGTCTTTTTCTATTCTTTTCACCCTTTCATTTGTTGGATAAAAGAAAAGTCGATGGTGACTCTTGCTTACTGCAACATTTGCAAACACAAATGCAAAACCAGTATAACAGTCGGTTCTGCCACTGTATCACAGAACTGGAAACTCTGTTGGGGATAAATAAAAAGTGGGGTTACCTTAGAGTTTAGTTCCTCATTTTAAAGTACTTTCCTTGTATGCTTTGCTTGCTTTATCGTTGAGGGTTTGCTTGGGTTTACTTGTAAAGATCCTACACCTGGATCTGAGGCACCTTTTAGGTAAGTAGCAATAGATCATAGGGACTGTGCGGGGTATACCAACCCGGTTGAAATGATAGCTACATTGATGTGACACATTTATTGGTACCGGTAGCCCTTGAGTAGTCAAGGAGAATACGGGGCCGCTGTGTGGTGTCATGAAGCATCAACTGACCTTAGAACCTTTAATTGAACTAACTTGGCCATTAGGAAGTAGTGAGATAGCCGGCTTTGGTGCAGTCCGAAGTTGGTTGGTACTAGATACTACACACATTGAGATCTGACTTCTGGGATATTTCGGTCGCCAATAAAGAGGCATTCACTGAAATAATGCTCGGTGAAGAAAATCAGTGATATTGAGACTCCCTAGAACCCGGTTACTATTAATAGGACAGGTTGAACCAACTATACTTCAAGAGGGTACTTACCTATGGAATCCATGAAAGCCTACACCTAAGGCTACTTATGTGACTTGTTTGCTTTTATTATCTAACAACTTGAATACATTGCAGGGTTTTGTTTATGTCTAATAACTTAGATTTCTAGCAAGACTCGCTTGTCTTCATCACCCTACATTTTTTCTTGAGGCATAGCATACACATCATAACATCATACCATAACATTTCCTTAACCATTTCAAGGGTCTCAAGGGCTTGTGGTGCAGGACCATACGTCTAGCAAGGGGGGAGGGGATTCATTTTCCTCTAGCCAATGTTGTCTAAAGCCAAAACACAACAACTTGAGTCAGGGGCTATGACCCACTTGACATGGTGAGCTTGACTCTCTTAGAAGGATAATCAACGATACAAAAGTTCTTTAATCAAAGTTGCAGTTGGATTCTAACATCTTCTTGTGTTTACCCCACGAGATCCTTGAAAACATCACATAGGTATATCATACATGTCATTGCATAGCAGTTATTCTTAAGACGGGTTTCTTATCTTTTTGCTGTTTATTTCAGCAAAAGAAATGGCTCTTGAACAAACAGTAAAGGACCTTTAAACTCAAAATGCTCAGTTCCAACAAATTTTCTTGGCTCTGGCTAAGGGGCAGGAAGAATTGAAAGCTCTCGTCATCAAAGAGTAGAAGAAGAAGGCAAAGAAATAGGCTGGCATCTTGAATATGGTAAGAAGACTTAGAGGACCGGTCAAACAAGCTCTAAATCTCACAACTCCATCAAATGAGGGGATAATCATGAAGATGATAACAACCCATGGACTGATGAAGAAGAAGCTGAATACTCTGAGGAACAATATCCTCCTGTTGATGACAAATACAAACAGCTGGAGGATCGTCTCAATGCTATCGAGATTCAGCAGATACTTGGCTTGGACTTTGAAGAGTTATGGCTGGTTTTTGGAGTGATCATCCCACCAAAACTCAAGGTTCCCACATTTTATAAATATGACAGGGTCTCTTGTCCTAAACTTCACTTGAGATCAAACATCAGAAAGATCCAGCCTCACACTGCTAACCGAAAGTTATGGGTCCATTTCTTCCAAGAAAGTTTGGTCGACACTCAACTGGAGTGGTTCTACCAGTTAGAAGGAATCGAAATTCATACTTGAGAAGACTTGGTTGCTGCTTTCTATAGGCAGTACCAATATAATGCTGACCTCACTCCAACCTGTACACAATTGCAAAGTATGTTTATGGGTCCCGGCGAGGGTTTCAAATATTACGCCCAGAAATAGAGGGATCTTGTAGGGAGAGTCCAGCCTCCTATGTCTGATAGGGAGCTGGTAGACATGTTCTTAGGCACTTTTTCTGGTCCATTCTTCAACCACTTGATTGGAAGTTCTTCAGCTGGGTTCACCGAGTTGATACTGACAGGTGAAAGAGTCGAAAGCGGTATTAAGAATGGGAAGATTCTAATTATTGCACCTTCTAATACTGAGAAGAAGCCATTTGGTGACAAGAAGAAATCTAATGTTGTATATTGCCAGGAGGGACATGATAGAGGTAACCATAATCCATCTGTGGGCGCAGTACTGGTCTCTAATCTTATGCTTGTACATCGACAAGGGAATCAGCGTAAGGAGGTCACGCCTAAGAGATAATTCACCAAAATCAATATGTCACTAGCTCAAGCGTTACAAAACATGTTGAAAGCAGGATTGATTATGTTAAAGGCTCCTCTACATAATCCTAATACCTCTTCTCCTAGTTACCACCTCAATGAAAGGTGTCCATACCATTCTGATAGTCCGGGATATGATACGAATGGCTGTTGGGCTTTGAAGAACAAAATTCAGGATATGATTGATGCCAAGGAGATTGAATTTGACCCTCCAGAGACTCACCATGTGATCACTACTCCTAGGCTAGATCATTGAGAGCGTCTAGTTCATTTGTGATTTTTCAATTGTAATTTCCTTTGCTTGTTCAAACAATTATTGTCATGTCAAACTTTGGTTTTACCATTAATGCATTACATATGTTTTTCTTGAATCATGTCATTATATTTAAATTGTTTTCTTACTTCCTTTTTGTGATATTCGACTTTCGGTTAAAAGTTGTAAGCCTTTAGAGGGAGGATGACAAAAACGATGTCACAATCTCTACAGTATGCTTTTGAACAGATCCTGCTAACGATGTACAAGTGTTGTTTCAAATCCTAAATAGTGGAGTTATAAGGAAGATAATCCCTAGTCAACCCCTTTGAGCCTAAGAAGTAGGAGTTTTTCTTTTCACACAAATTAAAACCATTAATCATAAACTGGGGCAGGGTAGTTTTTCTCAATTAATTTAGATGAGCATTCAATCAAAAACTTTCCCTTCATACACACGACAAGTGGTGTCGTGGGAATCGTTCTAAAACAGAAGACAGTGATGGTTGTGCATAATCATTAAAACAGACAGTCATCATCTTTCAAAAGAAAGGCCCGTTAAGTCAAAAACCTATGAAGGAGACTTAAGAAAAACGGGGGCATCCCGCTGACTGTAATCGTAAAAGAAACAGTTCAGGAAAAAGTAGGGATAACAAAATAAAAAAAAGAGGTCATACAAATCCTCAGCAAAAAAAGAAAGGTTGCAAAAATGATTGTCTTCTCAAACAAACATTCAATTTCTGAACCATCACCAAGTATCAAAGTAATGATTCCAGACTCAATCGGGATTTAAACGCACAATTAACTGAGTATAGGACTGAAGAACATCACGAAGAATTGGTTGGGTACAAATAAATTTTGAGCCTTTATCCTTTGTTTCTTAAACCGTGAACCAGACCACATTACAAACCTTAAAAGTCCTAGCTTAAGCATGGGTTAATTCGGAAGCATACTGTTATGAAAGGTATCCTGGCTCCTGTAAGGTTTTCTACAAATCCTGAGTTGATATCACATTCTTACAAAATTTATTTGTTTTACTAAAAAAATGAATTTTCAAACTTCAAGGAAGACATAAGCTTTGCATTTTTTAAAATACCATCGCTTGTATATGACTATTTGTTCAACAGCAGAGAAATTTGCAGACGAATATTCAATAAACGAAAATCCTATCAATGGACAGAATCACCTCAGATGGAAAAAAACATTTTCAATAACAAGCCTTCTATAATCAGGGGGCATGACATGGTGCATAACACATCTGGGGCAGTCAAGCTAAAATTCCAAGAAATCTCTCATAAAGTCCTGAATAGTCGGGGCAAGTCTCCATCACTTGGGGCATCAAGTTTGATTTCCATCAAAAGAGCATGTATAATCAAACAAGATTAATGTTCCCCAATGGATTTCTTCTCAAAACAACAAAACAGGAATTCCCAACGGAAACATTCTAAATAAAGCAGATTCTCCTCTAGAAACGGTTCAGGTACGATCCAAAGACGGATGTCATCCTGACACTTATTCCAGATTCTCCTCTAGAAACGGTTCAGGTACGATCCAAAGACGGATTTCATCTTGACACTTATTCCAGATTCTCCTATAGAAACGGTTCAGGTACGATCCAGAGACGGATGTCATCCTGACACTTATTCCAGATTCTCCTCTAGAAACGGTTCAGGTACGATCCAGAGATGGATGTCATCCTGACACTTATTCCAGATTCTCCTTTAGAAATGGTTCAGGTACGATCCAGAGATAGATATCATCCTAACACTTATTCCAGATTCTCCTCTTGAAACGGTTCAGGTACGATCCAGAGATGGATGTCATCCTGACACTTATTCCAGATTCTCCTCTAGAAATGGTTCAGGTACGATCTAGAGACGGATGTCATCCTTACACTTATTCTAGATTCTCCTCTAGAAATGGTTCAGGTATAATCCAGAGACGGATTTTATCCTGATACTTATTCCAGATTCTCCTCTAAATACAGTTTAGATACGACCCAGATACAGATGTCATTCTGATACTTATTCCAGATTCTTCCAAATACAGTTCAGATACGATCCAGAGACGGATATCATTCTGACACTTATTCAGTACATCCTCAGATACAATCATGACATAGATTCACTCTAACAATCCCCAAGCGGTTCACGGAATTTTCCTTCCCCAACAGAGCTTATTTCTCTAACAACGGGAGTCCGTCTCCCAGCATTTCAACTTCAACAAATATTTGAAGACATACATTCTTCATCCCCAGCAACAATTAGGGATTTATTTTCCCTAGTTCAAAAATACAGCAATGGAATAGCTGATATGTTCATACATTTCATTCATACATCATTTTACAAACATCATAGCATATTCAGCATAAATGCATATATCACAATCTCATTTATTTTGAGAGCATCATGCAATTCATACATCATGACATCGCATGAAACTGACTTTACCTTTTCAGGTTGAATTAGATGACAGACAAACACTATCAGCTTATGCATAGCAGGTCAAAGATTAATGCCCGAAACCAGACAGGAAAACTATCTACACGACCAAGTGGTATGAACTTCCGGAGCAGGATGTGTTTACCAACAACTATAACAGGCCATGGATTAATGCCCAGAACCAGTCGGGGAAGCTATCTATGTGACCAACATTGCCAAATTCCAGATTAATACCTGTAACAAGCCAGGACAACTATTTGTAGACGGTCGATTGTAGATTAATACCTATAACAAGCCAGGAAAATTATCTACATAAACAGATTCAAGATTAATACCTGAAACCATACGGGAAAACTATCTTTCTTTCTCAGGTCAGAGATTAATACCTAAAACCAGACGGGGAAACTATCTTAACGACCAATAAAAGCAAGTTCCGGATTAATACCTCAAACAAGACAAGACAACTATCAATGAACAGTTTGATTATAGATCAATTCCCAAAACCATATGGGGCGACTATCTACGGAATCATCCTGAAGCAATCTTACACGGGTTTCTTCTCATGATCTCCAGGTGTAGTTTAACACAGACTCATCCTGAAGCAGCCCTACACAGGCTCTTTCTAATACATTTCCAGACAGCAGTTAATTTCATTCTCCCTAGAAAATTACTGTGAAGCCTGGATTTCAACTAGAAAAAAGAAAACTTTTCCAGATATAATTCCTCAATAGAGCCATGGCCAACTAAAGTTCCTAGACTCTATTCCCCGCAGAGTTTTCCTCAAGCAAGAAAACAACAGAAATTAACATTCCCCAGCGGACTCCTTCTCAGACAGTAGGAATGGGAATTCCCTACAAAGAGACCTCCTATGGAGTCAGCATCTACTTTGGATGACATCTTTAAGACCATCTCCGACAACTTTCCATCATCTCTCCAATTGGCATCTTTAAGCCCATTCCCTACACAATCAACCACCACATCATCAAGTGAAAATTTCTGGGCACTCTAGTGTTCAATCATCTTCCACCTTCAAGTCACGAATGGAGGACTCGCCAATCTAAATCTTCGGGTTTAAGAAGATTGAACATGGGAAGCTGTTGTACCCCAAAATTTTCCCTCTCATCTCTCAAGACATTTTCTCAAAAGTTCAAATTTGCACAAGTACAATTGAGCATTCAAGCATCAAATCAAAGAAGAGCATGCCTATTTCGATTTCACATCCTTAGATTGGGCTTTTGGCCTCTTTCAATGTAAGCTTGGCTTACATCCTTCGATTGAGCATTGGCCCCTAACATGTCTTCTTTGATTCATAAAGAAATGGCTATCTACATGCAGCCTTCGATTGAGCAATGACCTCTTTCCTGCATGCTTCGATTCATAAAGAAAGGGGCTCCACCATGCTAGCATGCACAAAGCAAAAGCTTCCCTATGGCTAGCATTCATATTAGCACCCACAGGGAATTGGCTATCTTCGGGCTAGCTCTGACTAGGCAAAATATACCTTTGAAACAACTTTCCTTCGATTCACAAAGTAGAAGCCTCCTGCATGCAATCTTCGATAGAAGAAGGGCTACCTGCATGCAAGCTTCGATTGAGTATTGGCTGCTTCATGCCAGTAGGCACAAGGCAATGGCCTCCTGCATTTTTCCTTCGATTCAGAAGGCATTGGCATGCTGCTTGGTTTACTTTTAATTCACAAGGCAGGAATTCCCCTCATGATTGCTTCGATCCCACCCTTGAAAACCTCCAACACACATAGTTGGTGGCCCATTCGAAGGACATGTACTGGTGGACTTGAAGGGCATGTGCAGGTGTCCCATTCAAAGGATATGCCTTACTAGCCTATTCAAAGAATTACATGTGATCCCTTAGAAGGACACACATAGTCCAATCGAAGGATACGCATTTGGCCCCTTCGAAGGATGCACAAAGGGCCCATTCAAAGGACACATATTATTGTCTGAAGAGGGGTATGGTCGAAGGATGGATCTAGTTGGTCAAAATGAAAGAGAAATATTCAAAGATGCTTGTACTGCAGATCAAGCCTGAACAGACCAACGCGCGCGGGATCAAAGGACCTGGGTTTGACACCCAGGTCTTGCATCTTTATTCTTTCTAATGCTTGTCTTGCAGATACGAATTGAAAAACAGCTTTCCCCTTGGATCGAAAAACAATCATCCTTCATTGGATCGAAAGCCACCTTTCGTTGGATCGAAAGACACCTTATTTTTTGATCGAAGGACCTTTCCTCTTGCATTTTTATTTTTGTCACTCATTTCTTTTAATAGTTTCCTTTTTTTAAATTAACAATAAAATAAAAATCACAAAAAAAATAGGCTAGTGTTTTATTAATCAAATTAATTTAGTTAATTAATTAATTATTTATTTTAACCTTTTCTTTATAATTAGAATTAAGTCGACTTAGGCTTTTATCTCTTTTATAAATAAAAACAAACAAAAAGATTTTATTCTTAGGACTTAGACGTTATTTTCAATTTGTGCGCATTTATTTGTTTTCGTACTTTTCATATTATTGTAACTGCTCATGGGTTGTAATAGAATAACTAGGATATTTACTATTTTTATCTCCTTATTCTTGGATATGTAATTAATCTCCAAAGCCATGTAATAGCGTAGGACTTACATTTCCACACGTTAAATCCCTGTACATATTAAACTGCTTAGATGTATGCCTAATAGGATTGTATGACAAAAGCATAAAAATTAAACGTTAGCAAACTTAACACAAGACTAAAATAACTGAACATAACACACCTGCACATATATACCTCTAGGATACTCCCACTTAAGTTTCCTTCAGAAATAGTCATAACTCTCGAAACATAATTGATTTTAGTGGCTACCCTCCGGTTCAAAAAGATCATAAGTCCCTTGATGACCCTCTCGATGTTGCCTCGGTAATAATATGATCTTATAACCCTAGTGTAGTTACTAAAACTTTTTTCCCAGTTTCCTTTATGACTATAAAAAACGTCCCTTCAAATGTCCCTCAAACATCCAACGATAGGGCTACCTACTCACTAATAGTAGGATAGCACTGCCTAATGGAAAAGAGGAAAAGAACGACCTTTCGAGTAAAGTAGATAGTTCCTAGATGCTTGCTCAAAACAAACTTTTGAAACCTACACAAAAACATTTCAAAACATTTTCCAAATGCTTTATCAACACTCTTGAGGACTGATACAAGAGTTATCATAAAGCAAACTGCCGCACTAAGGCATTTCAAAATACTTTTCAAAAACACAAAGCACAATGTATTTCAAAAATGAGCTAAGCATCTAAGAGCCCATAGAAAACTACGGATGGAAAGGATGTTAAAACCATCCCTTTCCATAATCTACCCCCCTTACTCAGAAAATTATCGAAAAGGTCTTTTTCTGTTCTTTTCACCCTTTCCTTCGTTGGATAAAAGAAAAGTCGGTGGTGACTCTTGCTTACCGCAACATTTGTGAACACAAACGCAAAACCAGTATAATAGTTTGTTATGCCACCGTATCACAGCTACCTTACCATTAGTTAGTAGGAAGCCCTATGGTTAGATGTGAAGGGACGGGCGTGGGTCATTGCACAGTCATCGAAGGCAACTCGTAGGGACACTTTAGCAACTTTCGTAAGGGAATATCATTGTTTTATTTGCAGGCAACTCAAGGGACTAGATCATATACCGAAAGGCAACATTAAAAGGTTCATCGAGGGTGTTGTACCCCAAAATTTTCCCTCTCATTTTATCAAGATTTTCCCCACAAGACTCTTTGGACTCCAGACAGGATTAGGGTTTGCTCAGCTCAAGACATCTCCTTGCACTATTGACCTGAAATTAGGGTTTGAGTTTGCACAAGGATTTTTGGACTCCCAGTGCTCAATGTGACTTTCATACTTCGTGTTGGACTCCTAAGATTACTCATACCAAGTTTCAATCCTTGAATCAAATTTTTGCCCAGTCAATTGAATAATTGACCTAAAAATCAGCTGTATTGGGGAAAAAGTCAACTGTGGCCAATTTACAGTCAAACCTCATAATTTTTTATCTACATCAACATTATAGACTCATATGAACCATTTTATCAAGTTTGGACCACAATTCCTCAAGAAATTTGATCAGATCATCAAAAGGGCAAAATGGTCATTTTTAGGGTTTTAACTGCAGAAGGGAAATTTCTAATTTTTCACCTAGCCAATGGCAAATTGGGTTCAAGCATGGTTTCAAGGACTCAATGGCATCATCTTGACCTAATCACAAGGTTCAAAAGATCTCAAATGCATTGGATTGACAGATGAATTTTCTAGTCAACTGATCAAAAATCAACTGTACACTGAAAAGTCAAACTTTGACTTTTTGGTCAAAATCAAGTGCCAAGGGTCATTTTTCATAAATATGTGTCAAAACATGAAACTTGTTAACCAAGAAACCTAATTTTGAAAATTAGGGTTTAAAATGGAAAATTTTCATAACTTAGAAATTTTCTAAGTTATGAAACATTTCTTATTTTTTCCTAACTTTTCCCAACTTTTTCACCATGATGCAATAGGATTCAAAGAAAACTTCCAACATGAAAGTTGTAGTCCTCCACAAAATATACAACTTTGATACACAAAGTTTTCCCAAAAGATGCTTGGATCTCAAGTTATGATTTTGTGAACAAGGGTCCATGAAACTTTTAACTTAGTGAAATTTTGCCCTAGTTTAGGCAGGATTTTGACCTATCTTCATGGCAATTTTTCACATATTTCCAAGTGGAATATAAAAGTGAATTTCAAAGATGGATTGTAGAGAATGTTACAAGCTTTCCAAAATGTCCAAGAACTCTCCAAGATCATTCATGGTTAGGGAGAATCGAAAGTTTGAAATTGGCAAATCATCACTTTTGTCCAAGGCATTTTACACCATGCTACAATTTGCAAATTCTGTCCAAACATGCTTGTACTTGGTTTACAGGTCCTTAAACCCTTCCACACTCATAAAGTAAATGCAAACACATTGGTTAGAGGCATTTTTCTGATCTATGGAACATTACACATTGAATTAATCCATTTTTGGCAAAAAGTTAACAATGACATTTACATAAAGCATGCTTTATGTCAAATTGATTATCTTGAGCCATACACCAAACCTTTTGCTGCAAACAAAGCTCCCTAATATCGGGCAAAGTTCACCAACTTTGTGCAGCTAGAGTACAGGCCTGTACAAGCCTTGCCATGGTCACTTCTCACTTTTACTTTAAAACCAAGTCAACTTGCAAAATCACCACAACTTTGTAATCTGATATAACCAACTCTTGTAAACATTTCAAACAAGTTTCTCACATTACACTAATCCAGAAACACGAGCTAGCAAGTTCTCAAACCCTCCAAAACACCAAAACACAAGTTCTTGTTAAAATAGGGCAGGTTCTGCAGATTGAGTTCCAAAATAAAATCCACTCGTGCGTTTTGCTTGCAACCTCTTCCAACACACTCCATATAACATACCTAAGCTATCCCAACCATTCCCAAGTCACTGTAAATCCATTTACCCACTTCACCATTTTCAAATTCTGACTTTGCAGGTTGGGTTCTACAAGCGTATTCAAGCTATTTCAAAGCAGGCAAAGCATTGGGAAAGATCAAAGGAACTTCAAGCAAGCTCACAAGTATCTCAGGTCTCACTCACAACCCCTACATTGCCATACTCAAGCTTGACTGAAATAGGTAAATTTCAAACTTCTATCTCTCTATTTAGGAATCATTAGGCTTAGGTTTGTGAATAAAAAAATGTAGTCCTCATTGCCCTTGAGCTGTACATATGCATAGAATTCATTTATGTTAACTGAGCTAGGAGTATTTGATAGTTGAACTTTCTGAAAAAACTAGGTCAAGATTTAGGGCCAGAGAAATTCTCTCTGGTCTTTGAGAGTGAGATTAAGTTTTTTATATAGTTATAATCGTGTGATCAAGAGCTATAACTTTCATGTTGCAAGTTTTTATTTTTAAGCACAAATGCAGGAGATACGAATATTGAACAAGGGTGCGCGTTTTCTTGTTGTCTCAAGGACAGGGATGAATGAATCTGGGCTGGGCCTGGTTTTGGCTGCTTTTTGCACCCCCCGCTTGCTCTTTGCACCCCCTTTGCCCATTGTTTTTAATTTTTCATATTTTTCATTTCTATTTTCATTTCTGACTTTTATTATTACTTCTAAATATAAAAAATCACCAAAAACATTTTCTTAATTTTTACATTTTTATTTTATTATTTTTATTATTTTTGGGCATAAAAATAGTTTACTAATAATATATACTTTATTTTTCTTAAATAAATTTGTAAATAAAATTAAAATACTTACATATTTTTATTTTATTATATTATACACTTAAAATATTATTTTCTCACCAATATTATTTTTAACATTTTTATATCACATTTTTATTTATTTTATTGTACATAAATGAATAAATAAATAATTAGAATTTACATTTTATTTTAAAACCAAAACTAGGGTTTCTACCCTTTCCAAAAATAATCTTTTATTTTCTCATTTTTAATACATGAATAAATTTATTTTTACATACATAAAATAAATACAAAAACATTTTTGCATATTTATATTTAAATTGCATATTTAAATAATTGCCCATTTATTTATTTGTATAAAACAATTCAATATGGTTGTAATAATTTTAGGGTTTTATTTTATGCAATATCCCCCATATTCAAACTTGTATCCCCCTCCCCATATCAATGTTGTAATAGTGGTAGATTTACTTTTACGCATTTTTTTGCTTTCAAATATGCATGATAGTAAAATTAGGGTTTGTATGCAAGAATAAAAATCAAACAAAATAGCTTGACTAAACACAAGACAAAAATGCATGAAAAATGACAACACAATGTGTGATCGGTGGATCTGGAACTGACTGTTTAACGCTGGTTCGCGAAATGTCGCGGAAGCAAGAGTCGCCACCGTCTTTTATTTTCTCCAAATGGAAAGGACAAAAGCACAAAAAAATTCCTTAAAGAGATTGCTCTCGGTTCGGGAGGTAGGTTATAGAAAGGGAAGGTGTTAGCACCCTTTCTATCCATGGTTATCCATGGGCTCTTAGATACTTTCTCATTTGTGTTTTCAAAAATGGTTTGTTTGCTTTTCAACGTGGGTTTTAAAAAGTTTCTTTGAAAATTTTCAGTTCGACTCTTGTATCAGTCCTTAAGAGTGTTTGAAAAGTTTGCTTTCGAAAGCTTTTTGAAAAGGTGTCGGTGTGAAAAGAAGTTTTTTTGATTTGTTTTGTTTTGAATTAGAGCAAGTATCCACGAGTCGTCTACCTATCCTAAGGAATTCGTCTGTGTAGATGTCCTTTAAAGTAGTGCCATCCCACCATTGAGAGGTAGGTAGCACCACCGTTGGAGATGTTCGGGTAAATTCGAGGTTCGGGACATGGTGATCACCAGAGCAATGGGAAGACACCTTAGAAGCTACCCTCATTCCAGGTTCCCGGATCATGAGGACTTACTAAGACATCCTCTACTCGACGATCACCTTTCGAGGCAAGGCAACAGTGAGGCGTACCCTAGGGGTGGTGTGTGCGATTCGTGTGTCGTTTTCATTTGCATTTATCTCGTCATGTTATTGGTGTTCTACGCTTGTTTTTATTTTTGGCCATTCATTCTTGCATGCATTTTATTAGTAGTTAAAAAAGTTGCGAGAACAGTAAATTCTAAGCTATTACAAATGGCGCGGGTCCACATCGCCAAAATTTCTCGAACCCGATTTGACAGAAAAATAAAGAAAGTGAAAGAAAGGTAAGAATTAAAAGTGCGAGAAAGTTAAAGGGTTGCATGGCCTTGGGAGAGATACATAAATATTATAAAAAAAATAAAATAAATATGCGCATAAGAATTAAATCGAAACGAGGGCGTTGGACCCTTTTTAAAATTAATGGAATTAATTAATTAAAAAGAAAAGGAGATGTTTTTGGTATTTTTTAGTATTTTAGGATTTAATATGAAAAAAGAATTAATTGAAATAAATACTAACCCTAATTCTAATGGCTTTTAATTTATTAAGAAAACATTGAATTTTAACCTAAATTAAACCTAATTTTTATATACAAATTTAATTACAAAAATAAACATTTAATTATTTTAATTATTATGAAAGAAAAATAAAAAGGATGAAAAATTATTAATTAAACCCTAATTTAAAACTAAATTTAATTACATGCAATTATTTACAAAATACTATATTTATTATTTTATTTTTATCTTTCTGATTTTTTTTTATTGTTTTGTGTTTTTTATGAAAATAATAAATAAATTAGAAGAATTAATTAAAAATAATAATTGAAAATAAAGAAACAAAAAATAAAAAATAATGAAAAGGGTTTGCAAACCTGGGGGTTCAGACCCCAATCTGGAGGTTTTCTCCTAGTAAATCTGGCCCAATATGCTTTGGCCCGTTGGACTCTTCAGGACACGTACCCTAGCGTTGACTAGAGCCTACCATACTCCCCAAATCCTGGCCCTTGGATGGATGCAATTGGACGCGTGGATGGCTGGATAGAGGGTTGTATGATGATCCACAACGCTTATGCTGCATATGAATATTAGAGGAAAAAATATATGGAAAGAATGAAGACCTGGGGCTCGAACCCAGGTCATGTACTTTGCCACCACTACGCCTTGCCAGCTGAACCAATTCACGTATGTTAATATATAATAACGAATAAATATTATAAAAGAAAACAAAAGCATTAGTGGACTTTGCGCGCGAACTTTCAAACCAGCCAATCGTTGGCAGCCACGATATCATCTTCTTCGTTGGATTTCCTGAAACAATTTAACAAACATTTAACGGGGGTTTTAAACCCCCTCAAAATATGCTGATTTCAATAATAGCGATTAGGCCATGTGGCCTCAGAAATTTGGCGCGATGGTCCCAATCTCTTCGTCCCAACCTGCTGATTTCGTTCATGGCATTGTTATGTCTCAATTTTATAGGAATGGAAAACGCCCAAATTAAAAACCTTGGAACCCTAGGTATCTCTAATGGCGAATCCTCATATAGGGCATGAAACTTCAATCAAACTGTGTAGTTAGTTTGTAAACATTATCCTAAACACGAAAACAACAACAAAATATGTTAAAAATGCAAGGATAACGGAAAACGATTTTGGAATTTTCTCTACCAATTTCAGTGATGACTTCGCGTTCTCTTGAGTATGGGGCTTAGTTTTTTATTGGAATATGTCCTATGGTCCTTGAGGAAGCTAATGGAATAGGTTTTGAAGCTTGTATCACCCTGCAAGTGAGTTTTCAGAATTGAGTTTTTTGAGAAAAAGTATGAGTTTGTGCAAGGGTTTTCTGAGCAGCTGCGTGGTCAATGGCATTAGGTTTTCGTTCTATGCTTATGTATGAATCAATTAGGTCAACAATTCTGATCAAAATCTCTTGCAATGATGGCTTTTGAGATTTGATTTTCAAGCATTATTTTTTCAATCTTTTCCATGTGTTTTTGTTCTCAATCATATCAATTCTCTCCAAATCTTTCCATATTGGATCATGCACGAGTTATTGAGTGGATTTTATGCAAAAAAGGATTGTAAAACTTAGGTTAAATATTTTCCATGTATTTAATTTGATTTAAATGAATTATTATAAATAAAAATTCAAATAAATAAATAAAAAATGAAGAAATACTTCCCTTTGGGCCAAGTGGTCGTGCACATGCCATGGATGATGAATTATGGAAGAAAAATGGGTCCATTAGCAATTTTAGGTCATTTGAATCAATGTTGACTTTTCAAAATATCCAAAAATTTCCCAACTTCCACAAGGCATAACTTGCTCAAATTTTACGATTTTCTCATGTTCTTTGACATTTTGGAAAGGTCTTTGAGTCCTCTAACCAATGCCTTTGGTCCCATGTCATTTTGATTTACCAATCTCAAGTTATGGCCTTTGACTTAAAGTCCCTTTTTGTTGACTTTTGAAAATGACCTATAATGTTGAAATTGATAACTTTTTGTGAGAGCATTTCTTGGACTTGAAGTATGAAGATGAGTTGTAGGAAATGTCTTTCTCTTAAAAATGAGCTTTGGATGGAATTTTTCTGATAATCCATGTGAAAGTTATGCCCTGGTCAATTTACAGTTGACTTTTTCAACTGTCCAAATAAGGAAACTTTTGCATCTTGATGATTTTTGAGCCAAACTTTGAGAATCATGATCAAGCTTTGATCAAATGATGTTTGTGGCTTCAAAATGATATGTTGACCAAAAATTTGAACTTTTGACTGCCAAATGACCATTTTGTCCCTACAGTTGACTGTAGTGCAATTAGGGTTTTTGACTGTGCAATTTTGTGCTGAAAGCCTTGAAACTTGATATGAGGATGCTTGACCATGTTTATTGGAATATGAGACTTGATTGGACCTTTGGAAACTTCATTTTCTTGATCAGAATCAAAACCCTAATCTTGACTGTTTAGGAGACTCTTGCACTGTGCAACCCTTGGGGAGATTTTGAAGCTGGACTTGGCAATTTCTTGGAGAATATGGGAGGGCAAATTTTGGGGTACAACAGTTGCCCCTGTTCAATCTTCTTAGACCTGAGGATGCAGATTGGCTGATGTGCCTTTCGCAATCTGAGGGTAGAAGATGATTGAACACTAGAGTGCCCAGAAATTTGCGCTCACATAGTAGCAGTGATGGTGGAAATGGGCTTACAGATGCCATTTAGAGGTTAATGAATAGGATGATGGGCTTATAGATGCCATCTGGATGTTAGTAGCATAAGAGATTCCTTAGCGAGAACCTGCATACCTACAAAAGAAAAAAGAATACCTGACATGTTGCAGGAGCTGGTTTTCAGATGCTTGGTATAGATGTGTCCCGACTGGTTACAGGAGTTGGATCTAGAGCTTCAAACGGTGATGAACGAACCAGGGGTGGTTACTACCTTAGCATGAACGGTAAGAGAACCTTTGGTGACTTTAACCTCAACAATGCTGGTTGAGAAAATCTTGGTGAGAATTACCATCTTCGCAATATCGGGAAGAGAACCAAAGGAAATTATAATCTGAAAGGGAATTACATCTCACGCACCGTCGGGGAGAGAACCATAGGAAATTATAACCTGAAAGGGAATTACATCTCACGCACCGTCGGGGAGAGAACCATAGGAAACTATAACCTGAAAGGGAATTACATCTCACGCACCGTCGGGGAGAGAACCATAGGAAATTATAACCTGAAAGGGAATTACATCTCACGCACCGTCGGGGAGAGAACCATAGGAAATTATAACCTGAAAGGGAATTACATCTCACGCACCGTCGGGGAGAGAACCATAGGAAATTATAACCTGAAAGGGAATTACATCTCACGCACCGTCGGGGAGAGAACCATAGGAAATTATAACCTGAAAGGGAATTACATCTCACGCACCGTCGAGGAGAGAACCATAGGAAATTATAACCTAAAAGGGAATTACATCTCACGCACCGTCGAGGAGAGAACCATAGGAAATTATAACCTAAAAGGGAATTACATCTCACGCACCGTCGGGGAGAGAACCATAGGAAATTATAACCTAAAAGGGAATTACATCTCACGCACCGTCGGGGAGAGAACCATAGGAAATTATAACCTAAAAGGGAATTACATCTCACGCACCGTCGGGGAGAGAACCATAGGAAATTATAACCTGAAAGGGAATTACATCTCACGCACCGTCGGGGAGAGAACCATAGGAAATTATAACCTAAAAGGGAATTACATCTCACGCACCGTCGGGGAGAGAACCATAGGAAATTATAACCTAAAAGGGAATTACATCTCACGCACCGTCGGGGAGAGAACCATAGGAAATTATAACCTAAAAGGGAATTACATCTCACGCACCGTCGGGGGGAGAACCATAGGAAATTATAACCTGAAAGGGAATTACATCTCACGCACCGTCGGGGAGAGAACCATAAGAAATTATAACCTAAAAGGGAATTACATCTCACGCACCGTCGGGGAGAGAACCATAGGAAATTATAACCTAAAAGGGAATTACATCTCACGCACCGTCGGGGAGAGAACCACAAGAAATTATAATCTAAAAGGCAATTACATCTCACGCACCGTCGGGGTGAGAACCATAGGAAATTATAATCTAAAAGGGAATTACATCTCACGCACCGTCGGGGAGAGAACCACAGGAAATTATAACCTAAAAGGGAATTACATCTCACGCACCGTCGGGGAGAGAACCATAGGAAATTATAACCTAAAAGGGAATTACATCTCACGCACCGTCGGGGAGAGAACCATAGGAAATTATAACCTAAAAGGGAATTACATCTCACGCACCGTCGGGGAGAGAACCATAGGAAATTATAACCTAAAAGGGAATTACATCTCACGCACCGTCGGGGAGAGAACCACAGGAAATTATAACCTAAAAGGGAATTACATCTCACGCACCGTCGGGGAGAGAACCATAGGAAATTATAACCTAAAAGGGAATTACATCTCACGCACCGTCGGGGAGAGAACCACAGGAAATTATAACCTAAAAGGGAATTACATCTCACGCACCGTCGGGGAGAGAACCATAGGAAATTATAACCTAAAAGGGAATTACATCTCACGCACCGTCGGGGAGAGAACCACAGGAAATTATAACCTAAAAGGGAATTACATCTCACGCA
The DNA here is from genome assembly GCA_948472305.1 of Vicia faba. NCBI lineage: Eukaryota > Viridiplantae > Streptophyta > Magnoliopsida > Fabales > Fabaceae > Vicia > Vicia faba. Next base: position 384,929,780 of record OX451735.1, on the reverse strand, counting down.
CCGTCGGGGAGGGAACCATAGGAAATTATAACCTAAAAGGGAATTACATCTCACGCACCGTCGGGGAGAGAACCATAGGAAATTATAACCTAAAAGGGAATTACATCTCACGCACCGTCGGGGAGAGAACCATAGGAAATTATAACCTAAAAGGGAATTACATCTCACGCACCGTCGGGGAGAGAACCATAGGAAATTATAATCTCAAAGAAAAACCTAAAATGAAATTATATCTCACGCACCGTCGGGGAGAGAACCAATAGGAAATTATAATCTCAAAGAAAACCTAAAATGGAATTATATCTCACGCACCGTCGGGGAGAGAACCAATAGGAAATTATAATCTCAAAAGCGAACGTCTGAGAAAAACCTGATAACTTCTACTGAGTCTTCATCAGAAAAATCTGTTGGGAGTCGATTTAGCTGGACTAGAGAAGGCCTTGGACTGGATAAGAACTCTTTGGGGTCGATTAACCGAACCTGTCTAGGTCTTGAAATATGATTGAGAATTTAACTAAATCTTTCCTGAAAGGTAAAGGTCAGTCATATGCAATGCATGATATGGATCAAGCAATGATGTTCTCAACATAAATGAGATTTGTATGATATGATGCGTCTATGCATGCTATAATGATGTATGCGATATTTTATGAATGTGTTTTTCGTCTAGGAAAGTAAATCCTTGACGGGTGCCGGGAAGTCACTCCTGGGCTGATGTTGAAGAATAGATTTCGCTTCCGCTGGGGATGATAGCTGCAAGAATACCGGCAGGAGAAGATGACTCCGTTGAGGAATAGACTTGGCGAATGGAAGATTCTGCGGGGAGAAAAATACTCTAGCGATCTTGTTGGGGAGCGATACTCTGTGGGGAGAGAGATACTTTGCTGGAAGTTTGATGATAATTTGCTGGGGATACCCTTGTTGTATTGGAAGTGTTAATAGACTTCGCTGGGGATAAGAAAGAACTTGTGTTGACGACGTCCTTTCCGTGGCTTTTGGCTGAGGATAACCCAGTTATATCCTGTTAAGGAAATAACTCTTTAAATAAAGTCGGGCGACGCGTTCGTGCTCTGCGAGGGATAAGCTTCCAGAATCTACTGGGGATAAGCTTACTGCTTGGGGAGATGGATTCCATCTTTCTTGGGGAAACTGGATTGGACTCTCCTGGGGATATTTTGGACATGCGGGGGAAGTGATTCCTTTGAATATTGATATACCGCCGGGGAACAATCTTTAGACCAAGATTGCCGGGGATGCTTGTTGTGAGTAGGTATGCTGTTGGGGAAGTATTGAGATCTACTGGAGGATACTCAACTTCCTTGAGATTTGATAACTCTGCTTGGAGAAGAATGCACTGACTGCTGACTTACTCTCTGGGGAATTAAGATGTACTGGTCATGTTCTTTAGCTGAACCTACCTTGGTACTTTGGAGGACAGAACAATTAGATTGCTTAGACAACTCATTGCCCCTGTTTCTGAGATGGGAGAGGAAGATCTGTGAGGTGTTGATAGTTGTTGATGGACAAACTCTTCTTCTGATAGGCAAGTGACAAGATGACAGGACATAGTCGTACGCTTTGATCCCTAACTTTTGCCTGGACCGCCCTTTCGGGTTTTCAGTCCACCGTGATACCCATTTTTGCCCAAGCCGCCTTTTTAGGTTTTCGACTTGCCGGGTGTACAGATTTTTTCATTTCATCCCTCATTTTTGCCCGAACCCTTTTGGTTCGCCGGGAAGCCCTTATTTTTGCCTAGGTATGTCAACCTAGCGGGTCTTTGATTTCGCGTAGTATTTTTTTCGACTATGTCCATGCTTTCAGAATGTAGGGAGTTGCCCCTGCTAGAAGTGTTTTGTCGTACCACCAGAAGGTGTTTGATCAGGCAAGATTTGTTGTTGAAATGCCCCAAGTGACTCAGGCGGAGATTTGCCCCAGGCTATTTGGCCTTTGAGAGATTCTCCGAATCTTGACTGAACTGCCCCAGATGACGGACCATGATCATGCCATGCCCCTTGATTGGAAGTGCTTCTGTTCATTAGGCATTCATCGTGCGAATTTCCCTGTTGTTCAAACAAAAAGTCATATGCAAACAAAGTTATGTTAAAAATGCAAAGCTTATGTCTGTCTTTAAGATTTTGAAAATGCATTCTTTTTCATAAAACAGGTGATTGTTTGTAAAACGTGATGTCAACTCCGTATTTTACCGTAGGCCTTCAGGAGTCAGGATACCTTTCGTAACAGTATGCTTTCGAACTAACCCATGCTTCAGCTAGGACTTTTAAGGGTTATAACGTGGCCTGGTTCACGGTCTAAGAAACAAAAGGATAAAGGCTCAAATTTTATTTGTACCCACCCGCTCTTCGTGATGTTCTCCAAACCTAAACTCAGTTGATCATACGTTAGACCTTGTTTGAGTCTTTGCTCTGATTTTCCGGTGATGGTTCGAATGTTGATAACTTTTTTTTGAATAGGCAGTCATTCCTTTCTTGTTGAGGGTTTGTAAGACCTCTTTCTTGTCTGATTTTTGTTATCCCTTTCTTTTTTTGCCTGAACTGTTTCCTTTTTTGGAATTACAGTCAGCGGGATGCCCCAGTTTTGTAAGTCTCCTTCATGGGTTTTGACTTAATGGGTTTTTTTTTTTTTTGAAAGATAATGACTGCCTTTCTTTATTCATCATTCGGAACCATCACTGTCTTTCTTTTTTTTGTAAGGATCTTTTTGGTGCCATTCGTTATGCACTTGGATCAACTGAGAGACTACCCTGCCCCAGGTTATGATTAAGGGTTTTAAATTTCGAAAAGAAAAACTCCTACTTCTTTGGCCCAGAGGGGTTGACGAGGGATTATCATCCTTATAACTCCAGTGTTTAGGGATTGAAACAATGCCTGTACCTCATCAGCGGGGTCTGTTCAAAAGCATACTGTAGATTATGGTATCGTTTTCGTCATCCTCCCTCAAGAGGCTTAGAATTATTAATCGAGAGTTGACATCAGAAAAAATATGAAAATAATTTGCGTATAGTGGATACGAATATATTGTTTCAAAACAGACATATGCGATGCATTAATGAAATAACAATGTTTAACATGAATAAATGTTTGAACAATCAAAGCACAACACAACTTGAACATTCGAATGAATAAAAGTTTCCTAGTCTCAGAGCTTGTCACTTCAAAAGGTGAGCCTTGGAGGGATGGTAGAAAAATTCAGCCTGACCATCTTGTGTGAATTCCAGTGCTCCTTCATCAATCAGGTCCTGAATCTTATTCTTCAAAGCCCAACAATCCTCTGTAGCATGCCCCGGGCTATCAGAATGATAAGCGCAGCGAGCGTTGGGGTTATACTTTGGTGACGTTGTATTTTGGAACTTCGGAGCCTCTTTTAGAGTTACCAGCTTGGTCTCCAGCAACTGTGGCAATATCTGGGATAAGGTCATGTTGAGCCGAGTGAACTGCCTTCTCTCGCTCTTTTGTTGGTTGCGATGTTGAATTTGTGACACTGGAGCCGTTTGGGGAGCTCTCTCCTTGACTCTTTGTCTCAAAGGTGGTCGAACGATGACTGGCTTTTTACCCTTAGACTTTTGCCCCAGCTGGTTATCCTGAAGCAGTTGGTTGACGAGAACTCCGAGCTCTTCTTGTCTTTGAGCTAATCCTTGAATGGCAGTCACCTGCCCCAGCATCTGGACCTTCAATGCATCCACCTCAGCTTGTAGATGTTTCAGCCTTTTATCCTCAGCACTGTTCCATACAAAAGTCTCCATGAGAAGTGTCCTCAACTCCTCCTGCCCCTTGGATAGATTCAGGAGGATTTCCCCGAACCGAGTCCCTTGAGCAAGAAAGTCCTGGTTATCTTGTTGGGAAGCCATTGCTGAAATAAACAGCTAGAAGGGTAAGTGACCTGCAACAAATATACCTGCAATGCAATGATATGTATGATATGCATGCAATGTTTTCAAGGACCTCGCGGGGTAAACAAGAAAACCGTTAGAATTTGAATTTGGTGGCTTGATTGAAGGAACTGCATATTGTTGAGAGTCCTTCGTCAAGGGTCAAAGGCTCACCATATCCAGTGGGTCATAGCCCCTGACAGCCTTGGCTAAGGCAACCTTCTTCCAGTGTCAAAGCTCACCATATCAAGTGGGTCATAGCCCCTGACAACTTTGGCTAGAGGAAAATAAATCCTCTTTGCCCCTTGCTAAATGTTTGATTCATCATGACCTGCATCACAAGCCCTTGAGATCCTTGAAATGGGTTAGGATGTATGCAATGGTATGATGTTATGGTATGCATGGGGTAATGTGAGTAAACCCTGTTATGAGCCCTTATTAAGGACTATAAACAAAACCTGCAAGCAAACTCAGTAAACCTGCCATGAGTCTCAATTAAGGACTAAAACAAATCCTGCAAGAAACTCGGTAAACCTGTCATGAGTCCCAATTAAAGACTAAAACAAAAAACCTGCAAGAAACTTAGTAAGCCTTGTTATAAGTCCTATTTAAGGACTATGAACAAAACCTGCAGGAAATTCAGTAAACCCTGTTATGAGTCCTAGTTAAGGACTATAAACAAAACCTGCAAGAAGTTCAGATGTCAGATAACAAGCATGCAAGTAGTCAAGTACGAAGGCACACAAGACAAGCCCTTAAGGTTTAAGGCCAGCATGGGGTCTGGGCAGTACCCTCTTGAAGTTGGTGGGTTCAACCTGTCCTATCAAAGTAACCGGGTTCTAAGGTTCCCAATATCACGGGATTGCTTTCATTGTTCATCGTTTCGATTTAGCCACTGAACTGGCGACCGAAATATTCCAGGAAAGCAACCCTCAATTGAGTGTAGTATCGAGTATCAACCAACTTCGGACTGCACCAAAGTCAGTTATCTCACTACCCTAAAGAGGCCAAGATAGTTCAATTAAGGTTCCTAAGGTTTGTTGATGCTTCACGACACCACACGGAGGCCCCGTACTCTCCTTGACTGAACTCAAGGGTTACCGGTACACACCAAAGTGCCACATCAACGTAGCAGACTGCTTCAACCATGTCGGTATACCCCGCACAGTTCCCTCACAGCCTTGTTGCTACTTTCTAAGAAGGTATCCCCCAGATCCGAGTTAGGATCTATAGAACTCCCAAGCAACCCACAATTTAAAGCACACAAGGAAAACAATTGAAAACACAGTTATGAACTAGCCCTAAGGTACACCTCACTTTAAGTTTGAGTCCCCAGCAGAGTCGCCAGTTCTGTGATCGGTGGATCTGGAACTGACTGTTTAACGCTGGTTCGCGAAATGTCGCGGAAGCAAGAGTCGCCACCGTCTTTTATTTTCTCCAAATGGAAAGGACAAAAGCACAGAAAAATTCCTTAAAGAGATTGCTCTCGGTTCGGGAGGTAGGTTATAGAAAGGGAAGGTGTTAGCACCCTTTCTATCCATGGTTATCCATGGGCTCTTAGATAATTGCTCATTTGTGTTTTCAAAAATGGTTTGTTTGCTTTTCAACGTGGGTTTTAAAAAGTTTCTTTGAAAATTTTCAGTTCGACTCTTGTATCAGTCCTCAAGAGTGTTTGAAAAGTTTGCTTTCGAAAGCTTTTTGAAAAGGTGTCGGTGTGAAAAGAAGTTTTTTTTGATTTGTTTTGTTTTGAATTAGAGCAAGTATCCACGAGTCGTCTACCTATCCTAAGGAATTCGTCTGTGTAGATGTCCTTTAAAGTAGTGCCATCCCACCATTGAGAGGTAGGTAGCACCACCGTTGGAGATGTTCGGGTCAATTCGAGGTTCGGGACATGGTGATCACCAGAGCAATGGGAAGACACCTTAGAAGCTACCCTCATGCCAGGTTCCCGGATCATGAGGACTTACTAAGACATCCTCTACTCGACGATCACCTTTCGAGGCAAGGCAACAATGAGGCGTACCCTAGGGGTGGTGTGTGCGATTCGTGTGTCGTTTTCATTTGCATTTATCTCGTCATGTTATTGGTGTTCTACGCTTGTTTTTATTTTTGGCCATTCATTCTTGCATGCATTTTATTAGTAGTTAAAAAAGTTGCGAGAACAGTAAATTCTAAGCTATTACAAAGGGCGCGGGTCCACATCGCCAAAATTTCTCGAACCCGATTTGACAGAAAAATAAAGAAAGTGAAAGAAAGGTAAGAATTAAAAGTGCGAGAAAGTTAAAGGGTTACATGGCCTTGGGAGAGATACATAAATATTATAAAAAAAATAAAATAAATATGTGCATAAGAATTAAATCGAAACGAGGGCGTTGGACCCTTTTTAAAATTAATGGAATTAATTAATTAAAAAGAAAAGGAGATGTTTTTGGTATTTTTTAGTATTTTAGGATTTAATATGAAAAAAGAATTAATTGAAATAAATACTAACCCTAATTCTAATGGCTTTTAATTTATTAAGAAAACATTGAATTTTAACCTAAATTAAACCTAATTTTTATATACAAATTTAATTACAAAAATAAACATTTAATTATTTTAATTATTATGAAAGAAAAATAAAAAGGATGAAAAATTATTAATTAAACCCTAATTTAAAACTAAATTTAATTACATGCAATTATTTACAAAATACTATATTTATTATTTTATTTTTATCTTTCTGATTTTTTTTTTATTGTTTTGTGTTTTTTATGAAAATAATAATTAAATTAGCAGAATTAATTAAAAATAATAATTGAAAATAAAGAAACAAAAAATAAAAAATAATGAAAAGGGTTTGCAAACCTGGGGGTTCAGACCCCAATCAGGAGGTTTTCTCCTAGTAAATCTGGCCCAATATGCTTTGGCCCGTTGGACTCTTCAGGACATGTACCCTAGCGTTGACTAGAGCCTACCATACTCCCCAAATCCTGGCCCTTGGATGGATGCAATTGGACGCGTGGATGGCTGGATAGAGGGTTGTATGATGATCCACAACGCTTATGCTGCATATGAATATTAGAGGAAAAAATATATGGAAAGAATGAAGACCTGGGGCTCGAACCCAGGTCATGTACTTTGCCACCACTACGCCTTGCCAGCTGAACCAATTCACGTATGTTAATATATAATAACGAATAAATATTATAAAAGAAAACAAAAGCGTTAGTGGACTTTGCGCGCGAACTTTCAAACCAGCCAATCGTTGGCAGCCACGATATCATCTTCTTCATTGGATTTCCTGAAACAATTTAACAAACATTTAAAGGGGGTTTTAAACCCCCTCAAAATATGCTGATTTCAATAATAGCGATTAGGCCATGTGGCCTCAGAAATTTGGCGCGATGGTCCCAATCTCTTCGTCCCAACCTGCTGATTTCGTTCATGGCATTGTTATGTCTCAATTTTATAGGAATGGAAAACTCCCAAATTAAAAACCTTGGAACCCTAGGTATATCTAATGGCGAATCCTCATATAGGGCATGAAACTTCAATCAAACTGTGCAGTTAGTTTGTAAACATTATCCTAAACACGAAAACAACAACAAAATATGTTAAAAATGCATGGATAATGGAAAACGATTTTGGAATTTTCTCTACCAATTTCAGTGATGACTTCGCGTTCTCTTGAGTATGGGGCTTAGTTTTTGATTGGAATATGTCCTATGGTCCTTGAGGAAGCTAATGGAATAGGTTTTGAAGCTTGTATCACCCTGCAAGTGAGTTTTCAGAATTGAGTTTTTTGAGAAAAAGTATGAGTTTGTGCAAGGGTTTTCTGAGCAGCTGTGTGGTCAATGGCATTAGGTTTTCGTTCTATGCTTATGTATGAATCAATTAGGTCAACAATTCTGATCAAAATCTCTTGCAATGATGGCTTTTGAGATTTGATTTTCAAGCATTATTTTTTCAATCTTTTCCATGTGTTTTTGTTCTCAATCATATCAATTCTCTCCAAATCTTTCCATATTGGATCATGCACGAGTTATTGAGTGGATTTTATGCAAAAAAGGATTGTAAAACTTAGGTTAAATATTTTCCATGTATTTAATTTGATTTAAATGAATTATTATAAATAAAAATTCAAATAAATAAATAAAAAATGAAGAAATACTTCCCTTTGGGCCAAGTGGTCGTGCACATGCCATGGATGATGAATTATGGAAGAAAAATGGGCCCATTAGCAATTTTAGGTCATTTGAATCAATGTTGACTTTTCAAAATATCCAAAAATTTCCCAACTTCCACAAGGCATAACTTGCTCAATTTTTAAGCTTTTCTCATGTTCGTGGACATTTTGGAAAGGTCTTTGAGTCCTCTAACCAATGCCTTTGGTCCCATGTCATTATGATTTACCAATCTCAAGTTATGGCCTTTGACTTAAAGTCCCTTTTTGTTGACTTTTGAAAATGACCTATAATGTTGAAATTGTTAACTCTTTGTGAGAGAATTTCTTGGACTTTAAGTATGAATATGAGTTGTAGGAAGTGTATTTCTCTTCAAAATGAGCTTTGGATGGAATTTTTCTGATAATCCATGTGAAAGTTATGCCCTGGTCAATTTACAGTTGACTTTTTCAGCTGTCCAAATAAGGAAACTTTTGCATCTTGATGATTTTTGAGCCAAACTTTGAGAATCATGATCAAGCTTTGATCAAATGATGTTTGTGGCTTCAAAATGATATGTTGACCAAAAATTTGAACTTTTGACTGCCAAATGACCATTTTGCCCCTACAGTTGACTGTAGTGCAATTAGGGTTTTTGACTGTGCAATTTTGTGCTGAAAGCCTTGAAACTTGATATGAGGATGCTTGACCATGTTTATTGGAATATGAGACTTGATTGGACCTTTGGAAACTTCATTTTCTTGATCAGAATCAAAACCCTAATCTTGACTGTTTAGGAGACTCTTGCACTATGCAACCCTTGGGGAGATTTTGAAGCTGGACTTGGCAATTTCTTGGAGAATATGGGAGGGCAAATTTTGGGGTACAACACAATGCACACAAGCACCCCTAGGGTTTCATCCACTTGTTGCCTTAAAAAAACATGGCCATGGTATGCATGCTACGTGTCTTGACAAAACAAAACAAAACAAAACAAAAGATCACAGTCCCTCGATGACGCTATCTTGGTTGCCTATACAAAATGATCTAGTCCCTTAAAAATTTGCTAATGATACTTGGCACAATTGCTATCATGGTCATACGATGACCCGCGCCTGTCCCGTTTAACATCTAAACATAAGGTTGTTTACCAAATACAATGGTAAAACAACTATGTAAAAGGGTTAAAAATGTGTAGGAAAGATCTTTGAGTAGGGTAGACAGCTCCTAGTTACTTGATCATTTTGCAAACATCCTTGCTAATTTCAAAACACACAATTTCACAACCATTTCCCAAAACAAACTTTCAAACATTGAAACATCTTTTCAAAAGACAAACACCTTTGTATATATTCAAACAAGAATCATTACAAAGGTTGCCTAAACAAAGGCCTCTTTTCAAAATATTTTCAAAACCACACACAAAAGCACCATCTCAAACAATTGAAAAGCAAAAGCAAGTGATCTAAACAAGTAACTAAGAGCGCATGGAAAACCATGGATGAAAAGGGTGCTAGCACCTTCCCTTTTCATAATCTACCCCCCGAACCCAAGAAAACATCTCAAAGGTCTTTCCTGTGCTTTTTGACCTTTCCTTTGGATAAAATAAAAAGTCGGTGGCGACTCTTGCTAAACCGAAACATTTGCGAACACAAACGCAAAACCTCTAGTCAGTTCTCCCACCGTATCACAGAACTGGCGACTCTACTGGGGATAATTCTAAAAGTGGGGTTACCTTAGGTTTTAGATCACCTTTACATGCTTACCTTGTTTGCTTTGATTTCTTTTACATTTGGTTCTATTGTTTGGGTTTGAAATCCTCTACCCGAATTTGGGAAACATTCATAGGTAAATAGCAATACGTTGTGGAAACTGTGCGGGATATACCAACATGGTTGAAGCAATAACTATATTAGTGCGACATATTTGTGGGTACCGATAGCCTTTGAGTCAATCAAAGAGAATACGGGGCCGCTGAGTGATGTCATGAAGCACTAATGGACTTTTAGAACCTTTACTTGACCATCTTGGCCTTTTTAGGGGTAGTGAGATGACCGGCTTTGGTGCAGTCCGAAGTTGGTAGCTACTCGATACTACACTCATTGAGGGTTATTTTCTTGGAATATTTAGGTCGCCAGTAAAGTGGCTAAACTGAAACAATGAACACAGAAAATAATCCAGTGATATTGAGCTCCTTAGAACCCGATTACTATTTCTAGGACAGGTTGAGCCAATTAAACTTCAAGAGGGTACTTACCTATAAAACCCCATACAAGCCTGAAACTAGGAACTTGTGTGATTTGTTTGTAAATATACTTGTGCATAACATCATGGACATCATGAAGCATCATATGCATCCACTAACCATTTCAAGGATTTTGGATCTTCATCTTTGTTCTTGTTTTGTAGGTTATGGAATCACTCCGCATGAAAACGATCCAAGTCAACCTTGTGAGAATTCCTCCTCAACTCAAGGAGCTTACTTCCAAGATTCTAGAGTATTCTCCATTCACTGAAAGACATGGTAGACTTCTCAACTTGGTCAACTCCAACATTGAATAAGACATGGTGAAAGTTCTCTTCCAGTTCTTTGACCCCCTACACCACTGCTTCACATTTCCTGATTACCAGTTAGTGCCTACTTTGGAGGAATTTTCTCAACTCCTGGGGATTACTATTCTCCATCAACTACCCTACAACGGTACGGAGAGAGAGCCAAAGCTTAAAGATGTTACTCAAGCCCTACACTTGCAACCATCTGATATCATAGGTCATTGGGAGACTAGAGTGGTGTCAAGGGTTTCTTGGCAAAGTTTCTGTTTGAGAAAGCTCAAGACTGCTGGAATTCTCTAGATGTGCAAGCTTTTGAGGAGATTGTAGCACTTCTCATCTATGGATTGGTCTTGTTCCCAAACCCTGACCAACTTATAGATGTAAATGCTGTCAAGATTTTCATATCTCGGAATCCTGTGCCTACATTGCTTGGGGACATTCTACACTCATTTCACACACGAACAATGAAGAAAAGAGGTATTCTCATGTGCTGTACTCCTCTTCTAGCAAGGTGGTTTATTTCTCACCTTCCCCAATCAGTCTTGAAGAATGAGCAAGGCTTGAGGTGGTCACAACGATTGATGACTCTTACACATTTAGATGTTCATTGGTGTTCTCGGTCCAGAGAAAATGTCATCGTCATTGATCATTGTGGGGAATTCCCTAATGTCCCATTACTTGGCATTAGGGGAGGCATTACCTACAACCCCTGTTTGGCTCTGTGACAGTTTAGGTATGCCCGAAGGGATGGCCCACATGACATGCTGATTCCAGACTTGGTTTTTGACTTTGATAACGATGCTCAAGGACTTCAACAAAGGTTTATCCGAGCCTGGAGGATGCCCAACAAGGTGGACAGTAAGACCTTGGGACACAAGAATTCCATCCCCCTTGAGCCTTACCTCAAGTGGGTATGAACCCGCGCCCAAAGTCTTATGATGTCTTACCCCTACATTCTCCCTGTGATCAAAGAGCCTGTTATGGAAGGAGAGGTTCCATACACCCTCCCACATCCAGACATGCCAACATCATTGGAAGACTTGCAAAGGAGTTGGATACAGCTCAAGGGAGAACGCAACACTTTTGAAGCCCAATTCTACGCCAGTGAGAAGAAGGTTTTTGAACTTACCCGTCGACTCCATGAAGAGCAGACTCTCAACACCTACAATGCACCAAAGAGGATGCGCAATGTCTTTTTACCTTAGAATTTTGTATTATTTTTCCCATGGGGCATTGATGTACTAACAAATTCTATTAATATGACGTGTGTTCTTTTTTGTCTAAAACAAATTTGAATTTCTGAATCCTTGAATGCATTACATGAATACATATCATTCATCATATGCATAAACAGGTCTTCACACCAGGTTTCCTTATCTCTCTGCTGTTTATTTCAGCAAGATGGATATAGAGCAGACGGTCAAAGACTTACAAGCGCAGAATTCACAGTTCCAACAACTACTCATGACCTTGGCTAAGAGTCAAGAGGATCTTAAAGACTGTTAGAGAAGGAAAAAGAGAAAAAGAAAAAGAAAAGAGTTGGTGTGGCTACCTTGGGTAAAAGATTTGAAGGTCAAGCTAGAAGGATCCTGGATATCCCCTCAACATCATATGAAGGGGTAGGAAAAGGAAAGGGAGCTGCAGTGCCATCTGAGTTTGAGGAAGAAGAAGAGGAGGAGGATGAAGACTATTCTGAACAGTAGTACCCTTCTGCAGATGACAAGTACAAGAATCTGGAAGAGCGTCTGGAAGCCATGGAGGTACAGAGGGTGCCTGGGCTGGATTTTGAAGAGTTAGGTTTAGTTTATGGGATTGTCATTCCCCCCAAGTTTAAAGTGCCTCTTTTTTCTAAGTACGACGGGGTGTCTTGCCCAAAGATGCAGCTACGATCTTACGTCAGAAAAATTCAACCTTATTCTTCTGACAAGGACCTGTGGGTCCACTTTTTTCAGGATAGTTTGTCGGGGACGCCATTGGATTGGTTCTACCAGCTAGAGAGGTCCAACGTGCATAATTGGGAGGATTTGGCTGCTTCCTTCTACAGACAATATCAATATAATACGGACTTAGCACCAACCTGTACTCAATTACAGAGTATAGGCATGGTCTCCAATGAAGGCTTTAAGGAGTATGCCCAGAAATAGAAAGACTTGGCGGGACGAGTTCAACCACCTCTATCTGAGAGAGAGCTTGTGGATATGTTTTTGGGGACTCTGTCAGGTCCATTTTTCAATCACCTGATTGGAAGTTTGTCTGCGGGGTTCACCGAGTTGATTCTAATTGGTGAAAGAGTTGAAGCCGGCATTAAGAGCGGAAAAATTCAAAAAGATACATCTGCTTCTGCTGCCATCAAAAACCCTTTTCCAGCAAAGAAATAAGTTTCAGCTGTCTACTCTCAAAGAGGTCGAGGAAGAGTTGAGCGCCGGCCAGCGGTGGGGGCCGTAATGATCCAGAAGTATGCAGCTGATCAGCCTAGAAACAGTCAACCTAGAACCAACCAACAAAGGGCGGAAAGGCCTGCTAGGCAATTCACCAAAATAAACATGACGCCTGCTCAGGTTCTCCCCCATCTCTTAAAGTTAAACCTTACAACCTTGAGAGAGGCACCGCAAAATCTGAATACAACTTCTCCTTTTTACCATGCCAACGCTAAGTGTGTTTATCATTCAGACAGACTGAGGAACGACACCAATAATTGTTGGGCCCTCAAGAATAAGATCCAGGATTTAATAGACGCTAAGGAAGTGGAATTCGACACCCCTGAAAAGCCGAATGTGATCTCTGCTCCAATGCCAAAGCATGGCCACAATGCCCATGCTATTGAAGAAGATATTTTTGTTGCTGCTGTTGATGATTTGATGACTCTGTTACCGATAATCAAAATGAATTTACTGAAAGCTGGGATTTTCCCAGGCTGTGAAAAAGATTGCTTCCTTTGTTCATCCTTACCAACCGATTGTCCGTTGTTGAAGTTAGGCATCCAACGCCTAATGGATAATCAAGAAATCCTTTTTGAGAAGACTCCCGTTACACCGACTCCTATCAATGATGTTGCTATAATTACCATATCCGTCAATCTTTCCAAGGTCTCCAAAAGACCTGTTAAGATTACATCCGATCCAAAGATTGTACCTCTGAAAATAACCATGTCGGGGCCTATCTGGTACAAGTCCAACAAATCAATACCGTGGAACTATGGGGGAGGGATCTTCTACCACGGTATTAAGCAGATTGAATCAGTTGAAGATGTTTCTGATGAAGAGACTCCTGGCATTGGAAATATTGCTGGAACGAGTAAAATCACCCGCAGCGGAAGAATTTTCTCTCCAGAGATTGCTCCTCCAAGGGCAATCTTCAGACCCTCAAATGCTCCTAAGGTTACTCCTGTACCGGTCAACATATCTGTGAGAACTCCTGTTATTGAAGAAGTTGTAACTCCCGTGGTTGTACCTTCTGCTGTTGCTGCTGATAAAGGGAAGGGGATCCAAGAAGTGCCCGTCAGGACGAGGGCTCAGACTTTGGTCATCCTCGAGACCACTCAAAAGGAAATGGAGGAGATTTTGAAAATAATTAAGAAAAGCGACTATGATGTTGTTGAGCAACTGGGGCAAACCCCCTCAAAGATCTCTATGCTCGCCTTGTTGATCTGTTCCGACACTCATGCTAAAGCCCTGATCAGATTCTTGAAGACGGCCCACGTGCCACAGGAAACCTCCGCGGATCAGTTCTAGGAGTGTGTATCTAGCCTAACAGCCGACAATGGTCTTGGCTTCTCCGATGCTGATTTAACATCTAAGGGGAGAAAGCATAATTACGCTCTGCATGTCTCAGTGGAATGCAGAGGGACTACTCTAGCTCACGTTCTGGTTAATACTGGGTTATCTTTAAATGTCTTGTCGAAGAAAGCATTGGACAGATTGGACAGTGAAGGTTTGACCCTGAAGCCTAGCAATATCATTGTCAGGGCCTTTGAAGGTTCTAAAAGGATGGTCCACGGGGAGGAGGACATCCCGATTAAAGTGGGAACTGAAACTTTCAACTCCATATTTTATGTGATGGACATCCGTCCCTCCTATTCTTGCTTGTTGGGAAGACCCTGGATCCACAATGCTGGGGCCGTCACTTCTTCTTTGCACCAAATGCTCAAGTACCCAGTCCAGGGGAAAATTATAACGGTTCATGGCGAAGAGGAGTACATGATAAGCCATCTAAATTCTTTCCGCTATGTGGAATTGGATGGTGAATTCATCGAGACCCCTTTCCAACACTTTGAAGAGGTTTCTCCTGAAGTTGCGGCAACCAAGACAATGACTTCTGTACCCATCATTACCAAACCTGTGCCTCGGATGTCATCCTTCAAAGATGCAAAGGCTGTGATTGAAGAAGGAGGAAGCACGGTATGAGGTCAGCTACCAAACTTTCCTTTCAAGATAGATAAATTCGGCTTGGGTTTCACTGCTTCTGCTCAAAAGGCTGTACGCTGCTCCCGGGCTGGAGGGCCACCGTTGAATATCACCCATCATGGAGTCAATGCTTTAGAGGATGGTGAACAGGAGAGCAATCTGGAAGACTGGATCTTTCCAACTGTTGACGGAGGGCTGAACAACTGGGAGGCGAAAGACTTTGTTCCCATTACTTTCATAAATCAGTAATTTATCTTTCAAACATTTTTGTTGGTCTGTAATAATTCTTAAACAATTCGTACACTTTTTGCCTTGTGCCTTACCCGAGGCATACAGGTTCATTTGTAAGGGTTTGATTTTTCATCTTCATATGCCATTTTAATGAATCATGGACGTTTTCACATATAAACTTTTGTGTTCATTTTCTTTCTTTTTTATATTTTATTTGTTTAAAGGTGGCTATCCCTTACACACACACACACACAAAATGCAGGTACCCTTCCATCCAGGATTCCATGGGTAACAATTATGTTATGGCCTTCAATGACTCTGAAGACCTGGTCAATCATGCTGAATACGAAGGTGATGAAGACTGAAGTGCCGGGAGAATTAGCTAGACTGCTGCAACAGGAAGAAAGGGCTATTCTGCCCCATGAGCAGCTGTTAGAGACAATCAACTTGGGTACTGCTGAAGACAGAAAAGAAGTCAGAGTGGGTGCCAACATAGAGCCAAGTGTCAAAGAGTGCTTAGTTCAACTGTTGAATGAATATGTTGAGATCTTCGCCTGGTCTTACGAGGATATGTCGGGACTCGATACAGATATTGTGGTTCACCGTCTCCCTACAAGGGAAGATTGTCCACCAATTAAACAGAAAGTCCGCCGCATGAGGCCCGACATGTCAGAAAAGATCAAGGCCGAAGTAATGAAGCAGTTCAATGTTGGGTTTCTCGCTGTTACATCCTATCCACAATGGGTTGCTAACATTGTGCCTGTGCCTAAGAAGGACGGAAAAGTGAGAATGTGCATGGATTACAGAGACTTAAACAGGGCTAGCCCTAAAGATGACTTTCCACTACCGCACATTGACATCTTGGTTGATAATACAGCTCATCACAATGTATTTTCTTTCATGGATGGATTTTCAAGGTACAACCAAATCAAAATGGCCCCTGAAGACATGGAGAAAACTACTTTTGTTACACAGTGGGGTACCTTCTGCTATAAAGTGATGCCATTCGGGCTGAAGAATGTTGGGGCAACCTATCAGCGCGCCATGGTAGCTTTGTTTCATGACATGATACATCATGAGATTGAAGTCTACGTAGACGACATGATAGCCCGTTCACAAACAGAAGAAGAACACCTCGACCATCTGCAAAAGTTGTTTGCCAAGTTGAAGGAGTACAAGCTCAGACTGAACCCTAACAAGTCCACCTTCGGAGTTAGGTCTGGTAAACTCTTGGGATTCATCGTCAGCAACAAAGGCATCGAGGTTGATCCTGCCAAAGTCAAAGCTATACAAGAAATGCCTGCCCCTCGCATTGAGAAGGAGGTCAGAGGTTTCTTGGGACGCCTAAACTACATTGCAAGGTTCATTTCTCACCTAACATCTACCTGTGAGCCAATCTTCAAGATGTTGAAGAAAGATCAGGTGGTTAAATGGAATGATGACTGTCAAGTTGCTTTCGGTTAAATCAAGGAGTATTTGCTAGAACCTCTTATATTGATGCCTCCCGTCGAAGGAAGGCCGCTAATCATGTATCTGACTGTCCTGGATAATTCAATGGGGTGCGTACTGGGCCAACATGACGAGTTTGGCCGAAAAGAGCATGCCATTTATTACCTTAGCAAAAATTTTACTGACTGTGAGACCCGATACTCACTGCTCGAGAAAACTTGATGCGCTTTGGTATGGGCTGCTCGCCGGCTAAGGCAGTATATGTTGACTCATACCACTCTACTGATATCTAAGATGGATCCGATCAAGTACATCTTTGAAAAACCGGCTTTATCTAGAAGAATAGCTAGGTGGCAGATGATCCTGACCGAATACGATATACAGTACATGACCCAAAAAGCTATAAAGGGGAGTGTACTAGATGACCATCTGGCTCATCAAGCTGTCGAAGATTACCAATCCATGAAGTTCGACTTCCCCGACGAAGACATTATGACTTTGGACAACATTGAAGATGACGGACCGTATGACGGACCTGAACAAGGATCCCGATGGACTCTGTACTTTGATGGTGCTTCTAACGCACTTGGTAACGGTATTGGTGATGTGCTTATATCTCCAGAAGGTTACCATACACCTCTCACTGCCAGACTCTGCTTTAACTACACCAATAACATGGCCGAATATGAAGCTTGTATCTTTGGTCTCAAAGCTGCAATTGACTTGGGAATCAAATCTTTGGTTGTGTTTGGAGACTCAGCTTTCATGGTCAGTCAGATCAAAAGAGAATGGGACACTAAACATCCCAATCTCATCCCTTACAAAGAACATGTCTTGACATACCTCATTTCGAGCAGATTACCTTCGAGCACTTCCCGCGAGAAGAGAACCAGCTAGAAGATGCTCTAGCTACAATGTCATCCATGTTTAAACTTAACTGGGATAATGAGGCTCCCCAAATCACCATCGAGCGAATGGATGAACCTGAACATTGTCATGAGATTAATACCAAAGAAGTAGTGGACCGACCTTGGTTTCACGAAGTCAAAAGGTATCTCGAAGCGCAAGAGTACCCTGAAAGAGCTTCGGTCAACGACAAAAAGTTCTTAAGGAGATTCTATGCCAAGTTCTTCCTGAGCAATGGTATCCTATACAAGTGCAATCATGATTGCATTCTGCTCCGTTGTGTGGACAAAATTGAAGCTGAGGAGATCATGGCTGAACTGCACAATGGTACATTTGGCACCCACTCGAGCGGTCATACGATGGCTAAGAAGATTCTAAGGGCAGGCTACTACTGGTCTACCATGGAAGTTGATTGTCATCAACATTCCCGTACTTGTCACAAATGTCAAATCTATGCGGACAAGGTACATATTCCTCCAGTTCCTCTCAATGTCCTAACAGCTCCTTGGCCATTCGCGATGTGGGGAATTGACATGATTGGAGAGATCAAGCCTACAACATCCAATGGACACCGTTTCATTCTGGTAGCCATTGATTACTTTACCAAGTGGGTTGAAGCAGCTTCCTTCGCCTCCGTTACAAATAATGTGGTTGCCCGCTTCATCAAGCAGAACCTCATTTGCCAGTATGGTATCCCCGACAGGATCATCACAGACAACGGTACAAACCTGAACAACACTATGATCACCGCTTTGCGCGAGCAGTTCCAGATTCAACATTACAATTCATCTCCCTATCGGCCAAAGATGAATGGTGTTGTCGAAGTTGCGAACAAAAATATCAAGAAGATCATACAAAAGATGACAGTCACCTACAAGGACTGGCATGAGATGTTACTGTTTGCTCTACACGGGTACCGTACCACGATACGTACATCAACTGGGGCAACACCCTATTCTTTAGTATACGGCATGGAAGCTGTTTTTCCTATTGAGGTTCAGATTCCCTCCTTGAGAATCATGAAGGATGTTGGTTTGAGTGAAGACGATTGGATTCAGACCCGACTTGATCAACTTAACTTGATTGATGAAAAGCAACTTACTGCTGTTTGTCATGGTCAGGTATCAAAAACGAATGATCAAGGCTTTCAATAAGAAAGTCAGGCGACAGGTATATCAAGTCGGAGATCTTGTAATCAAGCGGATCATCTTGCCGCAAAGTGATCCCAGGGGCAAATGGACTCCTACCTACGAAGGACCATTTGTGATCAAAAACATCTTTTCTGGTGGGGCAATGATATTAACCACTATAAACGGCGATGACTTTCTGCACCCTACGAATGCAGACATAGTCAAAAGATACTACGCATGAATGACCCGGCAAGTTGAAAACCCGAAAGGGAGACTTGGGCAAAAATGGGCATCCCGGTGAATCGAAAACCCGAAAGGGCAGTTCAGGCAAAAATTAGGGGTAAACAAAAAAATCTGTACACCCGGCAAGTTGAAAACCTGAAAGGGCGACTTGGGCAAAAAAAGGGTTTCCCGGTGGATCGAAAACCCGAAAGGGTGGTCCAGGAAAAAGTTAGGGAATTAAAGTGTATGATTATGTCTCGTCGGATCACTTTAAGGACAATCTCTTCACAGACAAGCTCCAGGCTCCTAATCGATTCAACCATCTTCGGACGAAGCAACGAATGGACAAGATATTCAGAGTTACGAAGGCTATAGCAGAATGGGAACCCCATGGAATTTTTTTACACATAGCCATCTTTTTTGTATAAATTTTTCTCATTTTTACGACAATATTCTCTTACTAGAATGTCTGTCTCCTTTGTACAAAATACTTACACAAAGTTAATACAAAGATACTTCAAAGTGCAGAAAACTATTTGCCTTTTTCTTTCTTTTTACACTTGTGTTTTATTTGAAAACATCCAATGATTTATTTAATGAGCATATGCATTTGAATATAATCACATGTTTACAAATAAACAAAATGGGAAAGAATAATTACTGATAGATTGAAAGTATAGGAAGACGTCTTTAGGCTATTCCAGGAGAAATCCCTTGCAGTATATCATCTGGACCCCCCAG
Organism: Vicia faba; assembly: GCA_948472305.1. Taxonomy (NCBI): domain Eukaryota; kingdom Viridiplantae; phylum Streptophyta; class Magnoliopsida; order Fabales; family Fabaceae; genus Vicia; species Vicia faba. The sequence goes on along the minus strand of OX451735.1, from coordinate 384,910,114 downwards.
TGGAGCTAAAACCTTGAAATACATATCCCCAGCGGAGTCAAATTTCAAAATCCACACCAGAGTTAAGTTTTCAAACTTCCAGTCCCCAGCGGAGCAAAACTTTGAACTACAAACCCTCAGCAAAGAGGAAATCGTCTTCCCCAAAGGAGTCAAATTTCTAACTATCAATCTATAGAGGAGACCATTCAGTTTTCCCCGGATTCCCCAACAAGTTATCTTAAAGTCTGAGAATCAACCAGATAACAGTTAACTTTTATCTTATCCCCAACCTAGGATAATTCCCCAGTATATTGGCATACAACCCAAACTCCTGATCCCCCCAGCAGTATAGCTACTCCCCACAGAGTTTTTACTCCCCAACAGAATGAAGATTCTCATTCTTGATTCCCCAGTAAGGTTGCCAGAATCTTCTTTACTCCCAGCTTGAATTTGTCAGAATTTTTAATTCCCCTAGCAGAATGAATATTCTCATTCTCAGTTCCCCGAAGAAGCCATCAGATCCTTCCTTATTCTCCAGTAGATCAAGGTTTTCCTTTGTCTGATCCCCGGTAGAGATTGCCAGAGTTTTCCCTATTCTCCAGCCGAGTAAGGATTCTCATTCTGCCATCCCCAGAGAAGTCAGGATATTTTGTTAATCCCCAGCAATCAAAGGACTTCTCATCTTCAACAGTCAAAGGCTTTGAATCTCCAACAGCAGTCAAGGATTTTCTTATCCCCAACTGTCAAGGATTTATTTTCCTCAGCATGACAGCTAATCAGCTTGCATGCGCATACATTACATTCATATATCTTGAACATTGATAAAACTCATGACGTACATCATGACATTACATAGGACTAACTCTTTACCTTTCAGGAAAGATACAATCAAATTCTCACAAAAAAAACAAACTATGAAGGCCATATTCAACTGGACAATAGTATAAATCCTCAGCAAGCCGTGAATCACGGATTACGACTGGATAACAGCTCAACAAGTTATTGTGAAGCTTGGACTTCGACCAGACAACAATACAAGTTCCTGTGAAACTTGGATTACGACCAGATAACAGATAAGGGATACTGTATAACTTGGGTTACGACCAAATAGCGGTTCACCCGGCCATATACTATAAAGCTCGAATTACGACCGGATGTTTAGTTGGCCCACAGCCAAAGGGAATCCTGGATTACGACAGGATAGCCATTTGATTTTTTTCTAAAGACTGGATTACGACCAGACAAGAAGAAAAGTATTGTAAAGCCTGGATTACGACCAGACAGCAATACGGAATACCGTGAAGCCTGGATTGTGACCAGATAGTAGTACAAGACCTCGTGAAGTTTGGATTTCGACCAAATAGCAGTTTACCTGGACAGTTACTGAGAAGCCCAATGTCGACCGGATATTAGTATGCCATAAATTCAAGTTAAAGCCTGGATGCGACCGAGTAATATTTGAATTCCTTCTGAAACCTGGATTACGACCAGATAAGAATTGAGAACTTTCAAAGCCTGGAGAACGACCAGATAGCAAGTTTAATCTCATCTCCCCAGTAGATCACTGCGAAACCTGGATTACGATCAGATAGCAGTCGATCTTATCGCTATGAAACCTGGATCACGACCAGATAGCAGTTCATTTTTCATATCTTCAACCAAAAGATGATTCCCCATTATAATAACGGACGACTGAAGCTCCTAAAGTTCTATTTCTACCACGATAGAGACCAGCATTCCCCAGCGTAGTCCTCCTCAACAACAGGTATACGGACTCTCGTAAAGGAATCTCTTATGCGATCGACACTTCTTGGATGGCATCTTTAAGCCCATCTCCGACAAGATTTTGTCACATCTCCAAATGGCATATTTAAGCCTATTCCCTCAACTACATTTTGACGAGTGCAAATTTACGGGCACTCTAATGTCCAATCATTCTTTTACCCTCGAGTCACGAACGACAAACACGCCAATCTAACTCTTCAGATTCAAGAAGATTGAACAGGGGCAGCTGTTGTACCCCAAAATTTTCCCTCTCATTTTATCAATATTTTCCCCACAAGACTCTTTGGACTCCATACAAGATTAGGGTTTGCTCAGCTCAAGACATCTCCTTGCACTATTGACCTGAAATTAGGGTTTGAATTTGCACAAGGGTTTTTGGACTCCCAGTGCTCAATGTGACTTTCATACTTCATGTTGGACTCCTAAGATTACTCATACCAAGTTTCAAACCTTGAATCAAATTTTTGCCCAGTCAATTGAACAGTTGACCTAAAAATCAACTGTATTGAGGAAAAAGTCAACTGTGGCCAATTTACAGTCAAACCTCATAATTTTTTATCCACATCAACATTATAGACTCATATGAACCATTTGATCAAGTTTGGACCACAACTCCTCAAGAAATTTGATCAGATCATCAAAAGGGCAAAATGGTCATTTTTAGGGTTTTGACTGTAGAAGGGCAATTTCTGATTTTTCACCTAGCCAATGGAAAATTGGGTTCAAGCATGGTTTCAAGGACTCAATGGCATCATCTTGACCTAATCACAAGGTTCAAAAGATCTCAAATGCATTGGATTGACAAATGAATTTTCTAGTCAACTGATCAAAAATCAACTGTACACTGAAAAGTCAAACTTTGACTTTTTGGTCAAAATCAAGTGCCAAGGGTCATTTTTCATAAATATGTGTCAAAACATGAAACTTGTTCACCAAGAAACCTAATTTTGAAAATTAGGGTTTAAAATGGAAAATTTTCATAACTTAGAAATTTTCTAAGTTATGAAAAATTTCTTATTTTTTCCTAACTTTTCCCAACTTTTTCACCATGATGCAATAGGATTCAAAGAAAACTTCCAACATAAAAGTTGTAGTCCTCCATAAAATATACAACTTTGATACACAAAGTTTTCCCAAAAGATGCTTGGATCTCAAGTTATGATTTTGTGAACAAGGGTCCATGAAACTTTTAACTTAGTGAAATTTTGCCCTAGTTTAGGCAGGATTTTGACCTATCTTCATGGCAATTTTTCACATACTTCCAAGTGGAATCTCAAAGTTAATTTCAAATATGGATTGTAAATCATGTTACAAGCTTTCCAAAATGTCCAAGAACTCTCCAAGATCATTCATGGTTAGGGAGAATCGAAAGTTTGAAATTGGCAAATCATCACTTTTGTCCAAGGCATTTTACACCATGCTACAATTTGCAAATTCTGTCCAACCATGCTTGTACTTAGTTTACAGGTCCTTAAACCCTTCCGCACTCATAAATTAAATGCAAACACATTGGTTAGAGGCATTGTTCTGATAATGGAACATTACACATTGAATTAATCTATTTTTGGCAAAAAGTTAACAATGCCATTTACATAAAGCATTCTTTATGTCAAATTGATTATATTGAGCCATACACCAAACCTTTTGCTGCAAATAAAGCTCCCTAATATCAGGAAAAGTTCACCAACTTTGTGCAGCTAGAGTACAGGCCTGTACAAGCCTTGCCATGGTCACTTCTTGTTAGAATAATGTTTGAATCTAGTACCCTATATTTAAGTTTTGATGATAACAAAGTGAAAAGATATAGTATTTATATGTTTCATGTTTGAACTATATGCTACCTAAAATTACTATGCTCTGACTTGCAGATACGCTGATTAAAAGAGCAAGATCACTTCTTCAGCATCAGAATTTGATTTCATACACCAGCATCAGAAGTTGCTGAATCAGAACGTGAAGATCAGATGATCAACTCACGTACATGCTGTAGCTTGATGAACAGAACTGCGCGTAAACACTCTGATACAAAAACAATAGTTCATCAGCAGCGAAGCAGAATCAGAATGAGCCAAGCCAGAACGTGCATTGAAGAAGCAACGGTACTGTGCATTGAACGCTAATTAATTCCAACGGCATCATTCTAGACAAGATCTGCTCAAAAAGGAAAGCTTGTTATTAGCATTGAATCAAGAATATTGCATTCAACGTTCATCTTCTCAAGTGCTATATAAACAAGGCTTCGAAGATTATAATGGTTAATGCTCTCCAATTCTCTACACGCAAAAAGCTGAACAATAATCTTCATCTACCAGTTTTGCTAAACCAACAAACTCTGATACTCCATTAGTGTTTAGCAATCTAAGTTTCTAAGCTTAATTTGTGTATACATCACAGTTGTGATAAAGTTTTGTAGAAAACATTCACACACATTTGTTTTATACCTTTGTAAGAAAGTGTTGCCTTGAAAAACCGGATTGTGGTTTGAATCAAGAAGGCTTTAGCAGTTGTTAAAGCAGTCTGTAATATTCAGTTGAATATAGTGAATTAAGACCTCGTTGGAGAGAGGCGAAATCACCTTGACGGGTGGACTGGAGTAGTTTGAGATTAAACGAACCAGGATAAAAATATCTTGTCAATTTCTTTAAGATTTCAGTTTTACAATTCAACCCCCCCTTCTTGTGTTTTTCACCCCTTCAATTGGCATCAGAGCGCCTGGTTCTGAGCTAAAACACTTAATCGTGTCAGTACAAGATCCAGCGTCAGAAAAACACAATGGCAGGAAACAACTCTCATTTCAGCAATGACACCAATGAGGACAGAGACAGATTCAGCGGCAAACCTCCAGTCTTTGATGGAGAAAACTTTGATTACTGGAAAGACAGAATTGAAAGCTTCTTTCTAGCACATGATGCTGATCTGTGGGATATGGTGACAGATGGATACACGCACCCTGTGAATGCAACTGGTCAGAAGATTGAAAGAAAATCAATGACTGATCAACAAAAGCGTGATTTCAAGAATCACCATAAGGCCAGAACCATCCTCCTCAGTGCCATCTCCTATACTGAGTATGAAAAGATCTCCAACAGAGACACAGCTAAGAACATCTTTGATTCTCTCAGAATGACGCATGAGGGCAACGTTCAAGTCAAAGAAACAAAAGCTCTGGCGCTCATTCAGAAGTATGAGGCGTTCAAAATGGAAGAATCTGAATCCATTGAAACAATGTTCTCAAGATTCCAGATTCTGGTAGCTGGTCTCAAGGTTCTGGACAAAGGATACTCTACTGCTGACCATGTCAAGAAAATCATCAGAAGTTTACCCAAGCAGTGGAGACCAATGGTTACAGCTCTGAAGCTAGCAAAAGATCTCAACAAAATCACTCTGGAGGAACTTATCAGCTCCCTCAGAAGTCATGAGATAGAGCTAGAAGCTGACGAGCCTCAGAAGTAAGGTAAGCCTTTAGCATTAAAATCTAACAAAAAATCTGAGTCTAAAGTTTTGCAGGCAGTTGAAGAAACATTTGATGGATCCTCATCAGAAGAAGACGAACTCTCCCTCCTCTCCATAAGAGTAAATCAACTGTGGAAGCAAAGACAAAGGAAGTTCAGGAATCCCAGAAGATCTGATCAGAACGAGTCTTCTTCCAGATACAGAAGGACAGATTCTTCCTCTGGATACATAAGATCTGAAGGCTCCTCCGGTAGCAAGAAGCCAAACACAAAAGACATCATCTGCTACGAGTGCAATGAGCAAGGACACTACAAGAGTGACTGCCCAAAGCTTCAGAGGGAAAAGCCCAAAAAGAAGTTTGGAAGAGAGAAGAAGAAAAGTCTCATGGCCACATGGGATGACTCTGACTCGTCTGAAGCTGACTCAGAATCAGATGATGAAAGGGCAAACATAGCTCTCATGGCTAACATTCCAGATGATAGTGAAGCTTCTGAATCAGACTCAGAATCAGACACAGAAGAGGTATTCCCTAACTTCGCTGTTAATTTTACAAAGGCTGAACTTGCTGAAAGCCTCAATGAAATTCTGGAACGTTATCAGCAGATTAGAGCTAAATTCAGAGACCTGAAAAGGAATCTTGAATCTGACTCTAATAAGTCTGAGAGTCTCAAATTGGAAAACTCTGAGCTGAGAGATAAAATTTTAAAATTAGAAAACTCTTTACAAAACTCTCAGAAGGAACCAATTTCTGAAACTCCCAGCAACGCTGATGAGATCATCAAGGAGTATGATCATAGTTTCCAGAAGTTCCTTGCTAAAAGCATAGATAGAAGCAGAATGGCTTCAATGATCTATGGAGTTAGCAGAAACGGCAGGAAAGGAATAGGATACCAAGGTAAGGTTCCTACACCTAAGAATGTCATGGATTTAACCATTAAACACACTCCTCTAAATTCACACTTTGTGTATGGTCACACACATGACATCAAATATACTAGTAGTAAGCACTCTGTGAAACCAAAATTCAACCAGAGTTTTGGTAAAACTAACAAATCAGGACCCAAGAAGATCTGGGTACCTAAGGATAGAATGATACATGTTGCAGATATCTTTAGCAGCAAGTCAGAAACACCAGTCATGGTACCTGGACTCTGGCTGCTCACGACACATGACGGGAAGAAGGCATATGTTCCAAAGCCTGGAACTTAAGCCTGGAGGCCATGTTGGCTTTGGAGGCAATCAGAGGGGAAAGATAATTGGCTCTGGAACTGTAGGTAACGGAAATCTTCCCTCTATTAATAATGTTCTGCTAGTTGATGGATTGATGCATAACCTGTTATCCATAAGTCAATTAAGTGATAACGGTTATGATATAATCTTTAATCAAAAATCATGTAAAGCTGTTAGTCAGAAAGATGGGACTATCCTGTTTAATGGAAAGAGGAAAAACAACATTTACAAAATCAAACTTTCTGAACTAAAGAGTCAGAACGTAAAATGTCTTCTGTCTGTTAACAACGAGCAGTGGATCTGGCACAGAAGATTGGGGCATGTTAGTATGAGAAGAATATCTCAGATTAACAAACTCAATCTGGTCAGAGGACTTCCAAATTTGAAGTTCAATTCAGATGCTCTGTGTGAAGCATGTCAGAAAGGCAAATCTGCAAAACCTTCTTTTAAATCCAAAAATGTTGTTTCTACCTCTAAGCCATTAGAACTTATGCACATTGACTTATTTGGACCAGTTAAAACTGCTTCAGTCAGTGGCAAGAAGTATGGGTTAGTAATCGTAGATGACTATAGCAGATGGACATGGGTAAAGTTCTTAAGACACAAGGACGAGTCACACTCTGTGTTTGTTACCTTCTGTAACCAAGTTCAGAAAGAAAAAGATCTTAGAATCGTTAAAGTCAGAAGTGATCATGGTGGAGAATTTGAAAATAAAGATTTTGAGTCATTCTTTAATGACAAAGGCATTCTGCATGATTTCTCTTGTCCTAGAACTCCCCAACAAAATGGAGTTGTAGAACGAAAGAACAGAACATTGCAAGAAATGGCCAGAACCATGATCAATGAGACAAACGTTGCTAAGATCATCTGGGCAGAGGCAATAAACACAGCGTGCTACATTCAGAATAGAATCTCAATAAGACCTATTCTGGAAAAGACTCCATATGAATTGTGGAAGAACAGAAAGCCCAACATTTCATATTTTCATCCATTTGGATGTACTTGCTTTATGTTAAATACAAAGAATTATTTGAACAAGTTTGACTCTAAAGCACAGAAGTGTATTATGTTAGGATACTCTGAACGCTCAAGAGGGTACAGGGTATACAATACAGAAACACAGATTGTGGAAGAATCAATCAGTGTTCGTTTTGATGACAAGCTTGACTCTGAAAAGTCAAAGCAGAATGAAAATCTTGCAGGTATAGAAATTGAATTTGCAGGTTCTGAAGACAAGTCATCAGAAGCTCTCAACACAGACATTCCTTCAACGTCTGAAAGGAGCAATGCTAGAAATCCTACAACTGCTGCTGATCAACCTCAGAAGAGATTACCCAGAAGCAGTTTGGATCACCCATAAGAAACTATCCTAGGAAGAAAGGAAGATCCAATCAGAACAAGAGCAAGCTTCAGAAACTCTGAAGAAACTCTTATGGGACTCGTGTCTCTGATTGAACCTTCTTCTATTGATGAAGCACTTCTGGATAATGACTGGATTCTGGAAATGCAAGAAGAGCTGAATCAATTCACCAGAAACGACGTATGGGATCTCGTTCCTAGACCAAAAGGATTCAACGTCATTGGAACAAGATGGGTGTTCAGAAACAAGCTAAATGAACAAGGTGAAGTCATCAGAAACAAGGCACGACTGGTTGCACAAGGTTATAGTCAGCAAGAGGGGATAGACTATACAGAAACCTTTGCCCCAGTCGCCAGGTTAGAATCTATCAGACTTTTAATTTCATTTGCTGTTAATAGAGGCATCACTCTGTATCAGATGGATGTCAAAAGTGCATTCTTAAATGGTTATATAGAAGAAGAAGTTTATGTTCACCAACCCCCAGGTTTTGAAAATACAAAACATCCAGAACATGTTTTCAAACTGAAAAAGTCACTGTATGGTCTGAAACAAGCTCCCAGAGCTTGGTATGAAAGGCTAAGTAACTTTCTGCTTGAAAATGAATTCACCAGAGGGAAAGTGGACACTACTCTATTCTGTAAAACAGTTAAGAGTGACATTTTAGTCTGTCAAATTTATGTTGATGATATTATTTTTGGTTCTACTAATCCTTCTCTTGGAAGAAAATTTGCTAAGTGTATGCAGGCAGAATTTGAGATGAGCCTCATGGGGGAACTGAAATTCTTTCTAGGAATTCAGATCAATCAAACTCCAGAGGGAACTTACATTCATCAGAGCAAATACATCAGAGATCTTCTGAAGAAATTTAACCTCTCAGAATGTAAGCCATCAAAGATTCCAATGCATCCCACGTGCATTCTGGAAAGAGAAGAGGTAAGCAAAAGTGTAGAACAGAAAGTCTACAGAGGTATGATTGGTTCTCTCCTTTATCTGACTGCTTCAAGACCTGATATCTTATTCAGCGTATGTATTTGTGCTAGATTCCAATCAGATCCTAGAGAATCTCACTTAACAGCTGTTAAGCGAATTTTCAAGTATCTGAAAGGTACTACTAATCTGGGTTTGTTTTATAGAAAATCTAGTGATTACAGCTTAGTAGGCTACTGTGATGCTGATTTTGCTGGAGACAGAGTGGAACGTAAAAGTACTTCTGGAAGCTGCCAGTTTCTGGGAGAAAATCTGATCTCGTGGTCCAGCAAAAGGCAATCAACAATTGCTCTGTCAACAGCAGAAGCTGAGTACATAGCAGCAGCAGGATGTAGCACACAAATGCTCTGGATGAAAAGTCAGCTTGAAGACTTCCAGATTTTTGAGAGTAACATTCCTATTCTTTGTGATAATACTTCTGCTATTTGCTTAAGTAAGAATCCTATTTTACATTCTAGAGCTAAGCATATAGAAATAAAACATCATTTCATAAGGGACTATATTCAGAAAGGCATTTTAAACTTGAAATTTATAGATACAGACCATCAATGGGCTGATATCTTTACTAAACCCCTTTCAGAAGATAGGTTTAATTTCATTCTGAAACATCTCAGCATGAAAGTATGCCCAGAATGAAAATGTTTTAATTCCATGTATTTATCTTCAGAATGTAATTATATTACTGTGAACCTCTGATCAATCTTCTTTCAGAAAGATAGAACATGCAGATTGTATCAGATGCAAGTCTAAAGATCTGAGAGTCTAATCTCAAAGACAGACGTGCTGATCACTACATCAAACAAGTGTCATCCAATCATCAGCAAATCTCTGAAGCAGAACGCGTGCACGCTTCTGAGAAGGCAAAGCGCTGATTGGGTGCATTGAGACACATGTCTGGTAACCGTTTTTAAGTATCTTTCTCAAATCCCCCAAAATCAGCAAGCATTTAATGAAAAGTAATCACGCTTGTTAATGGCAATCATTATTTTTTTTCTCTCTCTTAAAAACGTTTAATTTTTCAAAAATAATTTTTGAAAACTCTATTTAAGCACATTAATCCTTCATTCTTATTCTTTACGCTTTCTCATAATCATTCAAGTATTTTCTGCATATTTCTGAGTTTATCTCCTACAAACCTTTTTCTCTCAAATCATTCTCAAAGCTTTTTTAGTGAGAACAATGGCATCCTCCAGCATTTCTGCAGGCAATCAGAAGAAAGAAACCTCTGAACAATATCAGGTGCAACCATCAGAAGAAGACAAGACCCTTCAGGAAGAAAATCCAGCAGAAGATGTCGCTGAAAGTTCTGAGAAGCTTCCTCCTTCTGACACTTCTCAAGCTGCCTTGGACAGGCAGGCTCTGGAAGAATTAAGGCTGAATGACTTGCGTCTACAGCAGCGGATGGAAGAGAATGATCAGAAAATGAAAGCACGAATGGATGTGCAGGACAACAAAATTGACACTGTTGTCAACATGGTTCAGAAGCAGAATGAAACTTCTGAAAAGATTCAAGCAATGCCGGAAAGCCTGTTCTCACGCATGCCCCCTCAACCATAAATCTTTTTCATGCATAACTTTTTCATGCTTTCTTCATTTTCTGATGTACTGTTTTGACTATGTTTGTGTAATGTTCTTTTGCTCTGAACTATTTTAATATAATTTGTTTTTCTGATCTTAAGTGTTTTAACACATCACCAACACTTTTTGATTGCTGACAAAAAGGGGGAGAACAAGAATGATATTTAAAATCAATAACGGCTAACTAGACAGAAATTCTCAAACATTCTAACTCTATTACTTGAAATGTTTTTCTGTTTTGTTTTTAAGTCTACAGGCACAAGGAAGCTCCTGAACACTATGAAGACTAGAAGCTAGAAGCTCTGATCAAAATGTAGAAGCTCATGTTGCTCTGATCAAATATGAAGTTCTGATCGACCTAACACTCTGATCCGAAGCAAAGCTCTGACAAGAAAAGCTCTGAAGCTCTGCTCTCTGATAAGTCAAAGACCTATAATCTGATGCTCAAAGATAGAAAAAGATCTGATCCTGAAGAACACGTATATCAAAGGGAAATAACAAACTCAGGGGGAGTATCTCTTAACTCTGATTTCTCCTTACTTCTTAACTCTGAAACATTTCCTAGATACCTTTTCACGTTATTTTTTATTTAAAATATCTAGTTTTTGTCATCATCAAAAAGGGGGAGATTGTTAGAACAATGTTTGAATCTAGTACCCTATATTTAAGTTTTGATGATAACAAAGTGAAAAGATATAGTATTTATATGTTTCATGTTTGAACTATATGCTACCTAAAATTACTATGCTCTGACTTGCAGATACGCTGATTAAAAGAGCAAGATCACTTCTTCAGCATCAGAATTTGATTTCATACACCAGCATCAGAAGTTGCTGAATCAGAACGTGAAGATCAGATGATCAACTCACGTACATGCTGTAGCTTGATGAACAGAACTGCGCGTAAACACTCTGATACAAAAACAATAGTTCATCAGCAGCGAAGCAGAATCAGAATGAGCCAAGCCAGAACGTGCATTGAAGAAGCAACGGTACTGTGCATTGAACGCTAATTAATTCCAACGGCATCATTCTAGACAAGATCTGCTCAAAAAGGAAAGCTTGTTATTAGCATTGAATCAAGAATATTGCATTCAACGTTCATCTTCTCAAGTGCTATATAAACAAGGCTTCGAAGATTATAATGGTTAATGCTCTCCAATTCTCTACACGCAAAAAGCTTAACAATAATCTTCATCTACCAGTTTTGCTAAACCAACAAACTCTGATACTCCATTAGTGTTTAGCAATCTAAGTTTCTAAGCTTAATTTGTGTATACATCACAGTTGTGATAAAGTTTTGTAGAAAACATTCACACACATTTGTTTTATACCTTTGTAAGAAAGTGTTGCCTTGACAAACCGGATTGTGGTTTGAATCAAGAAGGCTTTAGCAGTTGTTAAAGCAGTCTGTAATATTCAGTTGAATATAGTGAATTAAGACCTCGTTGGAGAGAGGCGAAATCACCTTGACGGGTGGACTGGAGTAGTTTGAGATCAAACGAACCAGGATAAAAATATCTTGTCAATTGCTTTAAGATTTCAGTTTTACAATTCAACCCCCCCTTCTTGTGTTTTTCACCCCTTCACTTCTCACTTTTACTTCAAAACCAAGTCAACTTGCAAAATCACCACAACTTTGTAATCTGATATAACCAACTCTTGTAAACATTTCAAACAATTTTCTCACATTACACTAAGCCAGAAACACGAGCTAGCAAGTTCTCAAACCCTCCAAAACACCAAAACACAAGTTCTTGTCAAAACAGGGCAGCTTCTGCAGATTGAGTTCCAAAACAAAATCCACTCGTGCGTTTTGCTTGCAACCTCTTTCAACACACTCCATACAACATACCTAAGCTATCCCAACTATTCCCAAGTCACTGTAACTCCATTTACACACTTCACCATTTTCAAATTCTGACTTTGCAGGTTGAGTTCTACAAGTGTATTCAAGCTATTTCAAAGCAAGCTAAGCATTGGGAAAGCTCAAAGGAACTTTAAGCAAGCTCACAAGTATCTCAGGCCTCACTGACAACCCCTACATTTCCATACTTGAGCTTGACTGAAATAGGTAAATTTCAAACTTTTATCTCTCTATTTAGGAATCGTTAGGCTTAGGTTTGTGAATAAAAAATGTAGTCCTCGTTGCCCTTGAGCTTTACATATGCATAGAATTCATTTATGTTACCTGAGCTAGGAGTATTTGATAGTTGAACTTTCTGAAAAAACTAGGTCAAGATTTAGGGCCAGAGAAATTCTCTCTGGTATTTGAGAGTTAGATTAAGTTTTTTATATGGTTAGAATCGTGTGATCAAGAGCTATAACTTTCATGTTGCAAGTTTTCATTTTTAAGCACAAATGCAGGAGATACGAATATTGAACAAGGGTGCGCATTTTCTTGCTGTCTTAAGGACAGGGATGAAGGAATCTGGGTTGGCCCTGGTTTTGGCAGCTTTTTGCACCCCCTTTGCCCATTGTTTTTATTTTTTCATATTTTCCATTTCTATTTTCATTTCTGACTTTTATTATTTTTTCTAAATATAAAAAATCACCAAAAACATTTTCTTAATTTTTACATTTTTATTTTATTATTTTTATTATTTTTTGGGCATAAAAATAGTTTACTAATATATACTTTATTTTTCTTAAATAAATTTGTAAATAAAATTAAAATACTTACATATTTTTATTTTATTATATTATACACTCAAAATATTATTTTCTCACCAATATTATTTTTAACATTTTTATATCAAATTTTTATTTATTTTCTTGTACATAAATGAATAAATAAATAATTAGAATTTACATTTTCTTTTAAAACCAAAACTAGGGTTTCTACCCTTTCCAAAAATAATATTTTATTTTCTCATTTTTAATACATGAATAAATTTATTTTTACATACATAAAATAAATACAAAAACATTTTTGCATATTTATATTTAAATTGCATATTTAAATAATTGCCCATTTATTTATTTGTACAAAATAATTCAATATGGCTGTAATAATTTTAGGGTTTTATTTTATGCAATATCCCCCCTATTCAAACTTGTATCCCCCTCCCCATATCAATGTTGTAATAGTGGTAGATTTACTTTTACGCATTTTATTGCTTTCAAATATGCATGATAGTAAGATTAGGGTTTGTATGCAAGAATAAAAATCAAACAAAATAGCTTGACTAAACACAAGACAAAAATGCATGAAAAATGACAACACAATGCACACAAGCACCCCTAAGGTTTCATCCACTTGTTGCCTTAAAAAAAACATGGACATGGTATGCATGCTAGGTGTCTTGGAAAAACAAAACAAAACAAAAGATCATAGTCCCTCGATGACGCTATCTTGGTTGCCTATACAAAATGATCTAATCCCTCAAAAATTTGCTAAAGATACTTGGCACAATTTCTATCATGGTCATACGATGACCCGCGCCTGTCCCGTTTAACATCCAAACACGAGGTTGTTTACCAAATACAATGGTAAAACAACTATGTAAAAGGGTTAAAAATGTGTAGGAAAGATCTTTGAGTAGGGTAGACAACTCCTAGTTACTTGATCATTTTGCAAACATCCTTGCTAATTTCAAAACAAACAATTTCACAACAATTTCCCAAAACAAACTTTCAAACATTGAAACATCTTTTCAAAAGACAAACACCTTTGTATATATTCAAACAAGAATCATTACAAAGGTTGCCTAAACAAAGGCCTCTTTTCAAAATATTTTCAAAACCACACACAAAAGCACCATCTCAAACAATTGAAAAGCAAAAGCAAGTGATCTAAACAAGTAACTAAGAGCCCATGGAAAACCATGGATGAAAAGGGTGCTAGCACCTTCCCTTTTCATAATCTACCCCCCGAACCCAAGAAAAAATCTCAAAGATCTTTCCTGTGCTTTTTGACCTTTCCTTTGGATAAAATAAAAAGTCGGTGGCGACTCTTGCTAAACTGAAACATTTGCAAACACAAACGCAAAACCTCTAATCAGTTCTCCCACCATATCACAGAGGGACTATGATCTTTTTGTATGATGACTTGATCGAGGGTCTTTGTTCAGGCGTCCCCACGTTCGAGGGACATGATTGTTTAATCCAAAGGCAACAAGAGAGACTACCCTAGAGGTGTGCATGTGAAAGTGTTTTAAATTCAGTTATTTTATCTTGAAGTTAAGTTATCCATCTATTGGTTTTTATCTTTCCATATAACCCTAATTACTAATCGGTAATAAAGAAAGTATAAAAAAGACAATAAAGGTGCGGAAAGTAAAAGCAGAAAAGATAAACTTAAACCTACTACACGGCTTTGGGGCAGTTACATAATAGAAAGCGGAAAGTAAAAACCCTAAGCTATTACAACCCAGAAAACAATTACATAATAATGAAAAAGGAAAGTGAGAAATCTAAGCTATTACAAATTGTGAACCCCATACATTTTATCTATCAAAATAAAATAAAATTAAAATAAAGAAAAAAAGAAATGATTTTGATGATTTTTTTATGGAAAAGGTTTTTTTAATGATGATTAAAATAAAATAAAAAAATAATTAGTTTTAATTAACAAATATAATTGATTAATTAAATAAAAAAAGTTAATGATGAAAAACCTAAAAATTAATTAATTTTAATTAACAAACTAATTGAGTAATTAAATTAATAAAAAGGATTAATGATGAAAAACCTAAAAATTAATTAATTTTAATAAACAAAATAATTGATTAATTAAATTAATTAAAAAAAGGTTAATGATAAAAAACTTAAAACCTAATTATTTTTAGGGTTTACAAAAAAAACAATTATTTTAGATTTGTAAAAAAAGGTTTGTGGTTTTATGGTTAGGTGAATTTAGAGTTTAAGGGAAAAATAGGGAAAAAGAATAAGTTAGAAGTAAAATCACACAAAATATCATAGGTGGATGTTGAACCCACGCCCTTAGCCTTCCACACTACATTAAGGGGGGAAAATAGGGAAAAAGAACAAGTTAGAAGTAATATCATGGGTGGATGTTGAACTCATGCCCTTAGCCTTTATCACTGTCTTCCTTGCCATTATGCCATGGCTCACATATTATGCATCAAACTTGCTCTAATGATCTATATGAACACAAGTAAATGTATCAAATTACTTAACAATGCATAAATCAAAGGTTTGAATTTTTTAAAAAAAACTACCAAAACCGGTGAGGATGTACGTGATGTTTTGGGCACGATCCTTGACTGCTTGAGGATTGGGATGGAAACTTGGGCACTTCAAGATGATAATGCAATGCTTGGTTTCAATTTAGAAGGGCTGGAAACAAGGGTTTGGTGTTGCCCTAGTTTCTTGAATTTTTGGAAGCTTTGGAATAGTTTTCTCTGTAAGGGTTTTTGTGTGATGTTATGTCTTAATGAAGAGCAATATATAGAGAGGAATTAGGTTAAACCATTATGGGTTTGGACCTTGTAAGAAAAGCCTTGACTTTATCTTATTTAATTTTGAATTTAAATAAATAAAAATAAATGAAATAAAAATCAAAGGGGTGTATGAATAGGTTCAGAGGTCCACTATGAGGCCTAATACACGTTCGGACCTTGAAACACAAGCCCATTAGCCCAAAAATATGTGTTTGATCAATTTGGGTTTCATGCATTTTCTCGAAATTTCCCAACTTGTTCCAATCATAACTCTCTCAATTTTTATCATGTGAAGGTGATCTTTGACGTTTTAGAAAGCTAAAGATGTCCCCTATAATCTCTATGTTAATCATTTTTTCATTTGGAGACTTTATCTTGATGTAAGTTGTCTTGACAAAAAGTTTCTTTTTGTTACCTTTTGGAATGACCTTTAATGTTTTGGCCCATATCTCTCAAATGAAGCATTTTTTGGACTTGAGCTCAGAGATACGAAGTTTTATAGAATTGAACTTCCTTCCCAATGAGCTTTGGTTGAGGAAAATATAATGAAGCAGGTGAAAGTTATGCTTGGTCAAAGTTTAGATGACTTCTCCTTAAGAAAACCATAATTTGGCAACTTTTGACTTTTGATGATTCGAGAGTTTCCTTGATGAGTCTTGATCAAACCTTTACCAAATGATTAATATGACTTCAAAATCTTGATGTTGACCAGAAATCTTGAAGTTTGATTGTATGTTGACCACACTTGACTTTTTGTTTAATATAGTTAATTTTCAGTCATCTGAGCAATTGACTGAGAAAACTTATGATGCAAGGCATGAAACTTAGTATGAGCATTCTTAAAGACATATAAGGAACCATGTAAACTAATTGAGGCCTTATAAACCCAAACTTCCTTGAGAAAAATGAAACCCAAACTTGCCTGTCTGGTTTTGAGAGTTAATCTTTACATAGTCATATAGACAGTTGCCCCGTCTTGTTTCAAGAATTAATCTTTGACCTGTTTTCTATTGGAAAACCTCTCCTATTTCAGGAATTTATACCGCCTTGTCATATAGATAGTTTCCCTGTCTTGTTTCGGGAATTAATCTTGGACCTAGTCATACAAATAGTTGCCACGTCCTGTTTCGAGAATTAATCTTTGACCTGTTTGAAAATTGTTGATGATATTCGTCTATTTTTGTGAGTTTTACCTAAAAAACAAAGTTAGTCTTTATGCAATGTAATGATGTATGTAATGATTTCATAATGATGTTATCAAAGTAAATGAGAGTATTATATACGTTTCGTATGCATATGCTATGATATTCGTAAATGATGTATTGATGTAAGATGTCATTGGAATGTATCGGTAGCTTCGTATAACATCTTTGTTGGGGGAAACAAATCCCCGACTGTCGCTAGGGATGAAGAATATGAATCTTCAATCTTGTTTAAAATGTCTCCGCTGGGGATTCTTGTTGTTTGTTTGAGGATATTCAGCTGGAAATGTTTGACTTCTGTTGGGGATAGAAGAGTTCAGGAACATTGGTCGTTCATCGCTCTACTGGGGAATTTTAGTTCTTATATACTCTGACTGCGGATAAAAGAGATGGATAATCTTATGAGGTGCTGGATGACCGAGTTTCCAATATGGATGCCAACTCTTCTGGGGGAAGACAAAGTTAAATGATATATGGCCCAATTTCAGATTCTATAGCAACTCTCTGGGCATAGCAGCCTGGACTACACTTTGCTGGAGAGGGGAATTTTGTCGGTGACTTACAGTAGTCGTAGAAATGAACTTTTCTTGGGAAATTAAATTACACAGGGGAAGTGAACCCTGCTGGGGAAATTAACCTTGTTGGAGAAGAGAATTTTGTAGGGGATTTTGCAATGGTTGAGAAATAAACTCAGTTGGGGAATTAAATTCATGTGAACTGTGTTGAGGAAGTTTCCATAATATGCTGGAGAAATGATCAGATTCCTTTATCCGCTAGGGGGATTTATTGGGGAGTATGATTATGTGAATTGTTGGAAGATGCCCCAATTCCTTCCTAGAGGCATATTAGGCTTGCGGGGGAAATGTATCTCCGTATGGGATAAGATTGGGAAGGTAACTTTGTGGGGATAATCCCATGGAGGTTGCTTTATGGGGATTTGTGGACGACTTAGACGTTATTCCAACTCCTATAGTCTTTAGTAAATGATTATTCCTTTTTTTATGAATATATGTGTTAACATTACATATTCAAATGCATATGTTCATTCAACATAATCGTTGGACGTTTTCACAAACAAAACAGAGAAAATAAAATTTTTTTTTTGAAATTTTGAAGCATATTTGTATTGAGAGTTTGCTTATAAAAAGGCAGTTTTGTACAAAGAGACAGAGATCCTAGTAAGAGGAAATCGTCGTGAAAATAAAAAGGTATACAAAGAGAAACAAAGAAAAGAAGCTATGTGGAAATGATCTCGTCGAGTTTCAACTCTGCTATTGCCCCTATGTCTTCAAGCATCTCATCCCTTAATGTTAAAAGAAGTTGACTGGATTACCATTTACTGATGTTGGTAATAAAGCTTATTGTATGTAGATGATCCAACGGGACATAGTCGTACGCTTTAATCCCTAACTTTTTCCTGGACCTCCCTTTCAGGTTTTCAGTCCACCGGGATACCTTTTTTTGCCCAAGCCTCCTTTTCAGGTTTTTGACTTGCCAGGTGTACAATCTGGTGTACAATCTTTATATATATAAATCCCTAATTTTTTCCCAAACCCTTTTGGTTTGCCAGGATGCCCTTATTTTTTCCTAGGCCAGTCAACCTAGCGGGTCAATTTCATGTGTAGTATCTTTTGACTATGTCTGCATTCACAAGGTGCGGAAAGTCTTCACCGTCCATGGTGGTAAGTATCATAGCACCACTAGAAAATATCTTCTTGATTACAAATGGACCTTTGTAGGTGGGAGTCCATTTTCCCCTGGGATCACCTTGCGGTAGGATGATGCGCTTTATTACTAGGTCACCAGCCTGATATACCCGATGCTTGACTTTTTTGTTGAAGGCTTTGATCATGCGCTTTTGTTACATATGACCATGGAAAACAACTGCAAACCTTTTCTCGTTGATCAAACTTATTTGGTCTAGCCTAGTTTGAATCCACTCATCTTCATTTAAGTCTTCATCTTTCATAATACTTAGAGAAGGAATCTGGACTTCGACGGGTAGGACAACTTCCATACTGTAGACTAGAGAGAATGGGGTTTCCGCAGTTGATGTAAGGACTGAGGTACGATAGCCATGAAGAGCGAATGGTAACATCTCATACCGATCTCTATATGTCATCGTCATCTTCTATATAATCTTCTTGATGTTCTTATTGGCAGCTTCCAATGTGCCATTCATCTTTGGTCGATACGGAGAAGAGTTATGGTGTTTGATCTTGAATTGCATGCAGAGTTCCATGATCATAGTGTTATTGAGATTCATACCAATGTCTGTGATAATCCTTTCGAGGATGTCATACTGACAGATAAGATTATGCTTAATAAACTGAGCCACAACATTCTTGGTGATGGAGGCAAATGAGGCTGCTTCAACCCACTTTGTGAAGTAATCAATGGCGATGAGGATGAAACAGTGTCTGTTGGAAGCAATAGGCTTAATTTCTCCAATCATATCAATTCCCCATATTGCAAATGGCCGAGGATCAGTCAAGACATTCAGAGGAACCTAAGGTACATGTACTTTGTCAGCAAAGATTTAGCATTTGTGACAGGTTCTGAAGTGATGATGGCAATCAGTTTCCATAGTCTACCAATAATAACCCGCTCTCAAGATCTTTTTAGCCATTGTATGCCCACTTGAATGAGTACCAAAGATACCTTTGTGCATATCTTTCATAATCTTTTCAGCTTCCTTCTTGTCCATACAATGAAGCAGAGTCAAATCATGGTTACACTTGTACAGAACTTTGTTGCTCAGAAAGAACTTAGCAGAGAACCTCCATAGGAATTTCTTGTCATTGAAAGATTCCCTCTCGGGGTGCTCTTGAGCCTCGAGATATCTCTTCACTTCATGAAACCAAAGCTTTTCCTCTACTCCGTCAGTGTCAACTTTGTAGCAGTGTGCCAGTTCTTCTAGTTTCTCAATAGTAACTCGAGGAGCTTCATTGTCCCATATGACTTTGAACATAGATGACATGGTAGCTAATGCATCTTCCAGTTGATTATTCTCTTGTGGAATATGTTCAAAAGTCATCTCCTCGAAGTACGGAATTAGTGTTAATACATGCTCCTAATAAGGAATGAGATTTGGATGCTTTGTGTCCCATTCTCCCTTAACTTGATTGATTACTAGGGTTGAGTCCCCATACACGTTCAAAAACTTGATTCTCATATCAATAGCGGCTTTGACACCTGTGATGCATGCTTCGTATTCGGCCATGTTGTTTGTGCAATCAAAGCAAAGTCTAGCGGTGAAGGGCGTATGGAAACCCTTGGGGGAGATAACCGCAACACCCATTCCATTACCAAACACGTTAGAAGCTCTGTCGAAAACCATAGTCCATCGGGATCCTAACTCAGGTCCTTCATACGGTCCAGGCTCTTTAAAATCTGTAGCTAGCATGATGTTCTCATCCAGGAACTCGAAATTCATAGATTGATAGTCGTCTTCAGCTTGATGAGCCAAATGGTCTGCTAGCATACTTCCTTTCATAGCCTTCTGAGTGGTGTACTGAATGTTGTATTATGTTAAGACCATTTGCTATCGGCCTATCCTTCCGGAGAGAGCCGGCTTCTCGAATATGTATTTGATGGGATCCATTTTAGATATTAAAAAAGTAGTAGTAGTCAACATATATTGTCTTAGTCGGCGAGAAGCCCATGCCAAAGTGTAGCAAGTTATCTCGAGCAGTGAGTATCTTGTTTCGAAGTCAGTAAACTTTTTGCTAAGGTAATATATTGCATGCTCTTTTTGACCAGACTCGTCATGTTGCCCCAGTACACACCCCATTGAATTTTCTAACACTGTTGAGTACATGATTAGAGGTCTTCCTTAAACTGGTGGCATCAGGATCAGAGGTTCTTGGAGGTACTCCTTGATCTTGTCAAAAGCTATATAGAAATCGTTGTTCCACTTTACTACCTGATCTTTCTTCAAACACTTGAAGATCGGCTCACAAGTAGCAGCAAATGAGAAATAAATATGGAAATATAATTCAGTCGCCCCAGGAAACCTCTAACTTCCTTCTCAGTACAGGGAGCTGGAATTTCTTGAATATATTTGACCTTGGTAGGATCAACTTCAATTCCTTTACCACTGACGATGAAACCCAAGATTTTACCGGACCTCACCCCAAAGGTGCACTTGTTCAAATTCAACCTCAGCTTGTACTTCTTCAGTCTCTCAAACAAATTGTGTAGATGATCAAGATGTTCTTCTTCAGTCTGAGACCTAGCTATCATGTCGTTAACATAAACCTCTATCTCGTGGTGTATCATGTCATGGAACAAAGCTACCATAGTATGCTTATATGTGGCGTCAGAGTTCTTCAACCCAAAAGGCATAACCTTGTAATAGAAAGTGCCCTACTGTGTAATAAAAGTAGTCTTTTCCATGTCTTCAAGTCCCATCTTGATCTGATTATAACCCTATAAACCATCCATGAAGGAGAATACCTTGTGTTTAGCGGTGTTGTCAACTAGAACATCAACATGTGGAAGTGGAAGTCATCTTTGGGGCTCACCCTATTCAGATCCATATAGTATACACACATATGCACTTTGTCGTCCTTCTTAGGTACTGGCACCATATTTGCAACCCACTGAGGATAGGACGTAACAGCTAAGAAACCTGTGTTGAATTGCTTCATAACCTCAGCTTTGATCTTTTCTGACATCTCGGGACGCATACGATGAACCTTTTTCTTTACTGGAGAAAAACCATCTTTCATCGGTAGACGGTGAACCACAATATCAGTATCAAGCCCTGGCATGTCTTCGTATGACCAGGCAAAGATCTCAACATAGTCATGCAACATCTGAATTAATCTGTTCTTTACACTATCCTCTAGGTTGGCACCTATCTTGACTTCTTTCCTTTCCTCTGCAGTACCCAAGTTTACAACCTCGATTGGCTCTTCATGCGGTTGTATAACTTTTCCCTCTTGCATTAATAGTCTGGCAAGTTCTCTCGGTACTTCACAATCTTCCTCACCTTCGTCCTCGGCTTGGTAGATCGGATTTTCAAAGTCATAAGTGGAAATAGCAGAGTTGTTCTCAACGAGATTCAGAGTGGATGTGGATCTGCAATTTGTCGTGTGGGTATGTATAAGAACACATAGCTATTTTGAAAGTGTAATAAAATAAAAGAAATACAAAGAGTGCAACATTTGAATGCAAAATGTCCCATGATTTATTTAATGAAAATATGTTAATGAAATGACAACCCTAACAAATGGACAATCGTGCCCCGGGTAAGGCACAAGGCTTAAACTCATTGTTTAAAAATTACATAACCAAAACTTTGCAAGCAATAAACAGAAAATAGCAATTACTCCTGACTAAAAGATATTGAGAGAAGGTCTTCAGTCTTCCAGTTGTTGAGCCCGTTGCCGATGGTAGGAAAGATGCAATTGTCCAGGTTGTAGTCAATATCAGTAATTTCTTCGGCAGAAACAATATCAATAGCATTCACACCTTTATCGTGCTTAGGCATGGGTGCAGTAATCACATTGGGAGTCTTGGGTGGATCAAACTCAATCTCTTTATTGTCAATCATGTCTTGGATTTTGTTCTTCAAGGCCCAGCAGCTATTGGTGTCATGCCCGGGGCTATTGGAGTGGTAGGAACACTTCACATTCAGATTATAACGGGGAGAGGAGGTGTTGGGATTCTGAGGAGGATCCCTTAACATTATTATATCTACTTTCAAAAGATGTTGCAATGCCTGAGACAGTGGAATGCTGATCTTAATAAATTGTCTTCTCGATGCGTCTGACATATGCTAATTGTTTTACTGCTATTGTTATACAGGTGTAGGATTGGAAATTATCACTGCCCCCATAGATTGGATGCGATTACTTCTAACATGACCCTTTTTTCCATAAATAGCATTTGTCTCCTTCTTCCCGTTGAACGTTTTCTTTACAGTGCTTGAAGACGCAACCACTTGAATCTTTCCACTTCTAATACTGCCTTCGACATGTTCCCCAGTTAGTATCAGCTCGGTAAAACCATGTGAAGAGCTTCCGATCAGATGATTAAATAAAGGCCTTGTCAAAGTGCCCATGAACAAATCAACCAGCTCCCAATCATACAGGGGAGGTTGAACTCTTCCAGCCAGATCTCTCCATTTATGGGCATATTCTTTAAACCCTTCATTCAAGCCTATAGTCATACTTTGTAATTGCACACGGGTTGGTGCAAGGTCAGCATTATATTGATACTAGTAAAAAGCAGCACCCAGGTCTTCCCAAGTACGTATGTTGGTTCCTTCCAGCTAATAGAACCATTCGAGTTGTGTCCTAGATAAGCTCTCTTGAAAGAAGTAAACCCATAACTTTTTGTCAATAGTATGGGGTTTGATCTTCCGGATGTAAGACCACAGATGAAGCTTAGGACAAGACACACCATCATATTTAGCAAAAGTGGGGACCTTGAACTTATGGGGGATAACAATCCCCGAGATATGACCCAACTCTTTAAAATTCTGCCCAGGCACTTTCTGGATTTCCATGTGTTGTACCCTAAAATTTGCCCTCCCATATTCTTCAAGGTTTGACAAGAATCATCCTCAAATGGTTCAAGATTTCTCAAGGGTTGCACAGTCCAACTGCCTCCTAAGCCAGTCAAAATTAGGGTTTTGTTTCCTTCAATGAATTTGAGATTTTCAAGGGCTCAATCAAGTTATATAGGCCTATATACATTGTCAAGCATCTACATGTCAAGTTTCAAGACTCATAGTGTCAAAATTGCACAGTCAAAAAACCCATTTGCTTCACAATCAACTGCAGGGGCAAAATGGTCATTTTACAGTCAAAAGTCAAAAATTTTGGTCAACATCTTATTTTGAGCTCACAATCATCATTTGATCAAGTCTTGATCATGATTCCACAAGCATGGCTCAAAAATCATCAAGATGCCAAAAGTTATTATTTTTGGACAGTAGAAAAGTCAACTGTAACTTGACCAGGGCATAACGTTTTTATGGTTCATCATAAAAATCCCATCCAATGCTCATTTTGAGGGGGATGACATTTCCTACAACTCATCTTCACATTCCAAGCCCAAGAAATGCTCTCACAAAAAGTTATCAATTTCTACATTATAGGTCAATTTCAAAAGTCAACAAAAATGCACTTTAAGTCAAAGACCATAACTTGAGATTGGTAAATCCAAATGACATGGGATCAAAGGAATTGGTTAGAGGACTTCGAGACCTTTCCAAAATGTCACAGAACATGTTCATATGATCAAAATTGGGTAAGATATGCACTGGAGAAGTTGGGAAATTTTTGTGAATTTGCAAAAGTCAACTTTGCTCAAAACACATCATTTTTGGTAATGGGCCTCAAATTCCTTCTTGAAACTTTATCCAAGGCTTATGCACGACCCATTGAGATTAAATGGAATTATTTTCTTATTTTTTATAAATTAATTGAATTTTTAATCAATATTAATTCATTTAATTGTAGGAAAATATCAAGATATGGTTTTGCAATCTTTTCATGAAGCAAATATGACCTACATGTGCTGGAGATTTCGTGTACACATCAAGGGGACAAGAATCTCTCAATTTATCAAGTTTTCTCAATCAAAAAGATTGAAAAATACTTGATTTTCAATCAAATATTGGAACATCAATTTCATGGATTTCCTTGCAAGGTTTTAACCTAAATCCATTCTACTATATATGCACAACTCAACCCTAATGACATACACGTGAGAATTGCTGCAGAAAGCCATAACCATATTAAAAAAAAATCAAGAAAAAGCCAAAACTGTTTTCCAGGTTCCAGGCCCTTTCAAAGCAATTTGAGGATTCAAACACATTGCTAGGACTTCCAGGAACGATTTACAATCAAAACCAAGCTTCATAGCTCAAGAAATCGTTGCAAACAACTTCACGGTTTGAAGCTTTTTTTCCATAATTGTATATATTGATTCATGCATATTTAACATATTCTTGTGGTTGGTTTGTGTTCATAGGAATCATACGAAGCTAATGGTGTGGTTTAATTGCATTGAAACGCCCTAAATCCAAAGTTACCATTGACAAATATTAGGGTTCCAAAGCTTTGATTTTGGGGCTTTCCACATCCAGTAAAATTGGGACCCCTAACGCATATGGTTGAAACCGTCTGAACAAGACGAACACACTGGACATACCGCGCCATATTTATATAGCCTAGGGAGCTAATCGCTATTATTCCTCGTTCTATATTGTGGGGGTTAAAAACCCCCGCTATCTCTTTGTCTTTTTTACAGGAAAACGAAGAAGACGATGAGCTGGTGATGTGTTATTGGTCCATTCAAAAAAGGTGGCGCGCGTTTTTATGACTATAGCGTATGGATTAATTTGTGAATATATTATTTGCTTATTATTCCACTAACAGTTGATGCAGTGTGGTAGAGTGGTTGGCCAAACGGCCAATGAGCTTTGGGACCTGGGTTCGAATCCCAGGTCCCCCAAAATAATTGTTCATATTTTTCTTAACGTGATTTCATGCAGATGTCCAAATGAATTCCACCGTACACCTCAACCATCCAGGCGCCAGGTGTTTACAAGCAGCAATCCAAGGGCCAAAGATGGAAGACTATGGTACTACCTAGTTAATGAACACGCAGCTAATTCTGGAAAGTCAAAAGGCCTGAGATAAATGGGCTTCACAATTCCAGAATTCACCTCCTAAGCTGGCCCAAACCCCCCTGGTTTATTATCTCTTTTTATTTTCCCTTTCTTTTAATTTCTTTTAATAACTATTATTATTATTATTATTTAACTCACAAATTAATTAATTTTCATAATAAATTCAGACCATTAAAATGTAAATATTTTTTATTATTATTAATTATTAATTTCACCTTAATTCATTATTTTGTAAATAAATTCTAACAAATTGATTTAGTTTAATTAGGTTTAATTTTAATCTTTTTTTTAATAAATAAAATTAACATAGAATTAGGGTTTTCTTGATACTTTTAATTTCTTTTATTTTTATTTTATTAAAAACATAAAAACATAAAAAATACTTTTTCTCTTTATTAATTAATTAATTAGTAAATTAGGTTTAATATTTAATTAAGTGCAAAAAAAAGGGACAAAATGCCATTCTTTTCTCAAAAAGGGTCAAAACCCTAAGGACGTCCCGATTCAATTTCTTTCCCGCGCATATTTATTTTTGATTATTATTTTGATCATATTTATGTATCTGCTCCGAGAATGTAATAGATAATTAGGACTTTTATCGCTTTCTTTACATTCCGCAATTTATTTTCAAGGGTTATGTTTTTGGCGATGTAAATACCAGACGCCTTGTAATACCGTAGATTCACTTTCCGCAATTTATTTCCCGCAAATTATTAACTGTTAATTATGCATGCAAGACTTGCCTGACAAATAAAATCAACCCGTATCTCACAAATACATGTGCAAAGATAATATGAACTGAATTTGACACACATGCACATGCCACTCCTAGGGTACGCCTCACTTGGTTGCCTCGACGTGGTCATCAAGTATAGGGTGTTTTAGAGGTCGCCCTCCTGTCTAAAGATCCAGTTGCCTCGAAACGGTTGCCTCGGATAAAAAGGATCTAGGACATTAGGGTTACCGCTAAAGCGTCCTACTATTGCTTTGGTGACCACACATGTCCCTATAATCGAATTGACCTGAATAACTCCAACAACGGTGTTACCTATTTCTCAATAGTGGGATAGTACTGTCTAAAGGACTCTTACACAACCTAATTCCTTAGAGTAGGTAGATTTCTCCTGGGTACTTGCTCTTTCAAAAACAAAAACAACTTTTCGCACCTACACTTTCAAAATGTTTTCAAACAAATACTTTATACACTCTTGAGGACTGATACAAGAGTTACCTAGAAGTTTTCAAACAAACTTTTTTTTCAAAACCCACGATCACAAAGAAAAGCAAACAATTTTTGAAAACATAGTGAGCAAGTACCTAAGAGCCCGTGGATAACCACAGATAGAAAGGGTGCTAATACCTTCCCTTTCTATAATCTACCTCCCGAACCAAGAAACATCTCGAAAAGGAATTTTGCTGTGCTTTTGTCCTTTCCTTGTTGGAAAACATAAAAGACTGTGGCGACTCTTGCTTACCGCGACATTTCGCGAACCAGCATTAAAAAACAGTCAGTTCTATTTCCACCGATCACAGAACTGGCGACTCTGCTGGGGAATACTTTATAAGCGAGGTGTACCTTAGGATTAGACCACTCTTGTTTTCAATTGCTTGCTTTGTTTGCTTTAATATGTTGGGCTTGTCTTGGAGTTTCATAGATCCTAACCCGGATCTGGGGATACCCTTTTAGGTAGCATAAGCTGTGAGGGACCTGTCCGGCGTAGACCGACACGGGTGAAGCAGTAGCTACGTTGGTGTGACACCTTGGTATGTACCGATATCCCTTGTGTTGGAACGAGGAGAATATGGGTCTTCTGAGGAGTCATTAAGCACCAACCGACCTTAGAACCCTAAATTGACCCAACTTGGCCATAGAACAGTAGCAGTATGCTACACTCATTGAGGCTAAACTCTCGCGATGGTTTTGGCCGCAAGAAAAGATTGCAAAGCTGGAGTTATGATCGATTGAGGGTAGTCAGTGATATTGAGATCCTCTAGAACCCGGTTACTATTTTCTAGGACAGGTCTTAACCAACGAAACTGAAAGAGGGTAGTACCTAAACTTCATGCTGGCCTAAACTCTAAGGGCTGTCTTGTGTGACTTGTGTGCCTTATCATGTTTGCCTTTGTGAATACTTGTGGTGTGCTTTATCATAACATCATCCCATCATAACATTGCATGCATCCTGCATAAGGACTAACCTGCATACATCTTGCATAAGGACTAACCCATTTCAAGGATCTCAAGGGTCTGTGATGCAGGTCATGATGAACCAACTGTCTAGCAAGGGGCAAAGGGGATTTATTTTCCTCTAGCCAAGGTTGATAACTTGAGTCAGGGGCTATGACCCACTCGATATGGTGAGCTTTGACTCTTGAAGAAGGACTCTCAACAACATGAAGTTCCTTCAATCAAGCTACCGTATCAAACTTCTAACAAGTTTCTCTGTTTACCCCGCGAGATCCTTGAAAACATTGCATGCATAAATCATACGCATTCCATTCATCATATGCATAACATGTACCCCTTTTCACAAGTCACTCATCTTCTTCCCTGTTTATTTCAACAATCATCATGTCTTCTGAACCTACTACCGAACAAGCTATCAAGGCCCTCCAGGCCCAGAACGCCCAGTTTCAAGAGTTGGTCATGAGCATAGCCCAGGGTCAACAGGAGTTGAAGACTCTGATTCTGAATAAGAAGAAGAAGAGGACTGTGCTATTCAACACTGGACGCAGATATGGGAATACACTGCAGAATGAGGCTGATCTGGCTACTTACTCTATAGGGAAAGACAGTCCCCAAGAGAGAAGGGTTCCTAGTCCCGTGGTCTCCGACAACGAGACGGATTTCAATGATGAGCAGTACCCTCCTGCTGAGGACAGGTACAAACAGCTAGAGGACCGTCTAAGTGCTATGGAGATTCAACATGTGCCCGGGTTGGATTTTGGAGATCTAGGTTTATCTTCTGGGGTGGTGATCCCACACAAATTCAAGGCACCTACTTTTGCAAAATACGACGGGGCTTCCTGTCCTAAGCTGCATCTCAGATCATACGTAAGGAAGATCCAACCTTACACTGCTGACAAGAATTTATGGATCCATTTCTTCCAGGATAGTCTTTCAGGGACTCAACTCGAATGGTTCTATCAGCTGGATGGAGCCAGCATTCGTAACTGGGAAGACTTGGCTACTGCATTTTATAAGCAGTATCAGTATAATTCCGACCTCACTCCCACGCGTACCCAACTCCAGGGTATGTCACTTGGGACGGGTGAAGGATTTAAGGAGTATGCATAAAAGTGGAGAGACCTGGCTGGAAGGGTGCAGCCACCTTTGACTGACCGTGAGCTTGTGGACATGTTCTTGGGGACCCTGTCTGGTCCGTTCTTCAACCATCTGATTGGGAATTCTTCTGCTGGGTTTACAGATCTGATCTTGACTTGAGAGAGGATAGAAGCTGGTATCAAGTCGGGGAAAATACAGAAGGGTGCCTCCTCGAGCTCTGAAAAGAAGCCCTTCAAGAAGGAATCTAGTGCTGTGTATGGTTCCAGAAGACAAAATAAACCAGAACACCGTCAAGCTGTCAACGCGGTGGTAATCTCAAAGCCTGCTGCTGCTCCTCAGCAATACAACCAACCAAGGGGTGAGAGACCCAAAAGGCAGTACACTCGGCTCAGTATGACCCTGTCTCAGATATTGCCACAACTACTGTCAACCAATCTGGTAACTGTCAAAGAAGCTCCGAACATAGTGAACACAACCTCTCCAAAGTACAATCCCAACGCCCGCTGCGCTTATCACTCTGACAGCCCGGGGCATACTACGGATGATTGTTGGGCTCTGAGGAATAAGGTTCAAGACCTTATTGATGCTAAAGAGGTTGAGTTCGAGGCGCCCGAGAGGCCTAATGTGGTGACATCTCCCATGCCCAACCATGGAGTAAATGCTATTGAAGACGAAGTGGAGGAATCTGAATTCGACAGCTGGATCTACCCAACGACCAACGGTGGACCGAACAACTGGACTGTGAAAGACTTCGTACCTATTACTTTTGTCACTCAGTAATGAACTCCTTTGTTTTGAATTTGTAACAAACAATAATCTGAAACTTTATGGCCCGGTGTCTTACCCGGGGCACCGTGGCTTCATTTGTGAGGGATTTTGTTTGTCATTTTCATATATCATTAATAAAAGCATTGGACGTTTTTTGCATTTCAAATCTTGCGCTCCTTTTCTTTCTTTATTATATATTGAAAAACAGCTATATTTACACACACTCGCCTATACAGGTTCCAATCCACTCTGGATCTCACTGGTAACGACTCTGCTACTTCCAGTTATGACTTCGAAAATCCGATCAACTTAGCCGAAGACGAAGGTGAATATGATTGTGAAGTGCCTGGTGAGCTTGCAAGACGGTTACTCCAGGAAGAGAGGGCCATTCGGCCACATGAAGAGCCAGTGGAAACGGTAAATCTGGGTACTGAGACAGACAGAAAGTCAAGATTGGTGCCAATCTGGAGTCTAGTGTGAAACAACGGTTGATTCAGATGTTGCATGACCATGTGGAAATCTTTGCCTGGTTCTACGAAGACATGTATGGGTTGGATACTGACATTGTGGTTCATCACTTGCCTACCGAGGAAGAATGCCCTCCGGTAAAACAGAAGATCCGCCGTATGCGTCCAGAGATGTCCGAGAAAATCAAAGCTGAGGTTATGAAACAATTCGACGCCGGGTTTCTAGCAGTGACTTCTTACCCTCAGTGGGTTGCCAACGTGGTTCCAGTGCCGAAGAAAGATGGTAAGGTCAGAATGTGTGTTGATTACAGGGATTTGAACAGGGCGAGCCCCAAGGATGACTTCCCTCTGCCTCATATCGATGTTCTGGTTGATAACACTGCCCAGCATAAGGTATTCTCCTTCATGGACGGGTTCTCCGGTTATAATCAAATCAAGATGGCTCTTGAAGACATGGAGAAGACCACTTTTGTTACTCAGTGGGGCACCTTTTGCTACAAGTTCATACCTTTTGGGTTGAAAAATGCTGGGGCAACCTACCAACGTGCCATGGTTGCTTTGTTTCATGACATGATCCATCATGAGATTGAAGTATATGTCGACGATATGATTGCAAGGTCCCAACCTGAGGAGGAACACCTTGACCATCTACAGAAGCTGTTTGACCGTCTGAAGTGGTACAAGCTGAGGTTGAACCCGAACAAGGGCACCTTTGGGGTGAGATCTGGAAAATTGCTAGGCTTCGTCGTGAGCGACAAAGGTATTCAAGTGGACCCTGCCAAAGTGAAAGCCATACAAGAGATGCCAGTTCCCAAGACAGATAAAGAAGTTAGAGGCTTTCTAGGACGGCTGAACTACATTGCCCGATTCATCTCGCACCTAACTGCTACCTGTAAACCAATCTTCAAGCTACTGAAGAAAGATCAAGTAGTATGTTGGAATGATGAATGCCAGGCCGCTTTCGAAAGAATCAAAGAGTATCTCCAAGAACCACCCATTCTTATGCCACCGGTTGAAGGGAGACCTCTAATCTTATACTTGACGGTACTTGACAGCTCAATGGGGTGTGTGCTGGGGCAGCATGACAAGTCTGGCCGAAAAGAGCACGCTATTTATTACCTTAGAAAAAAGTTTACCGACTGTGAGACCCGATACTCACTGCTCGAGAAAATTTGCTGCGCTTTGGTATGGGCTGCTCGCCGGCTGAGACAGTATATGTTGACTCACACCACTCTGTTGATTTCAAAAATGGATCCAATAAAGTACATATTCGAAAAGCCTGCCTTGTCTGGAAGAATAGCAAGATGGCAGATGATCTTGACCGAATATGATATCCAGTACACGACTCAGAAAGCAATCAAGGGAAGTGTATTGGCCGACCATTTGGCACACCAGGCAGTGGATGATTATCAATCTATGAACTTTGAATTTCCAGACGAGAATATCATGGTAGTGACTGATTGTGAAGTACCTGGACTGGATGAAGGACCTGAGGAAGGATCCCGATGGTCTATGCACTTTGACGGAGCCTCAAACGCTTTGGGTAACGGTATCGGCACTGTGATCATATCTCCAAAAGGCTCTCATACTCTGCTTACTGCCCGGCTATGTTTCAACTGCACCAATAACATGGTGGAGTATGAAGCATGCATCATGGGTCTTCAAGCTGCAATTGACTTAAGGATCAAGTTTCTGAGTGTCTTCGGAGATTCCGCTCTCGTGATCAGTCAGATCAAAGGCGAGTGGGATACGAAACACCCAAATCTTATTCCTTACAAAAAGTATGTGTTGACATTGATCCCCCATTTCAAAGAGATAACTTTTGAACATTTCCCAAGAGAGGAGAATCAGTTGGCGGACGCGTTAGCTACGATGTCTTCTATGTTCAAAGTAAAATGGGACAACGAGGCTCCCCAGATCATTATTTGGAAATTGGATGAACCTGCACATTGCTGTGATCTTGAGACAGAAGAGGTAACTGAAAAACCTTGGTATCATGAAATGAAGAGGTACTTGGAAGCTCAAGAATATCCTGAGGGTGCATCCATTATTGACAAGAAGTTTCTGAGAAGGTTCGCGGCAAAGTTCTTCCTCAGCAACGACATTCTGTACAAACGAAACTATGATTCAACTTTACTGCGTTGTGTGGATAAGACTGAAGCAGAAAGGATCATGGCGGAGCTGCATGAGGGTACCTTCGGAACGCATTCCAGTGGACATACTATGGCAAAGAAAATCCTTCGGGCAGGATATTTCTGGTCCACAATGGAAGCCGAATGTTACCAACATTCTCGGACGTGTCACAAATTCCAGATCTATGCTGATAAGGTGCACATTCCTCCAGTTCCTCTGAATGTCTTGACATCACCATGGCCATTTGCAATGTGGGGTATTGATATGATCGGCGAAATCAGACCTACGACATCCAACGGGTATCGCTTCATCCTGGTAGCGATTGATTACTTTACAAAGTGGGTTGAAGCAGCTTCCTATGCTACCGTAAGCAAGAATGTCGTGGCACGGTTCATTCGGCATAACCTGATCTGTCGCTACGGTGTACCAGAAAGGATCATTACGGACAATGGTACCAATCTTAACAACAAGATGATCATTAAGCTCTGAGCAATTCAAGATACAGCACCACAACTCTTCTCCTTACCGGCCGAAAATGAATGGGGTTATAGAAGCAGCTAATAAGAATATCAAAAAGATTGTGCAGAAGATGACAGTGACCTACAAAGATTGGCACGAAATGTTACCGTTTGCTCTTCATGGGTACCGTACCTCAGCACAGACATCAACAGGGGCAACACCCTTTTCCTTGGTCTATGGCATGGAGGCAGTCTTGCCTATTGAAGTCCAGATACCCTCTCTCTGGATAATGAAGGATGCAGGTTTGAGAGAAGATGACTGGATCCAGACTCTGCTTGATCAATTAAACCTAATTGAGGAAAAGAGACTCACTGCCATTTGTCATGGTCAGACGTACCAAAAACGGATGATCAAGGCATTTAACAAGAAAGTCAGACGACAAGAGTATCAAGTCGGAGACCTGGTAATCAAGCGCATCATTATACCTCAAGGTGATCCCAGGGGAAAATGGACCCCTACGTACGAAGGGCCATTTGTGGTTAAGAACATCTTCTCAGGAGGAGCGATGATTTTAACTACCATGGATGGTGACGACCTTCCTCACCCCGCCAATGCAGACATAGTAAAAAAATACTACGCGTGATTAAAAGACTCGCTAGGTTGACACACCTAGGCAAAAATAAGGGCTTCCCGGCGAACCAAAAGGGTTCGGGCAAAAATAAGGGATGAAATAAAAAATATGTACACCCGGCAAGTCGAAAACCTGAAAAGGCGGCTTGGGCAAAAATGGGTATCCCGGTGGACTGAAAACCCGAAAGGGTGGTCCAGGAAAATTTTAGGGATTAAAGCGTAATACTATGTCTCATTAGATCACCTTGCATCCAGACTTCAGTATCAACCATCGGGCTCAGACGACACCAATCAATCAGCTTCATCGTCAACTAAGCCGCAAAGTGATGAGACGCTTGAAGACATAAAGGCGATAGTAGAGTTGGAACCCAGTGGGATTTTTCACATAGCTGTTTTGTTTTCTTTTCACAAACTGTATAAACTCTATATTGTTCGGCGGCGTTCTCTTACTAGGACGTCATCCTCTTGTATATAAACGCCTATTTACAGGCAAATTCTAAAAACCAATACAAGCTCACTTTTCCATACAAATTGCCAATTGTTTTTCCTTTATCTGTTTTGTTTCGCAAAGAACGTCCAATGTTCATTTTTGATATATGCATTTGACATTAATTGATAACTCATAAATACTTGCATACGAAACAAAGGACTAATTACAGGTGATATCAGAAACAGGGGCAATAACGAATTGTCTAAGCAATCTAGTTGCTCTGTCCACCAAGGTACCAAGGTAGGTTCGGCTGAAGAATGTAACCAGGATACCTTCACTCCCCGCGGAGTAAGACAAGATTCAGCGATACTCTCCCCCGAGCAGAGTTGGTCTCCCATCAGCCCTGAAAAGGCACAATATCCCTAGCAAGTCAGCAACACTCTCCCCAAGCAGAGCTAGTCTACTGTCAGCCCCAAGGAAGTTGGACATCCCCAGAAGATCTCAATATTCTCCAGCAGGGTATACAGATATTCCTCAACAAGCATCCCCGGCAGTCTTAATATAAGATTGTTCCCCGGCGGAATACCAGACACCCCAGTGGAGCCATTCCACAGTACAGTTCAAAAGTTTCCCCAGGAGAGTGGAATCAATCTCCCCAGTAGATTCTGGAAGCTTATCCCCAGTAGATTCTGGAAGCTTATCCCCAGTAGAGTCTGGAAGCTGGTCCCCTGCAGAGTACATGCATCTCTCCCCGACCATATTCATAAGGATATTCCCCACCAGAGCCTATAACTGGGTTATCCTCAGCTAATTACAACAGAAAGATCATCCTCAGCGAAGTTCTTTCTATCCCCCAGCAGAGTTCATCAAAATCCCTCAACGGAATCCCCAGCGGAGTTATCATCAAATCTCAGCGAAGTATCTCTTCCCACAGAGTAATTCCCTGCAGAGTAATCTCTTCAACAAGTTTATTCCCCAACGGAGTCATCTTCTCCTACCGGTTTATTCTTGCAATCATCTTCGTTCATCCTCCCCAGCGGAAACGAAGAACTCTACTCTTCAACATCAACCCAAGATTCAACGAACTTCCCGGCATTCGTCAAGGATTTATTTCCTAGACGAAAATACATTCATAGACATTTCACATTTCTTACCTCCTGCTTACATACATGATAAAGTGCATACGACACGATCTCATTTATTTTTGAGAACATCATGACATCATGCATTTCATACATCATGACATTGCATACAACTAATGTTTTTCCTTTTCAGGAAAAGGTCAATCCAAAGATGATTACCATCAACTTTCGCAATTCCAGATTCGATACCTGTATCTAGCCAGGGAATATCTGTGAGCGATTGATTGTAGATTCGATACCTGTATCTAGCCAGGGCATATCTGCATGAAGAGTTTGAAGATCAACCCCTGTAACAGACCAGGAAATTATCTTTCATTCTCAGGTTAGAGGTCTACGCCTATATCCAGCCAAGAAAGTTATCTCGATCAACCTTTTGAAGTTCCAGATTCGATACCTGTATCTAGCCAGGGCATATCTATGGGCGACTAATTCCAGATTTGATACATGTATCTAGCCAGGGCATATCTGTAGACGACCAATTCCAGATTCGATACCTGTATCTAGCCAGGGCATATCTGTAGAAGACCAATTCCAGATTCGATACCTGTATCTAGCCAGGGCATATCTGTAGACGACCAGTTCCAGATTCGATACCTGTATCTAGCCAGGGCATATCTGTAGACGACCAGTTCCGGATTCAATACCTGTATCTAGCCAGGGCATATCTGTAGACGATTAATTCCAGATTCGATACCTGTATCTAGCCAGGGCATATCTTGGAGCAATTGATTGTAGATTTGATACCTGTATCTAGCCAGGGCATATCTGCATGAAGAGTTTAAAGATCAACCCCTGTGACAGGCCAGGAAATTATCTTTCTTTCTCAGGTACGCAAGTTCTCGCTAAGGAATCTCTTACGCGATCGACACACAATTTCAAATGGCATCTATAAGCCCATTCCCAACAAGATTCTGTCACACCTCCAGATGGCATCTATAAGCCCATCCTCCTATCCATCATCTCTCCAAATGGCATCTGTAAGCCCATTCCCGACATCACATTGCTGATATTCTACTATGCGAGTGCAAATTTCTGGGCACTCTAGTGTTCAATCATCTTCCACCTTCGGATCACGAAAGGCACGCAAGCCAATCTACATCCTCAGGTTTAAGAAGATTGAACAGGGGCAACTGTTGTACCCCAAAATTTTCCCTCCCATATTCTTCAAGGTTTGACAAGAATCATCCTCAAATGGTTCAAGATTTCTCAAGGGTTGCACAGTCCAACTGCCTCCTAAGCCAGTCAAAATTAGGGTTTTGTTTCCTTCAATGAATTTGAGTTTTTCAAGGGCTCAATCAAGTCATATAGGCCTATACACATTGTCAAGCATCTACATGTCAAGTTTCAAGACTCACAGTGTCAAAATTGCACAGTCAAAAAGCCCATTTGCTTCACAATCAACTGCAGGGGCAAAATGGTCATTTTACAGTCAAAAGTCAAAAATTTTGGTCAACATCTTATTTTGAGCTCACAATCATCATTTGATCAAGTCTTGATCATGATTCCACAAGCATGGCTCAAAAATCATCAAGATGCCAAAAGTTACTATTTTTGGACAGCAGAAAAGTCAACTGTAACTTGACCAGGGCATAACTTTTTTATGGTTCATCAGAAAAATCCCATCCAATGCTCATTTTGAGGGGGATGACATTTCCTACAACTCATATTCACATTCCAAGTCCAAGAAATGCTCTCACAAAAAGTCATTAATTTCTACATTATAGGTCAATTTCAAAAGTCAACAAAAATGCACTTTAAGTCAAAGACCATAACTTGAGATTGGTAAATCCAAATGACATGGGACCAAAGGCATTAGTTAGAGTACTTCAATACCTTTCCAAAATGTCGAAGAACATGTTCATATGATCAAAATTGAGCAAGATATGCACTAGAGAAGTTGGGAAATTTTTGTGAATGTGCAAAAGTCAACTTTGCTCAAAACACATCATTTTTATTAATGGGCCTCAAATTCGTTCTTGAAACTTTATCCAAGGCTTATGCACGACCCATTGAGATTAAATGGAATTATTTTCTTATTTTTTATTAATTAATTGAATTTTTAATCAATATTAATTCATTTAATTCATTTAATTGTAGGAAAATATCAAGATATGGTTTTGCAATCTTTTCATGAAGCAAATATGACCTACATGTGCTGGAGATTTCGTGTACACATTAGGGGGACAAGAATCTCTCAATTTATCAAGTTTTCTCAATCAAAAAGATTGAAAATATTTGATTTTCAATCAAATATTGGAACATCAATTTCATGGATTTCCTTGCAAGGTTTTAACCTAAATACATTCTACTATATATGCACAACTCAACCCTAATGCCATACACGTGAGAATTGCTGCAGAAAGCCATAACCATATTTAAAAAAATCAAGAAAAAGCCAAAATTGTTTTCCAGGTTCCAGGCCCTTTCAAAGCAATTTGAGGATTCAAACACATTGCTAGGACTTCCAGGAACGATTTACAATCAAAACCAAGCTTCATAGCTCAAGAAATCGTTGCAAACAATTTCACGGTTTGAAGCTTTTTTTCCATAATTGTATATATTGATTCATGCATATTTAACATATTCTTGTTGGTGGTTTGTGTTCATAGGAATCATACGAAGCTAATGGTGTGGTTTAATTGCATTGAAACGCCCTAAATCCAAAGTTACCATTGACAAATATTAGGGTTCCGAAGCTTTGATTTTTGGGCTTTCCACATCCAGTAAAATTGGGACCCCTAACGCATATGGTTGAAACCGTCTGAACAAGACGAACACACTGGACATATCGCGCCATATTTATATAGCCTAGGGAGCTAATCGCTATTATTCCTCATTTTATATTGTGGGGGTTAAAAACCCCCGCTATCTCTTTGTCTTTTTTACAGGAAAACAAAGAAGACGATGAGCTGGTGATGTGTTATTGGTCCATTCAAAAAAGGTGGCGCGCGTTTTTATGACTACAGCGTATGGATTAATTTGTGAATATATTATTTGCTTATTATTCCACTAACAATTGATGCAGTGTGGTAGAGTGGTTGGCCAAACGCCCAATGAGCTTTGGGACCTGGGTTCGAATCCCAGGTCCCCCAAAATAATTGTTCATATTTTTCTTAACGTGATTTCATGCAGATGTCCAAATGAATCCCACCGTACACCTCAACCATCCAGGCGTCAGGTGTTTACAAGCAGCAATCCAAGGGCCAAAGATGGAAGACTATGGTACTACCTAGTCAATGAACACGCAGCTAATTCTGGAAAGTCAAAAGGCCTGAGATAAATGGGCTTCACAATTCCAGAATTCACCTCCTAAGCTGGCCCAAACCCCCCTGGTTTATTATCTCTTTTTATTTTCCCTTTCTTTTAATTTCTTTTAATAACTATTATTATTATTATTTAACTCACAAATTAATTAATTTTCATAATAAATTCAGACCATTAAAATGTAAATATTTTTTATTATTATTAATTATTAATTTCACCTTAATTCATTATTTTGTAAATAAATTCTAACAAATTGATTTAGTTTAATTAGGTTTAATTTTAATCTTTTTTTTAATAAATAAAATTAACATAGAATTAGGATTTTCTTGATACTTTTAATTTCTTTTATTTTTATTTTATTAAAAACATATAAACATAAAAAATACTTTTTCTCTTAATTAATTAATTAATTAGTAAATTAGGTTTAATATTTAATTAAGTGCAAAAAAAGGGACAAAATGCCATTCTTTTCTCAAAAAGGGTCAAAACCCTAAGGACGTCCCGATTCAATTTCTTTCGTGCGCATATTTATTTTTGATTATCATTTTGATCATATTTATGTATCTGCTCCGAGAATGTAATAGATAATTAGGACTTTTATCGCTTTCTTTACTTTCCGCAATTTATTTTCAAGGGTTATGTTTTTGGCGATGTAAATACCCGACGCCTTGTAATAGCGTAGATTCACTTTCCGCAATTTATTTACCGCAAATTATTAACTGTTAATTATGCATGCAAGACTTGCCTGACAAATAAAATCAACCCGTAGCTCACAAATACATGTGCAAAGATAATATGAACTGAATTTGACACACATGCATATGCCACTCCTAGGGTACGCCTCACTTGGTTGCCTCGACGTGGTCATCAAGTATAGTGTGTTTTAGAAGTCGCCCTCCTGTCTAAAGATCCAGTTGCTTCGAAACGGTTGCCTCGGATAAAATGGATCTAGGACATTAGGGTTACCGCTAAAGGGTCCTACTATTGCTTTGGTGACCACACATGTCCCTATAATCGAATTGACCCGAATAACTCCAACGACGGTGCTACCTATTTCTCAAT
Source organism: Vicia faba (assembly GCA_948472305.1). NCBI lineage: Eukaryota > Viridiplantae > Streptophyta > Magnoliopsida > Fabales > Fabaceae > Vicia > Vicia faba. Next base: position 384,870,845 of record OX451735.1, on the reverse strand, counting down.
AGTTGGATAGTACTGTCTAAAGGACTCTTACACAGCCTAATTCCTTAGAGTAGGTAGATTTCTCCTGGGTACTTTCTCTTTCAAAAACAAAAACAACTTTTCGCACCTACACTTTCAAAAAGTTTTCAAACAAATACTTCATACACTCTTGAGGACTGATACAAGAGTTACCTAGAAGTTTTCAAACAAACTTTTTTTTCAAAACCCACGATCACAAAGAAAAGCAAACAATTTTTGAAAACATAGTGAGCAAGTACCTAAGAGCCCGTGGATAACCACTGATAGAAAGGGTGCTAATACCTTCCCTTTCTATAATCTACCTCCCGAACCGAGAAACATCTCGAAAAGGAATTTTGCTGTGCTTTTGTCCTTTCCTTGTTTGATAACATAAAAGACGGTGGCGACTCTTGCTTACCGCGACATTTCGCGAACCAGCATTAAAAAACAGTCAGTTCTATTTCCACCGATCACACCATGGCATTCAGGCGATCTTCCAGCTGTTTGTATCTGTTTCATCGGGAGGATACTGCTCAACAGAATAGTCTTCTTCATCGGGAATTTTACCAGAACCAAGGTTGCTTCCCCCTCAATTTTGATACTTCTATCGTCTTCCTCTTGATTGTCATCTTCATTTGATGGAATATCAGCAGTTTGAACATGTTTGGCGGGACCTTTGAATCTTCTTCCCATGTTGAAGATACCAATCAATTTCCTAGTCTTTTTCTTCTTGGCGATAAGCTCCATCAGTTCTTGTTGCCCATTGGCTAAGTTTAGGAGCGTCTCTTAGAATTGGGCGTTTTGAGCTTGAAGGTCTTTCACAGTTTGTTCGAGGGCCATCTTTTACTGAAATAAATAGCAAGAAGATGAGAAAACATGTCTTGGGAAATACCTATTATATAATGACATGCATGATATATGAGTAAAATGTTTTCAAGGATCTCGCGGGGTAAACAAAAGGAAATGTTAGAAATTGAGTCTGGCTGCAGCTTTGGCTGAAGAACTTTGCGTCTTTAGACGTCCTTCTATGACAATCAAGCCCACCATGTCGAGTGGGTCCTATCCTTTTACTCAAAAGAAAGTAATTTGATCTTTGAGGAAAATAATCTTGTATCACAGGTCCTTGAGATACTTGAAATGATCAATGAAAATGATATGGTATGATGTCATGATGTTGTGATGTCATGTATGAACAGATAACAAACACAAACAAAGCACGCAAGAGCCTTAAGTTTAAGGCTTGCATGGGGTTCATAGTTAAGTGCCCTCTTGAAGTTCAGTTGGCTCAATATGTCCTAAGAATAGTAACTGGGTTCTAGGAGTATCATATCACCGATCTTTCTCATAAGCATTATTTCAGCAGTACAACTGACTTGCCACCAAAATATCTCGAGAGTCGAATCTCAATAAGTGTAGCATCTAGTATCAACTAACTTTGGACTCTACCAAAGTCGACCATCTCACTACCTTCTAATGGCTAATTTGGGTCAATTAAGGTTCTAAAAGTCAATTAGTGCTTATGACACCACACGACAACCTAGTGTTCTCCTCGACTAATTCAAAGGACACCAGCACAAACCAACGTGTCGCACTAATGTAGCCATCACTTCAACCATATTGATCTATGTCGTACAGTTTCCCTAATTTATAGCTACTTACCTAAGGTCCCCAGATCCGGGTATAGGATCTTTGCAAGAAAGTAAACCCGAGCAAACCCTAAATGTAAAGCAGTCAAAGCAAACAAGTAAAAATAAGTAAAGTGATCATAAACTCTAAGGTAACCGCTCTTTTTTTTTTAGTTCCTCAATAGAGTCGCCAGTTCTGTAATACAGTGGGAGAACTGACTTGTTTTTTCAATTTATCGCAAATGTTGCGGATAGCAAGAGTCACCATCGACTTTTATTTTATCCAGTAAGGAAAGGGTGAAAAGAACAGGAAAGACCTTCGAGATTTTCTTGAGTTCAGGGGGTAGATTATGAAAAGGTAAGGTGTTACTACCTATTTCATATGTATTTATCTACGGGATCTTAATTGCTTAGCTCACTTTGTTTTAAAAATTGCTTTGTGTTGTGCATGTTTGAAAATATTTTGAAAATGCCAATTGTAAGGTGAACTTTGTAATGATTCTCGTATCTATCCTCGAGAATGCGTACAAGGTGTTTTGGAAAATATTTTGAAAGTGTATGTGTGAAATGTTTTTGTTTTGAAGAGATTTGTGAGCAAGCGATTAACAGCAGTCTACCTACTTAAGGTCTTTATTATACTTTTCCTCCTCCTTTAGATAGTGCTACCCTGCCATTAGTTAGTAGGAAGCCCTATTGTTATATGTGAAGAGACGGGCGTGGGTCAGCATACAATCATCGAAGGCAACTCGTAAGGACACTTTAGAAACTTTCGTAAGGGACTGACATCATTTTATTCGTAGCCAACTCGAGGGACTAGATCATATACCGAAAGGCAACATCGAAAGGGTCATCGAGGGACTATGATCTTTTTGTATGATGACTTGATCGAGGGTATTTGCTAAGGCGTCCCCACGTTTGAGGGACATAACTATTTAATCGAAAGGCAACAAGAGAGGCTACCCTAGAGGTGCGCATGTGCAAGTGTTTTGTATTCAATTATTTTTTCTTGAAGTTAGGTTATCCATTGATTGGTTTTTATCTTTCCATAAAACCCTAATTACTAACCGGTAATATAGCAAGTATAAAAAAGACAATAAAGGTGCAGAAAGTAAAAGCATAAAATATAAATCTAAACCTATTATACGGCTTTGGGGCAGTTACATAATAGAAAGAGGAAAGTAAAAACCCTAAGCTATTACAACCCGAAAAATAGTTACATAATAATGAAAAAGGAAAGTGGGAAATCTAAGCTATTACAAATTGCGAACCCCATACACTTTATCTATGAAAATAAAAGAAAATTAAAATGATAAAAAAAGAAATGTTTTTGATGATTTTTTATGGAAAGGTTTTTTTAATGATGATTAAAATAAAACTAAAAACTAACTAATTTTAATTAACAAAAATAGTTGATTAATTAAATAAAAAAAGTTAATGATGAAAAACCTAAAAATTAATTAATTTTAATTAACAAAATAATTGAGTAATTAAATTAATAAAAAAGATTAATGATGAAAACCTAAAAATTAATTAATTTTAATTAACAAAATAATTGATTAATTAAATTAATTAAAAAAAGGTTAATGATAAAAAACCTAAAACCTAATTATTTTTAGGGTTTACAAAAAAAAACAATTATTTTAGATTTGTCAAAAAAGGTTTGTGGTTTTATGGTTAGGTGAATTTAAGGTTTAAGGGAAAAAATAGGGAAAAAGAACAAGTTAGAAGCAAAATCACACAAAATGTCAGAGGTGGATGTTGAACCCACGCCCTTAGCTTCCACACTGCATTAAGGGGGGGGGGGGGGGGGGGGGAATAGGGAAAAAGAACAAGTTTGAAGCAAAATCACACAAAATGCCAGGGGTGGCCGTTGAACCCACGCCCTTAGCCTTTATCATTGTCTGCCTTGCCTCTACGACAGAGCTCACATATTATGCACCAAACCTGCTCTAATGATGTATATGAACACATGTAAACATATCAAATTAGTTAACAATGCATAAATCAAAGGTTTGAATAAAAAAATATCCAAATCGGTGAGGATGAATGTGATGTTCTAGGCACGATCTTTGACTGCTTGAGGATTGGGACTGATTCCTCGGAACTTCAAGATGATAATGCAATGTTTGGTTTCAATTGAAAAGGAATGGAAACAAGGGTTTTGTGTTGCCCTAGTTTCTTGAATTTTGGGAAGTTTTGGAATAGTTTTCTCTGTAAGGGTTTTCGTGTGATGTTATGTATGAATGAAGAGCAATATATGGAGAAGAATTAGGTTAAACCATTATGGGCTTGGATCTTGTAAGAAAAGCCTTGACTTTATCTTATTTAATTTTGAATTTAAATAAATAAAATAAAAAATAAATGGAAAAAAAATCAAAGTGGTGTATGAATAGGTTCAAAAGTCCACTATGAGGCCTAATACACGTTTGGACCTTGAAACACTAGCACATTAGGCCAAAAATTTGTGTTTGATCAATTTGGGTTTCATGCATTTTCTTGAAATTTCCTAACTTGTGCCAATCATAACTCTCTTAATTTTTATCATATGAAGGTGATTTTGGACTTTTTGGAAATCTCCAGATGTCCCCTACAATCTTTATGTTGATCATGTTTTCATTTGAAGAATTTATCTTAATGTAAGTTGCCTTGACAAAAAAGTGTCTTTTTGTTAACTTTTGGAATGACCTATAATGTTTTGGCCCATATCTCCTAAATGAAGCATTTTTTGGACTTGAGCTTAGAGAGTCAAAGTTGTAGAGAATTTAATTTCCTTCACAATGAGCTTTGGTTAAGGAAAATCTAATGAAGCATGTGAAAGTTATGTTTGGTCAAAGTTCAGTTGACTTCTCCTTAAGAAAACCATAATTTGGCAAGTTTTGACTTTTGATGATTTGAGAGTTTCCTTGATAAGTCATGATCAACCCTTGATAAAATGATTAATATGACTTCAAAATCTTGATGTTGACAAAAAATCTTGAAGTTTGAATGTATATTGACAATAATTGACTTTTTGTTCAATACGATTGATTTTAAGTCATCTGAGCAATTGGCTGAGCAAACTTGTGATGCAAGGCATGAAACTTAGTATGAGAATTCTTAGAGACATATAAGGAACCATGGAAACAACTTGAGGCCTTAGAAAACAAAACTTCCTTGAGAAAAATGACACCCTAGTTATAAGTCCATTGTTTAGGAAGAGAATTTATCTGATCAATTCTCGAGTAACCTTGAGCATTTGAGAACCCTAGGATAATGTCTTGAAGAAAATTGGTGGGAAAATTTTGGGGTACAACACTAACACATATATTTAAACATACCTCTTAGGAGACAGTTAAATGTTATCTCATTGTGACGCGCTTTCTAATTAACCCACACTTCAGTTAGGACTTTTAAGGGTTGTAATGTGGCTTGGTTCACAATTTTTTAGAAAAAATGATTTAAGGCTCAAAATTATTTGGTGCCCATCCCTTCTCCATGATGTTCTCCATTCCTAAGTTCAATTAAATTGATACGAGCATTCATATCTCAAGAGGAGTTTACAATGGTTGAGGAACCGCCGAGGTTTTCTTGGATACGACAGTCACTAACTTTTGATTTTGGTGTCTGATCACACGACCTTGTTCTTTTGATGAGGATTTTTATTGATGATCCTTTTCTCGCCTTTTAATTTTTTCAATTTATTTCTCAATTTCCCTAACTTTTGCTTGGACAAATTCTTTTGATTTTCGATTTGGAAGTCTAGAGGGATGCCCTGACTTTTGCCTAAGCGACTTGTTTTCAAGATTCGACTTAGCGGGGCTTTTTGTTTCTTTCTTATTCATACTTTCCCTTTTGAACAAGTCGTTGATCTTTACATCGTCTTCAATTTGTTGGAAGTTGTCATGACTGTTTGAGTCTTTGGTAGATGAGGGATATCCATTGTTATATCGTCATTTGTTGACCTCCTGATGTGTGAGAGTTACCCATTGGGGTATCGTCAACTGATGCACACTCTTGATAAGTGAAGGATAGTCATTTCTGTTTTAACTTTCCTCAACCTTTTGAAGTATAACTAAAGTTATATCCTTGGATGCGCACTCTTGATAAGTTTTGAACTCTTGATTAGATTAACTGAACACTACCTGTCCCAAGGTTAAAATGAGGTTTTTTCTGAATAGAAAAGAAACTCCTAGTTCAAAGGCTCAGAGAGGTTAACGAGGGTATATCTCCCTTATATCTCTAGTGTTTAGGAATTGAAACAAGGCATGTACATCATCAGCATGGTCTTACTCAAAAGCATACCAACCAGAGATTTTTGTGTTTTTTAGATTGTCATCATCCTCCCTCCAATCTTTACCTAAGAATAAGATTTGGGAACTTGGCATCAATATGCAAGTAAAACATTTAAAGAGTGATAATTAATGGATGAATAAAAACGAAAGGAAGACTTCAAGACAAGCATACATATTGCATTAAGATTTTCATTCAAAAATAGACAGGTTTCTACATGCAAGCAATGTTTAAACAAACAAGCAAGAATACAAATGAAAATGCAGTAGAGAAACCAATGATTTCCATCATTGAGGAGACTTGACTCTGTATGGATTTCTTCATTCTGACGAATTTCTGCAGTCTTGATGCTTAAATGGGCGAGAGAATTCCCCTTCTGATCTGATGTGAACACAACAGTATCTGAACTGATCCAGTCTTGGACCTTGTCTCTGGATGACATATCGTCTTCAATCGAATGGCCAGGTGCCCTAGAATAATATGCATAAAAGATTATTTCATGAGAGAGAACGACTGCTTTAACGAGTGAATTGGTATGAACTGCATCATCCAGCATCTTATGCCACAAAGAAACAATACAATTTGTCTTCTATTACAATAGAAGAGGCACTCAGCTGGTGAGGAAGAGTTTGGCAGTTGGCCAAATAGGAATTAGAATTTTGGAAGAGATGCCAGACATGTGATGGGCTTTACACTTCAACCCCTTATAGTCTTAAATATCAAAACCGGGTGCTCTGGAATAGGGGATACACCTAGCATGTGCATCTCAATCACAAGAGATGTTTATGGGAGGAGGACCCCAAAGATCAGATTTTTTCCAATTGAACTTCCAACAGGCGAGAAAGTAATTGGATGTAATGCCTTGGACTTGTATCAATATGCTTACTAGGCTTATTTTGTCTTTGCTTAAAAGTTTTTACCCATGAATTCACTTGGGGAACAAAGACTGGATGTTGTCGAACAAATAAGGGAACGCAAAGCTGAGGAGAGTTCCCCTGATTGAATAGCTGGATGCCCCGATGTGGTAACCACATCTGACGTTGGTATCATGATATGTAAGGAAATTTATAGAAGGTACCGAAGCACGAGATCTAACCCACTAAAGCTCAAACAAGTGTAGAAACCAATGAGAATGAAGCACTGATATAAGATTAACTCTTCTTCAGGCGTATTCTAATCTCGCTGGTAAAATAAGTTTCTTGAATTCACATAGTAAATGGGAACCATTTGTTGATAAGATGTTCCAAGAACTTAAGATTGTATAGCACTCTATGGTTGAAAGTAATTCCATGACCCGGAACACCTGAGTCTTCAATCGATTATCTTCCTTCTCGAATAATTTCTAACCACGGACCAAAGCTTGCATGTATACCATAATCAGTCCCATCGAGATCTTTGCATCGGTCAATCCCCCACGGAGTCATCCCAAAACTGTATTCTGAACATGTGACAACAATAATCCAAGTTTGTAACTTTAAAGAGAGTACCAAGTCTGAATAAGAATCCCCAACTCTGAGTACCTGCTATGAATGCATGAATGTGCATGGGATGCATGAATAGATGCCACGCCATGTTTCGCCATTTCCAAGGAATTTATGTGATTTGATTTTAATTTTATGCAAGTAAGGGATGGAAAATTTCGGCGCAAGATTTACAAATATGATTCCATGGAAATGACAGAACATGTATATTAAGCATGTTGTTAACCATGTTATGTATGCAAATACATGGGATCAAAGTTCCATCACTTATGAATATGATTGATGCACTGTTCTGAACCATATGACTATCAACAAATCATAGGTCCAGTATAGCTTCAGCATATACAAGAACCAAGTACCATGTAAATCATCAATTGTACGGGAACAAGGCTTCTGGAACACTGGGTATTACTAAGCCTTTTCTGAACATGTTGGGAATACCAAGATTGAAGGCCCAAATGAACCTCCAAATAAACAAGCCAGGAACTCAGAAAATAAATCTGAGAACCATATGGTCACCAACAGAATATAGTCACCACATGAACATAGTCACCATTTGAACATGAGTAACCATCTGAACATAGTCACCATCTGTACCTATGATAATAATTCCCTCCTCACTCACGGGTGAAAACTAGGCCAAGGTAAGGTCGGGTAACTCAGAATCGAGGGTACTTCTAAAAAACCATCACCGTATCACCTAAGTGAAAACAATAGCCCCACATTTGTACCTCATTTGAGCATGGACGACATGACGGCAATAGTGAAACCTAAGTCAACTAGTCGTTCACGTTCCACTATATTCCTAGGGTTCCTATGGTTGTCACTTGGCCTGGGTATTGGGCCTTTTACCTCTTGTAACACCCACCCAACATGGAAAACCAGAAGCCAACACGACAGATAATCAATATGGAAAACAGTAAAATGCAATGCAAACATATGCTCAGATAGACATGTAAAAAATGAGTAAACTAAAAGCATAAAAATAAACACCCAAAGATAATAAAACAAGAGCTAGGAGTGACTCCGAGATGGACCAACATTTGGTCAATCTATCCCCAGTGAGGTCGCCAGCTGAAACAACCGGCCGAAAATCATCAGACAATGAAGTCGTCATCGAACGTCTTTTATCCCACATGTAGGGAAAGGTAAACATCGAGAAAACCAGAGAAGGGAGAAGTCACTATTTTGTGACTGATAGATCGGGTAATGGAGTATGTTACACGAGGGGAAGATATTAGCACCCCACACTCCCGTAGTACTCTATGATATCCACTGTAACACCCCAATTCTACCTGTAATTATAAATGTAAATCAGAGTTATAAAATTCATACAACTGAATCAGGATGCCACAAATTCAACTTTAAAAAAACATTGCATTCAACATGGATACATAACACTTTAAAAGTTCGGATGAACCAACAGCAAAATAATTTAATCTCTTAATTCAACAACTTGAACATCTACGCAGCAGAATCATTATAACATCCTTGTCCAACATTACAGCAACTTCAAAATAACACATACTTAGCAACAATCAAATTAAAGTTCAACAACTGGAATAACAATAACTAAAGGCAACAAGCGTTCATCCCCCCGAGTGTTACGTATTAGTGCAATGACACTGACTCGAACTACTGAAGGTAAACCACCTTCACTCTGGATTACCTGCATGTTACCAACGTAAGGGTAATATTCAAACAGAAGGGGTGAGATATCTAACAATATAATAAAATGTATGATAAATAATATAATAAATCAGATCATATAATATCACCACTTCACATCTTATAAACAACAATAATTGCAAGGGAACATCAACAACGTACAACATTTATCGCATCAATACACAACTTCCTTATGCAATCATATAATGCGACTCAATACTATGCAAATGCATGTGGTACCATTGGAGAAGGACTCCCATCTCAAAATAATTTCCAATAAATAAAGGCATCAACAAGGCATAAGCCTTCATCTTAATATTTTCCAATACAGGCCATCTTAACGAGCATCAAATCCATCTTGATATGCAATGTATGCGACACAATCATGAATGTAGTAACAACAACCACAACTAACAACATCTCAACACAACATCATCGTTGGCCAGAAGCCTAAAACTCAATAACTGTCAATAATTAGAGGCATCTCATCATAATTCATCAACAAAATTCATCAACATAAATCATCAGTGTAAATCATCCATGTAAATCCACAGCAACTTAACCATATCCCCAACACAACAGCAGATCATCAACCGTTCAACATTGGCCATAGGCCTACAACATAATATCGCCCATAAATATTCTGACAATTCTCGACTATGCCGATTAATCACTCATCTAATGCTTATCTCTAATTACTAAACCTCTACATATTATTATACTGTAATAATACATCATTATTATTATTAATTTACTGTTATGAACTAAGCAATAATCTAAGATCTCCTTATCCTCATCACACTTCACAAAATCATTATAGCGATTAATGCGGGAAGCTAACTATATCCTAACTTGGGTACTAGGATTATTCTTCTTATCCTTCATTTTAATCCTTATGAATGAATTACATCACGCTAGCTATCCAACGCTTCAAACGACACCTCAAACGGAGTCTGGAACTCAAGTTACAGCCTTTGGAAACAAATCTATCAAAATTTAGACTACATGAGTCGATGCGTACTTCCTTGAGTCGACGCGTACTGGTCTGGAATCCTGCATGATTCGACGCATAATCCTCTTGTGTTGACTAATACTGAGTCTAAAACACTGCATGTGTCGATGCATGATCCTTTTTATCGACTCATCCTGAGTCTTAAATCATGCATGTGTCGACGCATGGCATTTGAGGTCGACTCATACTGAGTCTGTGCTGAATTTATTCTGCGATTTCACTGTGTTTTCACTGCAATTTCCCTGCCCTAGGTCCTAAAAACATCATTTAATCATAGGTAATCATCACTTATGATAATCATATGTTTCTACATCAATTATACATCATTAGGGCATCATGATTCATCTCTAAATCATTGATTTCTCATCAAACAACAATACATATATATCATTCACAAACAAACAATTTGTTTCAAAACCAATCCTATATACTACTCATCATAAACCCTATTATAGATTTAGAACCCCACCCTTACCTTGGGTTGAAGGTTTCTCTATAACTTTTCCTATTGAATTTCAATTTGCCTCTTTTCCTCCTTTTCTGCAACTTTCACGTTCTCTTTCTCTCTTTCAACCCTTATTTTCTTTTCTTCTTACTGCTACTTCTTTTTCCTTATTATTTTTAAATAACTAATATCATAACACTATAATTCTCATTATGCCTTAATGGGCTTTAACTCCTACACCCCCTTTCTACTACTTCTAATCCTTAAAAATAAGTCCACGTTAAATAATAGTATTATTCTAATATTATTCCACAACTTGATCGAATAAATTAAATCAAATAATCACAACACAACATCTATCATCATAACACAACTTCACAAATAATCCAAAAATAATTTAATTAAATAATTAATTAAATTACGGGCGTTACAACTCTCCCCCACTTAGAATATTTTCGTCCTCGAAAATTTACCTTAATCAAACAACTCAGGATAGGAGTCTCGTATCTTGCTTTACAACTCCCAAGTCATGCTTTCTCCGGCAGCTCCTAGCCAAACCACTTTAACCAAAGAAATTTCTCTGCCCCTCAGAGTCTTTGTTTCATGATCCGTGATTCGTACAGGCATCGTCTCCACAGTAAGGTTATCTCGTACTTGCACATCATCCATATGAATCACATGAGATGGATCAGGAACATACTTTCGGAGTTGAGACACATGAAACACATCATGCAAATTAGAAAGATTAGGTGGTAAAGCCACTCTATAAGCAACATTCTCCACTCTCTCTGAAATCTAATATGGACCAATAAAATGAGAAGTGAGCTTCTTAGACTTCAATGCTCGTCCAACACCAGTCACAGGTGTAACTCTCAAAAACACATGGTCACCCACTTTAAATTCTATGTCCTTGCTTCGCTTGTCATGATAACTCTTTTGTCTACTTTGGGAAGCTTTCATCTTTTCTCGAATCAACTTCACCTTCTCAGTAGTCTCACGAAGAAGTTCAGGTCTAAGTACTACACTTTCTCCAGATTCATGCCAACATAAAAGAGTTCTACATATTCGACCATATAACGCTTCAAAAGGTGCCATCCCAATACTAGAATGGTAACTGTTATTATAAGTGAACTCTATCAATGGAAGGTAAGTATCCCACAAACCTCCCTGCTTAAGAACACATGCTCTCAACAGATCCTCCAATGACTAAATAGTCCTCTCGGTCTGACCATCCCTCTGAGGATGATATGCCGAACTCAACCTCAACTTAGATTCCAATGCTTCTTACAAAATCTTCCAAAAATCTAAAGTAAACCTCGGATCTCTATCTGACACAATACATAAAGGAACACCATGCAGCTTCACAATTACGCTGGTGTAAATCTCAACCAACTTCGTCACTGGAAAACTGATGTTAATAGGAATAAAATAAGCCTACTTCGTAAGCCTATCAACAATCACCCAAATCAAATCATGTCCTCTTAAAGTATTAGGTAACCCCGTCAAAAAGTCCATAGATATGCTATCCCATTTCCATTCTGGAACTTCTAATGGTTGCATCAACCATGCAGGCTTCTGATGTTCAACTTTCAACTTCTGACAAGTCAAACATGCATACACAAACCGAGCCACATCACTCTTCATCCCAGGCCACCAAAACAAATTCTTCAAATCTTGATACATATTTATAGCTCATGGATGAATACTCAGTTTACTTCTATGACTCTCTTCAAGGATCACTCTCTTTATCTCTGCATCATCAGGAATACAAATCCAATTACGAAATCTCAGCACACCTTGCGCATCTAACTTAAAATCACTATTCTCAGACTGATCTATCCCAACCATCGAATCTACCAGCTTCACATCCAACTTCTGAGCTTCTCTGATACTCTCTAGAAATTCATTATTAATCTTCAACATACCCAACATAACACTCCGCGGTGTCACCTCGTAAACTAAGCTCATATCCCTAAATTGTTCAATTAATTCCAACTCTTTAACCATCATTGCTGACATATGTAAAGTATTTCGACTCAACGCATCAGCTACCACATTCGCTTTTCCTGGATGATAATTCAAACCGAAATCATAATACTTTAACAATTCCAACCATCTTTGTTGCCTCATATTCAACTCCTTCTGATTGAATAAATACTTTAAGCTCTTATGGTCACTAAACACTTCAAATCTAGAACCATAAAGATAATGCTTCCAAATTTTCAACACAAAAACAACTGCAGCAAGCTCTAAATTATGCGTAGGATAGTTTTTCTCATGAGTCCTCAACTGCCTTGACGCATAAGCATCTACCCTCTCATTCTGCATAAGCACACCTCCTAAACCCGTCTTAGAAGCATCACAATATACCACAAAAGGTTCTCCTGGATTAGGTAACGTCAAAATCAGAGCCGACGTCAATCTCTTCTTCAACTCTGCAAAAATCTCTTTGCACTGAATATCCCACACAAAAGCTTTACCTTTACAGGTCAACTTAGTCAACAAAAGTTCCAACTTAGAAAAACCTTTGATAAACCTTCTATAGTAACCAGCTAATCCTAAAAAGCTTCTAATCTCAGTAGCTGACTTCGGAGTCTACCATTGCAACACAGCATCAACCTTTGGTGGATCTACAACAATTCCACTACCTGAGATCACATGACCAATAAAACTAACATCCTTTAAGCAGAACTCACACTTAGACAGATTTGCATACAACTTCTTCTCTTTCAAAACTTCCAATACTACTCTTAAGTGTTCTGCATGCTCTTCTGCTGACTTAGAGAAATCAACATGTCATCAATGAACACTGTTGTATTCCAAAATTTTCCCTCTCATTTCTTAAAGGATCAACCTGGACCCTCATGTTTCCTTCCATCCAATTTCAAGCCTTGAATTACAAATTTTCCAAGAAAGTCATTCATAAGGGCAAAATGGTCATTTGCACACTAAAAAGTCAAACTTTGACTTTTGGATCAAAAATCAAGTTCCAAGAATCATATTTCATCAAAGCCTGAAATTGGTTCATCAAAAAATCAGAAGTCAGAAGTTACTTTGAAAAAATCAAATTTGTAAACATTTAGAAAATTTTCTAAGTGTCTAGAGAATATGATACCTCAGAACTTTTGAGCCAGCCTCTACGCGAGTGTAGTAAGAAGTTGCAAACATGGTTTAGAACATGACGCTTCAATTAGAACATATGGAAGCAATGTTCTCCGATTAGAACATGCCCCTTCAGCATTTGGAGATTACGTTTCTGATCTTTTGCGATCAGAACATCACCAAATCCCAAGACCTAGTTTAAACAACCTGCTGCACTACTGCAGCACAGTACTCTAACCAGCAGCTAGTCCAGTCCACGCCTGCATTTTCCCAAATCCTGTATTTGCACCAAATACAAAAAGCTGTAATCAAAAAGCAATGGAACAATGTACCAAAAAGTTTAAATCCCATTTCTTTTTCCCCCCAAAACCATAACAAATTCATCTATAAATAAGTTGCTCCATCACACTTTCAAGGGGCTGGCTTTTGGAGAGAGAGAAATTGTCAAAAGAGAGAAAAGAAATTTGTGAAAACTTCATAAAAAATTCAGAATTTCCAAACAGAAAACCAAACCTTTGTTCTTCCTTTTAAATCAAAGAACTTGGCATTTTCTCTTACGTTGCTCTTGCTGATTCCAAAACATCTGAAGGCACCTGTTCAAGCCCCTAAGCACACGCTCCAGATTCAAGGTAAGTCTTTCTGGCTTTACATCTTCTCATTCAGAACATCATTAAAGGCTAGGATCAGATATAGGATTAGAACTTCTCGATTAAGGCTAGGATCAGATATAGGATTAGAACTTCTATAAACTGTTGTGTTGTTATCCTTCTGATTTGTTGTTTATTAAGAACTAAATAAATTGCTGATGTGCTGATTAAGAGTTGAAATATGGCATAGAACTTCTGATGTTCATTCACAGTTTTAGCACAATACAGAACTTCTGAGTTCTTCTTACTGTTTTAGCATACAAAACTTCTATGATTTTCCTACTGTTTAAACACACTGAACTTCTGATGTTCATTCATAGTTTTAGCACAACACAGAACTTCTGAGTTCTCCTTACTGTTTTAGGATACAGAACTTCTATGATTTTCCTACTGTTTAAACACATTGAACTTCTGATGTTCATTCACAGTTTTATCATAACACTGAACCTCTGAGTTCTCTTCAATGTTTTAATATACAGAACTTCTAAGATTTTCTCATTGTTCTAACACTCAGAAGTTCAGCACATAGAAACCCATAACTTATGTGTTTTCCCTCTAACGTGTCTTGCAGGACCTCAGAGTGTATCAATCCAAAACTTCTGACGCTTCTTTCTGAATCACCACGCGCCTGGCTTCAGAACTTCTGATCCTAGTTGTTTTGCTTGCAGCAGCACGCTGTTTCTATCTTTCATTTATTTTCCTTTTTACCATTTTTAATATTAACTCTTCTTTTATTAATATAAAAAAGACATAAAAATATTTTCTTTTATTAATTAATTTACTTCTTTTTTTTCTTAATTCATTAAGACAAAAAACCATTTTCTAAACAAGTCTTTCTTCTTTCTCACATTGTACATTTCAATATGGTTGTAATAGTTAAATAGGATTTAAATTCTTGCAATCCCCCATTCATAAATATGTACCCCCATCCCTCTAATGATTGTAATAGCGTAGGATATCTACTTTCCGCACCTTTTTATTGCTTTCATATATTGTTAGTAATTAGGGCGTGTATGGCAAGACATGACATCAATAAATAGATAACCCTAACCAAGACTAAAATGCATGCAATCAAACACACTTGTACGCTAGCACCCTTAGGGTAATCCCACCTTTTTTCCTATCGGAAAAATAGTCATGTCCCTCGAACATGGGAGTTTTAGCAAAAGATCCTCGATAAAAGATCGTAGTCCCTCGATGACCCTCGATGTTGCCTTCGGTAAACGATCTAGTCCCTAAACAACATTGTTAAAACGTCGCATAGGTTGCCTTCTATGACTATACAAACGTCCCACGCTCGTCCCTTCACATCCAACGATGGGGCTTATCACTAAAACAATGGTAAGATAGCAACATCTAAAGGAGGAGGAAAAGAACAATTAAGATCTTTTGAGTAGGTAGATTCGCTCCTAGTTACTCGCTTGCTCACAACAAAACATTTTTACACCAACACTCTCATTTGAAATATTTCCAAAAGACAACACTCTGTACGCGTTCTTATAGAGACGAGAGCCATTACAAAGAAAACCCTTTTCAAAATCACTTTCAAAAACACGTCCCACAAACACCCCTTTGAACTATTTTTCAAAACAACACTTTGTATGCACTTATAGAGACGATAATCATTACGAAGTCACATTTTTTCAAAATACTTTCAAAACCCATATCACAAAGCACATTTCAAAACAAAAGCAAGTGATCTAGCAAGTAACTAAGAGCCCATGGAAAACCATGGATGAAAAGGGTGCTAATACCTTCCCTTTTCATAATCTACCCTCCGAACTCAAGAAAACATCTCTAAAGGTCTTTCCTGTGCTTTTTCACCTTTCCTTATGGGTTAAAAGAAAAGTTGGTGGAGACTCTTGCTAAACTGCAACATTTGCAAACACAAACGCAAAACAAAAAGTCAGTTCTCCGACCGTATCACAGAACTGGCGACTCTGCTGAGGAATACCATTTTAAAAGTGGGGTTACCTTAGGGTTAGATCACATATATTTCCTTTCTTTGTTTGGCTTGCTTGCTTTACATTTTTGGGTCATTGTTTGGGTTTTGTTTTGATCCTCCACCCGGATCTGAGACACCTTTTTAAGTAAGTAGCAATAGATTGTGGAAACTGTACGGCATAGACCGATATAGTTGAAACAATGGCTATGTTAATGTGACGCTTTTGTGGGTACCGATATCCCTCGTGTTGAATCGAGGAGAATACAGGGCCGCTGAATGGCGTCGTGAATCACTAATTGACTTTAGAACCCTAATTGAACAAACTTGGCCACTAGGACGTAGTGAGATAACCGATTTCAATGTAGAGCTGCAAATTGGTTGATACTCGATACTACACTCATTGAGGCTGGACTTTTAGGATATCTCGGCCGCAAGAAAAGATTGATTATGCTGAGACAATGCCTAAGAGAAAGGTCGGTGATATTGAGATCCTTTAGAACCCGATCACTATTACTAAGACAGCTTGAACCAACTAAACTTCAAGAGGGTACTTACCTATAAAACCCCATGCAAGCCTAAAACATAGAGATTTGTCTACTTTATGTGTATATATTTACTTGTACATAACATCATAAACATCATAAGCATCATACGCATGCTCACTAACCATTTCAAGGATTTAGAAATTTATCTTTGTTTTTGTTTTGTAGGTCATGAATTCCGTCCGAAGGAACACCATCCGAATCAACTTTGTAAAATCACACCCCCAACTTCAAGAGTTAGCCTCAAGAGTGTCTGGGGATTCTCCTTTTACCAAGAAATACGGTCGAATCCTAAGTTTGGCTACATCCAGTTTCCAAGAAGAGATGATGTGTGTGATGTTCCAATTCTTTGATCCTATACATCATTGTTTCACTTTCTCGGACTATCAGTTGGTACCTACACTGGAGTAGTTTTCTCTACTCTTAGGGGTGCCCGTGCTTGATCAGATACCATTCACCGGTTTAGAGGGGATTCTAAAAACGGAAGTCGTCGCTGAAGCTTTGCATCTGAAGAGAGCCGACATCATAGCCAATTGGGAGACAAGAAGCGGGGTCAAAGGTTTCCTAGCCAAATTTCTATTGGAGAAGGCTCGTTCATTCTGGGACGACATGGATTTCCAAGCTTTTGAAGACATCCTGGATCTTCTCATTTATGGTTTGGTTCTGTTCCCCAATTCAGACCAATTCATAGATGTTAACGCCATCAAAGTCTTTCTCTCTCATAATCCTATACCTACCTTACTGGGCGACATCTTGCATTGCCTTCATACCCGCACCATGAAGAAAAGAGGTACTCTTTTGTGTTGTATTCCCCTACTCGCTAAGTGGTTCACTTCACACCTACCTCAATCGGTATTGAAGAACGAGCAAAGACTAACATGGTCTCAAAGGATGATGCCCCTCACCCATTCTGACATCCATTGGTGTTCGAGATCCTTGGAAGATGTCTTTATCATTGACCGATGTGGGGAATTCCCTAACGTCCCTCTGCTTGGTATTAGGGGATGTATCACCTACAATCCTTGATTAGCTCTTAGACAATTTGGGTATGACCGAATAGACGGCCCTCATGAGGTGCTCATTCAAAGTCTGGTGTTCGACTATGACAAGGAAGACCAAGGTTATCGCCAGAGGTTTACACGAGCTTGGAGAATGGTGAACAAGGTGGACAGTAGAACTTTGGGACACAAAAAATCTATCCCACTCGAGCCTTACCTTAGGGGTACGGGATCGTGCTTAAATTCTCTTAATGCCTTACCCTTCTATCCTTCCTGTTATCATAGAGCCTGTTGTTGAAAGAGACGCCCCATACACTGTCCTTCATCCTGACATGCCTACCTCCCTCGAAGACTTGCAGAAAGCTTGGGTTCAGTTGAAAGAAGAGAGGGACACCTTTGAAGACTAATTTTACGCCGGTGAGAAGAATGTTCTGGTACTCACCAAGCAGCTTCATAAAGAACGGAATCTGAACGCCTACATTGCGCCAAAGAGGATGCGTTCAACCTTTTTGTCTTAGGAGTTTTGTTGTATGTTTGTTTCTCTCATTGTAAGCCCAAGGAGGCATAATGTACTCAAACTTGGATTTATTAATATGACGTGTGTTCTTCTTTTGGTCTGAACAAATTTAAATCTCTAAATTCCTTGAAATAATTGCATACGCATACCATCCATGACATTGCATAAACAGGTTCTGTTATAGGTTTCTCATCTCCTCTGCTGTTTATTTCAAGTAGATATGTCTTCTGATAAAGCATTAAAGATCTTCAGGCACAAAATGCCCAATTTCAACAGATGTTCGTAACTCTGGCAAAAGGGCAGGAGGATCTGAAGGCCCTCATCCTAAAAGAGAAAGAGAAAAAGAAAAAGAAGAAGCGCGTTGGTGCCCACAATATGGGCAGAAGATTCAGGGGGCCACTAAAGCAATCAGTTTATGTGACTTCCTCACCCAAAGAGGGGGAAAATCAAGAAGGACAGACAAGGGAAGAAGACCCCAGTCCTGAAGTCTCTAACAATGATACCGACTACAATGATGAGGGGTATCCTCCCACTGAAGATAGGTATCCGGGGTAGTCATCCCACGAAAATTTAAGGCTCCAGTTCTCGCAACGTATGATGGGGTGTCTTGCCCAAAGCTCCATCTTCGTTCCTATGTGAGGAAGATCCATCCCCACACCACTGATAGAAACTTGTGGGTTCACTTCTTTCAAGACAGCCTGCCAGGGACTCGGCTCGAATGATTCTACCAATTAGAGGGAACCAATGTCCAAAACTGGGAGGATTCAGCTTCCGCGTTTTACAAGCAGTATCAATACAATGCCGACCTGGCCTCTACTCGTACTTGACTCCAGAGTATGTCCATGGGTGCAGGAGAAGTCTTTAAGGACTATGCACAGAAGTGGAGAGACTTGGCTGGGAGAGTTCAACCCCATTTATCTGACAGGGAGTTGGTTGACATGTTTCTTGGGACGCTGTCTGGTCCATTCTTCCACCATTTAATCGGTAACTCATCGGCTGGTTTCATTGAGCTGATATTAACTGGACAGAGGGTAGAAGCTGGGATTCAGAGCGGTAAAATACAGAAGGATACCTCGTAAATTTGAGCAAAGAAATCCTTCACTGGTAAGAAGGAGACCAGTGCCATTTATAGCCTGAGAGGTCAGAGCAAAACGGAATACCGTCCAACGGTTAGTGCTATAATGATACCTATGTATGCGGCTTCCCCATAATGCAACAATTAGCAAAAGGTAGAAAGACCACAAAGGAAGTTCACTCGGATTAACATGACATTGACAGAGGTTCTACCCCACCTGCTGAGATCCAACTTGGCAACTTTGAAGGAGGCTCCCAAGAATCCTAATACCTCATCTCCTCAATAAAATCCTAACGCTCGGTGTGCCTACCATTCTCAGAGTCTTGGTCACGATACAAACGATTGTTGGGCTCTAAGAAATAAAGTACAAGATCTGATTGAAGCCAAGGAGATTGAGTTCGATGCTCCGGAGAAGCCCGATGTCATAATTGCTCCCATGCCTAGACACAATCGTGGAGTTAACGCCGTTGACACCGATTTGTTTGTGACCTCGGTTGATGAAGTTTCTACTCCCCTTATGATTGTTAAGAAGAATTTATTGTAGGATGGTTTATTTCCATGTTGCGATGAAGATTGCCACATATGTTCGTCCCTGCCTTCTGGTTGTTATTTGCTAAAAACAGGTGTCCAACGCCTGATGGACAGCCAATAAATTTTGTTCGAAAAGACTTTGATTCCAATTGTTCCGTGCGAAGATATTGCTATTATAACCATTTCTGCCAGTCCTTCCAAGGTTTCCTCGAAAAAACCTGTTAGGATTACACCCACTACGAGAATCGCTCCATTGATAATCACATGTCCTGGTCCTGTCCCGTACACCTCGTACAAAGTTGTCCCTTGGCATTATGGTGCCGATGTTTACTATCATGGCGTTAAACAAAACTTGAAGATCGGAGAAGTTGATCCTGGTGTCGGTAACATTGTTGGGACCAGCAAGATTACTAGAAGTTAAAGGGTTTTCTCTCCTAAGATATCCCCGAAGATTGTCACTAAGCCTATCGTTATTTCATCTTCTGCTCCCGCTAGTACTTCAGTCACTATTCCTATTCTTACTCTAAATGTTACCCCTGCCGATAAGTCATCTGGGACTCGAGGCAAAGAAGCTATGGGTAAGCCTGTCCGGACGGAGGCACCTAGAAAGGTTGTTGTGGAATACTCTAAGCAAGAGATGGAGGAAATTTTAAAAATAATCAAAAAGAGCGACTACAACGTGGTCGAGCATTTTGGACAGACCCCCTCGAAGATATCCATGTTATCCCTGATGTTGTGCTCTGAGGCCCGTGTGAAGTCTTTGATTTCATTCCTCAAAACTGCCCATGTGTCGTAAGATACTTCAGCTGATCAATTTAAAGATTGCATGGCTAGCCTGACTGCTGACAATGGGCTGGGTTTTTCAGATGCTGACTTAACTCCGAAAGGGAGAAAACACAATGATGCTCTGTATGTCTCGGTCGAATGCAGTGGCACTACCATGGCTCATGTGCTGGTGGATATTGGGTCTTCGCTGAATGTTCTGCCCAAGAAGGCGTTGGACCGTTTGGATTGCAACGGTTTGACTTTAAATCCTAGTAACATTATGGTAAGGGATTTTGACGGATTGAAAAGAATGGTGCATGGGGAAGTGGACATCCCTATCAAGATAGGCTCTAAGACTTTCAAGTCCACCTTCTATGTGATGGATATCAGGCCGTCGTATTCTTGTTTGCTGGGTCGTCCTTGGATCCACGAGGCTGGGGAAATTACTTCCACACTCCATCAAATGCTGAAGTATCCGGTGAAAGGGAAGATTGTCACTGTACGGGGTGAAGAGGAGTATATGGTGAGCCATCTCAATTCCTTCTGCTACGTAGAGATGGACGGGGAATTTATAGAAACTCCTTGTCAGAACTTCGAAGAGGTCCTGCGGATCTTGGCATCAACTGAAACTACTATTAGCAACAAACCTCCTCTGAAGATGGCTTCTCTCAAGGACGCCAGGGCCGTGGTTGAAGAAGGTGGGTGTGCCAATTGGGGTCAGCTCCCCGATTTCACTCACAAAACTGACAAATTTGGTTTAGGCTTTACTTCAGGGGCTCAAAGGGTTGTTCGACACGCTCGGGCTGGAGGACCCCCCCTATGCATCAGTAATCGTGAGGTCAACGCTATTGAAGACAGTGAGGAAGACCCTGACATCGACAGTTGGATCTACCCGACTACCAATGATGGACCGAATAACTGAACGGCTAGGGATTTTGTTCCAGTTTCTTTTATTCCGCAGTAATTGTCTTACTTGTTTTCTTAGTTTGTAATGAACAATTTAAACTTTTTTTTGGCCTTGTGTCTTACCCGAGGCACGATGGTTCTATCTGTGAGGGTTATTATATGTCATCTCATATTTCATCAATGAAGCATTGGACGTTCTTTGCATATAAATTTTGCGCTCTCTTTTATGCCTTTACTTTATCAATACAACTATGCTCTTACACACACTCATGTATCATACTGCAGATCCATGTCCACTCTGGATCCCATTGATAACAGCTCTGCTATTTCCAGTTATGACTTCGAAAAGCCGATCAACCAAGCTGAGGACGAAGGTGAGGATGATTGTGAGGTACTTGGAGAACTTTCTAGACTATTACAACAGGAACAAAGGGCCATACAGCCTCATGAAGAGCCGGTTGAGACAGTGAATTTAGGTACTGGGGAGGACAGAAAAGAGGTTAAAATAGGTGCAAATCTGGAGCTTAGCGTCAAACAGAGGTTAATACAGATACTGCATGACTATGTTGAGATCTTCGCATGGTCCTATGAAGACATGCCTGGTTTGGACACTGATATTGTGGTACATCACCTGCCAACTAAAGAAGACTTTCCTCCGGTTAAACAGAAGGTTCGTCGTATGTGCCCTGAAATGTCGGAGAAGATCAAGGCAGAGGTCATGAAACAGTTCGATGCAAGATTCTTAGTTGTCACTTCCTATCCACAGTGGGTTGCTAACGTCGTTCTGGTACCTAAGAAGGACGGCAAGGTACGGATGTGTGTGGATTACAGAGATTTGAACAGGGCAAGCCCCAAGGATGACTTCCCACTTCCCCATATTGATGTTCTGGTTGACAACACTGCACAACACAAAATCTTCTCCTTCATGGATGGTTTCTCTTGCTACAACCATATTAAGATGGCTCCTGAAGACATGGAGAAGACGACCTTCATCATACAGTGGGGTACCTTTTGTTACAAGGTGATGCCTTTTGGGTTGAAGAATGTTGGGGTAACCTATCAGTGAGCCATGGTCGCTTTGTTCCATGATATGATTCACCACGAGATCTAGGTTTATGTTTATGACATGATAGCCAGGTCTCAAATCAAAGAGGAACATCCCGATCATCTACAAAAGTTGTTCGATAGGTTGAAGATATGCAAGCTAAGGTTGAATCCGAACAAGTGCACCTTCGGGGTAAGGTCTGGTAAACTTATGGGTTTCATTGTCAGCGACAAAGGAATTCAGGTAGACCCTGTGAAGGTAAAAGCTATACGAGAAATGCTAGCTCCCCGTACAGAGAAGGAAGTTAGAGGTTTCTTGGGACGCTTGAATTATATCGCCATA
The DNA here is from genome assembly GCA_948472305.1 of Vicia faba. NCBI lineage: Eukaryota > Viridiplantae > Streptophyta > Magnoliopsida > Fabales > Fabaceae > Vicia > Vicia faba. The sequence goes on along the minus strand of OX451735.1, from coordinate 384,847,933 downwards.
TTCATTTCACATCTAACTGCTACTTGTAAGCCAATCTTTAAGCTTCTGAAGAAAGATCAAGTGGTAAAGTGGAATGATGAATTCCATACTTCTTTCGAAAGAATCAAGGAATACCTTCAAGAACCACCAATTTTGATGCCTCCAGTTGAAGGAAGACCTTTGATATTATACTTGACAGTGCTAGACAATTCAATGGGGTGTGTGCTGGGACAGCATGACGAGTCTGGTCAAAAAGAGCATGCAATATACTACCTTAGCAAAAAGTTTACCGACTGTGAGACACGATACTCATTGCTCGAGAAAACTTGTTGCGCTTTGGCATGGGCCGCTTACCGACTGAGACAGTATATGCTGACTCACACTACCTTGTTGATATCAAATATGGATCTGATCAAGTACATTTTCGAGAAGCCTGCTCTCTCTGGAAGGATAGCAAGGTGGAAGATGATCTTAACTGAATACGATATACAATATAAAACCCAGAAAGAAATCAAGGGGAGGGTATTGGCTGATCATTTGGCTCATAAGGCCGTGGATGACTACCAGTCCATGAATTTCGAGTTCCCAGATGAGAACATTATGCTGGTAACTGACTACGAAGAACCTGGATCAGATGAAGGACCCGAGGAGGGATCCCGATGGTCTATGTATTTTGATGGAGCCTCAAACGCACTGAGTAATGGCATTGGCGCTGTAATCATATCTCCCGAGGGCTGTCATACTCCGTTCACTGCCCGGTTATGTTTCAACTGCACCAACAACATGGCGGAGTATGAAGCCTGCATCATGGGCCTTCGAGCTGCTATTGACCTAAGGATCAAGTTCTTAAGTGTATTTGGGGATTCCTCTCTGGTGATAAGTCAGATCAAAGGCGAGTGGGATACGAAACACCCGAATCTCATCCCATACAAAGAGCACGTACTGACATTGCTCCCACACTTTGAGGAGGTAACTTTTGAACATTTCCCACGAGAGGAGAATCAGTTAGTGGATGTGCTAGCTACCATGTATTCCATGTTCAAAGTTAAGTGGGACAACGAAGCTCCCCGAATCACCATTGAGAGGTTAGATGAACCAGCACACTGCTGTGAAATCGATACGGAAGAAGTGGCAGACAAACCCTGGTTTCATGAAGTCAAAAGGTATCTCGAAGCTCAAAAGTATCTCAAATGGGCATCTGTCAACGGTAAGAAATTCCTGAGAAGGTTCACTGCAAAGTTCTTCATCAGTAATGGAATCCTCTACAAACGCAACCATGACTCCACACTACTGCGGTGTGTGGACAAGAGCAAAGCAGAGAGGATCATGACAGGTCTACACGAAGGCACCTTCGGAACCCATTCTAGTGGATACACCACGGATAAGAAGATCCTACGGGCAGGATATTACTGGTCCACTATGGAAGCCGATTGTTATCAGCACTCTAGAACTTGTCATAAGTGCTAAATTTACGTTGATAAGGTGCACGTGCCTCCGGTCCCCTTAAATGTTTTGACAGCTCTGTGGCCCTTTGCAATGTGGGGCATTGATATGATCGGAGAAATAAGGCCCACCGCCTCCAATGGACATCGCTTCATCTTAGTGGCCATTGATTATTTCACGAAATGGGTTGAGGCGGCTTCCTTTGCTATATTTACTAAGAACGTCATGGCGCGATTTATCCGACACAATCTGATATGTCGATATGGTGTGCCAGAGAAAATTATCACCGATAATGGTACGAATCTCAAAAACACAATGATCACCAAGCTCTGTAAAAAATTCAAGATATAGCATCATAACTCTTCTCCCTACCAGCCAAAGATGAACGGCGATGTTGAAGCAGCTAACAAGAACATGAAGAAGATTGTACAGAAGATGACGGTGACATATAAAGACTGGCATGAGATGTTACCGTTTGCTCTTCATGGGTACCGTACCTCAGCACGGACATCGACAGGGGAAACACCCTACTCTCTGGTATATGGCATGGAGACAGTCCTACCCATTAAGGTCCAGATCCCTTCTCTGCAAATCATGAAGGATGCGGGTTTTAACGAAGACGACTGGACCCAAACCCGACTTGATCAGTTAAATCCAATCGATGAAAAGAGACTCACTGATATCTTCCATGGTCAGACGTATCAAAAGTGAATGATCAAGGCTTTTAACAAGAAATTCAGGCGTCAAGATTATCAAGTCGGGGACCTAGTAATCAAACGCATCATACTGCCGCAAGGTGATCCCAGGGGAAAATGGACCCCCACGTACGAAGGGACATTTGTGGTTAAGAACATTTTCTCTGGAGGAGCTATGATTCTAACTACCATGGATGATGATGACCTTCCTCACCCTGTCAATGCAGACATAGTAAAAAAATACTATGCCTAAAAGACCCGCTAGGTTGACTGGCCTACGCAAAAATAAGGGCTTCCCGGCGAACTAAAAGGGTTCGGGCAAAAATAAGGGATGAAAATGAAAATATATACACCCGGCAAGTCGAAAACCCGAAAGGGCGGCTTGGGCATAAAGGGGTATCCCGGTGGACTGAAAACTCGAAAGGGAGGTCCAGGAAAAAGTTAGGGATATAAAGCATACCACTATGTCTCATTGGATCATCTGGCGAACAGACTTCGGCATCGACTATCAAGCTCAGACGGCACCAACCAATCTGATCAACCTTCGGCCAAGAAGCAAAGTGATGAGACACTTGAAGACATAAAGGCAATAGCAGATTTGAAACTCAATGGAATTGTTGCACATAGCTGTTTTCTTTTAGTTGTACATAATATTGTATAGCTTTCATCTTTACGGCGGCGTTCTCTTACTAGGGCGTCAGCTTCCTTGTATAAAAACGCCTGTTACAGGCCAACTTCAAAAAAATCAATACAAGTCATCTTTACGAAACTATTTTTTTTCTTTTTTTGCTTTGTTTTGCAAGAACGTCCAATGATTTATTCTTGACATATGCATTTGAATATGATTACTGTTCACGAACATTTGCATAGGAAAAAGAAAGACAATTGCTCATAACTTAAGAAACGGGGACAAAAAACTAAAATGTTAAAATTCTACAGTTACGCTATCCAACAAGTACCAGGGCAGAGACAGATTTAGAGCACAGTCGTCAGTACATGTGACCTTGTAACATTTATACTCCCCACAAAGTAGAGTTAATCAAAGCATTAATATCAATTCTCTCAAAACGGGAAGTAATCTCCCTAGCCAGGGTCGTCCAGAAACCTGACACCTATGTCCCCCAGTCGAATTTCACAATCGTGAGCGGATCATCATAAATTGTCATCTCCCCAAGAAGGGTCTATTTCTTTGGGTACTGTGATACGGTGGGAGAACTGACTTGAGGTTTTGCGTTTGTGTTCGCAAATGTTTCGGTTTAGTAAGAGTCACCACCAACTTTTTATTTTATCCAAAGGAAAGGTCAAAAAGCACAGGAAAGACCTTTGAGATGTTTTCTTGGGTTCGGAGGGTAGATTATGAAAAAGGAAGGTGCTTTCACCCTTTTCATCCATGGTTTCCATGGGCTCTTAGTTACTTGTTTAGATCACTTTCTTTGCTTTTTCAATTATTTGAAATGGTGCTTTGTATGGTTTTGAAAGTATTTTGAAAAGAGGCCATTGTTTTGGCAATCTTTGTAATGATTCTTGTTTGAAGAATGTATACAAAGATGTATTGTCTTTTGAAAAATGTTTCAATGTTTGAAAGTTTATTGGGAAATGTTTTGAAATTGTGTGTGTGTTTTGAAAATAGCAAGGATGTTTGCAAATTTGATCAAGTAACTAGGAGTTGTCTACCCTACTCAAAGATCTTTCTACACATTTTTAACCCTTTGAAATTGTTGTTTTACCATTATATTTGGTAAACAACCTTGTACTTGGATGTTAAACGAGACGGGCGTGGGTCATCGTATGACCATGATAACAATATTGCCAAGTATCTATAGCAAGTTTTTGAGGGACTAGATCATTTTTGTTTAGGCAACCAAGATAGCGTTATCGAGGGACTATGATCTTTTTGTTTGATTTTGTTTTGCCAAGATACCTAGCATGCATACCATGGCCATGTTCTAAAGGCAACAAGTGGATGAAACCCTAGGGGTGCTTGTATGCATTGTGTTGTCATTTTACATGCTTTTTGTCTTGCATTAGGTCAAGCTATTTTTTCTATTTTTGGTTATCATACAAACCCTAATTTTACTATCATGCATATAAAAGCAATAAATGCGTAAAAGTAAATCTAAGACTATTACAACATTGATATGGGAAGGGGGTACAAGTTTGAATATGGGGATATTGCTCAAAATAAAGCCCTAAAACTATTACAACCATATTGAATTTATTTGTACAAATAAATAAGCAAATATTTAAATAGACAATTAAATATAAATATGCAAAGAATGTTTTTTTGTATTTATTTTTATGTATGTAAAAATAAGTTTATTCATGTCCTAAAAAATAAGAAAAATAAAAATGATTATTTTTGGAAAGGGTGAAAACCCTAATTTTTGGTTTTAAAAGAAAATGTATTATATTATTTATTTATTTCATTTATGTACAATAAAATAAAATAAAATATATATACAAAAATGTCAAGAAATAAAATATTGTATGAAAATATTATTTTGAGTGTATAAATAATAAAAATAAAAATGTATAATATTTTTATATTATTTATAGGTTTATTCAAGAAAATAAATTATATTTAACCTAATAAACTATTTTTTGTCATAAAAAATAATAAAAATAATGAAATAAAATGTGAAAATTTAAGAAAATATTTTTGGTGATTTTTAATATTTAGAAAAAAATAAATCAAGTCAGAAATATACAAAAATAAAACAAATGGGCCAAGGGGGTGCAGAAAGAAAAGGAGGTGGTGCAAATAGCCTAAAAAAGCCAAGCCCAGCCCAATGTCCTTCGTCCCTGTCCTCTGGCCAACGACCAACGCGCGCGCTTCTGAACTTGAAACCTGTTCTTGCTATTCTTTGCATGAAATCAAAAACTCACAACATGAAACTTATAGAGCTTTAAACCACGATTCTAACCATATAAAAAACTTGATCTAACTCTAAGAGACCAGGGAGAATTTCAGTGCCCCTAATTTATGACCTAATTTTTTCAGCAACTTCAACATCCAAATTCTCCTAGCTCAGATAATATAAATGGAAGCTATGCATATGTACAGCTTAAGCAACTTAGAGACTACATTTTTGCTTCACAAACCTAAGCCTAATGATGCCTAAATAAGGAGATAGAAAGTTGGAAATTACCTTGTTCAATCAAGTTCGAGTATGGCAATGCAGCAACTTTTGATGAGGCCTGAAGGACTTTTGAGCTTGCTTGATGTTCCCTTGACCTTTACCAATGCTTAGCTTGCTTTGAAATGGCCTGAATCTCTCTATAGAACGCAACCTGCAAACTCAGAAATTGTAAATGGTGGAGCTTTAAAATGAAGCTACAGTTGCTAGATAAAGGTTTGGATAGTTCAAGTGGGTTGTATAGAATGTGTTTGAAGTGGTTTCAAACAAAACGCACGAGGCAAATTTGTTTTGGAAGTGGACCTGCAGAACTTGCCATGTTTTTGTAAGAACTTGTGATTTTTGTTCTTAAGGGTGTTTTAGATGTTAAGAGCTCGTGTATTCTGCTTGCTACAATGTGTTGAGGTTGTTTCAAATGGTTACAAGACTTGGTTTTATCAGATTCCAAAGTTATGGACACTTTTGCAAGTTGGCTTGTTTTTGAAGAAAAGGTTGAGTTGACAAAGCCAAAGCCTGTACAGGCCTGCTCCTTAGCTGCACATAGTTGGTGTACTTTGCCTCAAGTTTGTGGACTTTGTTTGCTGCAAAAGATTGGGTCCAATGCTCAAGAGAAACAAAATTGCAAAAGGTGTGCTTTATGGAAATGGTATTGTTGCCTTTTTGCCATTTTTGGATTAAACCTTTGTACAAAGCTTCCAAGACAAAAACAATGCCATTAACCATTTTATTTGCATTTAATTTTTTTAGTGTAGAAGAGATTAGAACCTGTAAACCAAGTACAAGCATGCTTAGGACAGATTTTCAAGTTGTAACATGGTGCAAAATGCCTTGGACAAAAGTGATAATTTGCCATTTTCAAACTTTCGATTCTCCCTATCCATAAATGATCTTGGAGAGTTCTTGGACATTTTGGAAATCTTGTAACATTATCTACAATCCATATTTGAAATTAATTTTTAGATTCCAATTGGAACTATGTGAAAAGTTACCATGACGATAGGTCAAAATCCTGCCTAAACTAGGGCAAAATTTCACTAAGTTAAAAGTTTCATGGACCCTTATTCACAAACTCATAACTTGAAATCCAAGCATATTTTTGGAAAACTTTGTGAATCAAAGTTGTAGATTTTGTGGATTACTACAACTTTCATGTTGGAAGTTTTCTTTGAATCCAATTACATCATGGTGAAAAAGTTGGGAAAAGTTGGATAAAAATAAGAAATTTTCATAACTTAGAAAATTTCTAATTTATGAAAATTTTCAATCTTAAACCCTAATTTCCAAAATTAGGTTTCTTGGTCAACAAGTTTCATGTTTTGACACATCTTGATGAAAAATGACTCTTTGCACTTGATTTTGACCAAAAAGTCAAAGTTTGACTTTTAAGTGTACAGTTGATTTTTGATCAGTTGACTGGAAAATTCATATGTCAATCCAATGCATTTGAGATCTTTTGAACCTTGTGATTAGGTCAAGATGATGCCATTGAGTCCTTGCAACCATGCTTGAGCCCAAATTGCCATTGGCTAGGTGAAAAATCAGAAATTGCCCTTCTACAGTCAAAACCCTAAAAATGACCATTTTACCCTTTTAATGATCTGATCAAATTTCTTGAGGAGTTGTGGTCCAAACTTGATCAAATGGTTCATATGAGTCTATAATGTTGATGTGGATAAAAAATTATGAGGTTTGACTGTAAATTGTCCACAGTTGACTTTTTCCCCAATACAGTTGATTTTTAGGTCAACTGTCCAATTGATTGGGCAAAATTTTGATTCAAGGCTTGAAACTTGATATGAGAAATATTATAGGTCCAACATGAAGCATGAAAGTCACATTAGGCATTGGAAGTCCAAAAATCCTTGTGCAATCTCAAACCCTAATTTCAGGTCATCAGTGCAAGGAGATGTCTTGAGCTGAGCAGACCCTAGTCCTGTCTGGAGTCCAAAGAGTCTTGTGAGGGGAAATCTTGATAAAATGAGAGGGAAAATTTTGGGGTACAACAGGTACGAAAGCTAAATCTCCAACAGAGCTTAACATCTCCAGCAACGGAATTTAATCCCCAGGTGAGTTTATTCCTCCAGGTCAGCAGGTCTACCAACGGAGTATCTCTTCCCCTAAGTTGGTCCCCGCAGAGTTATCCTTTGGCATCTCGTCTCAATAGAATATTTACATCTCCAGCAACCGTCAGGGATTTATTTTCCCAGACGCGAGCATACTCCGATAGTATTTCATGAACATACATCATGACATACGTATACATATCGTACACAGCATAATCTCATTTATTTTGAGAACATTATCTCACCCTGCATTTCATGCATCGCATATAACTAACCCTGATATCCTTTTAGGAAAAGAGGATTAGCTTCAACAAATCCAACAGTTATACAGATTACATCTACAGATGACTAACAGAAACTAAGTTCCCGAAACTAAGTAGGTCGACTAATCTACATGATCAAACGAAGTAACCCTACTACCCAGGTTCCATCACCAAGCCCTACTATCTAGGCTTTCATCTCGATGTAACCCTACTACCCAGGTTCCTTCACCAAGCCCTACTATCCAATATTTCATCTCGAAGTAACCCTACTACCCAGGTTCCTTCATCAAGCCCTACTATCCAGGCTTTCATCTCGAAGTAACCCTACTACCCAGGTTCCTTCACCAAGCCCTACTATCCAAGCTTTCATCTCAAAGTAACCATACTACCCAGGTTCCTTCACCAAGCCCTATTATCCAGGCTTTCATCTCGAAGTAACCCTACTACCCAGGTTCCTTCACCAAGCCCTACTATCCAGGCTTTCATCTCGAAGTAACCCTACTACCCAGGTTCCTTCACCAAGCCCTACAATTCAGGCTTTCATCTCGAAGTAACCCTACTACCCAGGTTCCTTCACCAAGCGCTACTATCCAGGCTTTCATCTTGAAGTAACCCTACTACCCAGGTTCCTTCACCAAGCCCTACTATCTAGGCTTTCATCTCGAAGTAACCCTACTACCCAGGTTCCTTCACCAAGCCCTACTATCCAGGCTTTCATCTCGAAGTAACCCTACTACCCAGGTTCCTTCACCAAGCCCTATTACCTAGGCTTTCATCTCGAAGTAACCCTACTACCCAAGTTCCTTCACCAAGCCCTAGTATCCAGGCTTTCATCTCGAAGTAACCCTACTACCCAGGTTCCTTCACCAAGCCCTACAATCCATGCTTTCATCTCGAAGTAACCCTACTACCCAGGTTCCTCCACCAAGCCCTACTATCCAAGATTTCATCTCGAAGTAACCCTACTACCCAGGTTCCTTCACCAAGCCCTACTATCCAGGATTTCATCTTGAAGTAACCCTACTACCCAGGTTCCTTCACCAAGCCCTACTATCCAGGTTTTCATCTCGGAGTAACCCTACTACCCAAGTTCCTTCACCAAGCCCTACTATCCAGGCTTTCATCTCGAAGTAACCCTACTACCCAGGTTTCTTCACCAAGCCCTATTATCTAGGCTTTCATCTCGAAGTAACCCTACTACCCAGGTTCCTTCACCAAGCCCTGCTATCCAGGCTTTCATCTCGAAGTAACCCTACTACCCAGGTTCCTTCACCAAGCCCTACAATCCATGCTTTCATCTCGAAGTAACCCTACTACCCAGGTTCCTTCACCAAGCCCTATTATCCAAGATTTCATCTCGAAGTAACCCTACTACCCAGGTTCCTTCACCAAGCCCTACTATCCAGGCTTTCATCTTGAAGTAACCTTATTACCTAGGTTCCTTCACCAAACCCTACTATCTAGGCTTTCATCTCGAAGTAACCCTACTACCCAGGTTCCTTCACCAAGCCCTATTATCCAGGCTTTCATCTCAAAGCAACCCTACTACCCAGGTTCCTTCACCAAGCCCTACTATCCAGGCTTTCATCTCGAAGTAACCCTACTACCCAGGTTCCTTCACCAAGCCCTACTATCCAGGCTTTCATCTCGAAGTAACCCTACTACCCAGGTTCCTTCACCAAGCTCTATTATCCAGGCTTTCATCTTGAAGTAACCCTACTACCCAGGTTCCTTCACCAAGCCCTACTACCCAGGCTTTCATCTCGAAGTAACCCTACTACCCAGGTTCCTTCACCAAGCCCTACTATCCGGGCTTTCATCTCGAAGTAACCCTACTACCCAGGTTCCTTCACCAAGCCCTACTATTCAGGATTTCATCTCGAAGTAACCCTACTACTCAGGTTCCTTCACCAAGCCCTACTATCCAAGATTTCATCTCGAAGTAACCCTACTACCCAGGTTCCTTCACCAAGCCCTACTATCCAGGCTTTCATCTCGAAGTAACCCTACTACCCAGGTTCCTTCACCATGCCCTACTATCCAGGCTTTCATCTCGAAGTAACCCTACTACCCAGGATTCTTCACCAAGCCCTACTATCCAGGATTTCATCTCAAGTAACCCTACTACCCAGGTTCCTTCACCAAGCCCTACTATCCAAGCTTTCATCTCGGAGTAACCCTACTACCCAAGTTCCTTCACCAAGCCCTACTATCTAGGATTTTATCTCGAAGTAACCATACTACCCAGGTTCCTTCACCAAGCCCTATTATCTAGGCTTTCATCTCCAAGTAACCCTACTACCCAGGTTCCTTCACCAAGCCCTAATATCCAAGCTTTCATCTCGAAGTAACCCCACTACCCAGGTTCCTTCACCAAGCCCTACAATCATGCTTTCATCTCGAAGTAACCCTACTACCCAGGTTCCTTCACCAAGCCCTACTATCCAGGCTTTCATCTCGAAGTAACCCTACTACCCAGGTTCCTTCACCAAGCCCTACTATCCAAGCTTTCATCTTGAAGTAACCCTACTACCCAGGTTCCTTCACAAGCCCTACTATCCATGCTTTCATCTCGAAGTAACCCTACAACCCAGGTTCCTTCACCAAGCCCTAATATCCAGGCTTTCATCTCAAAGCAACCCTACACAGGTTCCTCTTTTCCAAGATGCAGTTTCATACGGACTCATCATAAAGTAATCCTACCCAGTTTCCTTCTCAGGAAATTCTATATGAAGTTTTACACTGACTCATCATCAAGCAACCTTATACAGTTCAAATACGCTCCAAACATGGATGCCACTCTGATACTCATTCAGATTCCCTCTCAAATACAGTTCAACAATCACCTCTGGATGGCATCTACAAGCCCATCTCCAGTAACTATCCATCATATCTCCAAATGGCATCTTTAAGTCCATTCCCTACATAATCAACTAACACGTCTTCGAGTGCAAATTTCTGGGCACTCTAGTGTTCAATCATCTTCCACCTTCATTTCACGAATGGCAGATTTACCAATCTAACTCTCCAGGTGTAAGAAGATTGAACAGGGGCAGCTGTTGTACCCCAAAATTTGCCCTTTCATTTCTTAAAGAATCAACCTGGACCCTCAGGTTTTCTTCCATCCAATTTCAAACCTTGAATTACAAATTTTCCAAGAAAGTCATTCACAAGGGAAAAATGGTCATTTGCACACTAAAAAGTCAAACTTAACTTTTGGATCAAAAATCAAGTTCCAAGAATCATATTTCAATAAAGCATGAAATTGGTTCATCAAAAAATCAGAAGTCAGAAGTTACTTTGAAAAAATAAAATTTCTAAAGATTTAGAAAATTTTCTAAGTGTCTAGAGAATATGATACCTCAGAACTTCTGAGCCAGCCTCTACGCGAGTTCAGTCATAAGTTGCAAACACGGTTCAGAACATGACGCTTCAATCAGAACATATGGAAGCAATGTTCTCTGGTCAGAACATGCCCCTTCAGCATTTGGATATTACGTTTCTGATCTTTTGCAATTAGAACATCACCAAATCCTAAGACCTCGTTTAAACAACCTGCTGCACTGCTACAGCACAGTACTCTAACCAGCATCTAATCCAGTCCACGCCTGCATTTTCCCAAATCCTGTATTTGCACCAAATACAAAAAGTTGTGATCAAAAAGCACTGGAACAGTGTGCCAAAAAGTTTAAATCCCATCTATTTTCCCCCCAAAACCACAACAAATTCATCTATAAATAAGTTGCTCCATCACACTTTCAAGGGGATGGCTTTTAGAGAGAGAGAGAGAGAGAGAGAAATTGTCAAAATAGAGAAAATAAATTTGTGAAAACTTCATAAAAAATCCAAAATTCCCAAACAGAAAACAAAACCTTTGTTATTCCTTTTGAATCAAAGAACCTGGCATTTTCTCTTACGTTACTCTTTCTGATTCCAGAATATCTGAAAGCAGAAGTTCAAGCCCCTAAGCACACGCTCCAGATTCAAGGTAAGTCTTTCTGGATTTACATCTTCTCATTCAGAACATCATTAAATATGTAAACATCAATATTAATGTTGTCCATATCATTTCATAAGTATCGAAACTGTGGATCAGAACTTCTTGATTAAGGCTAGGCTCAGATTTAGGATTAGAACTTCTATAAATTGTTGTGTTGTTATCCTTCTGATTTGCTATTTATTAAGAACTGAATAAATTGTTGATGTGCTGATTAAGAGTTGAAATATGGAATAGAACTTATGATGTTCCTTCACAGTTTTAGCACAACACAGAACTTCTGAGTTCTCCTCACTGTTTTAGCATACAAACCTTCTATGATTTTCCTACTGTTTAAACACACTGAACTTCTGATGTTCATTCACAGTTTTAGCACAACACAGAACTTATGAGTTCTCCTCACTGTTTTAGAATACATAACTTCTATGATTTTCCTACTGTTTAAACACACTGAACTTCTGATGTTCATTCACAGTTTTATCATAACACTGAACCTCTTAGTTCTCTTCACTGTTTTAATATACATAACTTCTAAGATTTTCTCATTGTTCTAACACTCAAAAGTTCAGCACATAGCAACCCAGAACTTCTGTGTTTTCCCTCTAACGTGTCTTGCAGGACCTTAGAGTGTATCAATCCATAACTTCTGACGCTTCTTTCTGAATCACCACGCGTCTGGCTTCAGAACTTCTGATCCTTGTTGTTTTGCTTGCAGCAGCACGCTGTTTCTATCTTTCATTTATTTTCCTTTTTATCATTTTTTAATATTAACTCTTCTTTTATTAATATAAAAAAGACATAAAAATATTATCTTTTATTAATTAATTTACTTCTTTTTTTTTCTTAATTCATTAAGACAAAAAACCATTTTCTAAACAAGTCTTTCTTCTTTCTCACATTGTACATTTCAATAAGGTTGTAATAGTTAAATAGGATTTAAATTATTGCAATCCCCCATTCATAAATATGTACCCCCGTCCCTCTAATGATTGTAATAGCATAGGATATCTACTTTTTGCACCTTTTTATTGCTTTCATATATTGTTAGTAATTAGGGCGTGTATGGCAAGACATGAAATCAATAAATAGATAACCCTAACCAAGACTAAAATGCATGCAATCAAACACACTTGCACGCTAGCACCCTTAGGGTAATCCCACCTTGTTGCCTATCGGAAAAATAGTCATGTCCCTCGAACATGGGCATTTTAGCAAAAGATTCTCGATAAAATATCGTAGTCCCTCGATGACCCTTGATGTTGCCTTCGGTAAACGATCTAGTCCCAAAACGATATTGCTAAAACATTCCATAGGTTACCTTCTATGACTATACAAACATCCCACGCTCGTCCCTTCACATCCAACGATGGCGCTTCTCACCAAAACAATGGTAAGATAGCAACATCTAAAGGAGGAGGGAAAGAACAATTAAGATCTTTTGAGTAGGTAGATTCGCTCCTAGTTGCTCGCTTGCTCACAACAAAACATTTTTACACCAACACTCTCATTTGAAATATTTCCAAAAGACAACACTTTGTACGCGTTCTTATAGAGATGAGAGCCATTACAAAGAAAACCCTTTTCAAAATCACTTTCAAAAACACGTCCCACAAACACCTCTTTGAACTATTTTTCAAAACAACACTTTGTACGCATTCTTATAGAGACGAGAATCATTACGAAGTCATGTTTTTTCAAAATACTTTCAAAACCCACATCACAAAGCACATTTCAAAACAAAAGCAAGTCATCTAGCAAGTAACTAAGAGCCCATGGAAAACCATTGATGAAAAGGGTGATAATACCTTCCCTTTTCATAATCTACCCTCCGAACTCAAGAAATCATCTCTAAAGGTCTTTCCTGTGCTTTTTCACCATTCCTTATGGGATTAAAGAAAAGTCGATGGCGAATCTTGCTAAACCGCAACATTTGCAAACACAAACGCAAAACAAAAAGTCAATTCTCCCACCGTATCACAAACACCACTACAAACTGATCCAAAGAAGTATGAAAGATACGGTTCATGTGTTCCATGAATACTCCCGACGCATTAGTAACACCGAAAGGCATCACTGAATACTCATAATGTCCATAACGCATTTTGAAATCCATTTTTAAAATATCTTCATCCTTCACTTTAATCTGATGTTAACCCGACCTCAAATCAATCTTACTGAACACACGAGCATCCACCAATTGATCCATCAAGTCATCTATTCTTGGAAGTGGATACTTGTTCTTAATCGTCACTTTATTCAATTGTCTATAATTAATGCAAAGCCTCATACTTCCATCTTTCTTCTTTACTAGCAACACTGGAGCTCCCCACGGAGATACACTTAGTCTTACAAACTTCTTTTCAAGTAACTCTTCTAATTTCTTCTTTAACTCTGACAATTCAGATGCAGACATCCTGTATGGTTCCATAGGCACAGATCTGGTACCAAGTACAAGATCAATAGCAAATTTAACTTCCCTCTTTGTTGGTACATCAGGAATTTCACCAGGGAAAACTTCAGGAAATCCATGCACCACCTGCAATTCCTCAACTATAGCTTGAGTCTCGACAGATAGCGACGCCATCAATGAGAACATTTGTGCTTCTTCTTGCATCAACTTCCTCAACTGTCTAGCAGACAACAGACTATCTTCCTCTTCCTCAGGAGTAGAAAACCTCACAGACTTGTCATAACAGTTAATATGAACATAGTTATGCTCTAACCAGTTCATACCCAAAATCACATCCAACCCTCTTAAAGGTAGACAAACCAAATCAACAGCAAAGTCTCTATCGAAAATCGACAAATGACACTTTAAACACACAAAAGAAGTAGTCACCGACCCCTTGGCTGGAGTGTCGACGACCATTTCTACATTCATAGAAGACAGCATAAGACCCAATCTTTCAACACAGTCAGCAGCAATAAAGAAATGAGCAGCATCGGTATCAATAATAGTAATTAAATGAGTACTATTAATAAAACATGTACCTCTGATAAGTCTATCCTTAGAAGCTTTCTGATCCTCAACCAAAGCGAACACTTTACCACTTGTCTGCACCCTCTTTGGTTTTTGAAACTGACTACCAATGTGCCCTTATTCATAATAATTGAAACGAATCACCTCCTTATGCTTGCACTCAGATACAACATGTCCAGTCTTACCACAACATAAACACCTCTTTACCTCAGCAGTACACACATTACTCTTATGCCCAGGTTTTTCACATTTGAAACAAACCATACCAGCAGGAGCATCTCCCCCACTAGTCTTCTAAATCTAAGCAGCTTTCTGTTTACCTTTACCATCTGGGGTATCATAAGGCTTACCTTGATTCTGTTGGTGCTTACCCCTCTTCTCACTAATAATCTTGTAATGAGCATTATCATCCTCTTCATAAATCCTGCAACTATTAACCAAATCAGCAAAGGAACAGATCTTCTGGTATCCAAATGCCTTCTTAATCTCTGGGTGCAACCCGTTCTCAAACTTGATGCACTTCGAAAACTCAGCATCTGCCTCACCATAGTGCGGATAAAAATTAGCCAACTCATCAAACTTTGAAGCATACTCAACAACCGACATACTCCCTTGCTTCAGCTCAAGGAACTCAATCTCTTTCTTACCATGAACGTCTTCAGGAAATTACTTCCTCAGGAATTCCCTACGGAACACAGCCCAAGTGACATTTTCACCTGCAGCTTCCAACCTCTGGCACGTCTCTAGCCACCAGTCATTAGCTTCGACTGCTAACATATGAGTACCATAACGAACCTTCTACGCTGGAGTGCAGTCCATCACATAGAATATTCTATCAATCTCATTCAACCAATCCAACGCTTCGTCAGTGTTGTACCCCAAAATTTTCCCTCCCATTTCATCAATATTTTCTCACCACAAGACCCTTGGAGCTCAAGATCAAGTTAGGGTTAGCTCTGCTCAAGACTTCTCCTTGCACTGTTGACCCAAATTAGGGTTTGAGTTTGCACAAAGATGTTTTGACCTAAAATGCCCAAGATGACTTGCATGCATCATGTTGGACTCACAAGTTTATCCATACCAAGTTTCAAGCCTTGATTCCAATCTTTACCCAGTCAATTGGACAGTTGATCTAGAAATCAGCTGTATTGGGGAAAAAGTCAACTGTGGTCAATTGACAGTCAAACCTCATGGTTTTTGACCTACATCAACATTATGAACTCATATGGACCATTTGATCAGGTTTGGATCACAATTCCACAGGAAATTTGATCAGATCACCAAAAGGGCAAAATAGTCATTTTTAGGGTTTTGACTGTTTGACCTGACCAATGGCAAACCAAACTCACATATAGACTCAAGGACTCAATGGAATTGTCTTGACATGTTCAACAAGTTCAAAAGATCCCAAATGCACAAGATTGACAGATGAATTTTCCAGTCAACTGAGCAAAATTTGACTGTACTGAAAAGTCAAACTTTGACTTTTTGGTCAAAATCAAGTGTCAAGATTCATTTTTCATCAAAACATGTCAAATTATGAAATTTGTTCATCAAGAAATCAAAAATTACAAATTAGGGTTTGAAATGAAGAAATTTCATAACTTAGAAATTTTCTAAGTTATGAAATTTCCTAATTTTTTCCTAACTTTGTCCCATCTTTTCATCAAGATACATTTGGATTCAAATAAAACTCAAAACATGAAAGTTATAGTCCATTGCAAAATATACAACTTTGATTCACAAAGTTTCCTCAAAAGAAGCTTGTAGCTCAAGTTATGATTTTTGGAACAAGGGTGCAAAACATTCTTAACTTAGAAATTTTTTGACTTATTCTAGGCAGGATTTTTGCCCAACTTCATGGCCACTTTTCACATGCTTCCACTTGGAATTTCAACTTGCATTACATATATGGATTGTAGTACACATTCCAAACTTTCCAAATTATCCAAGAACTTCTCAAACACCCTTGTGGTTAGGGAGAATCGAATTTGTGAAGATGGGCAAAAGTCACTTTGTTCATGGCCAATTTCATGTTCATAACGCTTTGCATTTTTCAAGTCAGCTTGCACAAGCTAGGTCACAGGCCTCTAATCCCATTTTCACTCAATAATTCAATGCTAAACCTTTGTGCCAAGATGTTATTTTGCTCATTTGGTCATTACATGGAAGAGTAATCCATAATTAGAAAAAGTAACTTAGCCATTTTTGAAAAGGTGCACTTTATGTCAAAACACAAATCAAAGAAGTACCAAAGCAGATCTTTTGCGCACAAGTTCATGAACAAAGTCCACTGATCAAGAGTGATTTATGCAGCATAGATTAAAGGGAGTAGGGGCCTGCATTGTCAAGGCACATTTTCTTACTTATCAAAGAAGAAACTTGCATTTTGAACATCATCTCACATTCCTGCAAGAACCAACTCAAGCAAACTTTGTCCACACACTTCATACTCCCTAACTAACCTGAAACACGACCAAACCATCCCTAAAACTCCCTCATCCACAGAAACACCATCCTACTGCAAAAAACAGGGTCCCTTCTGCAACTTGACTTCTATAAACCTTTCCACTCGTGCACTTTGGCCAAAAAGAGTTCAAACATGTTTCATATCACCCACTGAAGTTATCCCAAGCATTGAACACAAACTGTAACATCCCTAACATCACTTGCCATTTTCAATTTTCAACTTTGCAGGTGGACTTCCATAGCTCGATTCAGTCAGTTTCAAAGCAAGCTAGAGGTTGGAGAAGCATCCCTGAACTTCAAGCAAGCTGTACAAGTCCTCAAAATCCATTGAAAGCACCTCCATTGTTGCACACGAGTCAAGCTGAACAGGTAAAAGTTTGAACTTCTATCTCTCTATCCAAGCATATCTAGGCTTAGGTTTGTGAAGAAATTATGTCCTACTCATGGCCCTGAAGCTACCCATATCATTACTTTTCATTTATGTTGTGTGTACTGAGAGAATTTTGAACCTGAATATTGAATAAAAGTTAGGTCAGGAATTGGGGGAGAAGAAATTCTCTCTCATTCCTGAGAGTTAGATCAAGTTCTTTATATGTATGAATTCGTGGTTTGATGCTCTACATTTTTTATGTTATAAGTTTTTGTTAAAAGTCAAAGGATCAAGAGATAGCAGGGACAAGAGAAAACGCGCGTTTTTGTTTGAAAATGGCTGGAGGTTGAAGAAAAAGTCCTTTGGGCTGGGCCTGGCTTATTTTTTCTGTTTGCACCACTATTTCACACATACACCCCCTTGGCCCATTGTGTGTTATTTTCATCATTTTTGACTTTTTCTTTTTGATTCTGACTTGTTATTTTTTGTTAAAATATAAAAAAACATTAAAAATATTGTTCACCTTTTTTTTGTATTTATTAGGCATTTATTTGTTTTATTTGATATGTGTATGTAAATAAATATATATATACTTTTATTTAAGATACTAAAAATAATACAAATACATTTTATTTTCTGATTTTATTTTATTTTATCTTTTGAAAACATTTTCTAAAAAATATACTTTTTTTTGTAAATAATAAATATTTGTATTTTTGTGTATATTTAATATATTTAATATATAATATAAATACTTATATATTTAGAATATTTACGATAAAAATACAAAAATAATACATTTTTATTTTTATTAATATTTACCTCAAAAATCACTTTTTTACAATATACTTCCTTTTTATTTATTTTTTGTATATAATTGATAAATATTGTATATAATACATAATAAATACCTTTTATTTAGCTAATTAGGATTTTGCCCTAAACCATGAAAATACCCTAAAATTAACCTTTTTATTTTTGTTTATTTGTTACATGAAAAATACTTTTACATACATATAAAAATCATTTTTTTGCATCTTGCATATTTATTGTATTTTTATTCAATTATTGTGTAATTAAAATAACTTGTATATTCAATTTGGATGTAATAGTTTAGATTTTAAATTCTTTGCTAAATATCCCCATTTGAACATTTGTACCCCCCATCCCATAATTATGTTGTAATAATTTAGGATTTTAAATTCCGCACTTTAAAGCTTTCTAAATATGCCATGATAGACTTAGGGTTTTGTATGCAAATCAAAAATAACAAATAAGCTTGACCTAATTCAAAGACAAAAAAGCATGAAAATGGACAACACCAATCACACTTGCACCCCTAGGGTTACTCCACTTGTTGCCTTCAATAAATGGGCCATGTTGCATGTTGAGTGTTTTTTTGGAAAAACAAAACAATATCAAATGATCAAAGTCCCTCGATGACGCTTTCGAAATTTGCCTAAAAATGATCAAGTCCCTTAAAAGAAAAATTGCCAAAGACACTTGGCACCATTGCAATCATGGTCCAAACGATGATCCGCGCCTGTCCCGTTAACATCCTAACACAAGATTGTCCACCAAATACAATGGTGGAACAAAATTGTTAAAAGGGTTAAAACATAGGAAAGATCTTTGAGAAATTTAGGGTAGACAACTCTTAGTTACTTGATCAACTTGCAAAATACACTTGCCTACTTTTTAAAACCCACTCCACAACCACTTTTAAAACAACTTTCAAAAACATTGAAAACTTTTCAAAAGATACGCACCTTTGATACATTCAAACATGGATCATTACAAAGGTTGCCACAACAATGGCCTCTTTTCAAAACATTTTTCAAACCCACACACAAAGCACCATTTCAAACAATTGAAAATGCAAGGCAAGTGATCTAAGCAAGTAACTAAGAGCCCATGGATAACCATGGATAGAAAGGGTGATAATACCTTCCCTTTCTATAATCTACTCCCCGAACCCAAGAAAACATCTCAAAGGTTTTTGCTGTGCTTTTTAACCTTTCCTTAGGATAAAGTAAAAAGTCGGTGGCGACTCTTGCTCAACCGAAACATTTGCGAAAACAAACGCAAAACCTCAAGTCAGTTCTCCCACCGTATCACAGAACTGGCGACTCTGCTGGGGAATGTTTTAAAGTGGAGTAACCTTAGGGCTTAGATCACCCTCTTGCATGACTAATTGTTTGCTTTGATTGCTTTATATCTTGGCTCTTTTGTTTGGGCTTGAAATCCTACACCCGGATTTGGGGAAACATTCATAGATAGCAATACATTGTGGAAACTGTGCGGGGTATACCGACACGGTTGAAGCAATAGCTATATTAGTGCGACATATTTGTGAGTACCGGTAACCCTTGAGTTTAATCAAGGAGAGTACGGGGCTGCTGAGTGATGTCACTAAGCACTAATGACCTAGAACCTTACTTGACCATCTTGGCCTTTTATTAGGGGTAGTGAGATGACCGGCTTTGGTGCAGTCCGAAGTTGGTAGATACTCGATACTACACTCATTGACGGTTGTTTTCTTGGAATATTTTGGTCGCTAGTTAAGTGGCTAAACCAAAACAATGAACATGGAAAACAATCCAATGATATTGAGCTCCTTAGAACCCGGTTACTATTTATAGGACAGGTTTTTAAGCCAACTACACTCAAGAGGGTACTTACCTATGAAACCTCATGCAAGCCTGAAACTAGGGTTTTGTGTGAATTGCTTGTACATATGTTTGTGCGTGCATCATGAACATCATAAAGCATCATATGCATTCACTAACCATTTCAAGGGTTTATATCTTCATCTTTGTTCTTGTTTTGTAGGTCATGGAAATTCTTCGCAGGAAAACTATCCTAGTCAACCTTGTGAGAATCCCTCCTCAACTCAAGGAGCTCACATCCAGAATTCCGGAAAGCTCTCCCTTCAGTGAAAGGCATGGTAGACTGCTCAGCCTAGTCAACACCAGCATTGAAGAGGACACGGTAAAGGTGTTGATCCAGTTCTTTGACCCCATTCACCACTGTTTCACTTTCCCCGACTATCAATTGGTGCCCACTTTGGAGGAATTTTCTCAACTCTTGAGAATTCCTATTCTTAATCAACTACCCTACAACGGTACGGAAAAAGAACCAAAGCCTGAAGATGTTGCTCAAGCACTACACTTGCAACCATCTAACATCAAGGGGCATTGGGAAACTAGAAGCGGCGTCAAAGGCTTCTTGGCAAAATTCTTGTTTGAGAAGGCACAAGAGTGTTGGAATTCATTGGATCTACAAGCCTTTGAAGAAATTGTGGCACTCCTCATTTATGGGTTGGTCCTGTTCCCAAATCCGGACCAGCTTGTAGATGTCAACGCCGTCAAGATCTTCTTATCCAGGAATCCAATACCAACATTGCTTGGGAACATTCTTCACTCATTTTACACACGAACAATGAGAAAGAGGGGTGTTCTCATGTGCTGTACTCCTCTCCTTGCAAGGTGGTTTATTTCGCACCTTCCACAATCTGTTTTGAAGAATGACCAAGGCTTAAGGTGGTCACAACGGTTGATGACCCTCACACACTCTGATGTACATTGGTGTTCTCGGTCCAGAGAAAATGTCATCATCGTCGATCGTTGTGGAGAGTTCCCTAATGTTCCATTACTTGGCATTAGAGGAGGCATTACCTACAACCCTTGTCTAGCTTTGAGACAATTTGGATATGCACGGAGGGATGGCCCTCACGACATGTTGATTCCTGACCTAGTTTTTGACATCGACAACGATGCGCAAGGACTTCGCCAAAGATTCATCAGAGCTTGGAGGATGCCTAACAAGGTAGACAGCAAGACACTGGGGCACAAGAACTCCATCCCTCTTGAGCCTTATCTCAAGTGGGTACGAACCCGAGCCCAGAGTCTAATGATGCCTTACCCTTATGTTCTCCCTGTGATTAAAGAGCCTGTTAAGGAAGGAGAGGTTCCCTACACCATCCTATATCCTGACATGCCAACATCCTGGGAGGAGATGCAGAAGAGTTGGATCCAACTCAAGGAGGAACGGAATACTTTTAAAGCCAGCTTCTACGCCAGTGAGAAGAGGGTTTTGGAGCTTACCCGCCGACTCCATGAGGAAGAGACCCTCAACACCTACATCGCACCAAAGAGGATGCGCAACGTCTTTTTACCTTGAGAAGTTTTTGTAATATTTGGCCCATGGGGCATTTATGTACTGACAAATTTCTTCTTATTAATATGACGTGCGTTCTTTTTTGTCTGCAGCAATTTTGAATTTTCTAAATCCTTGAATGCATTGCATAAATAAACATATCATTCATCATGCGCATAAGCAGGTCTCCACACCAGGTTTCCTTATCTTTCTGCTGTTTATTTCAGTAAGATGGATCTCGAACAGACGGTCAAGGATTTGCAGTCTCAAAACTCACAGTTTCAACATCTCCTGATGACCTTGGCAAAGGGTCAGGAGGATCTAAAGGCCCTGCTTGGGAACAAAGAGCAAGTGAAAAAGAAGAAGAAGAGAGTTGGGGTGGCTACCCTGGGAAGAAGGTTTGAGGTTGAAGCCAGAAGAGTTCTTGAATTTCCCCCTACTTCTGAAGAGGGAACCAGTAAAGGAAAAGGGGTTGCGGTACCTTCTGAATCCGAAGCCGAAGAAGAAGAGGCTGAAGAGGACGAAGACTACTCAGAGCAACAATACCCGCCCGCCGACGACAAGTACAAGAGCTTGGAAGGCAGGTTGGCAGCTATGGAGCTGCAGAGAGTTCTCGGCTTAGATTTCGAAGATTTGGGATTAGTTGCTGGAATTGTGATCCCCCCGAAGTTTAAAGTTCCAATTTTTGCAAGGTATGACGGGATGTCCTGCCCGAAGATGCATCTCAGATCATATGTAAGGAAGATCCAACCTTACACTGCAGACAAGAACCTATGGATCCATTTCTTCCAGGATAGCCTTTCAGGGGCTCAACTCGAATGGTTCTATCAGCTAGATGGAGCCAGTATTTGAAACTGGGAAGACTTGGCTACTGCATTTTATAAGCAGTATGAGTACAATTCCGAACTTGCTCCCACGCGTACCCAACTCCAGGGTATGTCACTGGGGACGGGCGAAGGATTCAAGGAGTATGCGCAAAAGTGGAGGGACCTGGCTGGAAGGGTGCAGCCACCTTTGACTGACCGTGAACTTGTTGACATGTTCCTAGGGACCCTGTCTGGTCCGTTCTTCAACCATCTGATTGGGAATTCTTCTGCTGGGTTTACAGATTTAATCTTGACTGGTGAGAGAATAGAAGTTGGTATCAAGTCGGGGAAGATACAGAAAGGTGCCTCCTAGAGTACTGAAAAGAAGCCCTTCAAGAAGGAAGCCAGTGTTGTTTATGGTCCCAGAAGACAAATTAAACCGGAACGCTGCCAAGCTGTCAACGCGTTGGTAATTTCAAAACCTACTGCTGCTCCTCGGCAGTATAACCAACCAAGGGGTGAGAGACCCAAAAGGCAGTACACTCGACTCAGCATGACCCTATCTCAGATTTTGCCGCAACTACTATCAACCAATTTGTTAACTGTCAAAGAAGCTCCGAAGGTAGTGAACACAGCTTCTCCAAAGTACAACCCTAACGCCCGTTGCGCTTATCACTCTGATAGCCCGGGGCATACTACGGATGATTGCTGGGCTCTGAGGAATAAGGTTCAGGACCTTATTGATGCCAAGGAAATACAGTTCGAGGCGCCCGAAAGGCCCAATGTTGTGACTGCTCCCATGCCCCAGCATGGAGTGAATGCCGTGGAAGAAGACCCGTATGTAGCCTCTGTGAATGAGATTGTTACTCCATTGTTGACTGTCAAGAGGAACCTGTTGCTAGCCAGTTTATTTCCGGGATGTGGTAAAGGTTGCCTTCTATGTGTTGTTTCACATGTTGGTTGTCCTTTGCTGAAATCAGGTATCCAAAGACTGATGGATAGCAAAGAAATCTTGTTCGAGAAGATTGTTGTTCTTGCTGTCCCTGCTGAAGAAGTGTCTATTGTTACTATTTTCAACAACCCTCCTAAGGCTCCTTCGAAGAAGCCTGTCAAAATCATGTCCACTCAGAAGATTGCTCCTATCATCATCATTGTTCCTGGGCCCCTCCCCTATACGTCTGACAAAGCTATCCCGTGGCACTATGGGGCAGATGTTTATGTGCTCGGAGTAAAACAAGAGTTCGATACAAGTACCGGCGTCAGCAACATCACCGGGCCTGCCAAAGTTACTCGCAGTGGTAGGCTGTTCTCACCAGATATTGCGCCACCAGCTATTCAGAAACCTCTTATCATCACACTTGCAAGTGTGCCTACTCCCCTTCCTGATCAAGTTCCTGTTTCTACCCCTGCTGCCGAGTCATCTGACGCTCGGGGCAAAGGGATTGTTACTGATTTTCCTGCCCTGACGGAGGCACCAAAGACAACCAATGTTGAAGCTTCCCAACAAGAGATGGAAGAGATTCTCAAGATCATTAAGAAGAGTGATTTAAATGTAGTTGAGCAGTTGGGACACACTCCATCAAAGATTTCTATGCTATCACTGTTGTTGTGTTCTGAGGCCCATGCCAAGGCCCTGATCTCCTTCTTGAAGACGGCCCATGTGCCACAAGAAACGTCTGCTGATCAATTTACTGATTGTATGGCCAACTTGACTGCTGATAATGGTTTGGGCTTCTCTGACGCCGATCTGACTGCCAAAGGAAAGAACCATAACGATGCCCTGCATGTCTCCATTGAATGCAGGGGCACTACTGTTGCCCATGTGTTGGTAGACACCGGTTCTTCATTGAACGTATTACCCAAGAAGGCCCTAGACAGGCTGGATTGTGAGGGTTTAGAGCTCAAGCCTAGTAACATTGTTGTCCGGGCCTTTGACGGTTCGAAAAGGATGGTACATGGTGAAGTTGACATTCCAATCAGGGTTGGTTCTCAAGTTTTTGATTCTACTTTCTATGTGATGGACATCCGACCATCCTATTCTTGTTTGCTGGGTCGTCCATGGATCCACAAGGCTGGAGCTGTGACCTCCATACTACATCAAAAGCTTAAGTACCCGGTCAGAGGGAAGATTGTGACAGTTCAGGGGGAAGAAGAATATATGGTCAGCCACCTCAACTCGTTCCGGTACATAGAGATGGATGGGGAGTTCATTGAGACCCCCTTTCAACACTTTGAAGAGGTGCCTCAGACACTGACGTCAGCAGAGACTGTAACTGAAGAGGATTTTCCTTTGAAGATGGCTTCCTTGAAGGATGCCCGGGATGTGGTTGAGAAGGGTGAGTGTGCAAACTGGGGCTGACATCCTGATTTCACTCCAAAGACTGACAAGTTTGGTTTGGGCTTCACTGCAGAAGCTCAGAGGGTTGTTCGTAAGGCAAGGATTGGAAGACCTCCTGTGTTCATCACCAATCCGGGAGTAAATGCTATTGAAGACGACATGGAGGAATCTGAATTCGACAGTTGGATCTACCCAACAACTGACGGTGGACCAAGCAACTGGACTGCCAAAGACTTCACACCTATTACTTTTGTCACTCAGTAATGAACTCTTTTGTTTTGAATTTGTAACAGACAATATTTTGAAACTTTTATGGCTCGGTGTCTTACCCGGGGCATCGTGGCTTCATTTGTGAGGGCTTTTGTGTGTCATTTTCATATATCATTAATAAAAACATTGGACGTTTGTTGCATTTCAAAATCTTGCGTTCCTTTTCTTTATTATATATTGCAAAACAGCTATATTTACACACACTCACCTATACAGGTTCCAATCCACTCTGGATCTCACTAGTAACGACTCTGCTACTGCCAGTTATGACTTCGAAAATCCGATCAACTTAGCCGAAGACGAAGGTGAAGATGATTGCGAAGTGCCTGGTGAGCTTGCAAGACTACTACTCCAGGAAGAGAGGGCCATTCAGCCACATGAAGAGCCAGTAGAAACGGTAAATCTGGGTACTGAGACAGACAGAAAGGAAGTCAAGATTGGTGCCAATCTAGAGCTCAGTGTGAAACAACGGTTGATTCAGATGCTGCATGACTATGTGGAAATCTTTGCCTGGTCTTACGAAGACATGCCTGGGTTGGATACCGACATTGTGGTTCATCACCTGCCTACCAAGGAAGGATGCCCTCCGGTAAAACAGAAGGTCTGCCGTATGCGTCCGGAAATGTCCGAGAAAATCAAAGCGGAGGTTATGAAACAATTTGATGTCGGGTTTCTAGCAGTGACTTCTTACCCTCAGTGGATTGCCAATGTGGTTCCAGTGCCGAAGAAGGATGGTAAGGTCCGAATGTGTGTTAATTACAGGGATTTGAATAGGGCGAGCCCTAAGGATGATTTCCCTCTGCCTCATATCGACGTTCCGGTTGACAACACTGCTCAGCATAAAGTATTCTCCTTCATGGACGGCTTCTCCGGTTATAATCAGATCAAGATGGCTCCTGAAGACATGGAGAAGACCATTTTTGTTACTCAGTGGGGCACCTTTTGCTACAAGGTCATGCCTTTTGGGTTGAAAAATGCTGGGGCAACCTACCAACGTGCCATGGTTGCTTTATTTCATGACATGATCTATCATGAGATAGAAGTATATGTCGATGATATGATTGCAAGGTCCCAAACTGAGGAGGAACACCTTGACCATCTACAGAAGCTGTTTGACCGTCTAAAGTTGTACAAGCTGAGGTTGAACCCAAACAAGTGCACCTTTGGCGTGAGATCTGGAAAATTGCTAGGCTTCGTCGTAAGCAACAAAGGCATTCAAGTGGACCCTGCCAAAGTGAAAGCCATACAAGAGATGCCAACTCCCAATACAGAGAAAGAAGTCAGAGGCTTTCTAGGACGGTTGAACTACATTGCCCGATTCATCTCACATCTAACTGCTACCTGTGAACCAATCTTCAAGCTGCTGAAGAAGGATCAAGTAGTACGTTGGAACGATGAATGTCAGGCCGCTTTCGAAAGAATCAAAGAGTATCTCCAAGAGCCACCCATTCTTATGCCACCGGTTGAAGGGAGACCTCTAATATTATACTTGACAGTACTTGACAGCTTAATGGGGTGTGTGCTGGGGTAGCATGATGAGTCTGGCCGAAAAGAACACGCCATTTATTACCTTAGCAAAAAGTTTACCGACTGTGAGACCCGAT
Organism: Vicia faba; assembly: GCA_948472305.1. Taxonomy (NCBI): domain Eukaryota; kingdom Viridiplantae; phylum Streptophyta; class Magnoliopsida; order Fabales; family Fabaceae; genus Vicia; species Vicia faba. Next base: position 384,821,361 of record OX451735.1, on the reverse strand, counting down.
ACTCACTGCTCGAGAAAACTTGCTACGCTTTGGTATGGGCTGCTCGCCGGCTGAGACAGTATATGTTGACTCACACTACTCTGTTGATTTCAAAAATGGATCCAATCAAGTACATATTCGAAAAGCCTGCTCTGTCTGGAAGAATAGCAGGATGGAAAATGATCTTGACGGAATACGACATCCAGTACATGACTCAAAAAGCAATCAAGGGAAGTGTGTTGGCAGACCATTTGGCACATCAGGCAGTGGACGATTACCAGTCAATGAACTTTGAATTTCCATACGAGGATATCATGGTAGTGACTGATTGTGAAGTACCTGGACCGGATGAAGGACCTGAGGAAGGATCCCGATGGTCTATGCACTTTGACGGAGCCTCGAACGCTTTGGGTAATGGTATCGGTGCTGTGATCATATCCCCTAAAGGCACTCATACTCCACTCACCGCCCGGCTATGTTTCAACTGCACCAACAACATGGCGGAGTATGAGGCATGCATCATGGGTCTTCAAGCTGCAATTGACTTAAGGATCAAGTTTCTGAGTGTCTTCAGAGATTCCGCTCTCGTGATCAATCAGGTCAAAGGAGAGTGGGATACGAAACACCCAAATCTTCTTCCTTACAAAGAGTATGTGATGACGTTGATTCCCCATTTCGAAGAGATAACTTTTGAACACTTCCCAAGAGAGGAGAATCAGTTGGCGGACGCGTTAGCTACGATGTCTTCTATGTTCAAAGTCAAATGGGACAACGAGGCGCCCCGAATCATTATCTGGAAATTGGATGAACCTGCACATTGCTGTGATCTTGAGGCTGAAGAGGTAACTGAAAAACCTTGGTATCATAAAGTGAAGAGGTACCTTGAAGCTCAAGAGTACCCCGAAGGCGCATCTGTTAATGACAAGAAGTTCCTGAGAAGGTTTGCGGCAAAGTTCTTCCTCAGCAATGGCATTCTCTACAAGCGAAACCATGATTCAACCTTACTGCGTTGTGTGGATAAGACTGAAGCAGAAAGAATCATGGCAAAGCTACATGAAGGTACCTTCGGAACACATTCCAGTGGACATACCATGGCAAAGAAAATCCTTTGGGCAGGATATTTCTGGTCCACAATGGAAGCCGAATGTTATCAGCATTCTCGAACTTGTCATAAATGCCATATCTATGCTGATAAGGTGCACATTCCTCCGGTTCCTCTGAACGTCTTGACAGCACCTTGGCCTTTTGCAATGTGGGGCATTGATATGATCGGCGAGATCCGACCTACAGCATCCAATGGGCATCGCTTCATCTTAGTAGCGATTGATTACTTCACAAAGTGGGTTGAAGCAGCTTCCTATGCTACCGTAACCAAGAATGTCGTGGCACGATTCATTCGGCACAACATGATCTGTCGATACGGTGTACCTGAGAGGATCATTACGGATAATGGTACCAATCTTAACAACAAGATGATCACTGAGCTCTGCGAGCAATTCAAGATACAGCACCACAACTCTTCTCCCTATCGACCGAAGATGAATGGGGTTGTAGAAGCAGCAAATAAGAACATCAAGAAGATTGTGCAGAAGATGACAGTGACCTACAAAGATTGGCACGAAATGTTACCGTTTGCTCTTCATGGGTACCGTACCTCAGCACGGACGTCAACAGGGGCAACTCCCTTTTCCTTGGTCTATGGCATGGAGGCAGTCTTGCCTATTGAAGTCCAGATACCCTCTCTCTGGATAATGAAGGATGCAGGTTTGGGCGAAGATGACTGGATCCAGACTCGGCTTGATCAATTAAACCTAATTGACGAAAAGAGACTCACTGCTATTTGTCATGGTCAGACGTACCAAAAACGGATGATCAGGGCATTTAACAAGAAGGTCAGACGACAAGAGTATCAAGTCGGAGACCTGGTAATCAAGCGCATCATTCTTCCTCAAAGTGATCCCAGGGGAAAATGGACCCTTACGTACGAAGGGCCATTTATGGTTAAACATGTCTTCTCAGGAGGAGCTATGTTTCTAACCACCATGGATGGTGACGACCTTCCTCACCCCGCCAATGCAGACATAGTAAAAAGATACTACGCATGAACTAAAGACCCGCTAGGTTGACACACCTAGGCAAAAATAAGGGCTTCCCGGTGAACCAAAAGGGTTCGGGCAAAAATAAGGGATGAAATGAAAAAATCTGTACACCCGGCAAGTCGAAAACCTGAAAAGGCGGCTTGGGCAAAAATGGGTATCCCGGTGGACTGAAAACCCGAAAGGGCGGTCCAGGCAAAAGTTAAGGATAAAGCGTAATACTATGTCTCATTGGATCACCTTGCATCCAGAAGTCGGCATCAACTATCGGGCTCAGATGACTCCAATCAATCAGCTTCATCTTCAACTAAGCAGCAGAGTGATGAGACGCTTGAAGACATAAAGGCGATAGCAGAGTTGGAACCCAGTGGGATTATCTTTCACATAGCTGTTTTGTTTCCTTTTCAAAATTGTATAAACTCTATGTTGCTCGGCGGCGTTCTCTTACTAGGACGTCAGCCTCCTGTACACAAAATGCCTATTTACAGGCAAATTTCAAAATCAATACAAGTTCAATTTTTCAGACAAATTACCCATCGTTTTTCCTTTTTTCTGTTTTGTTTTGCGAAGAACGTCCAATGTTCATTTTTGATATATGCATTTGACATTAATTGCTAATCATGAATATTTGCATGCGAAACAAAGGACTAATTACAGATGACATCAGAAACAGGGACAGTAAAGAATTGTCTAAGCGATCTAGTTGCTCTGTCCACCAAGGTACTAAGGTAGGTTCGGCTAAAGAACGTAGCCAGGATACCTCAACTCCCCACAGAATAAGACGAGATTCAGCAATACTCTCCCCAGGCAGAGTTGGTCTCCCATCAGCCCTGAAAAGGCACAGTATCTCCAGCAAGTCAGCGATACTCTCCCCAAGCCGAGTTAGTCTACTGTCAGCCTTAAGGAAGTTGGGTATCCCCAGAAGATCTCAACATTCCCCAGCGGAGTATAGACATTCCTCAGCAAGCATCCCCGTCAGTCTTAATATAAGATTGTTCCCCGGGGGAATACCAGACATCCCAGTGGAATCCATATCCCCAGTAGATCCTGGAAGCTTATCCTCAGTAGATTCTGGAAGCTTATCACCTGCAGAGTACATACGTCTCTCCCCGACTTTATCCAAAGGTTATTTCCCCACCAGGGTATAACTGGGTTATCCTCAGCTGATTACCACGGAAAGATCGTCCTCGGCGAAGTTCTTCCTATTCCCCAGCGGAGTTCATCAAATTCCCCAACATAACTTATCAGTGGAATCCCCAGCGGAGCTCTCATCAAAACCTCAGCGAAGTATCTCTTCCCACAGAGTAATTCCCCGCAGAGTAATCTCTCCAACAAGTTTATTCCCCAACGAAGTCATCTTCTCCTACTGGTTTATTCTTGCAACCATCATCCCCAGCGGAAACGAAGAACTCCACTCTTCAACATCAGCCCAGGATTCCACAAACTCCCGGCAGTCGTCAAGGATTTATTTTCCTAGACAAAAATACATTCATCACATTATCATACACCATGACGCATGCATATACGCATCATATCACACAATCTCATTTACTCTTGAAAAACATCATGACATCATGCATTTCATACATCATGACATTGCATACAACTAATGTTTTGCCTGTTCAGGAAAATGTCAATCCAAAGATGATTACTATCAACTATCGCAATTCCAGATTCGATACATGTATCCAGCCAGGGGCATATATGTGGGTGATTGATTGTAGATTCGATACCTGTATCCAGCCAGGGCATATCTGCATGAAGAGTTTAGAGATTCGATACCTGTATCCAGCCAGTGCATATCTGTAGACGACAAATTCCAAATTCGATACCTGCATCCAGCCAGGGCATATCTGTGGACGACAAATTCCAGATTCGACACCTGTATCCAGCCAGGGCATATCTGTAGACGACAAATTCCAGATTCGATACCTGCATCCAGCCAGGGCATATCTGTGGACGATAAATTCCAGATTCAACACCTGTATCCAGCCAGGGCATATCTGTAGACGACAAATTCCAGATTCGATACCTGCATCCAGCCAGGGCATATCTGTGGACGACAAATTCCAGATTCGACACCTGTATCCAGCCAGGGCATATCTGTAGACGACTAATTCCAAATTCAATACCTGCATCCAGCCAGGGCATATCTGTGGACGACAAATTCCAAATTCGACACTTGTATCCAGCCAGGGCATATCTGTAGACGACTAATTCCAGATTCGATTCCTGTATCTAGCCAGGGCATATCTGTGAGCAATTGATCGTAGATTCGATACCTGTATCCAGCCAGGGCATGTCTACATGAAGAGTTTAGAGATTCGATACCTGTATCCAGCCAGGGCACGTCTGTAAGCAACCTTTTGAAGTTCCGGATTCGATTCCTGTATCTAGCCAGAGTACATCTGTGAGCAACTAATTATAGATTTGATACCTGTACCTAGCCAGGGCACATCTGCATGAAGAGTTTGAAGATCAACACCTGTAACAGGCCAGGAAATCATCTTCCTTTCTCAAAGTACGCAGGTTCTCGCTAAGGAATCTCTTACGCGATCAACACTTCCAAATGGCATCTATAAGCCCATTCCCGACAAGGTTCTGTCACGTCTCCAGATGGCATCTATAAGCCCATCCTCCTATCCACCATCTCTCCAAATGGCATCTATAAGCCCATTCCCGACATCACTTTGCTGATACTCTACTATGCGAGTGCAAATTTCTGGGCACTCTAGTGTCCAATCTCCTTTTACCCTCGAGTCGCAAAAGGCAAACATGCCAATCTAACTCTTCAGGTTCAAGAAGATTGAACAGGGGCAACTGTTGTACCCCAAAATTTGCCCTCCCATTTCATTAATATTTTCTCACCACAAGACCCTTGGAGCTCAAGATCAAGTTAGGGTTTGCTCTGCTCAAGACTTCTCCTTGCACTGTTGACCCAAATTAGGGTTTGAGTTTGCACAAAGATGTTTTGACCTAAAATGCCCAAGATGACTTTCATGCTTCATGTTGGACTCACAAGTTTATCCATACCAAGTTTCAAGCCTTGATTCCAATCTTTGCCCAGTCAATTGGACAGTTGACCTAGAAATCAGCTGTATTGGGGAAAAAGTCATGGTTTTTGACCTACATCGACATTATGAACTCATATGGACCATTTGATCAGGTTTGGATCACAATTCCACAGGAAATTTGATCAGATCACCAAAAGGGCAAAATGGTCATTTTTAGGGTTTTGACTGCACAAAGGCAATTTTTGACTGTTTGACCTGACCAATGTCAAACCAAACTCACATATAGACTCAAGGAATCAATGGCATTGTCTTGACATGTTCAACAAGTTCAAAAGATCCCAAATGCACAAGATTGACAAATGAATTTTCCAATCAACTGAGCAAAATTTGACTGTACTGAAAAGTCAAACTTTGACTTTTTGGTCAAAATCAAGTGTCAAGATTCATTTTTCATCAAAACATGTCAAATTATGAAATTTGTTCATCAAGAAATCAAAAATTACAAATTAGGGTTTGAAATGAAGAAATTTCATAACTTAGAAATTTTCTAAGTTATGAAATTTCCTAATTTTTTCCTAACTTTGTCCCATCTTTTCATCAAGATACATTTGGATTCAAACAAAACTCAAAACATGAAAGTTATAGTCCATTGCAAAATCTAAAACTTTTATTCACAAAGTTTCCTCAAAAGAAGCTTGTAGCTCAAGTTATGATTTTTGGAACAAGGGTGCAAAACATTCTTAACTTAGAAATTTTTTGACCTATTCTAGACAGGATTTTTGCCCAACTTCATGGCAACTTTTCACATGCTTCCCCTTGGAATTTCAACTTGCATTACAAAGATGGATTGTAGTACACATTCCAAGATTTCCAAATTGTCCAAGAACTTCTCAAACACCCTTGTGGTTAGGGAGAATCGAATTTGTGAAGATGGGCAAAAGTCACTTTGTTCATGGCCAATTTCATGTTCATAACACTTTCTATTTTTCAAGTCAGCTTGCACAAGCTAGGTCACATGCCTCTAATCCCATTTGCACTCAATAATTTAATGCTAAACCTTTGTGCCAAGATGTTATTTTGCTCATTTGATCATTACATGGAAGTTTAATCCATAATTAGAAAAAGTAACTTAGCCATTTTTGAAAAGGTGCACTTTATGTCAAAACACAAATCAAAGAAGTACCAAAGCAGATCTTTTGGGCACAAGTTCATGAACAAAGTCCACTGATCAAGAGTTATTTATGCAGCATAGATTAAGGGGGGGTAGGGGCCTGCATTGTCAAGGCATATTTTCTTACTTATCAAAGAAGAAACTTGCATTTTGAACATCATCTCACATTCCTGCAAGAACCAACTCAAGCAAACTTTGTCCACACACTTCATACTCCCTAACTAACCTGAAACACGACCAAACCATCCCTAAAACTCCCTCATCCACAGAAACACCATCCTACTGCAAAAAATATAGTCCCTTCTGCAACTTGACTTCTATAAACCTTTCCACTCGTGCACTTTGGCCAAAAAGAGTTCAAACATGTTCCATATCACCCACTGAAGCTATCCCAAGCATTGAACACAAACTGTAACATCCCTAACATCACTTGCCATTTTCAGTTTTCAACTTTGCAGGTGGACTTCCATAGCTCGATTCAGTCAGTTTCAAAGCAAACTAGAGGTTGGAGAAGCATCCCTGAACTTCAAGCAAGCTGTACAAGTCCTCAAAATCCATTGAAAGCACCTCCATTGTTGCACACGATTCAAGCTGAACAGGTAAAAGTTTGAACTTCTATCTCTCTATCCAAGCATATCTAGGCTTAGGTTTGTGAAGAAATTATGTCCTACTCATGGCCCTGAAGCTACACATATCATTACTTTTCATTTGTGTTGTGTGTACTGAGAGAATTTTGAACCTGAATATTGAACAAAAGTTAGGTCAGGAATTGGAGGAGAATAAATTCTCTCTCATTCCTGAGAGTTAGATCAAGTTCTTTATATGTATGAATTTGTGGTTTGATGCTCTACATTTTTTATGTTATTGATTACCGTGGTTATTGGTAAACAACCACTGATCTTCCAAATGGTTACTTATTTGGTTACTCGCAGGATCGATCAGATTGATCCTAAGACATGGTTGATTTTGGGGTTTTGATTAAGTTGGATAATGGTTAAATGACAAGAAAATAAAGAGGCTTTAAGTAAAGTGCATGAAGAAGTGGACTTGATAAAATAAAGGAAGGCTTGAAATAAAGGGCTTCGACAGGAAAAGTAAATAAGAAAGCAAGTAAAGTTTCTGGAAAATAAATGACTTTGATTTATAAAAGTGGTGTTTCACACATACATTCTCAACAATTCTTTCTCACACGCTGGGTACTCGAATCTATATGAGTGACTTTGTATATAATTGTGAACACATGCGAAAAACTGCGTGAACTACTACTATTTATACTAAAACATCCCAAGTAACCGTCGGGCAGTTACACTGCTTCGAGATGACTCCACTTGGCACGTTCTCAGTGTTCGACGCTCCAGATCTTTGCACATTGCACTTTGTAACCGCTGGAAACCGTTTTCCCTCCAAACGCTTGAATTTCAAACCGTTCCACTCTGAACAATCGAACACCTTCGTCGAGAAGCATCTTCGACGAGAAACACCTTCAACGTCGAAGGCAACCAAATTCTCCCTTGGAAGAAATCCTCTAAGTACATTGCCATCTTCTGATGGGCATTTCGACAGACCCAGCTGGTCGAAAACATCCTTCAGCTTTAATGGCTGATATTAATAAAAACAAGGGTGTCGAATTTAGGAGCCAACAAATTGCCCCCCAAGAATGCCTTATTTCGACTCTGAAAAGAAAAAGGCATTCTTTGAAACTCCATTCGACACCTGTCTTTTCATTCTTAGTCACAAATTAAATTGTGCACTTTTTGTCTTCTACCAACCACTGACAATCCCAAGGAAAAGCCATCATTTCATCCGTACCTAAGACGTCACCTCAGTACGGCGCGCATCATGCCAAATGTCCTTTCATAAATTGTCATCATGACAATTCCCAAAAACGAGGGTGCACGCTGCACCCTTTCATTTCTGCAGAACGGCCATATCAACAGGGAGACGCCACCTGTCCCACTACCTTCTGCAACATTAAATGGCATTAAATGTCCTCGAATTTGGGGATTTCCCCAACTATTATAAATAGCGCCAAGTACCCATTGTGGGACTTTTTCACGCTACCTTGCCTTCAGACATTCCTTATTGCATACAAACTCTCTGCAAACTTTGCAAACCACCTGTTCTTCACTTCATCTTCAACATTAACATCAACAATGGCGTCCGGTTCTTCCACCGCTCCTAGTTCTAACATCCCCTCTGGAAATGTTAAACCCAAGATTTTCTCCACTGCTCCCGTAGTCACTCCCACAGGTCAACGAAGGGTCCCTGAGCTCCTAGACATCGCTGTACGTGACGCTTATTCACGCCAACTCATGATTCCGGTTGGATACTCCAACCAAATCTTTGCCATGTCTGGCCCGCTATACCCAAGCATCGCTGAAGCCATGAAAATCAAAAGCTACTTTCCAGTGCTTGAAAAACTCAAACTGGTTGGATGCTCTAAGAAAGATGCAGAAGATAATGAAGATCCTGCTAAGGAGAAAATCGACCTTCGTTTCTTCAATAGAGGTGTTAGGGCTTTCAGGTCTAGCCCTAGCCTCACTCCTGACTACAGTGCTTGGCTGGAAAAAATGGAGAAAAGCCAGGCTTCGATCTGGAAAGACCTGAGGATATTCGACCTGGTTATGTTGTCGAAGACGGGTCTTAACTATTCCCCAGAAATGTTGATAGCTTCCTTACTCTTCTGGGATTACACCTATTTCACCTTCCACCTTCCCTGTGGAATGCTGACTCCTACACTGTTCAACGTGGCTGCCATCACTGGCCTTCGACCCACTGGGGACTACTTCGACCCAGAGGAAATGTCGGAGGATCAGATTGGATTCTCTGCCACAAAACCAACCTACACCACCTACATCAATCATTACCACGATAAGTCGATAAACGCTGTGTCGGATGTAGAGCATATCGCGTTTCTAGCCTTATGGCTGTCACGCTTTGTGTTTTGCACCAAGTCTCTACAGGTGACCAAGAAGATGGTCACTCTCGCCACCCAACTCCACCATGGCCAAAATATCTGTTTGGATGAATTGATTTTGGCGAATCTATACGAGTCGATTAGCAGCGGAGCGACTCTTTTGAAGATCATCGAGAATAGAGCCAGTCTGCTGCTTGCTGGACCTTTTTGGCTGCTTCAGCTGTGGCTCAATGCCACCTTCGAGTCTTTCTTACCTCAGAAGGCTCAAATAAATGAGCAGGCTCCGGAAATAGCAAATAGGTGCATCGAAGGCACCAGATTGGCTCTGCTGACCCCAACGGAAGATGGGCTGGAGCTTCAACAAACTTTTACAAACTTTGTCTTGATGTTTGCAAAAAGGAAAGAGTTTGCTTCGACCATGGCTCCCTTTGCTCAACGAAAGGTTGGTCCAGAGTGGTTCACGAGGCCACATCCTAAGTCCTCAAGTGGTCCTCAGGTCGAAGAACATACAACAGTGTGGGAAGCATTTCTCACACCAAGAATAATGCCCCTGCGATTCAAGAGCTCCAAGACTCACTTGAGTCTGATCGCGTATCAACCAAACTTGGTGTCTCGCCAGTTTGGTATTATTCAAACACTTCCTTCTCCAATTTTTCCCAGGGAGAAGTCTATGTTATACTTTTGCAATGACTACACTGAAGACGCAGCCACTAAGCATATCGGCAGGTATGCTGGTCGAACTGTTCTTTCGTTGTTTGACTATCAGCTTAACTTTCTCTGCTCACCGTCCTTCGAAGAGTGGTGGAAAAGTTACTACGCTGAGGAGTTTTTCGACGAGAAGGACTTCGTGGACGAACTTCAGAAGTATTTTGTTCTTGTCTTGGACAAAATAAAGAAATGTAAGTTTATTCTTCCAAATTATTTTGTCTTTCCCTTTCGACTGGTAGCCTGTTAACTATTTTGTCTTCTTTTAGTTGTTCGAAAACCTGCAGCCAAGAAAGCTGCATAAGGCCATCAGGGAGGAGGCCCCTTAACAAAACCTCCACCACCGGCGAAAACTATAGCGTCGGTGAAGACCACAACAAGCCAACAGGGGGAAGGTCCTTCGAAAAAGCCTTCTGCACCGGTAACCAGACTTTTATTATTTTCTTCTGGTTTTAACATTCTGACTTTCGATGTAGCTTCTAAATCGAACTCCCATTGGTTTTTAGGCACCTTCACCCAAGAAACGACCAGCACTGACGGTCGAATCTGGGAGTGACGAAGAAGACGATTCTCCCCCTGCTCCTCTTAAAAGGCGAAAGCTGAAGAAAGACGTTCCTCCTCCTGAGACTCGAACAATCAGAATAAAGGTTGCTGGGAGAAAGCCCAGGCCACCTCCAGTAATTATTGAAGAGCCAACGGAGGAGGAACTAAATGTTCTTCTCAATAAACCTGTCGAAAGCGACAATTCCAGCCCTGGGGCTGAAGTCCTCTGCAGGTAATCTCTTTGACCCCTTTTTAACTCAGGTGTCGATACCCACGTTCGATTATGTCTCTTTCTAACTTAGAAGATGCTTCTTCTTCTTTTTCCAGGAAACCACTGAAAGCTCAGCGCCAAGGACTTCTGAAACATTGGACTCTGCTGAACTCAGCAGGCCACAAGAGAAAGACTTGGCGAACGATGAAGCCAATGCTGAAACGAATGAAGCCAATGCTGAGACAGAAGAACAACGAACAGAAGATCCACAACCAGAAGAGCAACAACCAAGAGAGATTCAAGTGGTTGATCTGTCGGAGGAACATCGTGACGAAGGGGATCACGGTGATGCTGGCGAAGGGGATCATGGTGACGCTGGTACTGCCGAAGTCCAAGTCGAAGAGAGTCAAGTCGAGGCAAATTCTACTCAACAGCCTCAACCCCAAGACAACGCTGCTGCAAAGGTTGTTACCTCAACAAAGCATAGGTCGAAAGAAGACTTAGAACTCTTGAAGCAAACTGATCCTGTTGGCTATCTGAATGCCATCATCGAGAGCAAGGGAAGTTCGTCTGATATTAGTCAGGAAGCTTCTACTCTGTCGGGGAAGTCCACTGAAACTTCTCCTCTCAATGAGGCTTTGACGAAGGTTAAGGCTCAGTTCTTCAAGAAAGATTTGATGAAAGCTTTGGAGGGGGACCCTACTGCTCCATCATATTTGGGGGCTGTTTTGAATGCCGTAGACTTGCTAGCTGTGCCTCCGGAGGTTTCAGGCTTTATCATGGAGTTACACTCCATTATTGATCAAGTCTCAGCAGATTATCGGCGACAAAGGGGCTTCAACAGCCAGCTTGAAGTATTATATGGAAAAAGCTCTTCTGCATGGACTGCTGTAGCAGAGACGACTTCTCGAATTGCGGAGTTGTCGAAGCAAAAGGCATCTAAACAAGAAGAAGTTGATGCCATAGATCGAGAGAATGCTTCCATAAAGGCGCAAATCGAAGAACTAGAGGCCAAGATGAATTCCAATACTAAGCGCAAAGAGGAACTTCTCTCGACTGTTCCAGACACCGAAAGCCAAGCTGAAATCACACAAGGCCTAGAATTTGCTGAGAAAGCTCAAGCCTTCGACGATCAAATTGCCAAGCTTGCCCAGGCGAATGCCTTGTGCAACAAAAGATTGGAGTTGCAGCAAACTAAATACCTTCGACTCAAGGATTCGATCCCCTTCTGATTGACTCAGCCCTTTAACCATATATTGTAATATGTATTCGACAATATTGCCATTTTGGCTAATTTATAAAATTTTCCATTTTGGCTTATTTATGGTTAATTTAGTCGTTACTTGTTATTTATTTTTATCTCTTGGAGTATAGGTTTATACTTTTTCAAATATTTACCATTTACTCTCAAGAGCCTTTTATCCTCACCTAACTCTTCGACTTCATAAGCTCCACCAGAAAAAGTTTGGATAATTCTGAATGGTCCTTCCCATTTGGGTGACCATTTTCCCATGCTTCGATCCCTTCGATCCATGGGAAGAATCACCTTCCAAACTAATTCTCCAGGCGAGAATGCCTTAGGTTTCACCTTTTTATTGTAAGAGTCTTCTACTCTTTTCTTCTGAAGCCTTAGTAGGTCAAGAGCGCGCAATCTTTCTTCGTCTAAATCTACTAGTTCGTCTAACATCATATCCCAATAAACTTCAGAGGGAATATCATGGTGTCTCTGAACCCTTGCAGATTGAAGACAAATTTCTGCTGGCAACACTGCGTCATGACCAAAAGTTAGCCTATATGGTGTTGTACCTATGGCTTCTTTTGGGGACGTTCGACAGGCCCACAAGATCTGGTCTAACGTCTTATGCCAATTTTTTGGCTTCTTCCCAACATGCTTTTTTATCAAGCCAATCACTACTTTGTTCGCTGCTTCGACTTGACCATTTGCCTGTGCATAATAAGGCGTTGATGTTAGGAGTTTGAAGCTTGTTTCTTGAGCGAATTCCTGCATCTTTCGACCGGTGAACATTGATCCTTGATCAGTAGTTATAGTCTCAGGGATTCCATATCTAAAGATAATGTTCTTTTGAATAAATTCAATGACATTTTCTTGGTTAACATTGACTAAAGGAACAGCTTCGATCCACTTAGTAAAATAATCAATGCCTACCAATATATACTTCTGGCTCTTTGATGATGCTGGTCGAATCTCTCCAATAAGGTCCAACGCCCATCCTCTAAAGGGCCAAGGTTTCACTATCGAGTGAAGTTCGCTTGCTGGTACATGTTGGATGCCTGTATGGACTTGACATTCTTGACAACCCTTGGCAAACTCGACACAATCTTTCAACATGGTGGGCCAGTATAGTCCTTGTCGAAACAACAACCATTTCATCTTATGGCCTACTTGGTGAGCCCCACATGCTCCAGCGTGCGTAGTCGAAAGGGCTATGTATGCTTCAGTTTCACTTAAGCATTTTAGCAATACCCCTTCAGGCGTCTTTTTGAATAACTCATTACCCATGAGTACGTAACTCAACGCCCTGTACTTTGTTTTTCGTTCTGTCGAAGCTACTGGATTTTGAAGATAGTCCACAATGGGTTTCCTCCAATCTTTCTCTGACAAATTATCTATGAACGAAATTTCGAAGTTACTTTGATCAGCATACCCTAGTCTTGTCGATTCCAAGTCTGTTGGTGACAAACAAGTTGCTTTTATCTTTTCTCGAACTTCGATTGCTCTTTGTAATCTCGTTTTTGAAATTTTGTACCCAGATGCAATTTGTGCCAAATCGTTGGCTATTTGATTTTCCAATCTGGGTATGTGTCGAATATTGACCATTTCAAATTTTTTCAATAAACGATTTGCTACCACAAAGTACATAATGATATTTTCTCTTATGCATTTATATTCTTTTGTGACTTTCTTAATGACTAACTCTGAGTCTCCCATTATTCCGACTCGAGTTGCCCCCAATTCCAACAATATCTCAAGGCCAGTAATTAGAGCTTCATACTCAGCCTCATTGTTCGAACAAGAACCTGATATCTTGTACTTGAATGTTGTTGGAATTTTTTCTGGAGAAATAATCAAGACTCCTACTCCTGTTCCATCTTTATGGCTGGAACCATCGAAGTAGAATTTCCAAGGTTCTATCTCCACATAATTAATACTCTCAACTTGAATTGAGTGGTCGACTATAAAGTCTACAACCACTTGTCCTTTCACTGCCTTAAGAGGCATAAAGGTCAAGGAGTATTCAGTTAATGCTAGTGCCCACTTGCCAATTCGACTGTGCAAGATGGGTTTCGACAACATGTACTTGAAAACATCAAAATGAGACGAAACATACACATCAACTGGTTTTATATATTTCTTGAGTTTTGTACAAGAGAAATACAGACATAGACACAATTTTTCAACTTCGCTATATCTAGTTTCTGCATCGTTCAAAACTCTACTAAGATAGTAAATGGGTCTTTCGACTCCATTTTCATCTTCTTGGGCTAACATGCTTCCCAAAGTTTTGTCGGATGCAGCTATGTACAATCTCATACTCCTATTGCTACAAGGAGGCACCAAAATAGGTGGCTTGGTGAGGTACCCTTTGATTTTGTCGAAGGCTTCTTGTTGCTCTTGCCCCCATTCGAATCCCTCTTTATTCAGTCGAAGTAAGGGTGAAAAGGCTTGAGCTTTCCCACTTAGGTTAGATATGAATCTCCTTAAGAAATTTATCTTGCCTAACAGAGATTGCAGTTCCTTTTTATTTGATGGCGCTTTCGCTTCCAGAATAGCCTTCGTCTTGTTCTGGTTGATTTCGATTCCTTTCTTGTGGACAACGAAGCCCAAGAAATCTCCAGCTTTCACACAGAATGCACACTTCAAAGGGTTCATATTCAGACCATGTTCTCTCATTCTTTCGAATGATTGTCGAAGGTGGTCTATATGATTCTTCCTGGAAACAGATTTTATAACAATGTCATCAATATATACTTGCATAAAAGTGTTAATAAAATCATGGAAGATAGAATTCATTGCTTGCTGGTATGTTGCCCCAGCGTTCTTTAGGCCAAAAGACATCACTACCCATTCGTAAGTGCCTAGAGCCCCAGGGCATCGAAAAGCTGTTTTCGACACGTCCTCTTCAGCAATGAATATTTGATTATATCCTGAATAACCATCGAGCATACTCAGGTACTCATAGCCAGCGGCAGAATCGACTAGCATTTCCGCCACAGGCATAGGATATTCATCTTTGGGTGTAGCAGCATTCAAATCTCTGAAATCTATGCACACCCTCAATGTACCATTTTTCTTAATTACTGGCACAATGTTTGCAATCCATTCGACGTACCTGGTGACGCGTATGAATTTACACTTCAGCAGTCTTTCGACTTCCGTTTTGATCTTCGACAGTATTTCTGGAGCGAAGCGTCTTGGACTTTGCTTGATTGGCTTCTTCCCATGTTTGATTGGCAACTGAAGTTCTACCAATCCTCTGTCGAGACCAGGCATTTCGTCGTAATCCCATGCAAAACAATCCTTGAACTCTTTCAACAATTGGATTACTTCCAACCTAAGTTCTGGGTCAATTTTTGCGCTGATGTAAGTTGGCTTTTTCTCTGACCCTTCGCCCAAGTTGATTTCTTCTAAAGGATCTTGCGCTAACATTTTGATGTTGTTCGCCAAGGGGTCCTTTTCGAAGCCCAAAGGCTCATCGTCATAGATGGCGTCGAGCCTCTGTTCCTGCATCCCTTCTGGAATGATATCGGGAGGTTTTGGATCGAAGTCCTTTCTAGGACCTGTAGAAGATAACTGTTGATCATTGGCCTGTGTGGCCATGTACTTTACTTCGGCTTCGAGAGCCGTTATCATCTTTGTTTCAGCTACGTAAGCCGAAATTCGCTTCAATGATTGTGACTCAGTAATTATCACTGAATTCACTTCCCCAACCAGTTGGTTGGATGTCAGTTAACCCACTGAAGTCTATGTGGGACAAGTCTTCTCTGTCCCATTGAAAACCATGCTCAGGGTGCAGGTATAGGGAACAAAAAGTATTTGGCGCTGGCGCCAAGTCGAAGTCAGGTGTTGGACATGGCCTTATGTGAGCCAAGTTCTTGTCGAAGTCTGCCAGCCCTAGGTGATTCACTTCGCCCAAGTAATAGCTTTGGTCCGCTTCTATGTTTTCGACCATCCCATCAGGACGCCATAGCAGCAACCTCTGGTGCATTGATGATGGTACAGCTCCAACACCATGAATCCATTCACGGCCCAACAAAAGATTATAGTTAGGTTTGGCCGATATGACCATAAACATCGTTGGTCGAAGGATAGATCCTACCTTGATATCCAGTTGGATCACTCCCATAGTGGTCCCTATGCCGCCTTCATAGTTCGACAGGACCATGTTGTGAGGCTTGATGTCCTCATCACTTTTGCCTATTTTCCTTAGCATAAAGTGAGGAATAATGTTGATGGTTGCCCCACAATCCACCAAGATTTTATTCACTGTGGTTTCTTCGAGTTTAGCCCTTATAAATAAAGGCTTGAGGTGATTTTTCATCGCCTTTGTAGGTGGTTCGAAGAACCCATTTTGCTCCTCAGTAGTGCCATTATCCATGACGAAATAGCACACTGGCCTATGTTTGGCCATTTCTTGCTCCACTTCCCAATCACTTGTTTCGACCTCCACCTGTCGGTTGAACTCTCTGGGCAGCACTGAGACTATATTCACCATGATGTCCAAAGTGTCATCAGACTCAGAACCATCTTCGTCATCAACTTCACCTTGGTTGGGCCAAACTAGCCTGTTGGTTACTGGCTCTCTTTCCAGAGGTTTCCTTTGCTTTCTTTGAGGAACATTTGAACTGGTTTCTGCCTTTGGTTCATTAGCAGCCTCCCTCTCAGCTTTTCGTCGCCTCTGGTATCTCCTCCATTGGGATCGAGACATGGGATTTTTCCCTTTGTAGTTGCTTGACACCTGTGTAACTTTAGGGGCAGCAACCTGAGGCTCTTTCTTTTGTGTTAAAGATGAACCTCTTGGCACATCAAAGGAGTGTCATCTTTCCTCGCTTGGCCTCTTTCGACCATATGTTTTGTACCATGTATCTACTGGCACATTCGTTGGAGGCCTGAAAGTCATTGGCCTCTTTTCTTGGTTTGAACCTCTTTGGGAGGCTCTTCTGGGATCATGTCGAAGATCAACACTTTCCCTTCTCTTATTTGCTGCTCTTACACCTTGAATATGTTCAGCAGCTTTTTTGTCGAAGATCGAACTGCATCTGGGACACAGCATCACCTCTGACTTCTTTTTCTAGCATCTTTGCAGGAAATCTGCCAGATTTTCATTTTCCCGAGGGAAAGCAGTCTTGTTAGCTTGTTCTTGCCTCATGGCCTCCTCTGATGCTTTTGGTTCAGAGACTTCGACCATGTTGACATTCATGGTATCTTTGTTGGCAAGAGTCAACTGCTTCATTTGAATCTCCAAGTCCTCTGTCTGGCCTTGAACTGCGGCCAAGTGAGAACTGGGTTTTGTTCCAGATTTTTGGGCTCCAACTGTCTCCAGCTTTGGGCTTTCGACCGCTTTTTGAACCGCTTCAATTGTCTTTCTGGATAGATTCCCAGAAAAACTGCCAAAGATTGGCATGTTTACATGGTCTTTTGAGACTTCGACCATTGTGATTCCTGGCCTCTTCGAATGGCTTCTGGATGCCTCGATCATGTTCACCTCTGAAGGTTCAGCATAATGGGCTTCAGCCTGCAACGGATTAGAGTCCACAGTCATGGGAGTCTTGTCAGCAAACTTCAACCTCCCTTCTTCGATAGTGTCTTGCACAAGATTCCTAAAAAGAAAACATTGAGACGTTTTATGGCCCAGAAAATTATGATATTTACAAAAGCCTCTCTTCTTTCTTTGATCAAGAGGAGGCACTTTTACCCCTGGGGGTATTATCATTTGGCCATCTTTTACAAGCAAGTCAAAGATTTCATCACATTTTGTAATATCAAAACTATAAGTCTTTTTGGGGAACCTATCGTTGGTCCTTTCTGGACCAGTGGGATTTTTCCCACTTGAGGGGACTAACAGTTTGCAAGAGTATGGTGGCCCTTGTTTTAGTTCCGCTAAATCGACTTCTCCTTCTTCGACAGCTATAGTTTCGTCGAAGGTTTCTGGATCTTCGTCATCCATCTCAACATACGCTATCCTCTCTCTCTTATGAGTTTTCGTTGCCTTTGCTTTTTCAGCTTTGAGGCGTTCTACCTGTCGAACTCTATCGGCCAGTTGGGCCATGTCTCTCAGGTATTGAGTGTCTAACTTCTTCCTAATGGAATAATCTAAACCGCCTGCGGCTATTTCGACTAACTCATGTTCTGGAACTTGTGTAAAACATCTTGCTTTGAGCAACCTAAACCTATTTAGATATTCGTCTATAGGTTCAGTGAAACGTCTCTTTACACTGGCCAATTCTTTTAGGCTTATCTTGGTTTGCCCCATGTAGAATTGCTCATGGAACAATCTCTCCAACTGGGTCCAATGATGGATCGAATTGGGGGGGAGAGTTGTAAACCAAGTAAAAGCGTTCTTTGTTAAAGAACTTGGGAAGTACTTAATCCTCAGGTTTTCATTGTTTGAAATATCTCCTGCTTCGATCAAGTATCTCGCCACATGTTCGACAGTAGATTCTGTCGTGTCCCCAGAGAACTTAGTGAATTTAGGGACTTTACATCTAGGAGGTAAGTCTGTTTGTAACACGTATTCTGACAGTGGGGATGTAAAGTTGGGCCTTCGAAAGCCCATGTTCATCCCATTTTGAGTCATGATCCTTTCGATCATGGTCGCCAGATTATTTTCCAAACCCATGTTTTGGTATTGGATATGCTGAACTATTTCGTCGGCATTTTGGTTTCTGTTAACTAACCTTACCTCTGGGGTTATTACCCTAGGTTCTTCGACAGGTTGCTCCAATCGTGCCCTAAGGTTTTCTTCGACAGGCTGTTGGACTTGGTTGATAGTGGTTTCTTCCTCTAAGAATACACCCTAGTTTCCCCTTATTTGCACCCTTTGGGGCTGTCGAATAGGTTGGGGTACTCCAAAGAAATCAGACAAACGCGTCATTTGCGCTGTCATCTGCTGATTCGATTGGGTAGTGTTTTGTATTAGAGGGTTCAGCACTGTACTTAAAGTTTGTGCCAACATTTGAACCATATCATGGTTGCTTTCGTCCATTTGTTGCCTCAAGACTGATGTCGAGGCATTTGTAAGGCCATGTGCTACTTGGGACGTTCCTCCTAAGAGTTGGGTCCTATTTCTATTCGCCATACCTACTCCAGAACCTTGGAGTGGCGAAGAGGCACTCACTAAAGGGTCTGAAAAAGTGGACGCAGCGTTCGTCAGGCTAGCCAAGTCAGAAGTTGGCATGCCATAGAGTGGTTCTCGATTATGACCGCCTGTCATAAATCCTGGGGGAACATAAGGCCTTGTGCCTAAATTTCCCCTTGGTGGGGGAGTTCCCAAAGGCACTCTGGGGCCTATGAACGGAGGTAATGGCCCCGTTGTTGTGACCATCACTGCTGGTGTTGAACCAGCGGTTATCGCTTCACTTACGGTCGGGATAACCGTTGATCCCACATTCGTTTGTGGGATTTCGTTATTGTTTGGCGGATTCTCCATCGCTTCTCTTCTTCTGGCAGTATTGGTATTGTTAGTGTATATTCTACCACTTCTCAAAAACATGCAATACTTCTCGAAAAAGATGAGATTTTGTTTAAAAGGTTAAACTTCAAAAATCAACACACAGTCCCACCAGGTGTGCCAATAGGTGTGCCAATTTGTTTACCGTGGTTATTGGTAAACAACCGCTGATCTTCCAAATGGTTACTTATTTGGTTACTCGCAGGATCGATCAGATTGATCCTAAGACATGGTTGATTTTGGGGTTTTGATTAAGTTGGATAATGGTTAAATGACAAGAAAATAAAGAGGCTTTAAGTAAATTGCATGAAGAAGTGGACTTGATAAAATAAAGGAAGGCTTGAAATAAAGGGCTTCGACAGGAAAAGTAAAGAAGAAAGCAAGTAAAGTTTCTGGAAAATAAATGACTTTGATTAATAAAAGTGGTGTTTCACACATACATTCTCAACAATTCTTTCTCACACGCTGGGTACTCGAATCTATATGAGTGACTTTGTATATAATTGTGAACACACGCGAAAAACTGCGTGAACTACTACTATTTATACTAAAACATCCCAAGTAACCGTCGGGCAGTTACACTGCTTCGAGATGACTCCACTTGGCACGTTCTCAGCGTTCGATGCTCCAGATCTTTGCACGTTGCACTTGGTAACCGCTGGAAACCGTTTTCCCTCCAAACGCTTGAATTTCAAACCGTTCCACTCTGAACAATCGAACACCTTCGTCGAGAAGCATCTTCGACGAGAAACACCTTCGACGTCGAAGGCAACCAAATTCTCCCTTGGAGGAAATCCTCTAAGTACATTGCCATCTTCTGATGGACATTTCGACAGACCCAGCTGGTCGAAAACATCCTTCAGCTTTAATGGCTGATATTAATAAAAACAAGGGTGTCGAATTTAGGAGCCAACAGTTATAAGTTTTTGTTAAAAGTCAAAGGATCAAGAGATAGCAGGGACAAGAAAAAACGCACGTTTTTGTTTGAAAATGGCTGGAGGTTGAAGACAAAGTCCTTTGGGCTGGACCTGGCTTATTTTTTTTGTTTGCACCACTATTTCACACATACACCCCTTGGCCCATTGTGTGTTATTTTCATCATTTTTGACTTTTTCTTTTTGATTCTGACTTGTTATTTTTTGTTAAAATATAAAAAAACATTAAAAATGTTTTTCACCTTTTTTTTGTATTTATTAGGCATTTATTTGTTTTATTTGATATGTGTATGTAAATAAATATATATATACTTTTATTTAAGATACTAAAAATAATACAAATACATTTTATTTTCTGATTTTATTTTATTTTATCTTTTGAAAACATTTTCTAAAAAATATACTTTTTTTTTGTAAATAATAAATATTTTTATTTTTGTGTATATTTAATATATTTAATATATAATATAAATACTTATATATTTAGAATATTTAGGATAAAAATACAAAAATAATACATTTTTATTTTTATTAATATTTGACCTCAAAAATCACTTTTTTACAATATACTTCCTTTTTATTTATTTTTTGTATATAATTGATAAATATTGTATATAATACATAATAAATACCTTTTATTTAGCTAATTAGGCTTTTGCCCTAAACCATGAAAATACCCAAAAATTAACCTTTTTATTTTTGTTTATTTGTTACATGAAAAATACTTTTACATACATATAAAAAATCATTTTTTTTGCATCTTGCATATTTATTGTATTTTTATTCAATTATTGTGTAATTAAAATAACTTGTATATTCAATTTGGATGTAATAGTTTAGATTTTAAATTCCTTGCTAAATATCCCCATTTGAACATTTGTATCCCCCATCCCATAATTATGTTGTAATAATTTAGGATTTTAAATTCCGCACTTTAAAGCTTTCTAAATATGCCATGATAGACTTAGGGTTTTGTATGCAAATCAAAAATAAAAAATAAGCTTGACCTAATTCAAAGACAAAAAAGCATGAAAATGGACAACACCAATCACACTTGCACCCCTAGGGTTACTCCACTTGTTTCCTTCAATAAATGGGCCATGTTGCATGTTGAGTGTTTTTTGGCAAAACAAAACAATATCAAATGATCGTAGTCCCTCGATGACGCTTTCGAAAGTTGCCTAAAAATGATCAAGTCCCTTAAAAGAAAAATTGCCAAAGACACTTGGCACCATTTCAATCATGGTCCAAACGATGACCCGCGCCCGTCCCGTTAACATCCTAACACAATATTGTCCACCAAATACAATGGTGGAACAAAATTGTTAAAAGGGTTAAAACATAGGAAAGATCTTTGAGAAATTTAGGGTAGACAACTCTTAGTTACTTGATCAACTTGCAAAATACACTTGCCTACTTTTCAAAACCCACTCCACAACCACTTTCAAAACAACTTTCAAAAACATTTAAAACTTTTCAAAAGATACACACCTTTGTATACATTCAAACATGAATCATTACAAAGGTTGCCACAACAATGGCCTCTTTTCAAAACATTTTTCAAACCCACACACAAAGCACCATTTCAAACAATTGAAAATGCAAGGCAAGTGATCTAAGCAAGTAACTAAGAGCCCATGGATAACCATGGATAGAAAGGGTGCTAATACCTTCCCTTTCTATAATCTACTCCCCAAACCCAAGAAAACATCTCAAAGGTTTTTGCTGTGCTTTTTAACCTTTCCTTAGGATAAAATAAAAAGTCGGTGGCGACTCTTGCTCAACCGAAACATTTGAGAAAACAAACACAAAACCTCAATTCAGTTCTCCCACCGTATCACAGTCAGGATCATACTTTCCCTTGAAGGTAGGCAAATTCTCTCTCTGGAAAGTCGCCAAACTACGAGATCTAGCATTCCCGTCAGCATTTGGCTGATTCTCCATCGCATGTGTCATTGCTTCTAAAGCAGCAGCAAGTGCAACATCATTCCTTCCAGCCATCTCAACTTATCTCTACAGCATAAACAACGGTTAGAACTCAAATTAACAATACTCGATTGTTAAATAAAACTACGACTCGACAACTTGGTCGGATGGACCGACTTCACTCTTATACCAATTTTGTAACACCATAATTCTACCCGGCAGTTATAAATGTAAATCAGAGTTATAAAATTCATACAACTGAATCAGGATGCCATAAATTCAACTTAAAAAAACCATTACATTCAACATGGATACATAACACTTTAAAACTTCGGATGAACCAACGGCAAAATAATTTAATCTCTTAATTCAACAACTTAAACATTTATGCAGTGGAATCATAATAACATCCTTGTCCAACATTACAGCAACTTTAAAATAACACATACTTAGCAACAATCAAATTAAAGTTCAACAACTGGAATAATAATAACTAAAGGCAACAAACATTAATCCCCCCGAGTGTTAGATATCAGAGCAATGACACTGACTCGAACTACTGAAGGTAAACCACCTTCACTCTGGATTGCCTGCACGTTACCAACGTAAGGGTAACATTCAAACAGAAGGGGTGAGATATCTAACAATATAATAAAACGTATGGTAAATAATATAATAGATCAGATCATAGAATATCACTACTTCACATCTTATAAACAATAATAACCGCAAGGGAACATCAACAATGTACAACATTTACCGCATCAATACACAACTTCCTTATGCAATCATATAATGTGAATCAATACTATGAAAATGCATATGGTACCATTGGAGCAGGACTCCCATCTCAAAATAATTGCCAATAAATAAAGGCATCAATAAGGCATAAGACTTCATCTTAATATTCGCCAATACATGCCATCTTAATGAGCATCAACTCCATCTTGATATGCAATATATGCGACACAATATTGAATGTAGTAACAACAACCACAACTAACAACATCTCAACACAACATCATCGTTGGCCAGAAGCCTACAACTCAATAACTGCCAATAATTAGAGGCATCTTATCATAATTCATCAATAAAATTCATCAACATAAATCATCAGTGTAAATCATCCACGTAAATCCACGGCAACTTAACCATATCCCCAACACAACTGCAGATCATCAACCTTTCAACATTGTCCATAGGCCTACAACATAATATCGCCCATAAATATTCGGACAATTCTCGACTATACCGATTAATCACTCATCTAATGCTTATCTCTAATTACTAAATCTCTACATATTATTATACTATCATAATACATCATTATTATTATTAATCTTACTATTATGAACTAGGCAATAATCTAAGATCGCCTTATCCTCATCACACTTCATAAAATCATTATAGCGATTAACACGGGAAGCTAAATCTATCCTAATTTGGGTACGAGGATTATTTTTCTTATCCTTCATTTTAATCCTTATGAATGAAGTTCATCGTGTTAGCTATCCAACGCTTCAAATGGCACCTCAAACGGAGTCCAGAACTCAAGTTACAGCCTTTGGAAACAAATCTGTCAAAATTTGGACTACGTGAGTCGACGCATACTTCCTTGAGTCGACGCGTACTGGTCTGGAATCCTGCATGATTCGACGTGTAATCCTCTTGTGTCGACTAATACTGAGTCTGAAACACTGCATGTGTCGACGCATGATCCTTTGTATCGACTCATCCTGAGTCTTAAATCCTGCATGTGTCGAAGCATGGCATTTGAGGTCGAATCATATTGAGTATGTGCTAAATTTATTCTGCGATTTCACTGTGTTTTCACTGCGATTTCCCTGCCCTAGGTCCTAAAAACATCATCTAACCATAGGTAATCATCACTTATGATAATCGTATGTTTCTACATCAATTATACATCATTAGGGCATCATGATTCATCTCTAAATCATTGATTTCTCATCAAACAACAATACATATATATCATTCACAAACAAACAATTTGTTTCAAAACCATTCCTATATACTACTCATCATAAACCCTATTATAGAGTCAGAACCCCACCCTTACCTTGGATTGAAGGTTTCTCTACAACTTTTCCGATTGAATTCCATTTTGCCTCTTTTCCTCCTTTTCTGCAACTTTCACATTCTCTTTCTCTCTTTCAACCCTTATTTTCTTTTCTTCTTACTGCTACTTCGTTTTCCTTATTATTTATAAATAACTAATATCATAACACTATAATTCTCATTATGCCTTAATGGGCTTTAACTCCTACACCCCCTTTCTACTACTTCTAGTCCTTAAAAATAAGCCCACATCAAATAATAGTATTATTCTAATATTATTCCACAACTTGATCGAATAAATTAATTCAAATAATCACAACACAACATCTATCATCATAACATAACTTCACAAATAATCCAAAAATAATTTAATTAAATAATTAATTAAATTGTGGGTGTTACATCCATTCTTGTTATCTATCTTATGGGTATGTCTAATTTATGCTTATTTTACTACTGAGGAAGAATGCATGCAAAAGAAAGGAGAAAATAATGTAGGGAAAATAAAGTTGTGCTCGCTTGGGTCCTACCCTAATTCCTATGTATCCTTTTTGAGGAATCAGAGTTACCGTAGTTCAGATCACATGTTTTGTTTGTTTGTGTTTTATTACCTTAAAAAAGGGTTTAAGTGTGATTAGCATGTTTTATGATTTGCCAAGAAAAAGAAAGTTTTAGTTTTAAATGCATATGCAAAAAGGGAAGAAAAGAGTCTACGGGAGAGTAGCCTATTCCTAATCCTAATGTTATCATACAATGGTAGTCCTAAGGTTTGGATTAACAAAAGGAAAATGTCTACCTAGTGTTAGCATGCATGGCTTGCCACCTAAGGTCTAACTTATATCCGAAAGGAACAAGCACATCCTAAGGGAATATGGTATGTACAAGGATAAAATAAGCAAGCTCGAAGGAGCACACACATAAAATAGTAAGTAAAAGAAGCGAAATGCTTTAGTCAAGAAGAGCGTATCACCCGAGACAAACAAGCGTAAATATGATGTAAAACAAAAATGTGATGTCCAAAGGGACTGAACACCTAACCAAGATATAGAAGATCGAGGAAGGCGACATAAGGCAATATGAACAATCACGGAGTGTCAGCATCCGTCAATGCGAAATCCTAACAAAGTGTGGGGGTTTGATTGTGAAACCATTTTCCACTTGACGACTCGATAACAAGAGCAGGCACAACTCTGAAGCATCGTGGTGCATCACGAGCTAAGGATGACACGGACAAAATTCATAATAATGCACAATTCTGAAACATCGTGGAATGCAGAATACCTACTTCAAAGGTAGGGTTTTAAACAAACACATATAGCAAACATAATGTTGATAATATGGAATTTCCCTAAATGGTTCTTTAAATAAACCAGAAGGGTTCCTGACATGATCAGCAACGGAGATCCCCATCATAAATATCTAGTTCTACTTCTCATGGCAAGGAAAGCAGTAAAGAAATGTGATAGAGTGTGGAAAATATAAAAGCAATAGCGGAGACTACCACAAGCAAGCCAATAGTCAAAATCGGATGAAAGAAATGGAGAAACAAGGAGTACACATCGAGCAAGCTTCACCAAGAAACAAACAAAGTCAGAAACAATATCCAACTAAGATAAAAGCAAATGTGTGTTGCGAATGCAACGCGTAATCATAAGTTCCTGCACAAAGCATCATAAAATATCACATGCATCTGGACAACATATAATATGATAGAACTTCTCAGGACGATGAGAAATAAGGCGTGTTGCACCGGAAGCAAGCATAAGACAGATAAAAGTGAAAGGGTAGGACAAATTTGGGATGGCGCATGATGATTATCATGGACGTGTGTACTATAACATATGATGGTGATCGTATGGTGATCGTTGAAGGTACACAGTAAGCTGTGACGCGTGAGATTATAACACGTATTACATCTGTTTTTTTACAAAGCATATCCCCATTTCTCTTTGTTTCTCTCTCCCTCTCTCTATACCATCTCCTACCTCTCTTCTCTCATCCAAACAGCAAACCCTAACTTCCTATCCAACCTAATCCACAGTGGCATGCCCATCCTTTGTTCCATGATTCAGACCCCATACCACCCCTAAATAACCATACAAACCCTTTAAGCTAAGTAATCTTACTTTCTTCGTCATGGATCTATGTCAATTTTCGAATTTGAATTTTCTTCGCCTTGATTCTCTTTTCTCTCTTTCTGTGTCGCATGTATCGGACGATAGTGATGAAGGAAGTAGCGGCGGTGTGATGGAGAAGGTAGCAGTGGCAGAATAAAAGAGAACAAGGGTTTCGGATGTCGAAACCCTAAATTGGAACCGCGACAACGGTGGTTGAGTTTTACTGTTCTTCTTCTCTCCCTCTGTCAACTTTTCTTTTTTCTGTAGTAATTTTCTTTTTCTGTAATAGTTTTCTTTTTTTTCTTTGTAAATCTCCTCTCTGCCTGTAATGATTTTCTTTTTGTTATGTTTTTCATTTTAGGTTTTATAGTATTTTTGAATTAGTTGTTTACAGAAACAAAGTTAAGGTATTCATTATATTTAGAATTAGGGATATGTTTTGATTCTGTTGTAATTGTAATTGATACAGATCTTCTATGAATCTGATACAATTTGATTAGTATCAACTTGTTTCTGTATTAGTTAAGATTTTGTTCTCAAATCTGATTTTGTTTCTATATTTGGTTATGGATTTGATTCGTTCTGATCTGGAGAAATGAATGTAAAGATATGATAATCTTGATGAATAATGACTTAAGGCGTTAATTTTTGGTTAATCTGTACAGTAGTTGTTGTACAGTTAAAACAGGCGTTTTATTTTCTTAAATCCGAACAGTGCCTGTTGTTTCTTGGACCGTGCGTGTTTTCTATTGGGCCTGGGCTACATGAGTTTGGACTGTGTAATTTAGAAGCATTTTTAACGTTTTTTGTCTACTTGACCAAAACACCATTTTTTGATTAAGTTAAAAAATAAATATCAGTATAATAATGATTAATAATAGTTATATAAATATATTCTATAAATCCTGAAACAGACCATTCTATTTTGGAACTGTCACTTCAGTTTTATCCCAATCAATCTTTTTTCAAAATTAATAAAACAAACACCTTAATAAAATTATAAAACAAACATAGCTTCTCAAAAAAACAGAAATGAGCCAGATGTTAACTATTTGGCCACTCATCTTAAAAACATGCCCCTTCTCATTTCTTATGCGTAAATGGGCCTACGGATTATACTAGGTTTTAAATAAAAAGGATTGTTTTATACACCTTTCCACCTAAATGGGTCGTTCTAATTTAGAAATGACCCAAGATGTTTTTAATAGCGTGCACCCCCCTCCAACATTCGAATTGGATTTTAACAATTCACATGGGCCTTCTATGATTTAGAAATGCCCATGACTTTTTAATGATAATTCTGGGGAATAAGATATAGAAATCAGTAGGTAAATTTGGGGTATCACACACACACACACACACACACACACACACACACACACACACACACACACACACACACACACACACACACACACACACACACACACACACACACACACGAATACACGCACAAGCACACGCACACACGCACACGCGCACACACGCACACACACACACACACACACACACACACACACACACACACACACACACACACACACACACACACACACACACACACACACACACACACACACACACACATATATATATATATATATATATATATATATATATATATATATATATATATATATATATATATATATATATATATATATATATATATATATATATATAATCGGTTATCTACTCGTGCGTTCGCATGGGTCATTCAATATCGTTAAAAATAGTAAATAAATATAGTATAATAATTGTTAAGAAATATATATATATATATATATATATATATATATATATATATATATATATATATATATATATATATATATATATATATATATATATATATATATATATATATATATATATATATATATATATATATATATATATATATATATATATTATAGAAGAAAAAGAAAGAAAATAATTAAGTAGTCATATACCCGTGCATTCGCATGGGTCGTACAATGTCGTTTTAAATAATGATATTAAAATAGTTGTTTTATTAGCATAATTGAATTATTAAATTACATGTTTACGAATCTATAATAGAAATTTAAACAATTATTCTTGTCAATTATTGCCCACCAATCAAATAGATAAAATCTTAATAATTTCATTTAATGTATATCATTTTCTATATTTTTTTAAAAAGATAAAACTTACTTTTGATACGATGATAAAACTTTATGTGTACTAATTAAATAAAATGTTTATCATAAAAAAATTAAATAAAATGATAATATATAATTGTAGAAATGTAAAAAAGAATTATAAATTTATCTTTATCATAACAAATTTATGTATTTTCTATCATAATTGTTTCAAGTTCTTTTTATCAAAAACAAATATTTATAGTATTTTTTTAGTATAAATACTAATGTTTTATCATAAATTTTATTTATTTATAAAAAAACATATATAAATGATTAGATGAGTATATTTATTTAAAGTTTAATCAACATACCTAGCAACATAGTCTATATAATGAATAAACTTCGTTTCTAAGATTTTAATTCTCCTATGTCAGTTATGGTGGTGTGTCATAAATGACATTGTGTAAACTTTTTTAATTTTTTTTTCTTAAAAATATCCATGGAGTTTAATTTCTGGTTCTCCGATTTTATCCGGGTTTATAGTGATTTTCCTGATTTTAATGCAAGCCAACTATCTATGAAAAATAGACCTAAATTAGGTCTGGTCCCCGGTTGAATAGGTTGAACCACCTGATCCGGTCTGGTTTTAAGTACAATAGTGATTTATTAATCTTCCAATAGAAAAGTAATAGAATTTTATGAACGAAAAAAAAATAGAATTTAAAAATATATAGGATGATCTATCCCGTCCAATCTATTTTTATTTCTATTTATTTTTTATAGATTTTAAATTTGTATAGATTATTACAACTATTTCAAAAATCTTTCGTATTTCAAACATCATGACCCAAATATTGTGTTTTGTTCCATATGCATTTAGCCAACTTAAACACGATCTTTGCTATTCAGAATTCATATAAATAATTATTATTAACACATATTTATTAACGAAAATTATGATTCATTAGGTATCATTATATAGGTATCGTTCATGTATCAAAAGGTAATGAATTGGCATTGAAAAGTAAGTCGTTAAACAATTTAGTTTGAGGAGCCATTGACAAGGCTATTTGATATCAATTGAGAAATAATTAATATTGCAGCACTTACGTGACAAATGTAAGTCTAAGAGTGCCTAAGAGGGGGGGTGAATTAGGTATATAAAAATTTATTCGGTTTTATGAGAATACTTGTAGTAATTTGTGGTTAAGTGTTTGAAGGTTTTTGACTATATCTTATCTTTTCTTGATTATGGTGATGAAAATCATAAAAGCGGAAAAGTAAAGAACACGATGATATATCCTGGTTCCCCTCACAATCCGAGAGTACTCCAGTCCCCTTTCCAACACAAAAGATATTTCACAATAGTTTAGAATGATTGTACAGCCTATGCTTACTATCTAACCTATAGGGTGACCAAAGGATCTTAACACCTTTAAGGTCAAACAAACACTAATGTGAATGAAGAACAATCCTCTTCAAATCACAACACTTACTTCCAACAATTCTGGATAGTAAGGGAACACCTTTAAGGCCAAACAAACACTAATGTGAATGAAGAACAATCCTCTTCAAATCACAACACTTACTTCCAACAATCCTGGATAGTAAGGGAATACTTTCTTTTTGTAATACAATGATTTATTTGAAAGAGATGGAGAGCACTATCAATCTTTGATTGATCTTCTTCTTCAAGAAAGAAACAATTCTCAAGCAATGATTATAAATGTTCACAATGAATGTATGAAACTTGTAATGATTTCTTAATGAAAATGTATATGGCAAGTTTCACAAAATTTATGATTTGTAAGAACACTTGAAAGTTTGTAAGAATATGCAAATTTGAATGATGAAAATTGTTAATTGAAGAAGGTTGTTTGAATTTGAAAAACTACACAATTGATAATGTCACAAATACCTCTTCATTCATGCCATTTGATATGAAAAGATACAATGCAATCATGAAAGAATACCATTTGAATCATGTTCAAAAAACAAAATAAAATCTGTACTGGTTCGCTGGGAACCGGTTCCGACCCAGGCAGAACCCAGTTCCTAGTGAACGTTATAACCCAGAATTCAAAAATAACACACAGGAACCGGTTCCCCTATAGGTACAACCCGGTTCCTGGTACAAATTCCAGGGAAGTGATTTTTGAACAAGTTTGGAACCCGGTTCCCTGTTAGGTAGGAACCGGTTCCTGAAAGTTTATTTTCAAAAAATCCTTTTGAAAAATATTTCAAACATAGTTTTTCTTATTGTTAAAAATGTGGGATATGTATATGATTATGAATGCATATTTGTGAACATCTATATTCAATTTTAAGAATTATTTATACCTTTTGACATTTGTTGTTTCTTTAATAATTCTTCTTCTAATCTTCAAGACTTGTAACAAGGTTTTATATGATATTGATAAACTTTTTGCACATCCTTTGAATGTTGATATCCATGTTGTCTTCATCAAAACCAATGCTTTAAACATGACTTGAGAAGCTTGCAATTACATTCTCCCCCTTTTTGATGATGACAACCAAGTCTTGAAAACAATTCTTGAAATGTTTATGTTGTTTTGTGTAGCAAAAATGTTAAGCAAATGCAAGGCTCCCCCTAAATTGTATTCTCCCCCTAAGTTCATGATTCTTTGAATTTTGGAGTGAGTTTTATGATAGTTATTTTGGCCTGCAATTTCTTTGAAACAAAACAACACATATGCATATTCTTCTCCCCCTTTGTTAACATCAAAAAGGATGGGGAAAAAGAGTGAAACAAATTCTTTTACCTTTGAGTTTTACCTCATTGGTGACTTCATCAATAATCAAGCATTCATTTTATGAAAATTTGATCTTGAAGCCTTTGTCGCAAAGTTGACTTGTACTTAGAATTTGTCTTTTGTTCTTCAACATAAAGTACATCTTCAAAGGATATGAAAGTTAGTGTATCAACTTCGCCAATGCCAAGAATTCTTCCTTTAAGGTATTTCCCATATGTGAAATAATCCTTGGACTTGAACTAGATTTGAAAGTTAGTGTATGTCTCTCATCATATGCTTTGAACAACCACTATCAAGATACAAAATATTGTATGTGGTCTTCAAGCATACCTACAAAACAAATTAAGTTTGATTTGGTACCCAATGTGCTTTGGGTCTATCATAGTTAGTTCCTTTCTTAACCCACACATAATGCCCACTTGCCATACTAAAGTTTCTAACATAGCAAGCATTAGGTGTATGGCCTTTAATACCACAATAAAAACAAGTAGGTTCAAAGTTACTCTTGTATCTAGGAAATTGTTTTCTTTTAGATACATTAGCCTTTTTCTTTTGATGATTATGAACAACTTGCTTCTTTTCTACTTTCTTGGGATTGGAACTATTACTAGCCTTTACAAAAATAGTGGGATTGTTACTTGGTCTCTTAGAATTCATATAACCAAGACCTCTTTTATCATTTGGATAACGTTGTTGGCTTAGTAATCCTTCCAATCCTATTTGTCCTTTTTCATATCGTTCAATGACTCTTTTCAATTGAACAATTTGAAAGACATTTGATTCACACTTGGAGCATGCAAAGTTTTCCTTTTCTTTAATAAAATTATATTTTTGAAGATCAAAATCTTTAGTCATGGTGTCAATTTTTTCTAGACAAATTAGAAGTTCTTTTTCTTGTTTTGACACCTTTTTGTATAAACTTTTGCATTCTTTCAAGAGTTCATCAATTGCACCTTGAACATCATCATCAAAAAGATTAAATTCATTACTAACCTCTTCTTCATCGTCGGAGTGATGCGATGCCATCAATGCTAGATTTGCACGTTGATTGTTTTCGGAATCGGAAGATGAACTTTCCCATGTTATATATGCTTTCTTTGACTTTTTATCTTTATTTGTCTTGAAATATTTCTTCTTCTTTTCAAGTGTAGGACATTCACTTTTAACATGTCCCTTTTCTCCACATTCAAAGCATATAACCTTCCTTGTTGGTGCTTCTCTTTTTCTTTCTTTTCGTAGAACCTTTTCAATCTTCTTGATAAGATCATGATCTTCACTACTAGTGGATTCATCCTCTTGATTGCTATCATGATTTTTTATCCTTGTATTCAAAGCCATGTCTTTTGAGTCTTTTACTTGGATTTCATGCTTTTCGAGTCTTGCAAGTTCCGTCTCATATTCTTGAAGTTTTCCGAACAAAGTGGCAGAAGTCATTATGGATAGATTCTTCTTCTCGGATATTGCTGTCACTTTTGGTTGCCATTCCCTGGATAAAGATCTAAGCACTTTAAGATTAAGTTCATCATTAGTTAAAGTCTTACCTAGTGCTTTCAAATGATTTGTCAAGTGTACAAATCTTTTCTGCAAGTCGAGGATTGATTCTCGGGGCTGCATTCTGAATAGTTCGTATTCTTGACTCAAAGTATTTAATCTTGATCTTTTAAATTCAGCGGTTCCTTCATGAGTTTCTACAAGAGTATCCCAAATTTCCTTTGCCGTTGTACATGCCGATACTCGGAAAACTTCATCCATACTAAGAGCACTTTGGAGAATATTGATTGCCTTTTTGTCAAAGAGAACTTTTTTCTTGTCATCGTCATCCCATGATGCTTTAGGCTTTGATGACCCAACACCATTGACAACACACACCGGAGTAAATGGACCATTCTCAACAGCATTCCATATTTCTTCTCCTTGCGCTTCAAGATGAGCCTTCATGCGAATTTTCCAAAAGTCAAAGTATTCACCACAAAACAATGGAGGCTTGTTGTTACTACCACCATCTTTTAAAACCGGATTTTGATTTGCGGAAGCCATTCTGGATCTTTAGGAACAAGTTACCTATAACTTGCTCTGATGCCAATTTTAAGTCTAAGAGTGCCTAAGAGGGGGGGTGAATTAGGTATATAAAAATTTATTCAGTTTTATGAGAATACTTGTAGTAATTTGTGGTTAAGTGTTTGAAGGTTTTTGACTATATCTTATCTTTTCTTGATTATGGTGATGAAAACGATAAAAGCGGAAAAGTAAAGAACACGACGATATATCCTGGTTCCCCTCACAATCCGAGAGTACTCCAGTCCCCTTTCCAACACGTAAGAGCTTTCACTATAGTTTAGAATAATTGTACAGCATATGCTTACTATCTAACCTATAGGGTGACCAAAGGTTCTTAACACCTTTAAGGTCAAACAAACACTAATGTGAATGAAGAACAATCCTCTTCAAATCACAACACTTACTTCCAATAATCCTGGATAGTAAGGGAACACCTTTAAGGTCAAACAAACACTAATGTGAATGAAGAACAATCCTCTTCAAATCACAACACTTACTTCCAACAATCCTGGATAGTAAGGGAATACTTTATTTTTGTAATACAATGATTTATTTGAAATAGATGGAGAGCACTATCAATCTTTGATTGATCTTCTTCTTCAAGAAATAAACAATTCTCAAGCAATGATTATAAATGTTCACAATGAATGTATGAAACTTGTAATGATTTCTTAATGAAAATGTATATGGCAAGTTTCACAAAATTTATGATTTGTAAGAACACTTGAAAGTTTGTAAGAATATGCAAATTTGAATGATGAAAATTGTTAATTGAAGAAGATTGTTTGAATTTGAAAAACTGCACAATTTATAATGTCACAAATACCTCTTCATTCATTCCATTTGATATGAAAAGATGCAATGCAATCATGAAAGAATACCATTTGAATTATGTTCAAAAAACAAAAGAAAATTTGTACTGGTTCGCTGGGAACCGGTTCCGACCCAGGCAGAACCCGGTTCCTAGTGAACGTTATAACCCAGAATTCAAAAATAACACGCAGGAACCGGTTCCCCTATAGGTACAACCCGGTTCCTGGTACAAATTCCAGGGAAGTGATTTTTGAACAAGTTTGGAACCCGGTTCCCTGTTAGGTAGGAACCGGTTCCTGAAAGTTTATTTTCAAAAAATCCTTTTGAAAAAGATTTCAAACATAGTTTTTCTTATTGTTAAAAATGTGGGATATGTATATGATTATGAATGCATATTTGTGAATATCTATATTCAAGTTTAAGAATTATTTATACCTTTTGATATTTGTTGTTTCTTTAATAATTCTTCTTCTAATCTTCAAGACTTGTAACAAGGTTTTATATGATATTGATAAACTTTTTGCACATCCTTTGAATGTTGATATCCATGTTGTCTTCATCAAAACCAATGCTTTAAACATGACTTGAGAAGCTTGAATTACAACAAAGTGTACGCTCTTGATTGTATTAGTTGTGTATATAAAATGTTTAGTTTGCACATGCTACAAAAGTGGGTGACGCACATTATTTTCTACTTCTAAAAAAATTTCCTAAGAACTTTCCGTAATCCAAAACATATGCAAAGAGTATATGTGAATCTTGATGGACAAAACATGATTCTCATATCCTGCTTTAGCTATTATTGTTATCATTCTTTATTTTTCTGCTCAAAACAACAAACCAATATTGATCGCCTCGGATAAGCAAAGTTAACATAGATCTCGGTGATCAATCACTTCTCTATGGAATCGAACACTTTGTATTACTTGATACAAACCGTGCACTTGTCGTTCACACGTCATCAATAGGGTGATGAAGGTGGTTTTCTCCATGTCTTCTGGAGCCATCTTGATTTGATTATAGTTGCAGAATTCGTCCCTAAATGAGAAAACCGTGAATCGAGTTGTATTGTCTACCAACACATTGATGTGAGGTAATAGAAAATCATCCTCGGGACTGGACTTTTTCATAATATAAATGTGTTAGTATTAAGATAAAACAACAAAAGTAAGATTAACCTTGAATTTTATCTTAGAACTCCATACATGTTAAATCGAAGATAGTAATTTCTGTTGAATTTATTTATTTATTTTTTGGTTATGTCGGTTCGTTTTTTAGAGGGAGCTCATTAACCACTTGAACCCAATTGTTTGATTAGTTTTATTTTGATTAAAAAATATATATGAAATTAAATGATATGCATACACAATAAAAATATTTTATAATGTTTGTTAGTTATAATTGTTAATTTTTTATTTTATTTTAATTGCATTTAGAGTATCAGATATAGGGATTGGGGATGACAATTTGAAAATATTTTCAGGTTTAATAACTTATCTTCAATGTACTGATACTTCAAGTATTAAAGATATTGAAAACTTTATATTGAAAACATGATTCCTACCTCTCTATATTGTCTCCTACCTCTCTTCTCTCACCCAAACAGCAAACTCTAACCCCCTGTCCAACCTAATCTGTGGCGGCACGCCCACCCTTTGTTCCACGATTCAGACCCCAGACCACCCACACACCCCTAAATAACCATACAAACCCTTTAAGCTAAGTAATCTTACTTTCTTCGTCGTAGATCTCTGTCAATTTTCAGATTTTAATCTGCTTCGCCTTGATTCTCTTTTCTCTATTTCTATGTTGCAGGTACCGGAAGATAGTGATGAAGGAAGTAGCGGCGGTGTGACGGAGAATGTAGCAGTGACAGAAAAAAGGAGAACGAGGGTTTTGAATGTCGAAACCCTAAATTAGAACCGCGACAATGGTGGTTGAGTTTTACTGTTCTTTTTCTCTCCCTCTTTCAACTTTTCTTTTTTCTGTAGTAATTTTCTTTTTCTGTAACAATTTTCTTTTTTTTCTCTATAAATCTCCTCCTCGCTTGTAATGATTTTTCTTTTTGTTCAATTTTCATTTTCGGTTCTATAGTATTTTTGAATTAGTTGTTTTAGGAAACAAAGTTAAGGTATTCGTTACTTTTAGAATTAGGGATATGTTTTGATTCTGTTGTAATTGTAATTGATATAGATCTTGTATGAATCTGATAAAATTTGATTAGTATCAATTTGTTTATGTATTAGTTAAGATTTTGTTTGCAAATCTAATTATGTTTCTATATTTGGTTATGGATTTGATTCGTTCTTATCTGGAGAAATGAATGTAAAGATATGATAATCTTGATGAGTAATGACTTGATGCGTTAATTTCTGGTTAATCTGTACAGTAGTTATTGTACAGTTAAAACAGGTGTTTTATTTTCTTAAATCTAAACAGTGCATGTTGGTTCTCTGACCGTGCGTGTTTTCTATTGGCCTGGGCTACATTAGTTTGGACTGTGTAATTTGGAAGCCTTTTTAATGTTTTTTGTCTACTTGACCAAAATACCATTTTTTGATTAAGTTAAAAAATAAATATCACTATAATATGATTAATAATTGTTATATAAATATATTTCAAAAATCCTAAAACGGGCTATTCTGTTTTGGGCCTGCCAGTTCATTTTATCCCAATCAACCTTTTTTTTTTAAATTAATTAAACAAACACCTTAATAAAAATTATAAAATAAACATAGTTTCTCAAAAAACTGAAATGGGCCAGGTGTTAACTATTGGGCCACTCATCTTAAAAACATACCCCTCCTCCTTTCTTATGCGTAAATAGGCCTACTGATTATATTGGATTTTAAACAAAAAGGATTGTTTTATACACCTTTCCACCTAAATGGGCCATTCTGATTTAGAAATGGCCCAAGATGTTTTTAATAGCATGCACCCCCCCCCCCCCTTCAGCATTCGAATAGGATTTTAACAATTCATATGGGCCTTCTCTGATTTAGAAAGGCCCGTGATTTTTTAATGATAATTTTGGGGAATAAAGCATAGAAATCAGTAGGGAAATTTTGGGGTATGACAACTGCCCCTATTTAATTATCTTTCGATTGATTAGTGCGAGAATATGCAGGTCTCGCACGTTCTAATCGGAAGTTTATTAAATATTGGAAGACCCCAAAATTTGTCCGGAAGATTATAAGGATGTGCTCTACAGCGTTCCCATGGGTATGAAGAATAGGTATAGATTATGATGTATCATCTTACCAGTGTTTGAATCAAAGGTTTTTGATAGAACACAGACACGACGACGCGGATAACTCGTCAATATCTAAGAGATTGTAAATTCTTTGCATACTTACAAGTTTTGGAAAAGTTAACTTACTAATGCTTGGAGACTAACATAGTAAGTTTTGATCTAATTTGATTTTGTTTATTAATCGCAACCTAGGGGATGAATAAAACAAAGTCTGATAATACATTGCTGCATGGAGACTAACGTAATAGATTACACAAATTTATTCACATATCTATTGCAACCTAGGGGATATATATTTAAAAAGAGCTAGATAACTACATCGCTGCATGGAGACTGACGTAATGAGTTATATCGCAGATTTCCCACATTACTGCATGGGGACTGATGCAATGGGTTATATAGATTTTGCACATTGCTGCATAGAGGCTGATGCAATAAGCTTTATCGCAGATTTCACACATTGCTGCATGGAGACTAACGCAATGATTTATATCGTAGATGAGGAAGCGCGTTGCGACTGCGTCTGCTCTCAACCAAGGTAATTGTTTAGCATAAAAAAATGCTAGGTTTGAAGATTGAAACTGAAGTTTTGTCGATGATGTCGGTTGTGTCTGTTCTCAACCAAGGCTATCAACATGAAGAAAAGAACCCCCAAATTCATTGATGATGTCGGTTGTGTCAGTCCTCAACCAAGACTATCAACGGGAAGAAATAAACCCCAAAATTAACATGATAACCAAATGAAATTGAATTTCTTATCAAATGTTCTTCGGTATTTCCGTATGTTAGATGCACCAACTGTTATGAATGACCTTGATACTTTTATATGGTTATGTGCATGTCATGCTTAATGTGAGGTTCTTTAGTGGGAAATATATTTTCAAGATTTCCAAGGAATCTACTATCGAGATTCTATTGTAAACTACTTTCTACCAAGGTCTTCTGCATAATCATCTGCCGAGATTGACCATGAGAATCCATTGTCGAGATTTGATTATGAACTACCTTCTGCCGAGGTCTTTTAGATAATCATTTGTCGAGATTAACCAGGAGAGTCTACTGTCAAGATTATGTTAAGTACTACCTTCTGTCGATGTCTTCTGGAAAATCATTTTCTGAGATTAACTAGGAGAATCTACAATC
Organism: Vicia faba; assembly: GCA_948472305.1. NCBI lineage: Eukaryota > Viridiplantae > Streptophyta > Magnoliopsida > Fabales > Fabaceae > Vicia > Vicia faba. The sequence continues at coordinate 384,782,835 of OX451735.1, read as the reverse complement.
GTGATTTTGTTTAGAGATTACCTTCTGCTGAGGTCTTCTGGATAATCAACTGCCAAGATTAAATAGGGGAATCTTCTCCCGAGATTCGATTGTGAATTACCTTCTACTGAGATCTTCTGGATAATCAAATGCTGAGATTAACCAGGGGAATCTACTGCCGAGATTCAACATAGAATTAACTTATGTCGAGGTCTTCTAGATAATCAAACGTCGAGATTTAACCAGGGGAATCTACTACTGAGATTCAACATAGAATTACCTTCTTCCGGGGTCTTATGGATAATCAAATGTCGAGATTAACCAGGGGAATATACTTTCGAGATTCGATTCTGAACTACCTTCTGTCGAGGTCTTCTGGATAATCATCTGCCGAGATTAACCAGGGGAATCTAGTGCCGAGATTCAACATAGAATTACCTTCTACCGAGGTCTTATAGATAATCAAATGGTGAGATTAACTAGGGGGATCTACTACCGAGATACAACATAGAATTACCTTATGTCGAGGTCTTTTGGATAATAAAATGTCGAGATTAACCAGAGGAATCTACTATCGATATTTAACATAGAATTACCTTCTGCCGAGGTCTTCCGGATAATTAAACGTCGAGATTAACCAAGGGAATCTACTGTTGAGATTCAACATAGAATTACCTTATGCCAAGGTATTCTAGATGATAAAATTCCTAGATTAACCAGGGGAATCTATTGCCGAGATTCAATGTAGAATTACCTTCTGCCGAGGTCTTCTAGATAATAAAATGCCAAGATTAACCAAGGGAATCTACTACCGAGATTCAATGTAGAATTACCTTCTGTCGAGGTCTTCTGGAAAATCATCTGTCGAGATTAACCAGGGGAATCTACTGCTGAGATTCAACATAGAATAGGTAGCTTGATTGACAATGATGATTGTCTTTACATAAAATAAGGTTTTATGTTATGCGTGTAAATTTGATTGATGCATGAAATGTAATGATTTATTGATGCATATAATGAGTGACTTAGATATGTGTCAATGGATGTTGGATTTTGAAATGCGAATGCATAATTGGGATTTTTTTGAGATATGCTCGATCCATGCTGTCGGAATTGGTCAGACGAATGAGATGATAAGTATAGCTCGAATCTGGATCAAAGAGCCCTAATGCATGATTTATGCAGCCTTGTATTATTTTGACGGGTGTCCTTGTGAGGGATCGCGGATGATTAAGACATAGAGAGGTTGCCTATGTAACAAGAATGATTATTGAAAAGTGGTAGGGTAGTATGCTGACATGACTTCAAGATAATATTTTTGAACTCAAAGATTGTGGATGTAGAAGAAAGATCCACTAGAGATTATGAAAGTACGCAGAGAGCTTGCCCCTTTGTGGAATGTCTTGCCCCAATGTGCTGGTAGGGTCTTTGAGGAGATTCTCATTGAGATGAGCTTGGAAATATTTTGATCATAATATGAATGACCCCACTGTTTTTCATTATGCCCCTGATTAAAAGGCTCTTGAAAATGTTTGGCTTTGATGAACCATTTTGAATTAACTCCTTTTGATCGAGCCTCGCTGTGGTTTTCCCTAACATTCAAATTTTGAAAGATGTGCCCCTGAATCTCCAAGATCTGGAGGAAGTACCCTCGAAAAGAACTTATACCTCACCATGACTTTAACATAGATTTCCCCAAGTATTAAAAGCTTTAAAAGTTTGTACTTGAAGTTTCTTGAAGGGAAATTTGGACCCTACGTGCAGTAGGATAAACTTGGTACGTACTGCCCTAACATTTGAATCTTGGAAGGTTGCCTCTGGATTATCAAGGCCTTGAGAGATTTATTAAAACGAGGAAACCAAGTCATACCCTATTGTGATATGACTTGATTAAGGAATGCTCCTTCGAAAGGTATTCCCTGATTGAACAGTACTTTGAAACTTGATCCAACTTGATTGAATCTCAAAATAATCACCCCTTATCAATAGTATCTTTATATGATATACCCATACGATCATTAGTATTTATCCTTGTTTATAGAGGTCCTCTTATATTCTTTTCCCCCAGTTAGAAGCTTCTTGGAAATGTTGCCTTTGATCAAACCCTTTTTTTTAAAATATCCTTGATACTAAGTATTGATTCGTAAGTAAAATTGTCCTCTTTGAAAAGTAATCCTAACGTGATGCACATGCAAGTTTTGAAATCAAATTTTGAATAGAAATGGATGATTAGATATGGATATTCAAAGAAGCGAAGTGGTTAGTAATAATTTTAACAAACATAGGAGTCAGTTTAACACAAATTTTGCCAAGTATGCTTTCATAGTGAACCTAGCTTCAATTAGGTATTTTGAAGGTTATAACGTGGCTTGGTTCATGGTTTAAGAAACAAACGATATAAGGCTCAAAAAATTTATCCCACCCCATTCTCCTTGATGTTCTCCATTCCTAATTTCAATTAATGCAACAGATGCGTTTAGTCCCCAAGAAAAATTTCGTAGTCGCGCAGATGATGAGAAACGTATATAAAGATCCAAGGGCCAATGAAAATCATTAATAAGATCCAAGAATTGATAAGATCCAAGCATTGATGAGAAGCCTTGATGATTCTTGAGGTGGAAGTCACAAGATTGTTCTCCAATTTATTTATTTTTAATCCCTTATTTTGCATGGACCAGTTCTTTTGAATTTCCAGTCCATCTGGATGCCCTAACTTTTTCCTAAGTCAAGTTTTTATTTCCTTTGACTTAGCGGGCTTTCTCTTTTTTTTATTTATTGATTTTTTTTCTTTTAATTTAGAAAATTTGTGACTGCCACGCAGATTGTTGTAAGCTTCATCTTCATTGTTTTCCTTGATTTTGAATAATGTATTGAGGAGGAAGATATTGTGAACTTTGTCCCTATTGATTGCTTCCTCAATCTTTGTTGATGTTCGAGGAAAAGGATGTGCTTGAACCTTTGCTTAGATCGTTTCCTCGATGATGTATCGAGGAAAGAGATATGCTTGAACCTTTTGTTCAGATAAATCACTTCTCTTGAGAGTAGAATGCGCCATTGAATTAATTGAAACACTACCCTGCCCCTGGTTGAAATTAAGGTTTTTTAGAAAAATAGAACAAAAATCCAACTCTTGGCTCGAGGGGGTTGACTACGGATTATCTCCTTATATCTCCACTATTTGGGAAGTGAAACAATGCCTTACATCGCCGGCTTGGTCTTACCATTGAAAGCATAGTTTAGCAAGATTCGATTATTTTGTATTTTCATCATTCTCCTTCGAAGTTTGTTAAAGTTGTGTAATGGAAGATAGAAAAGAAGAATAGAAAGTCGTTGATTATTTGTGGAATAGACTGATTTCAAAAACATGCATGATTATTATTCGAATTACTGATCACAGAGTACAAAGTTTATAACAAATAACACTTAGCAAGAAAGAAACTACGCATGATAAAGCCTAATTATCCTAGGGATGAGCTTCTTTATGGATCTACCAATCAGAGCGAGGGATTTTCCACCATATGCGGGCCATCTTCTTCAAAATTTAATTGCTTATTGTCAATCAACTCTTGTACCACTTCTTTGAATGAATTGCATTCTTCAATTGAATGCCCCGCTACTTCATAATGAAGCTCACATTGAACATCCGAGTTGTACCAAGGAGGAAATGGAGACTTCATGGATCTAGTATGTCTAGGGGTCATTGATGAATTTTGGATGAGATATAAGCATAATTGACTGTATTCCATACGGATCGGGTCAAACTGGCGAGTTTCCCTTTCTTGGTTGTTTGGACGCCTATGCTGATTCGGGCGTTGATGGTGATTGTTTCGATTCCAAATCTGTCGATTTTGACATCGATGTTGAGGTGAAATATTATCCTGCTGGTTCTGTGGTTTAGGCCATAACTGCTAGTGTTGAAGAGTAGAGGGTGGTTGTTGGAATTTGTGATACGGTGGGAGAACTGACTTGAGGTTTTGTGTTTGTGTTCCCAAATGTTTCGGTTTAGCAAGAGTCGCCACCGAATTTTTATTTTATCCTAAGGAAAGGTCAAAAAGCACAGGAAAGACCTTCAAGATGTTTTATAGGAATCGGGGAGTAGATTATGAAAAGGGAAGGTGCTAGCACCCTTTTCATCCATGGTTTTCCATGGGTTATTAGTTTTAGATCACTTGCGTTTGCTTTTCAATTTGTTTGAAATGGTGCTTTATGTGTGGTTTTTGAAAATGCTTTTGAAAAGAGGCCATTGTCGTGGGAACCTTTGTAATGATTCTTGTTTGAATGTATACAAAGGTGTATTGTCTTTGAAAAGATATTTCAACGTTTGAAAGTTTGATTTGGGAAATGTTTTGAAATTGTGTTGTGAAGTGTGTTTGAAAATAGCAAGGATGTTTTGCAAGTTTTGATAAAGTAACTAAGAGTTGTCTACCCTATTTTACTCAAAGATTTTTCTTATGTTTTAAACCCTTTTGACAGTTTTGTTTTACCATTGAGTTTGGTAAACAACCTTGTGTTAGGATGTTAAATGGGACAGGTGCGGGTCATCGTATAGACCATGATAGCAATATTGCCAAGTATCTTTAGCAATTTTCCGAGGGACTAGATCATTTTTGTTTAGGCAACCAAGATAGCATCATCGAGGGACTATGATCTTTTGTTTTGTTTTTGTTTTGCCAATAGATACTCAACATGCCTATCATGGCCAATTTTTGAAGGCAACAAGTGGATTTTAACCCTAGGGGTGTTTATGTGCAAGTGTGTTTTATTGCATGCAAGAGTTTATCTTGAATTAGGATTTTCTATTTCATTGATTTTTATCTTGCCATACATATCCTAATTACTAGCATTTACATTTGAAAGCAATAAAACACGGAAATGTAAAATCCTACACTATTACATAAATAGATAAGAAAAGAAAATAACAAGGGGAAGAAAAAGAGAAAGAGAGAGAGGGCTAGCGCGATCTTTAACGGTGATCTTTAACGGTACACATTCAGAGTTGGGTGTAATCCTGACAGGCCTTTTGCAAGCCTTGGGAGGATTGTCGGAAATGGTTATGATTGCAATATCATTGGTTGTAGAAGTAAAAGTATCAGGAGTAACAGGATTGAAGGTATTCACATGGGTTTTCTGGAAAAGTATCTCTTGGGTATCCATCAGGCGTTGGACACCTGACTTCAACATTGGGCAATCACCTCGTATGTTCAAACAAAAATAACAGTCTTTAACACAACCAGGAAAGATCCCGGCTCTCAACAAATTTTCCTTAATCATAAGTAACGGTGTCAGCAGGTCAACAACATCAGTAACATGAGTGTCCTCCATAATAGCATGAATATTGTGGCTGTGCTTGGGCATCGGGGCAGATATAACATTGGGCTTCTCAGGAACATCAAATTCCACTTCCTTAGCATCAATCAGATCTTGGATTTTGTTCTTAAGTGCCCAACAATTATTGGTATCGTGCCCAGCACTGTCGGAATGGTAGGCACACTTGTCATTAGAGTGGTAGTATGGAGAGGAGGTGTTAGGGTTTTTTGGCGCCTCCTTGAAATTGGTCAGATTCAGCTTCAACAAATGGGGAAGTACCTGAGCGGGCGTCATGTTGATGCGGGTGAACTGCCGTTGTGGCCTTTCCACCCGTTGTTGATTAGGTCTCGACTGATTGTTATGAGGTTGATCATTTGACGAGTTTTGAATCATCACAGCCCCTACAGTCGGCTGGCGCTCAGTTCTTCCCTGACCCTTCTAAGAATACACAGCAGATGCCTCCTTCTTAGCCGGGAAAGGTTTCTTAACAGTTGTGGATGCGGAAGCATCCTTTTGAATCTTTTCACTTTTAATACCGGCCTCAACCCTTTCGCCGGTCAAAATCAGTTCAGTAAATCCTGTAGAAGAGCTCCCGATTAGATGGTTGAAGAAGGGGCTAGACAGGGTCCCCAGAAACATGTCGACTAACTCCCTATCTGATAGCGGTGGCTGCACCCTTCTCGCCAGATCACGCCACTTTTGAGCGTACTCTTTAAACCCTTCATTGGAAGCCATCCCCATACTTTGTAACTGAGTACGAGTGGGCGCCAAATCAGCATTGTATTGATACTGACGGTAAAAAGCAGCTGCCAAGTCTCCCCAATTATGAACCTCTGATCTTTCGAGTTGATAAAACCAGTCTAACTGCGTGCCAGACAAGCTGTCTTGGAAAAAGTGTACCCAGAGGTCTTTATCGGATGAATGGGGTTGGATTTTTCTGACATACGACCTCAGGTGCATCTTAGGGCAAGACAGACCGTCGTACTTGGCAAATGTTGGCACTTTGAACTTAGGAGGGATAACAATCCCAGCTACCCGCCCTAGTTCTTCAAAATCTAATCCATGCACCCTCTGCAACTCCATAGTTGCCAGTCTATCTTCAAGGTTCTTATATTTTTCGTCCGCTGGTGGATACTGTTGTTCAGAGTAGTCTTCGTCTTCTTCCTCCTCTTCCTCTTCAACCTCGGATTCAGAAGGCACAGCAGTCCCTTTCCCTTTACCGACCCCTTTGTCAGACGTTGATGGGAACTCGAGAACTCTTCTGGCCTGATGCTCAAACCTCCTTCCCAAAGTGGCTACTCCAGGTCTCTTTTTCTTTTTCTCTTTATTCTTATCCAACAAAACTTTGAGGTCCTCCTGACCCTTTGCCAAGGTCATGAGGAGTTGCTGGAACTGTGAATTTTGTGCCTGTAGATCCTTTACCGTTTGCTCCAAATCCATCTCGCTGAAATAAACAGCAAAAAGATAAGGAAACCTGGCATGAAGACCTGTTTATGCATATGATGAATGGTATGCTATTCATGTAGTGCATTCAAGGGTTCAAAAATTCAAATTTGTTGCAAACAAAAAGAACGCACGTCATATTAAGAAGAAATTTGTTAGTACATAAGTGCCCCATGGGCGAAATATTACAAAATTCTTAATGTAAAAAGACATTGCGCATCCTCTTTGGTGCGATGTAAGTGTTGAGAGTCTCCTCCTCGTGAAGTCGGCGGGTAAGCTCCAAAACCTTCTTCTCACTGGCATATAAGCTGGCTTCAAAGGTATCTCGTTCTTCTTTGAGTTGGATCCAACTCTTTTGCATTTCCTCCCATGATGTTGGCATGTCAGGATGTAGGATGGTGTATGGAACCTCTCCTTCCATAACAAGCTCTTTGATCAAGGGGAGAATGTAAGGATATCGCATCATAAGATTCTGGGAGAGGGTTCGTACCCACTTGAGATAAGGCTCAAGGGGGATGGAATTCTTGTGCCCCAGTGTCTTACTATCTACCTTGTTAGGCATCCTCCAAGCTCTGATGAACCTTTGTCGAAGTCCTTGAGCGTCGTTGTCGAAGTCAAAAACTAGGTCCGAGATCAACATGTCATGAGGGCCATCCCTCCGAGCATATCCAAATTGTCTCAAAGCTAGACAGGGATTGTAGGTGATGCCTCCCCTAATGCCAAGTAGTGGGACATTAGGAAATTCCCCACAACGATCAATGATGATGACATTTTCTCTGGACCGAGAACACCAATGTACATCAGAATGTGTGAGGGTCATCAATCGTTGTGACCACCTTAAACCCTGCTCGTTCTTCAAAACTGATTGTGGAAGGTGAGAAATAAACCACCTTGCTAGGAGAGGAGTACAGCACATGAGAACACCTCTTTTCCTCATTGTTCGTGTGTAAAATGAGTGTAGGATGTCCCCAAGCAATGTAGGTATAGGATTCCTGGACATGAAAATCTTGACAGCATTCACATCTATAAGCTGATCAGGGTTTGGGAACAAGACCAACCCATAGATGAGGAGTGCCACAATCTCTTCAAATGCTTGTAGATCAAGAGAATTCCAACAGTCTTGTGCTTTCTCAAACAGAAACTTTGCCAAGAAGCCTTTAATGCCACTTCTGGTTTCCCAATGCCCCTTGATGTCAGATGGTTGTAAGTGTAATGTTTGAGCAACATCTTCATGCTTTGGTTCTTTTCACGTACTGTTGTAGGGTAGTTGATGAAGAATAGGAATTCTGAGGAGTTGAGAAAATTCCTCCAAAGTAGGCACCAATTGATAATCAGGGAATGTGAAGCAGTGGTGTAGGGGGTCAAAGAACTGGAAAAGTACTTTCACCATGTCTTCTTCAATGTTGGTGTTGACCAAGTTGAGGAGTCTACCATGTCTTTTAATGTAGAGAGAATTCTCTGGAATCCTGGAAGTAAGCTCCTTGAGTTGAGGAGGGGTTCTCACAAGGTTGACCTGAATTTTTTTCCCGCGAAGAGATTCAATGACCTACAAAACAAGAACAAAGATGAAGATCCAAACCCTTGAAATGGTTAGTGGATGCATATGATGCTTTATGATGTTCATGATGTATGCACAAGCACATGTACAAGCAAGTCACATAAAACCCTAGTTTCAGGCTTGCATGAGGTTTCATAGGTGAGTACCCTCTTGAGTTTAGTTGGCTCAAAACTTGTCCTATAAATAGTAATCGGGTTCTAAGGAGCTCAATATCATTGGATTGTTTTCTATGTTCATTGTTTTGGTTTAGCCACTTAACTAGCGACCAAAATATTCCAAGAAAACAACCCTCAATGAGTGTAGTATCGAGTATCTACCAACTTCGGACTGCACCAAAGTCGGTCATCTCACTACCCCTAATAAAAGGCCAAGATGGTCAAGTAAGGTTCTAGTTCATTAGTGCTTCATGACATCACTCAGAGGCCCCGTATTCTCTTTGATTGACTCAAAGGCTACTGGTACTCACAAATATGTCGCACTAATATAGCTATTGCTTCAACCGTGACGGTATACCCCGCACAGTTTCCACAACAGATTGCTATTTACCTATGAATGTTTCCTAAATCCGGGTAGAGGATTTCAAGCCCAAACAAGAAAACCAAATGTAAAGCAATCAAAGCAATCAAGATAAGCATACAAAGGTGATCTAAACCCTAAGGTTACTCCACTTTTAAAGTATTCCCCAGCAGAGTCGCCAGTTCTGTGATACGGTGGGAGAACTGACTTGGGATTTTGCATTTGTGTTTGCAAATGTTTCGGTTTAGCAAGAGTCGCCACCGATTTTTTTATTTTATCCTAAGGAAAGGTCAAAAAGCACAGGAAAGACCTTTGAGATGTTTTCTTGGGTTCGGGGAGTAGATTATAGAAAGGGAAGGTATTAGCACCCTTTCTATCCATGGTTATCCATGGGCTCTTAGTTACTTGCTTAGATCACTTGCTTTGCTTTTCAATTGTTTGAAATGGTGCTTTGTGTGTGGTTTTGATAGATGTTTTGAAAAGAGGCCATCGTTGTGGCAACCTTTGTAATGATTCTTGTTTGAATGTATACAAAGGTGTTTTTTTCTTTTGAAAAGTTTTCAATATTTTGAAAGTAGGGTTTTGAAATTGTGTTGTGAGATGTATTTTGAAGATAGCAAGGATGTTTTTTCAAGCTTTGATCAAGTAACTAAGAGTTATCTACCCTATTTTACTCAAAGATCTTTCTTATGTTTTTAACCCTTTTAACAGTGTTGTTTCACCATTGTATTTGGTGAACAACCTTGTGTTAGGATGTTAAACGGGACAAGAGCGGGTCATCGTATAGGCCATGATAGCAATGGTGTCAAGTATTTTTGGCAATTTTCTTGAGGGACTTGATCATTTTGTTTAGGCAACTCAGATAGCGTCATCGAGGGACTATGATCTTTGTTTTGTTTTTTGTTTTGCCAAAGTAACTTGACATGCATATCATGGCCCATTTTTGAAGGCAACAAGTGGATTGAAACCCTAGGGGTGCAAGTGTGCATTGTGTTTGTTTCTTTTCATGCATTGTTATCTTTGGATTAGGTCAAACTACTTGTTGATTTTATTTTGCATACAGACCCTAGGTCTAGGCATGGCATAATTGGAAACTTTTAAATGTGCGAGAATTAAATGCTACATTATTACAACATGATATAGGGAGGGGGTACAAATTTGAATTGGGGTATTTGACAAGAAATTAAATTCTAAGTTATTACAACCATATTGAATGTACAAAGCAATATTTAACATTTAAATAAATACAATTAAATAAATATCAAATAAAATGTATTATGTAAAAAAGATTTTTGTGTATGTAAAAAGTACTTTTCAATGTGAAATGTAGATAAATAAAAGAAAGTCAAATTTAATTATTTTTGTTATTTTAGGGCAAAACCCTAATTCTTAAATAACTAGTAGTATTTATTAATTATGTACAATAATATATTAATTTATACAAAAATAAAAGTATATATATTAAACATATTAAATATATGGAAATAAAAATTAATTATTTACAAAAAATGTGTATATTCAAGAAAATGTTCTTAAATATAAATAAAAATAACAAATGAAAATAAGTATATTTTTTGCATTATTTTTGAGTTTTAATAAAAAGAAATTAGATTATTTACATATTTATACTAGTAAGATAAAAATAAATGTCAAATAAATATGAAAAATATAGAAAATAATTTTTTGGTATTTTTTATATTTAGACAAAAAATAATAAAGTCAGAATAAAAAATAAAAATATCAAAATGATGAATATTCAAATAAATGGGCAAGGGGGGTGTAAACTGAAAAGTGGGATGTTAGAAGTGAAAACAACCAGGCCCAGCCCAGTCAGACTTCTTCTTCTTCCTCTTGTTCACAAAAACGCGTGTTCTGTTCATCAATGGCTATCTCCTGATTCTTTTATTTTTTGATAAAACTCATAACATGAAAATTGTAGAGCATGAAACAACGAATTCAACCATATAAAAAACATGAACTAACTCTCAAAGACCAGAGAGAATTTCTCTGGCCCTAATTTCTAACCTAGCTTTTTCAGAATGTTCATGAGTGAAATTCTCCTAGCACGATTAATGTAAATGAAAACTAAGCATATGTATGGCTTCAGGGCTATGAGTACAACATATTTCATTCACAAACCTAAGCCTAACCATTCCTAAATAGAGAGATAGAAGTCCATGAAATACCTGTTTCAGTTGACTTTGAGCTGGACAATGTAGCAACCTTCAATGGTGTTTGAGCTTCTTTTGAGCTTGCCTGAGGTCCAATGAAGCTTTTCCAATGCTTTGCTTGTTTTGAAACAGCTTGAATCATGTTGTAGAACTCAACCTGCAGAGCTTTGAAACAAAAATGGCAAAGTGTGTTAGAGGTGTTACAACTTGCAATGGAGGCTTGGGATAGTTCAGGTGAGTTGATTGGAAGGTGTTTGAAGTATCTTTGGACAAAACGCACGATGGAATTTGGTTATGGCTTGCAAAATGCAGAACTTGCCCTGTTTTGCAGAAAAATGGGGATTTTGAGTATGAGGAGGTTTGAATGATGAAGGGGTCGTGTTTCTGGCTTGTTGGGAGGTATGAAACTTGTCTACAATGTTTGTATTAGTTGGTCTTAACAGATATGAGAGATGGCATATGTTTTGCAACTTTTCTTCTTTTTCAAGCAAGAGTGTGTGTCCTCCCAATGCAAGCCTGTACAAGCCCTATATCATGCTGCATACTTTTCTCTTGGTTCTTGGAATTGGTTGATTGAATCTTGCTTCAGAGATATGGCCCCATGCCTCAAGGATTTTGGTTTGACATAAAGTGCAACTTTACAAAAATGGCATTTTACCTTTTACCACTTAAGGATTAATCTTGTATGCAATGTCCAAATGACCAAGATAACACCTTAACTCAATGTTTATGCATTAAACTATGGAGTACAAGTTGGTTTTAAGGCCTGCAAGCTAGCACCAAACATGCTGATTTGAAAATGCAAGTTTGTATGAACATGCCTTGGCCATGGACAAAAGTGAGTTTTTGCCAACTTCAAGCATTCGATTCTCTCTAACAACAAGGGTGCTTGAGGAGTTTTTGGACAATTTGGAAAGCTTGGAACATGTAATATAATCCATTTTTGAAATGCAACTTGAAACTCCAAGTGGAACTATGTGAAAAATGGCCAAGAAGATGGGTCAAAATCCTGCCTAGATTAGGGCAAATTTTCTCTAAGTTAAAAGTTTTAGGTACCCTTGTTCCAAAAATCATAACTTGATCTACAAGCTTCTTTTGAGAAAAAATTGTGAATAAAATTTGTAGATTTTGTGATGGACTACAACTTTCATGTTGCAAGTTTTCTTTTAATCCATTTGAATCTTGGTGAAAAAATGGGACAAAGTTAGGAAAAAATAAGAAAATTTCATAACTTAGCAAAATTCTAAGTTATGAAATTTTTCCAGTTTAAACCCTAATTTTGCATTTTTGTGTTTTTTGATGAACAAGTTTCATAATTTGACATGTCTTGATGAAAAATAACTCTTGGCACTTGATTTTGACCAAAAAGTCAAAGTTTGACTTTTTAGTGTACAGTCAAATTTTGATCAGTTGACTGAAAAATTCATTTGTCAATCCTATGCATTTGAGATATTTTGAGCTTGTTGAATGGGTAAAGACCATGTCATTGAGTCCTTGAGTCCATATATGAGCTTGATTTTTCATTGGCTAGGTCAAATAGTCAAAAATTGCCTTTGTGCAGTCAAAAACCTAAAAATGACCATATTGCCCTTTTGGTGATCTGATCAAATTTCTTGTGGAATTGTGATCCAAACTTGATCAAATGGTTCATATGAGTTTATAATACTTATGTGGGTCAAATTTCATGAGGTTTGAATGTCAATTGGCCACAGTTGACTTTTTCCCCAATACAGTTGATTTCTAGGTCAACTGTCCAATTGACTGGGCAAAAATTTGAATCAAGGCTTGAAACTTGGTATGGACAAACTTGTGAGTCCAACATGAAGTATGAAAGTCACTTTGGGCATTGTAGGTCAAAACATCCCTGTGCAAACTCAAACCCTAATTTAGGTCAGCAGTGCAAGGAGGTGTCTTGAGCAGGGCAAACCCTAGTTTGATCTT